>CM059601.1:25772500-26991666 GCA_030412105.1 Cyclura pinguis
GTCTGGAAGCTGTAATAGACTGGATGCAGGGAGCATAACTTTAACGGACTTTTGATAAGAAAGAGGCTGTGTGAATTGCCAGTTTTCAGGTCTTGGAATTGGGTAAACAATCTGTCCTGGATAGGCTTCCATTGTACCTTAAGGATCAGATGTATAGTATGGGAATACTTCTATACCCACTTCTATTACTGGTGGACTGCATGGGTCAGTGGACTCCATGGGTGGCCTCTAGGTGGACTCCATGGGTCAGTGTGCCTGGGACCAGTTTTGATTGCCAGCTATGGATTTTTCTGGAAAGAAATAATTTAGTCATGTAATCTGAGCAGTTAGACTACTGCAATGTAATCTTTTTAGGACTACTCTTGACGACATCTTGGTAACTACAGCTAGTGCAAAATGCTGATCAAAATCAAAATGTAAAATACAATGCTGATCAGAACACCATATAGAAACAATGTAATACCCATTCTAAAAGAATTGCACTGACTGTCAACATGGTTCGAGTTCTAATTTAAGTGCTAACACTTAAATCCCTAAAATGGTTGGAAGCTTGAAGGTGCATCTCTCTCGATATATGCCTGCCCAAGGTTGAGGTATGCTGGATGACACCTCATCAGTGTCCTATCTTTAGCATCAATACACTGTGGAGAGATGTAAGATAGGGTCTTTTCTTGTATGATGTCCATGGTGTAGATTGCTCTCTCCTTAGAAGCTCAGTTGGTGCCAACACTAGGGTCATTCCAAAGCAATGGAAAGCATGGGTTAGAAATCAGCATAGGGCTTACATCTTCGTAAGTGGAATTAAATGTGCTGGAAATAGCACTGAGTAGTTTTACAACATCCATATTCACCTAAGGGGTCTCATGATGCTACAACTTATAGATGTCCACTACATAATGGTAGCCGGTGGAGTGATCAAATAGCTTCAGTGTACAATGGGCACTAATGTAGACACTACGTAGGAAGTGATAGAGTGTGAGAGGAGTGCCCAATGCTCCTCAGAAGTGCCTGGTGTGTATCACAGGTGCCCAGTGCACATCAGAGATGTCAAATATGCATTCAGTCTGTCTAAATTATTCTGTTTTTCAATGCTATTATATACCAGCCTTAGATGCTTGGATTTGTGATGTGATATAAATAGTTCAATAAATACATAAAATAAGGTAAATCCTAACCCAGTAGAAGCTAAACACATGCCACTTCGCTTAACACAGTGCCATTTATTTTCGTATCCCAATAAAAATGTATGATGGTCAGAGCATGGAAAGCTGCCATTCAACAATACAGAAAGCAAGGTGACATTTGCACAAATATTTTACAGGGTAGCTTAACAATACATTCTAGAGTATTCAGAAAACTGTAGTCCAAACAGTATTTTTTCCAAGCTTTGGTGGTAGGATTTTCATTTCTTCTTTGGGGTAGGCTATAATTCATATGCCTTGTGTTAGGAAAAGTTGCCCTTTGTTAATAAGCGCTGTGGGCTTTCTCAGTCTTTATTCATTCTTTCCTGTATTTTTTAAAAAAAGAGTGGAGATAATGTTGTGTAGCAGCATGGTGGCCTCACTTCACTTCTTCAGTCCTATGTGACAGATGACACTGAATAATTCATTCCTAATTTGTATCACCTAAATACTCAGCAGGCTTGGCCCTACTTACCTTCTGAGATTTGTAGCCAGAGCAGCATAGTGGTTTGAAAGCTGGACTAGGACTCCAGGTGACCAGGGCTGAAATCTCCACTCACTCATAGAAACCCACTTAGTGATCTTGGGCAAGTTAGGTTTTCCCAACTGTAGAAGAAGGCAATGGTAAATCTTCTCTGAATAAATCTTGCCAAGACAACCTTATGATGGGGTCATCATAAATCAGAGTTTACTTGAAGGCTCATAACAACAAGAAGTAGTTTATATCATGAAGTGCACAGTGCTCCTTTCTTTTACAGAAAGAATTATAATAGCCCTGTGAAGCAGATTAGGGACAGGTTGGCTGGGCCTTCCTTTAGGTCTTATGACTGACCTCCATCCAGGGCCAATATACTGCAAGTCATGTAACTAAGGATTATACCTGCATGTTTTTTTCTTGGACTTTGTTGAAGGAGGTACCATTACTTCCTTCCCAAAGCCCCCCCCCCTCAGTGCTCGAAACCAGCTTGGGGAGGATCTATCTCTTCAGCCACTGATCAGATGTGGTGGTAGGCTTGGCCTTCTTTTGGCTGTTCTTGAACACAGAGAGTGAACGCAGAAGATTTATGCTAGTGGTGGAGGCTGCTTTCCATGCTCAAGAGCCACTAGAATGAGTCTGGGTATACCTTCATAACTGATCAGTGGCTGCAGAAACAGAGTTGAATCTGGAAACCCCTTGGCAATTGTTGCATGCTAGGAAGGAGAAGGAGTGGTCACCACTGCCTCTACTGGTTCCCATAATTACACTAATAGGGATGTATGGCCCGCCAATGCAATGTAGCATTGTAGCCCAAGTCTCCTGCTTCCCAGGCCCTTTTACACTACACAGTTATAGTGGTATGCTTTCATTTTTAACTCCATGTTTCCATTCTGTGGAATCCTATGATTTGCAATTAAGTGATAAGAATTTAGTATTCTGTAAAAGCGAACCTCAGTGCCTCATGAAATACAGGGGGGAAGTCATTTATCAGTTGTTGTTGTTGTTACACAATTTGCAGTTTATTTTTGTTGCACAACTTATTCATTTATTGCAATATTATTAACATTTATTGCAATATTTGTGTTTTTTATTAAACTTTAGTTACTACTGAAGATTACATTCATTGCACTGTTTAACTGCATGAATCAAAATAAATTAATTACTTGCTTACTTGGGATAGAAACACACTCAGTGACAAGAGTCTAAAAAGCACCTGGAGCTCTATGATCAACTCTGCAGTTTCACCAATAGATTTATGGTTTATGGAGACATGGAGCTAGCTGGCCAAGGAATATTGTGGTGCATGAAGGAGACTGGGAAACTTTTCCTTGTTCAAATGGTTAAATAAACAGATTAGTAGAGAGAAAGGGAAAGACTCTGAGAAAGGTTGGCCTTGGTGTTAATGCAAGGGTCTCCACTGCTGGTTAGTGTCAAGCAGCAGCAACATAGAGGGAGCTGCCTAAATGCCTGATCTTTATCCACTTGCTCTTCAGTGCACAAGGAAACTAGGGCCCTTTTCGCATGGCATTTGCCATGCAAAAGGGCGCCTAGAGTGTCACGCGATTGTGAGGAGCAATCTGCACAACACACTCACAATCACGCAACGCTCCAGGGTAGGGCAGGTGCCATTCGTACACTTTTTCATTTTTGGCTTTCAGCTGAAAATGGTGCATGATTGCCCATTGCTCCAATGCCCCATGCGCACTTGCCACACACACTTGTGGGGCCTCCGGAGCCACAGTGGTCATGCTTCCTGCCCCAGCGCAGTCTGGGAAACTCCCAGGCTGTGCTGCGGAAGGAAGAGGTGGGGCTCTCATGCTACCTGCTCGGGAGCAGGCAGCTTGCGCGGAGCTGAAGCAGCGGGGATGCGAGAACCTCTTGCTGTAGGCTGCTCGCGCGATCCCCACACCCCAGCGCCAAAAAAAGGTAAGCTGCGGAAAGGGCCTCTGACAAGAAGGTGGCTCTGAGTTCTGGTTGTGCATGTTTCCAGCTCAGCAGCTATTCTACTTCTTGCCTACAAATGTGAAGCAGAAACTACACTGGGATAGGGGTGGGGAATGTGGAAGGAAGCTCTCGTACATACCAGTGTTGACTTTCTCGCTTTTCTTAGTATTGATTAATGCACAGAAGAAACTTGATACAAGTCTTCAGATGCTTTTTATCAATAAATCATTCATCTACTGAGTACCGTGAGAGATGGCTCCAATTGCTTCTGTTCTGGCATTGACCAAGCAGACATGCTGATTGACCTTACAAAGCAAGAAGGTGAAGCAGTACTTCTTTTTTTTAATCAACACTTTGTAGTCACACCATCAAATTTTAGAGACTGTCATCTTCCCAGGGAAGCTTGAAAGTCACAGAAAGGACCACAGACAGTTCATGGGCTACATTTTGCCTACCATTGTTCTAAATACATCACATGACTCTTACCAGTGGGAATCTTTAAAGAAAAACAAACAACTGTTTTCATTGGTATTTTTGTAAAGCTAAAGGGGGAAGAAAGTTTATACACTGATAAGATTTGTCAAATCTACCTAACAGAGAAATTTTCAATCCATCCTGAAAATCTAGTCTGACAACCCAAGCTTCCTCATACTACTGTAAGACTGCTTCATTTCTGCATTAAAGTCAGGAGATATACATATATATATATATATGTATGTATGTAGCTAAAATATAGTAACAAGTGCTCCAGTTTCTGATAAAACCACTATGCAAAAGATTTAGGATTACTAAAATGTAACCTAAATCCTTTCTCTCACTGGCGTGTGCACTTGCAGATAAGTGTAAGGGTGAATAGGCTAATAATGTCCTGGAATCTCTTATGGATAATTGAGCACATTGCTTAATTTTATTGCAACTTCTCCCCCTGCTTCTGGTTCAGTTGACATGAAACAGTAAGAAAGACATTTACTGCAACTGTGTTTAATTGTTTTATGACATGATGTCACAACTTTGCCATTCTGCAAAAGAAAATTAATCAATATTAGGCCAAACTCGTACTCCATGGGGAGGTCTTATTTTTAATGGATTGCAGCTGAAGAATTTATTCCCCATAATGTTCAGAATCAGTGGAATTAGCAATGGAAAGGACCTAACTGGGTCATCAAACTAATTTTGCTGTCAGGGACGGATTATTCCCTGGTGGATATTCCCTAATGCCCTTTTCCTAATTATAATCGGATTTTGACAATTCTGGAAAAATAATTAAATGAGTGCAAATATTGAGAAGTGCCAGCTTTCTTGATGTTATTAATCTTGATGAATGCAAGGATGACAAAATGTTTTAATATCCTAACTCCTGACACAAGAGGAAAGCATGTAACAGTAGATAACAGGTTTATAAAACAGGAATGAGGGCAATTGACACTTATAATTTTGGACTACTCACCTTTTTGATTGTCTGTGTGTGTGTGTAATCAGTGTCTTTTGAGCAAACTAAGCACACTTCAATAATTGTGGGCTTATTTTGTAACATTTACATAACTCAAAGGCACCAAATCCCATCTGATCTTGGCAGCTGACAGGGTCAGCTCTGGTTAGTACTTGGATGGGAGACCACATAGGAATACTAGTTCCTGTAGGCAATAGTTCAGAGAAAGGAACTGGCAAAACCACCTTTGAGTATTCTTTGCCTAAGAAAACCCTATGAAATTCATGGGGTTGCCATAAGTCAACAGGTGACTTGTAGAGTGGGTGGTAAGCTAAAAACTTTATTTTTAGGTAATTCAATAAAAATGAAGAATAAGAGCTCACCAGTGGCTGTTGGTGGAGATATCTGGCTATTAAATAGATAGATAGGTAGATATTGGCCATTTCCGCACCGGGCTATTAAAACGGGGCAGAGCGACCTCCCACAGAGGTCTTCTGCACCGTGGAGTAGACTGGGTCAGACTGCTTTTCATAGTTCCGCACCTCAGTCTGGTTCTGCGCGACCGTAACTGGTTGCGCAGCGTGCTTCTTAAAAACCTCCGTCTCTCTCTGTCGCCGCGCTCCGGAGCAGATTTGCAGGCGTGAGCAAGTGCGTGCCTGCAGATCTGCTGGGGGCGGGCTTTCAGCTGGCGAGCTTCTCTGGTTGGTGGAGAGCCTCCGGATGCTGAAGAAGTCTGGTGAGTAGCGTTTTCACCTCCCCCCCCCACGTCCGGAAAGGGCCATAGTTTATTACGGTCATAGACCAGTAAAAAAGTTACACCAAAATAGTACCAAGGTCAAAAAAACCTAAATACTGATACAAGTAGACATAAAACATGAATAAAAACAGCATAAAAAACTTGGTTAAAAATACAGTACTACTAAGAGATAACAGTCTCACAAAAATTACAAGATATACAATATGCATCTACTCACTAGCCAACATCTTTTGTCTTACTCTCATAGCTGCAGCGCAGAATTTGGTGACCTTATACGTTATATCAGAGTTCATATCTGATAACAATAGGAAGATATAAAATGATTCAGAACCACCTGGGTGTTTCTGAAGGATTGGGGAGATGATATCAGCTCTTAAATCTACATAGAACATACATTGAAAAAGCATGAGTTCAACTTTCTCAATCTGACCGGAATCACACAGACAATATTTCTCCAAATAGGGAATTTTTTTATATTGTCCCTCAAGGACAGCAGATGGAAGACTACGGCAACGCAGTAGAGTAAAAGCCAAACGATGTTTAGGCAGTTCTAAAGTATTTAAGTAGGCCTGTGGCAACATGTGATACTTATCCTGCTTATACTTATACTTATTAGCAATAAAGGATGGAGAACAGGCCAAATCTGTTTGGCATTCAATATCAAGGATACATTGTTTAATAACTGATTTAGCCTGATCATAGCCCATCCTAAATAAGATGTCAGGGGACAGACCCAGCATTGACAATTTGATATCAACCGCCTGTTTCCAGTTAGAGTGAAATTGGTCTTCCAAGACCAAAGGTGCAAGCCCAATTGGTACGGAATTTAATCTAACCCAGTAATTAAATATGCAAATCCATACTCTGGCCTCTATGCTCAGAAGGCCTGCCTCTAACCATAAAATGGCATTGGATACACATTTAGGGACATGAAAAACTGATCTTAAGAACTTAGATTGTACATGTTCCAAAGGTGCAAAGTTAGGAAATAGCCCTAATTGAGCACCATACAAAAGCTGAGTGATTGATTTTCCCTCAAATACTTTCAGGGCTGCTGGAACATATTGGCCACCTTTATACTTGAAAAACTTTTGGATAGTGACTGAGCTCCTTTGGGCATTGTTAACAATATAATCACCATGAGCTTTCCTGCTACCCAAGGATTGAAAAATTACTCCTAGGTATTTAAAGCATTCTATCTGGTGATTGTCTATAGTCCAATGAAAGCTCCTTGGGTTTTTTTCCAAATGCCATTATTTTGGTTTTTTGATGATTTAAAAGTAAATGATCTTCATTACAAAAAAGAGTCAAGGCTTTAAGAGCTCTTTTTAATCCCATGGGAGTCCTCGAGAGTATAGCCGCGTCGTCTGCATATAGAAGCACAGCAATGGATCTTCCTGCTAGCTGAGGGGAATGAAAATAGACATTTTGGAAGCCGTCCCACCAATGAATTAATGTAAAAATTAAATAGCAACGGGGCCAAGATACAGCCTTGCTTTACTCCCTTCTCTGTTTTGATTGCACTGGTTAGATGACCTCAAGGAGAGCATCTTACTTTCAAGGAAGTCCCTTCATGGAGCACGCAGATTAAAAAAAGTAATCACCTATCAATCAAAGATGCCTCCAACTTGTCCCACAGAATTGATCGAGAGATAGAATCAAAGGCAGCTTTAAAGTCAATAAAGGCAGCATACAGGGAGGTTATATTGTTTGAAGAGTATTTCTCAATTAGATGTTGAAGAACAAAACATTGATCAATAGCTGATCTCCCTTCCCTGAATCCAGTCTGCTCCTCTGGCTATTAAATAGGGAATGTTGGAATTTGTCAAGGTCAATAGCATCAACTTTCTCCCTTTTCAGACTCTAAGCCCACTTCAGCTTAGGTCTGCATTAAAATCCAAGCCTTTTTTTTTTTTTTTTGTCATTCTGGTACTAAAATTTCTATGTATTTCTATGCCCATTTCCCCCCCAAAATGTATGAAATTTTGTGCATGTTTTTGAAACGTGTGCAGTTTCCTGCAGATTTCCCCATTAATTAAAATGTGCTTGTGTTGATTTTTCAAAATATGCAGTTTGGATCCTATTAGAAATTTTTGTTGCTATTGTGTGTCTCCAAGTTATTTCTGATGTATAGTGACTGTAAGGTGACCCTAGCACTGGGTTTTCATGGCAAAGTTTTTTCCATAGTGGGTTGATCTTTCCATTCCTCTAAGGCCAAGAGAGTATGACTTGCCCAAGGCCACCCAATGGTTTTCCATGGCTGACTAGGGATTTGGAAGGTGGGGATTAGGTAGTTACACCATTACAAGCTGACTTATGATCATATAAAATTCACTTGCGTCCTCGTGGAAAGTTTTATTCTCAGTAGACCATTTTGGACCACGAGTCCTATTGCTCAATGGACATCATCATGCTATGGTTCTCATTGTGCATTTGGGACCTCCCACTGAACGATACGATGCAAAGGGCACCCTGGTACAAATCATTGGAACTGACTAGAGGGGTTATGTGCTGTGTCAGAGATGTAGTGATGTCATCATAAAGTTGTACCTTGTAGCTTCTGATGCAGGATCTTGACTATATATCGCTTTCAGGTAAAAGCTATTTGAAAGCATTTCTGTCAATGTGGGAATTTAATTGTAAGAGTCAAAATGTATAGACTCCTAACCAGAATTTACATTTGGATCTGTGGTCTGCTTTGTGAAATGTACCTGGGTAACTTCACACTGAAAAGCAGTCTCAAAGGTACAGATCAAGGATCTAAATCTTGATGTAATTCATCATGGTAGAGTAAAAGACAGGTAGAAGTTAATATGAGACAGAGTTCCACATGTTGAATCATGGTCAGTTGCTTTATTTATTTTTAGAAGGCCCAATGTGTTTGGACTCTATCAAATTTGGCCTTCTTCAGGGGTTACACTTTACACAGAAATTTCTGGAGTTGTATAATACACTCTTCAATGAAATGGTTCATTGAGCAAAAGTCTTTTAGACATATTATTTCACTACACATATTATTTTCATTTTATATAAATATATATAATATAAAATTTCGTACATGCTGATTAGTTCTTTTCTTTGAAGTGAAAGACAAGCCTTCACAAATTTTCTTCCCTGTGTGACCGTCTTTGAGATGGTAGGCTAGCAGTGTGTGTGTCAGTCTTTGATTTTATTTTGGTAGGCCAGCGGTGTGTGTGTCTGCCTTGGATTAAAAAAAAAATCATAAGTTTTTCCCCCATTTCTCTAAAATGCACAGTACTGGAGTATGTGATAATATCACCTTCTTCCATGAACTAGTAAAGATAGTATTGGATAGATTGCTTGAGTCTTTCTGATCACTCATCCTATTCTGTTGTGCTTGCTGTATATACACATGTACACTTTACAGAGGAAAAAGGCAGTAGTTTTGCACAGAAATGACAGCTTTCACAAATTCTACTTAATAGAAATTATTTTTTAAAATGTTGGAGAAAACATGTATTAACTACTTCAGTCTTGTGCCAGAGCTGAAATCTCTTCAGGGGACTGAGGGCCTTTCCACACAACACTGTTCTAGTGCTATTATTCCACTTTCAACATCCCGTGGAATTCTGGGCTTTGTAGTTTAGAGATGGGCATTTAGAATTCTCAGCCAGAGAGCTCTTTGGCCTCAGTAAACCACAAACCCCAGAATTCCACAGGATGCTGAAAGTGGAATAATAGCACTAGAACAATGTAGGGTGGAGAGGCCCTGAAAATTCCATGAAGAACTCCATGTAGGGACTACCAGTGTTAACTGTGATCTCAGGAAGTGCAAGATTTATTTATATCCTCATTAAGACTAGGGATTCATATTTGCACAGAAGAAAGGATAATTTCAATTTTTTTGCCCCTGCTGAGTGAAAGTACAAAAGTTTTTGTGCATTTTTTCAGTGATTTTTCACATTTCTTGACATTTTTGTGAAAAGAAATGGGCAAAAAAGATTGAGTTGTTTTTTTTGTTTTTTTGTTTTTGCATAAACACAATTATTTTGCTCAATTCCCCAATGTTCTCTGCACAGAACACTCCCCCCCTCCCAAAAAAGGACCAAAACATCAGAAAATTTTGTGGTGGTCAACCATTTTTTTTCAATAAGGTATGTCCTGATTTGTTGAGACACTCTCTCTTGCTGACACTGGGAAAATTTGAAAGCATTCTTTACTGCCCCCACTAAAAGTATATTTTCCACAGAATGGGGTTGAATATTTGGTTTAAATGTTTTCCCAATTAGGAAGAAAGTTTTCCATATCTTGCACCCTCATTTCAGAATCTTAGCTATTTCACAGGATTTATTGTGATATCTATATGTGTGTCTCTGTGTGTGTGTGGGTAGTAATGAAATATTGTCATATAAAAATACTGTCATCTTTAAAAACTAGATGAAGTGTAGAGTGATTGTAAATGTAAACTGAAGGTGACAAGTTCAATTTGCTACAGCTTTTAAGCAGGTCATAACAAAAAATTCTCCCTGAAATGGAGATACGACCTTCTTTCTTTGGCATACTCCTGCACTGAATTTCTTCCACCAGAAAACATATATGATGGTGAGGAGGAAGAAATGTATAGTTGGACAAGCTGCATGTCACAAGGTGACAGCATGAAATAACGGTTGTTATTGTTAAAAAAAAAAAAAGTCCTTTGAGGCTGTAAAAGGAACTTGGGAGACAACAATCTTGCCACAGACTACACTTTGATGATTTCTGCCCCACCCAGATAGTAATATATGAATACATTTTGTATATGCATAAAATGCCTTCCCATCAAGTAATAATAGGAGTCCATAAATTGGAGGGAATGGAGGTAAGCTCATTGTTGGGAAGTAGTAGTACTTCTCCCCCAACCAAGTCACCCCTCCATCTCTGGCCAGCTTCTGGCATGATCATGTACATTGTCCTATTTTTGAGATAATTTCAGTGCAGGATTATAGTCTTTAGAAAACTCTTTGAGATCTCATTAAATATTGGGCTACAGAAACTGAGAAATACATAAACAACAAATATAGGGGCTCTATTACATCTGAGACTGCTGTAAAAATAAAAATAATATCTAGCTGTTTCTGAGAGTCTGATTTAGCTGAACTGACAGGTCTGGTTGTGTTTAGTGTAGTCTGGACAAATATGTCTATAGAAATAACAGAAAATAAAGGAGCCATAGTCCAAAGGATAAAAAGAAGTGGAAGAAGGATCTCTAAAATGGGGTATTCAATCCATTAAGTTGTGTTTTTTTAAGAGAAAAAATGTCTCTTTCCACTGTCTTGTTTTAATAGCTTACCTGGAACTGGTTAGAGTTCTAACACATTTGTTATCCTCACTTGTACAATACCTGCTCAGTCTATATATTTCTAAATACACTAATTGTTAACAAGCATTCAATATGTCTTTTTTCCCCCCTTCAGATCTTTCCCTAACCTTTCCACCAGTCAAGCAGGTAAAACTGAACTGGCTGAAACTGCTAAAAATCACAGTACATTTGAATTAAAAAAAAAAAAAAAAGAATGTAGAGATGTGAGAAAACCTTAATGTAAAACATTGTCACTTGAGGCAATGTCTTAACTGGTAAGATTTTCCTAATACCTTTCAAACATATTTCACTTCAGGAAGAACAGAATGGAACCTTAAAAGATAGACGTATCTCTTTCTCACTAAGAAAAGTCACTAGCCTTACTGCAATTCTTTTGCTTCCTTCAAAAAATTATTTTCTTACATAGGATGCTTGATATATGCATTGCTCCCTAACAGCACACATATCATTTTAGGAAACATTCAGTTCCATGCAAAATTCTTGATAGTGGGTCTGCTTAATGTTCCTAATACTGAAATAGATTACAAAGACATCAGCTTGGATCCAAATGGAGCTAAACATAATTTAGTCCCAATAAAATTCATGAGACATGGTGGCCATGACTAACCTGAGTCCCACTGCATCACTGGAACTAAATTAAACCATGGCTAGTTTAAGCTGGATCCAACCCTTTTTTCATTCCTGGTATGAATAATTTAGTGATTTTTTCCCCCTCTTATAAGGAAAACAGGTTCAGATTGCCCTGAAACATCCACTGTGATGCTGTTTTCCTCATATGTTTGCCATTTTGTGCCCAAAATAGCACAGGTTTTCATTCAAGGCTAGTTTATGCTATTTGAACGATAGTCAGTTATTTGACAGTTCAAGTGATTTTTGCAGGAATACTGTTCGTATAGATTGTTGCCCAGCATCGAGTAGTCATTAAAGCTACCTGGTGAGGATAAATAGTGAGCTAAAGTGAAGATCAAACACATTCTCAAGTCACAAGAGGAAAAATGATGGCAAATGCTAAGGACACCTTTTGTGTCCACTGTGCTTCATCAAAACCTGAATACTGACAGGATCTATGACACTCCTTTTTAAAAAAATGACATTAAGCTAATCCATTACATGAAATGTGAAGTGATGACAGTAGCAGTAAGCTTTTTGCCATCCCATCCAAATGTCATGAATTAAAGTCCAGAGAACTGTATGCAGACTACTAGCCAATGTTTTAAATCCCAGAATATTGTTTTGCTCCCTAAATCTCACACAAGAGAACATTTGATAGATCTCATTGGGTCTATATTTCCCTCAGAAAAAGTTTTTGATAGTTATTTGTCTTTTTATTTAGGCTTTACACATGGGTTGTATTTTAATAATTTTGAACCCACATAACCCCATTGGATTCTGAAAGTACCTCATAAATTCTGATGAACACAAAAAAACAATAAATACAATGAACCATAAAACCAACAGTCAATTAAATAGTCAATTAAATTTCTAGCAGCAGATTATTCCACAAAGACTGTTTTAATAAATCTTATGGACCAAAGGAAAGAACAGGCTTCCTTAGGGAGCTATTTTCATACGATGGTGTCGACTGTACAAGAGGTGCTTTGAGCTTTTAGGCACATGCCTCACTTTAGATTTTAATATCAGTGTTCAATGGCACAAACACTGCATAGTTATTCTTCCTGACCCACCACCCTTATATGTAGCTCACTTTTGACCAGGGTCCCCAGGCATCTCGTTTTATAAGGGATGCCCCCTTTTGGGAGCTAAAAATCCTATCCTATAATGGGATATAGGATGCCCACAATTCTCTATTTCTTGATCTAGTGTAACTTTGAAGAGCAGGCACCAGCTGTATTCACAACTGACTTAAGCCCTGGACATTTGTATGCAACAGACCGGCCTGCTGAATTCCAAATGTTGGCAGTTCATCTGCTGTGACCATAACTGGTATGGTGCCCATTTTTTTCTCCTCTTCAGCTGGGCTAAGCAGTTCCCTTGCAGAGAAAACCTCTCATCTTGCAATGGCTTGTGTCACTGCATTAGCTTTGGTTTCCTGTCTCACAGAAGCCTGGAGATCTCATGAGAAGCCCTCCTCTCATGAAGGCCTTGTACAGGCTTGTCTGATGTGTTTCTAGCTAGTTTTCAGCTGACAACCAGCTGTCTCATGCTGGCATCTTGAAAACCAGGCAAACTTAACTTTGATTAAGTTTGCAAACAGTTATGGTACCCTATGAAATCTGTTTAAAGGAATTGGAACTTTCTTCCTTTACTTTTCTTGGTCAGGTATTAGATGACAGGGAATTTTATTGTTATGTGTAAGTACTGGTGCTCTGAGATTCACAGGACCCTTTCTCCATCGGGAGGGCTTCAGTTACTTTAGGGTAACATAATTTGACTTCAATTTGCTTATTTAAATCTAGTATACCACCTAATTTAATCCACAGATTTATTGGTTTAGAGACCACCATATTACTACATGCTTTTACTATAAGCCATCTCAGGAATCAACAAGTTTAGAAAATGCATTGAGAAGTTCTCTGAGTTTCAGCCAGCTTTCCAGTCAATGGAAACAGAGAGAAACCATGAGCATCACACCAAGTTGCAGTGTCGTACCATAACATTCCCCCTCATTCAGCTGGTAGTTGTAGTTACAGAGATATACAATAGCTAATACCCTTTGCTAAATTCAGGCACTCCTGCCCTTTCCTATCACCTTTTTATCATTTTGTCTGGTGAAGAGTTATAAAAAAACTCATTCCCCTTATGCACCTCTTTTGTAACATTATATATTATGATTATGGATAAATTATTATCCAACCCTGTTTTTTGAAAAAACAGGTATCTTCTCTTCTTTCCTTATCTACTTTTTAAAGTAATTTTCAGGCAGCTGATATTTATGGAGATGGGAGACAGATATCATAGTTTGAAGCTATGAGTAGAGGAGAAGTAGAAAAAAAGGTTTTTAACAATAACAATGATGCCTCCTAGCTCATATCTGGACCAAGCATGTGAGTTTGGTAGAGTGCATTCTTACATAATTACTAGTCAATAATGCTAAATTCCACCTCCATCTTCTACCATATTGTAACTCACTCCATCCTTTTGTGATGGATAGGTCTCAGCCATTTTTAACTGAGGGTAGAAAGAATGAAATGCTAATGCAAGGGATAGAACAAGTTGCAATATGGTGGCAGATGGAGGTGGGACTTGGTATTATTGGCTGGCAATTATTAATGTCGTTTTATATTGATATATAATCCCTTCTTGGAAATTACTAAATTATTTAGCAATGGGAGGGGAAAGAATGACATTTTAGGTTTCTGTTTGCTGATAAAAAGAGAACTTAAAGTTCATCTGTCATGCTATGTTCTTTTCTTCATCTGCCTTCAGCTTTTGTTTAATGAAATTCAGATTTGGATCATGATGCTCAGGTTTTTGCAGTTTTCTCTTTCATCAGTTCTTGTCACTACATTTGTCTTCTCCTCATTCCTCACCCCTTTCTTTCTCTCTTATAGTCTTTCTCCTTCTGTACTCATTTCTCTTAGGCCCTTTCTGCATGGCATTTGCCATGTGAAAGGGAGCCTGGAGCATCGCGCGATTGTGAGGAGCGATCTGCACGACACACTCATAATCGCGCGACATTCCAGGGGCCAGCAGGTGCTGATTGCACATCTTTTCATTTTAGGCTGGAAGCTGAAAATGGTGCACGATCGCGCATTGCTTCCGGGCTCCGCGTGCACTTACCTGGCGTGTGGAGCCTCCGGAGCCATGCCGGTCATGCTTCCTGCCCCAGCGCTGCCTGGGAAACTCTCAGGCTGCACTGAGGAAGAAGAGGCAGGGTTCTTACACAAGCAGGCAGCTCATGCAGAGCTGAAGCAGCAGGGACGCGAGAGCCTCTTGCTGGAGACTGCTCACGAGATCCCCACACCCCAGCGCCAGAAAAAGGTAAGGTGCAGAAAGGGCCTTAGCTACAACCAGTAATGTTTTTATCCTTCTTTTCATCTCTATCTTTCTAACTCTTTGTGTCTTGCCCCCTTCCACCCTTGAAACCATGACTAGGATATGCTAGACTCTGAAAGATGGAAGTCTGATTAAACTCATTGAGGATTGCTTCAGAACAGACTTACATACAGAGAGGCTTGACCTATTCTTCTCTATTGCCCTACTGATCAATCATCATCATTGTTGTTATCATCTCTCCCTCCTCAAAATATTTGATTATTACTATTAGCATTATTTTGATTTTGAATATTATTATTCTGAGAATGAGGGAAAATGCCACAACCTCACATTTTAAAAAAAAAAGGGGGGGAGGGAAATGTGCCCAGTCACTGTGGATAATGGGAGCACTTCATTAAAAGTAACTTTGAAAATCATTATTTTTCTTGGAAATGTTTATTTAGTTGGGCTACAACTCCCATGTACTGTGAAAACAATGTTTGGAAAAGTGTCAAAATGCAAAACTGAAAAAAAAATGGTTCTAGAAATTGTTGTTAGCCTATGTGGTTTTTAATTTAAATGACATGCTCTGAGCAACTTTGGTTGATGCTTAATGTATCATTCTCAATTATATTACCAGGGGCAGCCCCTTGTAACACCACAGTGGGTTGTCTCTAGGTCTCATATATTGATCCTGAAATCAAGGGCCTGGACTACTCCTGGCCTGGTGATCTTTGTTATTATTGCCCCATATTGAAGATGGTGAGTTGAATTTGGAAAAATCAGGCTGGTCTAAAACCATAAAATCACAGAAGCACCAAGATTCAATCTAGGGCTTTCCTGACTAGCAAATCAGCCTGCAGCTACTACGCTATACCATTTTTCAGTTGCTTTCAACCACTGCAGTTACATTTGAAGGAAAATTATTGAAAGTTTCAGCAACTGCCCAGCCTTTTCTGTTTGAAATGTCAGTAGGAATTCAGATATTTTTTGACTGGAAACTCCCAGCATTCCTCACCACTGGGTACGTTGAATAGGGTTCCTGGAAATTTTAGTTCAACCACATATAGTATACCATATATTTCCCATTCCAGTTGAAAATGAACTCTTACCATCCATATAAAGTCAGTATACATTGCTAGGTCCCAAGAATTACACTATTCTGAATTGTGGTGAACTGCAAGGAGTACAAGACACCATTGCGCTGTAAAATTATATTAATATGCACAAGCTCAGTTGAATCCAAAAGGGCTGGTCAACATCAGTTTGGCCTGAAAGATTAGTTCTCTTCTGCATCATCCCAAGCTTTGAAAATAAGTTGTAGATATAGATGGTTGCTTTGTCTTTTCTTTTTTCAGTTCACCTAAGTATATTCAACAGTTTTGTACTGTTCCGTTCAATAGACTCTCTCTCTCTCTCCTTCCTTCCCTCCCTCCCTCTCTCCCTTTTGGTCTTTTTTTACTCAATTACACCATACTCCTTTGGGTATACAATCCAAGAGGTGCCAAGAGGTGAATTGTCCAGCTGCTGTGCTATCCAGCTCAGAGGGATCAGAATCTCCTTATATTAAGACACAAAATCCCATTTTGCTATGTCGCTAGCTGTGGATTTGCACAGGATTGTGATTGTTCTAGGGAAAAGAGGGGCGAAAAATAAAGAATAGGTTTAAGAAAAGAAAAAAAAGTTGTTAATTTGACTGTATGAGTATATACATGATGTCCAAAAGAAAGACAGCATATAAAATGGCTAGCTTGTTGAAGTCATAGGCCCTTTTCACATGGCATTTGCCATGCAAAAGGGCCCCTCGAGTGTCACACAAATGTGAGGAGATGTCCACACGACGCACTCACAATCGTGCAATGCTCCATGGTCTGGCAGGCACCGCTCACGCACTTTTTCATTTTCAGCTTTGAGCCAAAAATGGTTTGCGATCGCACATCGCTCCGGGGCCCCGTGCACACTTGCCATGTGTGCAGAGCTCCGGAGCCATTGTGCTCGCACTTCCTGCCTCAGTGCAACCTGGGAAACTCCCAGGCTGCATTGCGGAAGGAAGAGGCAGGGTTCTTGCTCGAGGGGGCAGCAGCTGTGGAGCTGAAGGAACTGGGATGCGAGAGCCTCTCGCTGGAGGCTGCTCGCACAATCCCCGCTCCGTGAAAAGGTGCATTGCGGAAAGGGCCATAGATGTTTATTTGAGTCTGCCTAATTATTTTTGTGATATGCTTTATCTCTGAACCATGGCTTCTACAACCTACATTTTCTTAGTAAAGTCATTGGTATCATGTAGCAAAGCACATGATTAACTGGCTCCATCTTCCCTTTTCCCCTGAATTCCACGGCTCACAAACAAAAGTTTTCACCGTCAGCAGAAAAAGCAGTTCGTTTTTAATAAAATATGTGATGCACCTGAGGGCAACAATATCTTTGTGCATGTATCTGGAAGAACTTAAATCGTAGTTTCATTTCTGTCTTGGTCTCCTTGAGAGTATCCAAAAAGACATACATTTGTTAATGCCTTACTGGTGGCATGGAAAACAAAATGGATTTCTGAAGATTGCCAAGATATCAAGGAATGGAGATATACTCAAGAGAGAAAACTAAGCCTGTCTTGTGTTCTGTCTGTCTCTCTATGTATATATACACACTGTGTGTGTGTGTATGTTTGTATCTATCTATATCTGAATCATTTCAGAAAGGATCATGGAAATATAAGGAATGGTGCCAAGTTCACAGAAGTATAAGAGGTCAAGGCAGTGTGTCATTAGACATATCTATTGTTCTGGAGCAATATTTATTCATCAGACACTTCTCTTGTCTTGCAAAGATGCTAGCTCAATTCCTAATGGAGATGGTTGCTCATTAGACCATTCCTTAAGCCATGTTCCACAAATGTTTTCTTTTAGATAACCAGTATGACATAAGATACTCTCTTGTACAATAATTAATCAATTTGGCTGATGTAAGTCCATCAGGCACATATGGTCACCACAGACTTCATAAATCTTCTTTGCTTCTTATTTTGGGAGTTCAGAAAACAATGAGGTGGTTGAAAATCTGGCAGGCCAAAGAAAATGGCTGGTGGCTGTTTTTACGTTTGTGAACCACAAATTCCGCAGGCTTGCTGTCCAAACAGTTATGTATAAAGATGCAGTATGTACTTATTCTCTCTGTATGTCTTTATGTGGAAAAAGACTTCATGATGGATCTTCAGGAAAAGCATCCAAGCAGAACGGGTGCATCCACTTTTTTGCTCAGCAGTTAAACTTCCCTTCCTCTTGCCTTCCCTTTAATCAATCACTTCCTTGCTGTCAGAAACATAAGGTGATGGGCCAGCAACAATCATATTGGTTAGTGTGATTGTGCTGATTAACCTGAAAGACTTTTCACAGAATGCCTTGCCTTTCACCTGTTGACAGCCATCACATATTGCAGAGAAGTACTGTGTTTATTTCAAATTTGAAATATGTATGTATTGGTAAAGATCAAAGATGGAAACTTGTCACCTGTCTGTCTAAGAAGGGGAAACTCTATTTTTCTGTTCACAGAGCCATAATCATTTATATCAGATCTCTTCCCATCTGAGTGTGAAAAAAGGCTTTTAGAAAAGAATGACAAGCAGATGGCATATCATTTTCCAAACTGGAGATTTTTTGGATACTATTTGTCACTCACCAAATGTTGACAGCATGGATTTTTTTATTTATAGCACAGATAATAGCCTGCACAGTTTGCTATCACTTTTGATACGATCAAAGCCAGAACATATAAATTACTTGGTTCACTTTTATTCTCTTGTTTCTGTTGTAACATTACAAACGTTACAGCTGTTTTGGTTTCAGGAAATGAACCTTCTAAACTAGGTCTGCTAGTAAGTTTGGGCTTTTGTTATCTTCCCTTTACCATAAACTCGTGCCTTTCCTGATGTCATTCAACTGATCTTGCTGAACTTACATCTGTGAACACACAGATGTAAATATGTCCTCTACAGCAATAGTTTTTAAGTAATCTGATAAAGAGAGCTGTGAGGTTTCCCCTCCCCTTAATATGCCAGGAATATATCATTGAACATTAAGGTCATGATTATCCCCACGCCATAATATTTCCAGTTTCTGTGTATAGTTGTGAAGCTTGGACAATGGAAAAGCTGACAGGAACAGAATCAACTCCTTTGAAATGTAATGGTGAGCACCATAGACTGGCAAAAATACTGTAGTAGTAGTAGTAATAGTAGCAGTAGTAATAGTAGTATTAAAGAGTAAATAAAGTCTAAACTCTCCCTAGAAGCCAACATGATCACATTGTTATACTTTGGACATAATGAGAGAATATGAAACTTATTAGAAAAGACAGTAATGTTTAGTAAAGTGAAAGACAATAGGAAGAGGTGGATACTGCATTACAGGTAGATAGACTCAATTAAGAGATCGTAGGCCTAAGTTTGTAAGACAGGAACAGGACTGTTGGTAACGGAGTGGCCTGCAAGTGTCTTGTTCATAGGGTTGTCATATACTGAAGCTGACTTGATAACAATTCACAGCAACAACAAGCAGGAGGTGGCACTGTTGATATGGCCATGTGGGACTTGAACCCACTTACACTTCACCGCTGAGTGAATGCTTGTGTGAGACAGGGTTCATTGTTGTTTGTTAACCCCAAGTTACTGTATTATCAACCATGTATCAGAATTTTAGTCCTGGGAAAGCAAATATGCTTGCACATGTGCTATATGGTTTTTCAGATCATTGTCATTCAATGATTCAATCATTGATTGATTGATTGATTCAATGAAGGATTCTTCTCTTTGTTCATGTAAGAAGTAGTTTTGACTGAGTTCTTGCTGGGGGAGGGGAAATCCCGTTGGCCAAAGTTGGGGATCTTTCCAGGCTGATTCAAGAGCTCACCCACAACTGTGCAGACCACTCAGGATAATCTGTGCAGACCTAATATTTTAGGTCTGGCCCCACACATTTTTCTAGGGTTTGGGACAATTGTCAATTGTGGGTTCAAGTCTCACTTTGCATCTACAAGGGGGTATCTGCCAACTATGGGTTCAAATCCCACATGGCCATGCCAACAGCACCATATCTGCTCCTAGTGCATACAACTGTCTCTTTCCTAGAAACTTGCTTCAGACTGGCACCAGTACATGAAACATCACTTTGAGTAGCACTGCTCTATAAGATGCCTGTCAACTTTTTTTACCTAGATCTACTACAACAGTCGTTTTTTGTTCTATGATTGTATTTACATATCAGAATCTGCAGTCATTTCAGTCTTGGTTATAGCAACTGCTCAGTCTGCCTCCATAGGCTGGCTGTGGCCAAACAGTAATAAAAGATTCTAAGATCATACGTGCTAGGATTTCCCAGATGAAAACTGGGACATACACAGCCAAGAAAAATCAGAGTGTGGCAAAGATGGCAAACGTTATTAATGAGGAAGAACACACAAGCTAGAAGAAGCTGCAGCAGTTTACTTTGCCCTGAATCTACTGGGAAGGGAAAGACTTGGATCCCTTCCCTTCTCTCCTTCCAACTGATTGAGTGCAAACTGCTTTTGCACTTTGCAGCAGGTGAAATTAGCTGGGGACAAATGGGGAAAGAGGAAAAAGGAAAGAGAAATTGAGGCATTTTAAAAGCAGCTGAAAAAGTAGAAAGACAGAGGATTAATCAGGACTGTTCCTGACAAATCAGAACAGTTGGATGCACACATTAATTCAGTGGAAAGGGAGTAATTTTCATTCAACATTGTGGCATGACAAGCAAAGAATTTTAAACTTCTTTGTTCAATATGGTTTGATGGGGATTAAAATCTTTGATGGGTTAGGGCCTGGGGAAGTTTAGATTAATGGGCCAGATTAAGGAGCAGCTGGGACAAAATTGCAGACCAGAGGGTTTTCATTCCCACTCTACAGTCCTTATTCCTAACAGTTGCCTACTCCTTTTCTTTGAGAAATTCTCTAGTCCTGTACCATAAACTTGCAGCCTTTTGTCTGCAGTGCAATTCCTCTGTGTGAAGTCTTAAAGTTAATCACAGCTGTTTGATTGATTGCAATGACAAAGTGCCTGTGAGAGAGTTTCTTTCTGTAAATTATCACCACATGAAATTAGGAGTAGCATGCAACAGAGTTTGTAAAATGAATCAGACTGGTATGGCATGCTCCTTAAACTCTAAGTAATATTGGGAATAGAAGAAAGCAAGCAAACTGTGATGTGACAGCATTGATCTATATTAGCAGGATTTCTCTGTGCATTATGGACTGTAAATCTGCTATACCGCATTTTTCCCCCCAGCTCAATGTGGGTTGAATTTAATCTGTATTATTCAGTGTGTTTTCTATTACTGATAAGATCTGATTTACTCAGCCTAATATGTTTTAGAAACATTCGTGTATATATGTATTAAATGTGGTGAATATACTTGGAATATATGGAATTAATTAGATTGTGCAATTTATGTCAATTGAATTATTTCAAGGTTTTGTGTAACTGTGACAAGGACAGAGCTGGCTTGGCATTGAGGGAATATACGTATCTACCCCTTTGGCTGAAGGAAAAAAAATTGATATTTTATTTTGGGTTTGATGCTTGTAGACATCTGCTTAGATGGTCACAAAGACTTTCAAAAGCTTGGTTATACAATTGTTATCATGACTGGCAGATTTTTTTTTTTTTTTTTTTTGGTAGAAACTGTAACTGGTGCACTACTTTGTTTATTTCGTTTCACTGGATAGCAGGATTCTCTAGAGATTTGATAATTGCTTCAAAAAGAACAATATGTGTTCTTTGGCAGCCTGTGTTAAAGAAAAAACAATAACTTCCATGAATATGATTGCTGAAATTTTAAACATTCATCATCAAAAGACATTTGGAAATAAATGTAGTCTGCAATTCACAATAAACGTTAGGTTGCCCTTTGCTAAGGTAATCAAGTGCATGTATAATCACTAAAATTGATCTCAAACTATTTCGTTACTATGTACTTTGTGCAGTCTTAAAGCATTGCCTTCCCTTTGGAAGTTTCCCTAACAAATTTTTCTGAAAATATTGTGGATCTGGACACTTGCAGTATAAGGCATTACAGTGCAGGACCTGCTTTTACTGGTTGCGAGTGGAGGAATGGCCCACAGCGACTGCATCAGGCACAGAGCACTATGACATCAGATGGGGGGGGCAGAGCTTGAGGGTTAATTAGCTTTGTATGCTCCCCTTCACTCTGTCTTTGGACAACACTTTGCTTGGACCTCGTTTATTTTGAGGCCCAATTGACAGACCCCTGGAAAGCTCACTAGGCCTTACTTGGCTATTTATAGGCCAGACGGGCCCTAATAGGCCCCTTCGCAGGTGTCTAAGACCCCAAATAGCCCCCGCTAAATCCTTCATAGGCATGGTAATCCCTGCTAGGTCTGTAAGCCAAGTAGACCCCACTAGGCTCCTTTATAGGGCAGGTAGGCTCTGCTAAGCCCCTGTTGGAGACATGATGAGCTATGCTAGGCCCCCTATAGACCTGATAGGCCATGCTAAGCCCAGCTGGGTCTATTGATGGCCTGATAGATTAGCCCCTGTAAGGCCTGTAAGTACAAGAGGCCTTGTACTATGCAGTGAAGAAACTTGTTCTGTATCATCTCAGCATCTTGGTGGTTTAAGTGTTGGACTAGTCCTAGTTACTAACCAGGCTTCAAAGCAGGTAGTGAGTTCCAGCGGCCCTTGTGGTCAGTGCTGAGAGTGGTGTCAATGAGTCTGCATCAGTGGAATGTATTTCAGGTCAACTTTCTGACATTAGCATCATCCAGACATATTCATATAATTGTCCATGAGAGTCTGGAGTATTCCATGTAGATAGGCATATATTGGCTCTAGCAGTGGAAGAGTGGGTCACATAGAAGGTAGAATTTCCATACAACATGATTTAGGTTTAGGGAAGTCCAAGATGTCTCCTTACTGTTCTCCCTAAGGGATCTACCCTCCATAATGGTTTTATGGTGATTTAAGAAGTATGGAGCTGGTTACCAATAGGAAGTACAGTATAGTCCTTTATGGTGCTATTCCAAATGCAGAGCAAACACTTCCCTTGGGGGACCATTTATTACAGGCCACAAGGATCAAAATCCTGCATTGGGAATATGTGGGTGTCTTCATTCTTCTTTATTATGATTTGAAGAAAAAAAAGGATAAAGAGCAGTTGGATGACAAGGAGAAATTGTATAGGTATAAGTCAGACAGAACCTGAAGAAATTGGTTGCCTGGATTTTTCATTTGTGGGGGCAAAGCTGTGGAGAATATTTTTGATCCTCCAGAGTATGGATTTTATTTACTGGGTCTACATGGTGGCAGGATGTGTCTCTGCATGCAGCAGGTAGTTTGTTATAGCATGAGTGGCTTGAAAGACAACAAATAAGCATTTACAGGCTGAACAGAGAAAGAGGGGACAAACCAAGGAGGAGAGAGAGAGAGAGAACTCAGACCAAAAATACAGAATGAGTGCAGAAAAAGGGTGGTGGGGTAAACATTAGCTACCTTTAGTCATTTCTTAGCTTTCTCAGCTTTCCTGGCTTTCCTTTGTCTCCTTGATCCCTCTAAGCCTCTGTCTGGGGTTTGGATATCTCTCTTATCCTGCAAGACTCACTATCAGATGAAGGCTTTCCCAGAGGGTACATCTTAATTCTATCATGTAAGGAAGACCTCAGGCAAATGCTTACATGAAAGTCTTGGGTAATGGCCATCTGCTTCTTTTGGACTCTCTTCTATGTCTCAGTTTCTCCCTCTCTGATTGTAGTATCTGCCAAACTCTTCTAGGGCCCTTTCTGCACCTTACCTGTTCGCGGAGGTGGGGGTCGGAGCTCACGCGAGCAGCCTCTCGAAAGAGGTGCTCACTTCCCTGCTCCTCCGTCACCACAGCTGGCTTGCCAGTCACATGAACTCCCCGCCCCCACCCCGCCCCTTCCTTCCGCAGTGCAGCCTGGGAGCTGTAGGCTGCACTGGGGCAGGAAGCATGACCGGGCTGGCTCCAGAGGCTCCTCAGGGCAGGTAAGTGCACGTGGGGCCTCGGAGCGACGCGCGACCGCGCAGCATTTTTGGCTTTAAGCTGAAAATTAAAAAAAGCATGCGTTAGGCTCTTGAGCATCGCGTAAATATGAATGTGTAGTGTGGACTGCTCCTCACATTTACACGATGCTGAAGAGGCCCTTTCGCTTAAAAAACACCATGCGAAAAGGGCCTAGGTCAAGTAAGAAGGATAAATCTGCACCATCTGTTTTACCTCTGCTTTGTTGACATTTTGTTCTTTCACACCTTCCCTCATATTGCTGCTTGTAACCATTACTTTATTGGCCTCCTTGCTGCTCCCACCAGTGCACCTCCTCTGTGTGGGCTTTTATTAAGCCAAACAGCTGAATCTCCGTGACCATTGATTACTATGCAATGGGGAGCAGATAAGGTGATACCTCTGAACGCAGTTTGTCAGATGGGTTTGAGAGCCAATGTGGTATAGTTGTTTGAATGTTAGACTAGAACTCTAGAAGACTAGGGTTCCAATTCTTGTTCAACCATGGAAACCCACTGGGTGACCTTGAACAAGTCACTCTCTTCTAGCTCAGAGGAAGGCAAAGGCAACCCACCCCTCAACAAATCTTGACAAGAAAACTCCATAATAGGTTTGCCTTATGGTTGTTGTAAATAAAAAATGACTAGAAGGCACACAACAACAACAGATGAGCTTTCCTGACTCTAACCACAATTTGTCTGCTCCATTGCTACTGTCTGGGATTTTTCTCCCTGTTTGAATATTAGCTATTTTAAAATAGTGTTCCAGTTTTGTAGGTTTCCTTGAGGTTTTGCATTTGATGCTGAAATCCAGTACTTTTCTTAAATGGGTCCTAAGCTTCAGTCTGAGCACAAGAGGGCTAATCATTCTTTGGATAGTTTCTTCTTCATAGGACAACCAGGAACAGGACAATGTGTCTTTCAGTGAGGGAGGTCTATAATTCCAGGAGATCATTAAAGATTTAAATTTTGTTTGTAGGGTTGTGGCACTTGGTTGAATACATAAACCTCATTACAGAATTAGGATTACTTAAGGGATTGGGGAGGAATTGAATGTCTGGCAGGAATTTCTTGCTTGCTTTACTGGGATTCCATTTTGGAGGGATGAACTAAGAATCTGGTATGCCTTAAAAATATCTTCAGATGCTATTGGTTCCATTAGTTTTAGGGGGCATTTTCATGGACTTTGGTGTACCCAGGCATGGCCTGAGGAGTGAAGTTTTCATTATGTATGTATATATGTGTGTGTATGTATGTGTATATATAAATTCCAAACTGGCTTTCTTGTTAACTTCTCCTAGCTATGAAAAATTTATATACACATACATACACACACATATAACAAGAAAGCCAGTTTGGAATTTGAAAAATTAAGTCTGGGGAGGGGCTTTGAACTCTTTGGCCAATCCCTGTTTCACTCAGTTTGCAATCTTGTATCCAAGAATGGGCTTAGGTTCACAGTCTCTTCAAGCTAAGTTGGCAATGCTGGCCTTTGCTTCCAGGGCTCAGGGGTTTCGGGACTACACAAGTGATTTCAGAATTCATAAGGCACTGGAGGGTTGGACTTAGGAGCAGGGCACAGTATCTGGCAGGTGCAAATCATTATCCCTTGAGGTCCCTACGGGGCTTGGGATGCTTGGTCAGTCATTTGTTCCATTGGATTATGATACTATTTTGTTCTATGCGACATCTTTGACTGATTGAGGTTAGTGAGCATCATGTAGAGGGAAGGTATCAGGTAGAACATTGGAGCTATGGAATTTAACTCTGTCTGGGCAATGGAAGTATTATAGATCTGTACCTCTAAGACAGATCAGAGAGGGTGGGGTGAAGAAAATGTTGGAGATTTGTCTTGATCCATCTCTATTCCCTGTTCATGCTTTAAAGAGTTATGTATGGTTCAGGGGATCTAGACTGGGTCCTTTATTTTGTCATACTTACTTTTTACTCCTTTCCAAAAAACAGTTTTGAACTGTTACTTCCAAGGTCTTGTAGCACTTTGGTCTCCAATGGATTACCTTTGGGACCCTTTGCAGCGTGGGGAGGGGACTGGGACTACTTCTATGGCCTTTGCCATGAGTTTGGCTGTAATATCAGCCCAGTGTATTGGACACTGGAATTCCTTGCTACATAACCTCTTATTTCTGAATTATATTGTTATGTTTACTAAGGTTGTCTTTTCCAATTTCTAGGTTTTGTCTAGAGAGATGGCCAGTCACAAAATTATAGACCTGGAAGGGTTCTTATGGTCCATCAAGTTCAACCCCCTGCTCAATGTAGGGTACCAACAGCTCTGTTCAAGTCTTGCAGACCCAGGGCTGTGGCTTCCTTGATTGTGTCTTTCTACCTGTTATGCAGCTTTTATCTTTTTCTACCGCCTTCCACTTTCCCAAACATTATTGTCTCTTCTAGTAAGTCCTATCTTCACATTATATGTTAGAGGTACAATATGAGTTTAATCATTTTGGTTTCCAGGGAGAGTTCAGGCTTAATTTCCTCTAAGACCCATTAATTTGTCTTTTTAGCAATCCATGGTGTCTGCAGAACTTTTCTCCAACACCACGTTTCAAATGAGTAGATACTCCTATCAGCTTTCTGCACTGTTTATCACACCATACTTTTAGCATAAATTCTTGACTATGTCTGTTGGACTTATTTGTGCTTGATACCTAAGTTTGATAATTAGACTGATACTTCAGAGCTAGCACTGATTACTCACAAAGGACAAATTAGGAAGGCTTCATTATGTTCAGATTATTAAGACCCAGACAATTATGAATTTGTTATATGCAGTAGTATATGTGTGTATTTTCATGATTCAAGTTATGTGCACCCTTCTCCTGATGTGATCATAGGACAGTTGGCAGTAACTGGTCTTCCTATACATCCAAAAGAATTTCTTAACATCAGTTTTTTTAAAAAAACCAAAACAAAACAAAATAGCATTTAGGGGCATTATATGGTTGAAACTGGTAGGACTTTCTGAGGTCTTAAGTTCATACATCCTTCCTGCCTCACAGATTGACTGCTTGACTTCAAGCACAGAAAAGAGTAACCAGGTCAAATGGTAGGGTCATGTTATCTCACCATTTCTGAACTAGATGCTGTTACATCAGTTCACAGTGGATTGAGAGTGACATGTGGCATGAAGAGTTCAAAATACAGGACCTTTTGTACATTAAGGTGTGAAGGGTGACTGCCTGCATTTAAAGCTGCTGGACTTTGAACACTGCTGATTAAACTGCACTTTGCTCAAACAGTAGCATCAAGAACACATTATATAGCTCTGTTTCCACATCATCTTCTCATGCGAATGAAGATACAAGACAAAGCGGCTGGGCAAGGAATCACAGCTTTTGTTAAGTTATAACAGGAATCTGCTGTGAGATAAACAAACAGATATGTACAGATACTGTTTAATCTCAGGACACATCTAATTGCATCTATGTTCTCTATCTGCATTATGCCTGGCTCAAAGAACTGAATCAGCCATTTGCAGTCTTGCGCATCAGTATGTTTCATCATCTGCCCAACATGAAGGTGAAGTGAGAGTATACAAGATTATAGCACTTTGATACCATTTTAGTGGTCATGACTCTGTCCTATTCAAGCTATGAATGTTTGTTTCATGAGGAACTTAGAAACAATTCTCAGCTAGAGAACTCTTAACATTGTAGTTCAGAGAAGTGAACTAAAGTCTTTTATGTCTCCCACCAAACCTCAAATTCCAGGACTCCGTATAATGGAATTATGGCAGTTAAAGTGGCATCAATCTACTGTAGTTATGCAGTGTGGGAATACTCCAGTGGGCTCTTTGCTTCTTCATCTGAATGCCACAGCACAAAATTTGGTGGGCAAAAAAACTAGGTCTATATTAGGGACAGTGAAAATATGGCCTGGGGATGGTGTGTAGCCCTTCAGGTTCCTCAGATTGACCTTTCTCTCTTCACTTTTTAATACTTATTTTTTTAAAAAAAAAATAAGGCTTTTTGGTCATTTCAAGTTGCAGAGGGAGTGCTTGGGACAGTTTTAGAAGTCCATGCAGTCCCATGGGATCTGAGGAGCTTAAACTGGCCACTATAGCTGCTGTAGTTGACCATTCATGGTCTATATGTAGGCAAATTAACATGTGTATTTACAATTCTCCAAACAAACTAATAGTAGTAGTAGTAGTAGTAATAATAATAATAATAACAACAATATTTTCTCAGACATTTTATGGTTTGACTAGAAAATAATTATGCTTACAAAGATTGATCTGCAAGAAGAAAAGTGCAGTAAATTACAATAATATTTAAACAGTAGGCTTAAAACAGTCAAAGGGAACAACAGCCTGAGAATTTCCAAAGAAAAATGATCTACAGGATATAAAGAATTCTTAGCTCAGTCAGAAGAAAAAACTGGTAGCTGAAATATACAGAATTAAGTGAAAATATCTTTCCCTTTGTCAATGTGAGAACTGGGAGAAAAGCAAGTTCCTGTATTATGAATAACAAAATCAATATAGGATGCCAAATACTTTAGAAATCTGTGCAAATTTATATAACACCACAGTTTGTCCAACAATGCCAGTTTGAAAATCCTTTTCATCTAGTTTTCAGGAAACAGTGCAGATGAGATTTTCAAATCTTGTCCTATTTCTTTTATTAAACTTAAAAATAATATACTACTAAATCTTTCTAAATTGGTTTGAAATTATATCTAAAGATAGAAAACAGACTTATAACTGAATAAATTGTAATATTTTGAGCAGCAATTATGGTACTTAAACTCTGATCCCTGAACTGTAATCATGAGGACATACCCACCTCCTGTGAAGATAACTGCCTTGGGATCCACAACCTCTCCAACAATTCTGATTCTATCAACAATCAGTTTTTAATCTGTGAATAAAGAGTCAATCCACTTTTAAAAAAAAGGATATATTGAGGGGAAATGCAGCTTGTTCTTCAACTCTAAGTATGCACAGATGTTGTCCATCTAAGCTTGCAATATTTGGTATTTTTCACTGAGCTAAGTAAAACTGAAATGTCTGAATAAAATCTTCACAGATACTTTGAAGCAATAAAGACAGCTTTATTGATGGCAAAAATGCCTCAGTAGCCAATCTAACCAAAAACTGAATGAAAGAGATAGTCATGTTTTCTAAGCGTAAATAAAGTATTACGTTTTTACCTAGAATTATTCTTAATTTGTGAAAACTGATGGACACTAAATTCTGATCTGATAAGGCATCCTGTCTTTATTGCACAACTCTGCCTTCCTGCTTATAACACAATCTTTGCATAAAATGGAGAGAGTTTTCAATGTTTATTTAGAACCACTTAATAATTTTATAGTAGCATATTTTCTGTGTTACTTTACATACTGTATACAACTCAAGCAAAATCAGTGTTTTCAAAGATAAAGTTTAACATTTATTAAGAGAACAAGAACAACAAGAATAAAGTAGTGTGTTTGAGTTTATATGCAGGTCAAGGTTGACACATTTCCTCTATGGACTTTTTTAGACAATATAAAAGGTAACTCCCTGCTCAGACACAGTTCAATCTTATCTTTAGACTTTTATATAAGGCACAAGCATCATATAATAGCCCTTGGGCTAAACTCCCACCAAAAGCTTAACCCCTCCATCTAGGTCAAACTCTCTGAACAGAGGCCACTAGTGTTGAATTACTTTTCTGCCTCTCACTTGGCTTCCACTGAGAACTAAACTTTCCAAACAGCCACACTTTCTTGTTACCCCCAGAGGTACACCCATGATGCCAATGCCTCCTTGAAAGAGTGGGGAATATTAGCTCAAAGGAAAGGTTTGTGACAGGTGGGTAACCTTACAGGATCTTTTACACCTGTATATACCAGTACTAATGCAGGGACACTAGCTGGAGATTCAAAAGTAAATTTTGTTTTATTGGGGGAAATTAACAGTTGTACATGTGCAAGATCCAAACAGTTTCACAATCAGACAAGGCTTACTGCAGGAAAGGGAGGAATACTTGGGTAGCAAGTAATTAGGGTGAAGTGGGTGATATCTACCAATCCTGCAAAGAAGAGACAAAGCAATGTGGCTAAGACTAAGGGTCCAAGGGTGCGAGAAGAACAGGAATTGGAGCAGCAAAGTTATGGTCTATGTCCGGAGTACTACAAACTATCAGGATCAGAGCCAGGGTTTAAATATTCTCTTTCTGTCCTGAGAGGAAAAGTATTAATGGCTCTCTGGCAAAGCAGACAATGGGGTATGGAATGAGCTAATGGCTTTAGCGTTAGGTAACAAAGGACTGATGGGGATCATGATAGCTCCTTATTGACCGCACAGGTGTAGAAATAAGGGGGAAAATTCAGTGAGAAGAGAGAGCAGGTCAAAGGCAATCAGTTGACAGTTTTGAGTGCTATTGTTTCTAAAGGTTGAGTCATTGAGGGACATTTGCAAGTCCATTACTGCCAGAGCTTCTCTGACTATGACCTGGCCATGCCCTGAGGTCCCATCTGACCTATTTTTGCATCACATGTGTTCATCCAGTCCTCTTTCACCAGCACAGCTTTTCAGCCATGTCAATGCATAATTTATCTTTTATGCAAATTAAATGATATTTGACAATTTTACCATATAATGGGGTGAGGCCATATGGTCCGGTAACATTCTGGCTGACTGAGGGACTCTACTCCCTAGCTCCTTGCTAGGCTCTCACTGAAGGAATCCAAATACCCACAGGTACTCGGCTTTATATTTTTTCTCTGCCACAAGTTTTTCCCATGTACTACTAGGTTGAGTTTCTCTCCTGAGGTGCTATTCTGGTTGTATAGCTACCTGCTTCTACACATCCCAGAACTTCAGCACAGGTTGCTTTGTATCAGACTTCACAAAGATCCATTCATTCTTTCATTTCCTTATAAGGAAGATGCACCAATACTTTTTCATTTTAACTGCTCTTTTCTTTATCTTTTCTAAGCTACATGATCTCTTTTCTTGTCATTGATGGTGGGTAATTTTTGTTCTGTATTTTGGTTTGTTTGTTTTTTAGCTATTTGAGATGGAGTGATCAGAACAGCACAGTAAATGTGACTATACCATAAGTTTACTTAATGGGACTATGCTACTTATATTCAAGTATTAACATTAGTGTTTATAGATTGCTTTTCTTTCCACCAGGGACCTTAATGCAATGAACAATTTTAGAAAGCAATTCAACAATACAATAAAATCAAAGCAGAAAGAGAATCTTATTAAAAATAAAAACCAAAGTGCAAGATTAAAACCCATAAAGGGCGCAGCAAAACAGCTCAATGTTTACTGCTCATCTAAAATGCAGTAAGAATGGAGCCAATCTAACCTCCATCAGGTGAGAGAAGGTTTGCATAATCAGGGTGATGCTACAGAAAAGTGGATCTACTTTGGGTCAGGATGAATGCAGTATAAAGCATCCAGGTCTTCCAAGCAGGAACAAAACAGAGCAAAAAATAAAGTAATTTTCTCTTAGCTTCTGAACTGCTGTGCTCAGGCAGCAGCTTATAGGATCTAGGGTAAGCTCCTTGGAGTTAGTATAAGGGGACATATCATCCTCTTAAACCAGAACTGGAATCCAACACAAGTCCTACTCTTGACTGATAGTCCTCATTCTATTCTTCGGTGGCCAGTGCCCCCAAATTAGAAAACAGTGTAGGAGTCAGTCCTAGATCAAAGCATTGAGAGTAATTGAGGGCAATAGGTAAGATATTTGTCAAGGAGAAATCTGAAGTCTGATACAGAAAGCAAACCTACTGGTTGGAGAAGCAATAAAGGAACAGAAGAAAGAGGAATCCAAGAAGTGCCATGGTCAAAGAAGCTAATTAGGCTTGGAATTACAGTTTGTTCTAGTTCAGAAGACAGCCACCCTATGCCCAGTAGGGCATGTACCTCCTCCCGCCCTCCGTCAGATATCACATTTTTGAATTAGATTTGCACTATGATTTAAGAATAAGTACATCTAGCCATTTCACTGAAATGTTTGAACCTCAGGTTCTTTCCATGCTGAATATGAATAAATATGAATAAATTTTTGATAATTTGTTCAAAACAAAACTGAAACAAAATTCTATTTATTTATTCTATTCTATTTATTTAGGATCATCTAAGGCACTAAGAAGAATGCTTGGAACAGACTAGTGGCAGTGGGAGAGGTGTCCAGATAAGATAACTGCTGTCTTGCTGTATCTAACATATCTAACCTTTCTGTGCTGCCTGTTCATGTGGTGTTTACTGGTCTTATAGTAGTGTATGCTTCTGTGTTGTGAATAACACAGTTGCTTATCAGACACTTACTAACTTTTAAATCTACACAGTAGGTTTAAAATGCCACAGTCAAAACATTGCACCCATTTTTTGTTTGACTCTAGGCATTTAGGCAGGAGTCAAAAGAAACTTCCCACACCTCTATAATGTAGCACAGTGCAATATATTTTTACAAGAACAGGATTCTTCATTGAAACTTCTTCAGGATAAGCTAAATTTTGGGGTAAGCTAATTTTTTTCTGTGTGACAAGTAGGAGAATTTTACACTTCTGGAGGATTACATACATCCTTAAAGTTTATTCTATTGAAAATAAATTTACCTACCTCTAATTTGTATGTGGAAAAGGTATCATTCTCAGAAGGAGACTTTGGAGGATTATACTTTTCCGTGATAAAAGGTGGACAAAAAAGACGTTGATACATAAGTAACATGCATCATAAATCATAACAGAATTTCAAACAGAAATTTCAAAATGTGCATCCCTCAATTGTTTTCAGCTAATAGGACCCATGATCAGGAAACATTATTTGAATGAAAAAGTCAGCTTTCTGAATTACACATTGTCGCATCATTGATATAATTGAGACAATCTAATCCCCCAAGGTCATAAAGACTGTCAGAAATAATTGGTAGCTGGCTCAATTCAAGTTCTTTCCTTTTCCTTCCACATTTTTTGGTTGTACATGATTTGGGTTATTACCCTGATTTGGAGACTGAGGCACAAAAATTTCACATAGCTGTCCCATCCAGTGCCATCTCTAGCATCAGGCAGAGTGACATGTCTGCCACAGGCAATTAATCTGGGTCTTCTGAAAGACAAGTAAGTGACAAATTATTGTTTTACTACAATGGAATTCTTAGTGAGACTTCTAAGTTTTTCTTGGCCAGGCAACAAGAATGACATGGTGAAACTTATCCTGGAGCATTCTATTTTCCTTGGTACATCCTTGACCCTTCATCCACATTTTGTGAGTTAGTCACACTGAAGGATGTGCTCAGTAGACACATTTCTAGCCTTTTAAAAGTGCTAGAGTGGTATTGGGAAACATGGGGTCTTTCCTGAATAATGTGATAGTGATGTTCATTGAAATTTAGAAGAGTTGTTCAACTCCAGTTCCCATAAGTCCCAGCCACTACCATCAAGAGTCAAGGATGATGGAGGTTGTAGCTCAAAAACATCTGGAAAATGATGTCTTCCCCACTTCTACACTAGTAAGACTGAAAGGCTTATCATCTACAGTCTGTCCAAACTTGGTCTGCACTGGCAGCCAGGAGAAGCTGATAACAAACGCAGATCAGAAACTCAGCAGGAACTTAAGTGGTCAGTTTATTTAAGCAAGGAAACAGCTTTGCAAATGAGAAGCAATAATGATCCCAACAATGTCCATAAATCAGAGGCAGACAAAACAAACACAAGTGAAAGGCAGAAACACAGGCAAGGGCAGTGAACAGAAGCATGCATGGGAGAAGTGGTCAGATGATTGCTGACAAAGACCAGAGGAGAAAGGCTCAGTTCTTATAGGCTCCAGGGTCAGTGCACCTGGTGTCTGATTAATTAGTGCTTGGCATAAATTCACTGGGAGTGACACAGGAGACCCTTTTGGTGTCTACGCTGGGTGAAGGTAGGTATGGATAGATCATTCTCTGTGTCCAAATGAGCAGGGCTCCCTTCTGGGGCTGACACTTCTGTCCCTGGGGTGGGTGGTGGTACTGTCTGCAGGTTCTGCTGCAACAGTCTCTGTGTCAGGGCTCAGGGCGGGTTCTACTGCCTCAGACTCTGAGTCTAGGTCCTGGAAGCCCATGACACAGTCCTTCCTCTACATTTGTGCGCTTGACCTTCACAAATTTGATTATTTGTGAGACCCATTCTTACCTCCCCCCCACACACATTTTCCTCCTCTTATTTCCTTGCATTCTTCACCCGAGGCTTGCAAGCTTTGTGTTTAAAATGGATTTTTTTTCCTTTTGGGTGAGTAAACCCTCCCCCCTACAGTTGGAGGTATGTCCTCTCTGCCATGTGGCTTCACATTCAGCTGTGTAATGGCTGAGGATTGGTCAGGTGCTTTCTCTGCTCCTATCCTTCCGTTCTCAAGATGGTTGCCAGAAGTAGCTAGAACACCAGAACTCTGCTCTTCTTTTTCTGAGGGGAAAGTACAGGTAAGTCCTTTACCTTGTCTTTTTTTTCCCTCCACATCTGAGTGCTGGGGCCAGAGGCAAAGGAATGGAAGGGGGGAGCACTTCAAGTTATTTGTGGTTTTTCCACTTTCATTAGGGTTCCATGACCCACAAATATGGAAGGGCTTGCTACTGCCCTGGCTAGTCCGAGTTTTGGGGATATTAAAAGATATCCTTTTGATATCATAATTCGGCTTCACTTCTCTATTCCCTTCCACATGCTTGCGAGACCACCGGACAAGCACGTAAACAAGCTTGGCCTTTAATTGCCATAATATTCAAACAACAATACAGGCAGGCAAGAAATAGCTGACTCGCTGCTTTAGGAGACCTCCAGGCAAGTACTCTAATTAGGTATGCACGCAACCTACAAAAGAGCCTCTGACCCGCGATGGCAGCTTGATGGGTTAACTATACAATACCCAAGTATTCTGTATTTGCATACTGGCTACTCTATTGAGAACCTCTGTGATAACTCAATCATTCAGATTCTGACCTTTCGGATGCTTTGTCTCCAACTCCAAATCTATTGTTTTCCCCCAAGTACGCCATAGCCTCCAGTCACATTCTCCTTATAAAAACCCTTGATTCCGAGACCTTCCTGGGATCGCTCCCAAGTTTCATCCCGCCTTGCTGCTGCATTGCTTGGCGAGCCTCCCCTCAGCTCCACGTGCTGAGCTACATCGCACCCCAGCTTCGCTCTCTATTTATCTGGGCTTCAGGACAGGTGAAGTATCACCCAAACCAGCAACCCCTCTAAAAATCCCTCTATACCACTCGAACCTTTATTTCTTTAGGTATCTTGTGTGAGTGTGTCGCATACACTGTTTTGCTTGTGTTTGTAATAAAGCATCATTTATTGTTTCAACTTTTGTGTTCTCCTTGACTCGACCTGACCCCGTAGACATAGAGTTCAAGATCTCGCTAAGTTACCCTGCCTCTCGTAACGCTAAGCAGTGGTCTGAGCTAATTTTCCCCACCTTTAGTTGAACACATTTTGGTGTCCCTCCCGGGACCCCCAGTACACAGGTAACAGGCTACTGTACTCCTCAAGAAAACTTACTTTGCCACTCTTTGGATAGACAACTATCCCTGTTCCCCTGCTCATACCTGAGCATCTTATTGCTTCATTCGGAGTCTTTGTTAAAAGACTTTAAGCAGATGCTGCACCTCATTCTTTTGTTTTCCAGACACATGATTTCTCTGAGGCATACATTAAGTACATTAAGTTTCCAGCCACTGATCAATAAAGAGAGCAGCCAGAGAGCTTTCTTTCCCTCTGCAAACAAGCTCTGCGGTATAACTGAACCATTACTTCAGCTCATTTGTCTCTTGCATGAACCTTCCCATAGTAAAGAAGTCTATAAAAAAAATAAGTTGAGGAAATAAATAGACAAGAACCTGTGAAGAATGTTGATAGGAATAACTTGATATAAAGAGGTTTCAGGAAGGAAATCTGGAGCAGTGGGGTTTCTGCCTTGTACATAACTCTTTCTCTTGTGCTCAGTGGTTTCAGAACTGTGGGTAATCTCATATTTCGTATGTATTGTCAAATCCAATAAATTGGCACAATGGTGTAATTGTAGGTGCAGAGGTATCTGCTACCAGATGCAAGCTGTGTATATTATATACTTCTGCATAGTTATAGACTTCCTAGTGTGGAATTCCTCAGTACTTAGATTATTTTCTTTTTTTCTTTTTTGGCTTTGTGTGTCTGTGTGTGTGTGTGTGTGCTTTCATACATATAAATCACTGTTGATTTCCCTGATGGTAGAGCTGATCCTTTCTTAGGGCAGAGAGGGTTTTTTAAAAAAAATTAATTAAAAAAATGAATGTCTAGTGTGTTTTGTAGGAATGAGAAGGGCATAGGACACCTTTGGTTAGCTTTAAAAACACATCCTCAATGATAAACAACATTGGCGTGGCTATTCTTTAGTTGCCTGAGTCTAGTGGAAATGCACATCTTTAAAACATGTAGAGCTATGTAAATGTGGAGCCATGTTGGTTTTCTGAAGTTTATGTATCCATATTGGATAACTTTCAGCTCAACTTTTCTCTAACATTTTTCTGAAGGATGCAGAAAAAATAAAGAAAGTCCAAAAATGGGGATGCAGGAGGAATTACAAAGAAATGTTGCAAATTGTCTTTGTTTATACAAGGTGATTGTCATGAAGAAACATAGAGCTATTTGTGATACTGGCTTCTGTGTTTCTAAGACTTCTGGGAAGTTCTGTCATTCTTTATGGACCACACCCACATGCAGTGGTGGCTGGTGTCTTCCGTGTTAATGGGACAATGAAGCTGATCTAGGTTTTATTCTGAATTTAAAAGGAGCTATCCAAGGTACTGATCCTATTCAAAGCACAGGGTTCAGACCCTTGGATAGTAACATTCATGAAAATTTAGACTAAAAATCAGAGTAAATTCACTGTCTCACTACTATAGAAGCCACTAGCCACCAAAGCATCATGTGGGCACTATCCTGACTGTGTTGTCTGGTGGTTAAAATTTTCAAGACCACAGTTGAGTCCTTGCCAATTAGTGCAACCATGTTAAGCTAGATTCACAATTAAGAGGCATAGCCCAGCCTTAGAGCTGTGGACCATCTTGTACAGCAGAAGAATATGGAATCACCACGACTTCTGAAGCTGTGATTGACTAGTAAAATCTTTATTCCTTTAGGATATAAAAGTTTGGGCATCAAGTCTGTGTTTTCCTGTCCTTTGTCTTTCTCCTCAGACCCATATGTTTCTGGGACCTGTAGTATGCCACACCGGTCCTGGATCCTATTCTGAGGGAACCCCATATGAAGTACATATGGAATAAGAATTTATTTATTTATTATTGTCTGATACACCTTTTCCAATTGTTCTTTTTTACTCTTGCACTGTGATAAATCTACCAGTGTGTGCTAGTTATTCCCTAAAGCTTTAACCTAAATCTGGTATCATTTTGGGCTTTTGGTTCATTGTCACTGAATAAAAGTTTTATCTGAATCCTAGGGGGCAATGGGGATGGTTTTTCCTGTGCCTTCTTTGACTATCATGGAGGTCCTCTGAGGTCTGGCAGTCCCCAGAGCCAGTTCTAATTGGACAGAAAGGATGGTGTTGTGGCACCAGAGTATACTTTTCAGAGTTGGTTGTTTCTTCCTGGAAACTATACGACAGATCTGGTAACTGAGAGCAGTGGTAAAGCATTGCCTAGGATCTCTGGCTTTCCTTCCTGGATCTTAGGAATGGTGACTGTATGCTTCATCTTTTACCACCTTCTAAGAAGTCCCATGGCTGTTCATAATAGTAGCAGTTTTCAATGCAGGAAAGAAAGGTCATGGAAATGATGCCACCTCATGTCATTCCCAAGATGCATTCTTGCCCATCTTTCCAACCACCACCACTCAAGACTGTCTCTAGGAATTATGATATATCATGGAAAAATATCAGAATGGGCACTGTGCACCAGGAAATATAGAAGAAGAAAATCTTTTGCCATGCTTTCTAGAATAAGCCACCCTCAAAGAATTACTTCCCTCCCCTGGACCTCACTTATATTCTATATATTATATTTGCAAAGAACATATGTATTTGTAAAAAAAAAAAAATGTTGTTGCTGTTATTGTTGTTGGATAGGCACAACATTATCAACCATAGTGGGATCTTTTCTTCGTTCACCTTAGGAGTGAATTAAATGAGATCATGAGAGTCTATGATCAGAATGTTTAAAATGTTAACCAAACTTTTTATATCTCTTTCAAACTATCCCAGATATAATCCCTATAAAAGTTATAAGGAAATGAGATACTTCAATTTTAAGGTGGATTTCCGGAAACAAAAGGCCTAGATTACCAAAGGCATTGTTATATGGATATCAAACAGATGGAGATTGGGGAGTTCCCTCTCTTGAATTATATTTTGAATTATATTTTGACATAATTCAATTGCTAAGAATTATAGAAATAGAATATGATCAACAAAAAAGTGGGTTAAAATAGAAAGACAAAGCAATAAAATAGATTATACATCTATTCTTCAAATGGGGATAAGGAGTAAGAAGGATGAAGAAAAAATAACTGGACCTATGAGGGTGAATTTTAAAACATGGGATAAATGCAGTAAAAAAATTAGGTATTAAAGATGGGAAATGGATACGAATAGAATATTTAAATAAGAGTAATAATGAAGAGTTTGAGAAAATATTAAACAATTAAAGACAAATAGAATTAAAATTATTGGAGATTTATACGATAGGGCAGGAAAACCAATAGAGGAGGAATTATTGATTTCAATGATTGGAGGTTAGCATTGGATTCAGGTAAAGGGAATTATTAAATCTCTGCAGGAAATAAAATTGAACATAGTATAACAGAATATGTTTTTAGAGGAAATAAGAAAAAGAAAAATAGAAGAAGAAAAAGGATTAATAGGGGAAAATTATAAAAAAATGTTAATGGCCCAGTATAGAATGATAGAGGGGTTGACAAATAGTTGGGAAAAAGATATATTGATAGATAGAAAAGAAATTAAAATTTGATTACATGAAATTGCTAAAAATAAAAATACAAATGTAAAAGAATAACAAATGAAAATGATTGGTGGATGGTACAGAACACCCCATCAAACAGTACATATAAATGGCAATTTCTCACCTAAATGTTGGCATGGATGCAGAGCTAAAGACATTTATGTACATATGTGGTGGGAGTGTCCATTTATTCAGGAGTTTTGGAAAGAGGTTAAGAAACAAATAAATGTAAGAGAAGTTCAATTAAGTAAAGTTCAATATAAGAGTTCCATATAAGAGAGAAGTTCAATTAAGTAAAGAAAATTGTTTAACCCTCAACTTTGGGACAATAGGTTTAAATAAGAATGAATGTTATGTAACAAAACAAATTTTAAAAGCAGCTCATGCTGTTATTGCTTTAGGATGGAAAAAGAAATTGATGTGGAGCATGTTCCAGTACCTGTAACTTATCCCCATATTTCCCAATCCAACTTGTATTCGTAGTTGTTAACATGCAGAGGTTAGGTTCCTGTGGGAATACACTGTCCTTCTCCTTGCTGCTAGGCATCATCTCCACAGCAACCAACCTATTCCAGTATCTGTGACTTTTCCCCATAGTCCCCAATCCAACTTGTGTTCTCTGGTAATGTTGATGTACTGGCTTTTTATTTTTATTTTATTTTATTTTATTTTATTTTTGCTTTCTTTTGAATTTGTGTAGTGGCTTTACATTTTTCTGGAAGCATTTTTTTGTTTTAGCAGAGGTCAACAACTGGCTCCGCACATGGTGCTGCCGGCAACGGTTTGGGTTTTTGGAACAGGGCCTGAATTTCCATGAACGTGGGCTTCTGGCAAGGGATGGGCTGCACCTCACGAAACTTGGCAGGAATGTTTTTGCAAACAGTCTTGCAAGGAGGATTCAGAGGTCTTTAAACTAAGTTCCGCTGGGGAGGGAGACAAAATTATTCAAGACCAGGACTCGGCGAGCGCAGGGGGAAAAGGCCCAAATTATATTGGACAAGTAGTACAAGCGGCCAGTGGCGGGAGGAGTAGAAACTATAGTACAGGACTTGCAGGAAGGGCCCAGGGATTTCAGTGTCTCTACACTAATGCACGGAGTATGGGAAACAAGCAAGATGAACTTGAACTCCTAGTACAACAAAATAAATACGATTTGATAGGCATCACTGAGACGTAATGGGATGAGTCTCATGACTGGAATGTAGGAATAGAGGAGTATAGCCTATTTTGTAAAAATAGACCAAACAAGAAAGGAGGAGGAGTAGCCTTGTTTGTCAAGGATGTTTTCACCTGTGAAGAGATCCGTGACTTAAACCCAGAAAGCCAGGTCGAGAGCATCTGGGTAAGAATTAAGGGAGCGAGAAACAATAGGTTGGTGGGGGTTTACTACAGACCTCCAACCCAGACTGAGGACTTTGATGATGCCTTCCTCAACCAAATGACTGCACATTCAAAAAGGAGAGATACAGTAATAACAGGAGATTTCAATTACCCGGATATATGTTGGCAGTCAAACTCTGCCAAGACGGCAAGGTCCAGCAAGTTTCTTGCTTGTCTTGCAGACAATTTCATGGTCCAGAAGGTGGAAGAGGCCACACGGGGATCAAATATTCTAGATCTGATCCTGACCAACAGGGATGACCTTGTTAATGAGGTAGAAGTGGTTGGATCTTTAGGGGGGAGTGACCATACCCTATTGGAATTTGGCATTCAGTGGGAAGGAGAAGATAAGTGTAGCCAGATGCTCGTCTCAGATTTTAAAAAAGCGGACTTCTGTAAACTTAGGGAGCTGCTGGCTGGAATTCCGTGGTCAAGAATAGGGAAAGGGAAAGGGGTTCAGGAGGCATGGGAGTTCCTTAAAAGGGAGATACTGAAGGCACAGTCTAAAACTGTGCCAATGAGGAGGAAAAATGGAAGGCATCTGAAGAAACCAGAATGGTTGACTAAAGAACTCTCAGTTGAGCTAAGTGTTAAGAGAAACATGTACAGGAAATGGAAGAAGGGGGAAACCACCAAAGAAGAATTTAAGCAAGTAGCTAGGAGATGTAGGGAGGAGGTCAGAAAGGCTAAAGCACAGAACGAACTTAGGCTGGCCAGAGACATCAAAAACAATAAAAAGGGCTTTTTTAAATATGTCCGTAGCAAAAGGAAAAAGAAGGAGACGATAGGGTCGCTGCGCAGAGAAGATGGCGAATTACTAACAGGGGGAAGAGGAAAGGCAGAACTACTTAACACCTTCTTTGCCACAGTTTTTTCCCAGAAGGATACAAGCACTCAACCTGGCGGTTGGGGAGCAGGGGAGGAAGCAGGGGAAATGAGGCACATAATAAGTAGAGAGGTGGCACAGGAATACCTGGCCACACTGGATGAATTCAAGTCTCCAGGGCCAGATGAATTGCATCCTAGGATATTCAAAGAACTGGCAGAGGTCATTTTGGAACCGCTTGCTATAATCTTTGAGAACTCTTGGAGGACAGGAGAAGTTCCAGCAGACTGGAAGAGGGCAAATGTTGTCCCCATCTTCAAGAAGGGAAAAAAAGAGAACCCAAACAATTATCTCCCAGTCAGCCTGACATCAGTACCCGGAAAGATTCTGGAGCAGATCATCAAGCAGTGAGTTTCTAATCACTTAGAAAGCAACGCGGTAATCACGAGAAGTCAACATGGATTTCTCAAAAATAAGTCATGCTAGACTAATCTTATCTCCTTTTACGATAGAGTTACTAGCTTGATAGATGAAGGGAATGCTGTGGATGTAGCATTTCTCGATTTCAGTAAGGCCTTTGACAAAGTTCCACATGACATACTTGCAAAGAAGCTAGTAAAATGTGGGCTGGACAGGGCTACTGTTAGTTGGATTTGTAATTGGTTGACCAATCGAACCCAAAGGGTGATCACAAATGGCTGCTTTTCATCCTGGAGTGAAGTGACTAGCGGGGTGCCACAGGGTTCTGTCCTGGGCCCAGTGCTGTTCAATATTTTCATCAATGACTTGGATGAAGGAATAGAGGGCATGCTGATCAAATTTACAGATGACACCAAATTGGGAGGCGTTGCTAATATGCCAGAGGACAGGATCAAAATTCAAAATGACCTGGATAGATTGGAGAGCTGGGCCAAAGCTAACAAAATGAAATTCAACAGAGAGAAGTGTAAGGTCCTACACTTAGGTAGAAAAAATGGAATACAGAAATATAGGATGGGGGACACGTGGCTGGATAGCAATACGTGTGAAAGGGATCTAGGAGTCTTAATAGACCACAAGCTGAACATGAGTCAGCAGTGTGATGTGGGAGCCAAGAAAGCCAATGCAATTCTCAGCTGCATCAATAGGAGTATGGTGTCTAGACCGAGGGAGGTACTGGTACCACTCTACTCTGCTTTGGTTAGACCTCATCTTGAATACTGTGTCCAGTTCTGGGCACCCCAATTCAAGAAGGACATGGTCAGGCTGGAGCAGGTCCAGAGGAGGGCAACCAAAACGGTGAGAGGCCTGGAAGCCATGCCCTATGAAGATAGACTTAGAGAGCTGGATATGTTTAGTCTGCAGAAGAGAAGGTTAAGAGGGGACATGATAGCCATGTTTAAATATTTGAAGGGATGCCATGTAGAGGAAGGAGAGGGCTTGTTTTCTGGTGCTCCAGAGACCAGAACAAGGAGCAATGGATTCAAGCTGCAGGAAAGGAGATTCCAACTGAACCTCAGGAAGAACTTCCTGACAGTCAGGGCTGTCTGGCAGTGGAATATGCTGCCTCGGAGTGTAGTGGAGTCTCCTTCCTTGGAGGTTTTTAAGCAGAGGCTGGATGGCCATCTGTCGGGAGTGCTTTGAGGGTGTTCCTGCATGGCAGGGGTTGAACTGGATGGCCCGTGTGGTCTCTTCCAACTCTACATTTCTATGATTCTATTATTCTATGTTTTGAATTTCAACCTTAAGATTCCTCACATGTGGAACCCATACAACCTAAGAATTTTAGAAAAAGAATATGAGGTGAGAAGACCTTGTAACTATATTGTGTATGTCATTTTAATTTTTCTCACATATGCCTCCCAAAAGTTTTCTGGTGTCCTTATTGATGGTAGGCCTCATCTCCATAGCAACTGGCCTGAGGCCCGAGAGCTCTCAGCTGAGAATTATAAAGGCCCTTCCCTAAACTGCCAACTCCAGTATTCCATAGAATCTTCACAGCCAGCCAATCATATGAGGTCTTTTTTGGGAGATTGATTTCCAGCACCTAGCACAAAACCCTCCCAGAAACCGCTGCTCTCTGGAAAAATGTGTCCCAGAGGCAAACATTAAACATACAAAAAAGTTTCAAAACAGCAACAAGCGTGAGCAGCAGCAGAGTGTAACTTACAGCATCAGCTCTGATCCTACTCTACCCACTGGTTAGTAACTCTAACACACAGAGTTGTCATCAAAAATACCTGGAGGCATTTAATCTTCAAGTTCCAATATATACACATCTGTACAATCAGGATACGCAGATCCTCAGTCATAGGTTCAGCATCACAGACACATCAGGCAGAGGTTCACTCGGATAGAGGTTCGGTGTCACAGAGTCAGCGAATAGCCAGAGAAAGAACCAGTCTGAGCTCCCCTCTTTTATACACACCAGCTAGGGACAATGGCTGATGCAACCCCTTGCCATGATTTCACATTATCATGACTCAGCCTTACTGTCCCCTAGGGATTACATCATGACTTGCAAAGTCATTCCTGTCAAGGCCAGAGACCTGGGCGGTAAGCCAGCCCGGAGAAAGGAGTGGGAGAGCTAGCAGAGTTCTGCCAGGAGGAGTCAAGGAAGCACTTACTCAAGGGAAGTCCATTTACCTAAGCCAGAGCAACAAGCAAAAACCGTAGTCAGAGTTCCAAAAGCCAGGGGTCTGGAGCCAAGAGATCAATCCAAGGTATCAGGAGCTGAGTGCTGGAAGCAAGGAACAGGCAAGAAGAGGGCTTGTAGAAAGTTTGCCACAAGCAAAGGAAAGCTTCCAGGCAGGCAGTTATATAGCCCAAGACACAGGTGTGGCTAGTCACTGCTTCTTGAACTTAATCAAGGAAGCCTCCCTTTGCTCAGCTCTCTTGAGTCTCCGCCTTGTTTGTGGGCTGATTGACACAGGCTCCAAAGCATCTTCCAAATCGGATCCCTGTTGCCCTAAAGGAGCAGGCAGAGGCACGTCCAAGCCTGCTTGGTCCATGGCAGCAGGGGGAGCTCCTGAGCTGCAGGACTCATCTCCAGCCAGACCAACAGGGACCAACAGCTGCTGCTCGTCATCAGCAGCTCTGACAGGGGCTTCAGTTATCACAATTCGCCAGGTGTATCCCACATGCTCATCAAATGTATTTTCAACTGGAGCAAATGTCACAGAATTTCTATCCAACAGTCTTCTCCACTCACAGAGCCAATCGTATAAGGTCTTCACCTGCCTGACACAGACAAACAGACAAACATGCTGACAAACATTGACTTTTACATAGTAGATGTGATTCATAATAAAAGGAAAAAAATGAGACTCTATGATAGCATCTCTTGTGTTTATTTGACTTTCGATCAGTCCATGCGAAGGAGCGTCTAGTTAAGATAAGGGCTGTTGCGCTAGCGGAGTGATTTCTTAACCCTTTCTTCGTGTGTGGCATTTGCCCAAACCAACACTCCCAACCCATAAGAGCTTTTGGTGGCAATGGTACACTGTGCCATTCAAATACCATGCAGTCTTTCTCCAGCTCCATTAACTGCAGCCTCCAACTAAGCTTACCTACCAGAAACATCTGTGCTGAAACAGCTAGCTAATAAATTTAATAGGACTTGCAATGTGTAATTTACCTTTCCTAGGACACCATTTAAGTCATATTATTTTAGGGCCTTTTTTCATAAAATTTCTGGACATTTTCCTGAGAGGGCTATATGATAGCATCCAGTCTTCCAAGTAACATTTTCCCTTGACAATCTCATCTGATTTACAGATTTCTCTGACTTCTTCAGTGGAATATCCTGCTTAACAGAGCCATTGACAAACTGTGCAGAGGAGTCTGATTTTAATCAAGTTGTTCCAGTGACCTTGTAAATGTAGCTGTTCACCTGATTTAAAGAATTTAGCATATATTTGATAAGCTAGACATCTTGGTGCCTCAAATTATTTTATCTTCCATGGTGTGCATCTTTATTTTGTTCATTCCCCCATGTACTAGGATAGAAGTAAGTCTTGAATGAATTATGAAATTGATCCCAGTGCAATTCCAGTGTATTGAGGTTTAATAGGAGGATTAATCTGTGACGAGATTTAAAGTAAGCCATGGCTGGGAATTGTGTGACCCTTAATATGTTGTAATATAATTCCCAACTGTACCTCTTTGTGATACAGCTGTTAAAGAGGATCCTTTAAAGAGGATCCTCTTTAAAGAGGAGGCAATAATAATTCAGCATCAGAAATATAGCTGAATATGAGGGATTCACAGAGATTCAAAGCTAGACCTTGAAGAGCTCAGCATCTGTTTTCTGAAAAGGCAGATCTATCAGTTTCACTTTCTTCCACATCCTAATATTTAAAATATCACATTCTTTCCATTGTATTTATGAAGGGCTTTTCAAAAATTGGCAAGCTATTATCAAATCCTCAAGCAAAATGAAATTCCTACCCATCTCTCATGGCAGCAATACAGCTCATGGTGGCTGCTATTGCTTCATTCCTGTTTAGAACCAAATGTGTTGCATTTGATGTTTTATTTTAAAATGAATGTTGCCTTCTGTTTTATCAGTGATATTTTATAACCATGGGCAATTACAAGTTAGGAAGAATTCTGAGCCTCCCAGAAGGACAACATAACCTCAAGGCGTCTGTTGAATTGCTCGGAAATGAAAGTGAAAAGCATTAGAGTTATGGATGACATACATAAATGAGTTTCATATTTCATTGTGTGCAAGCTCTTATGACTAATACCCCAAGAAAATGCATATTCACAGACTACTTGAAATTTAAATCTCTCATCGGTCTCTATTTAATCAAACATTGTAGATTAATGGTAGAAATATAGATATATTTGTTTTTATATATAACCTATGTAATATTAGGGCTATAGCCTGTTTAGTAAATTGATTTTAGACAATTAATCATCTGAGATTTGCACATAAGATCTTTGTAAAGAACAAACATTCATTTTTAGAACATCAGCAAGCTATTATTTCCCTTAAAATTTCAGGAACACAGCGTTGCAACATATAACTGTCATTTTGGAGCCAAGATTTCTAATAAATTGACTGATTCAAATTGACAAAGGCCACATTTATTTTTCTTTTCATTTCATTTTTCTTCAGGAACCTCAGGAAGAACTTCCTGACAGTCAGGGCTGTCCGGCAGTGGAATATGCCGCCTCGGAGTGTGGTGGAGTCTCCTTTGGAGGTTTTTAAGCAGAGGCTGGATGGCCATCTGTCGGGAGTGCTTTGAGGGTGTTCCTGCATGGCAAGGGGTTGGACTGGATCTCTTCCAACTCTACATTTCTATGATTCTATGATTCTGTTTTTCATTCACCATGTAGTGTTTTCCCCCCATTTTGAAATAATTAGGGAGTCAAACTAAATAGTAAACTAAAAAGGCAATAGTCAAATCTCATTTTTCCCTCTCAGACCAGAAGATCTAAGACTTCTTCCCATTAATAATGTTAAGGATTGTGCCCCATGGTAAACTGATATTCATTACTGTTATTACTGTTTATGTTTTGCCAACTACTCAGATGCCACCATTCTTCAGAAGGAGAATTTTCAATCAACTTGTGTAATGCATGAAGATTAAAAGTGGGGTCAATTCGAAGAATTTTAATAGATGTAAGGGATGGATGCCAGCTTTCAATGAGGTCATCCTGGACCCATTTAGGACTAGATTCAGACAGCTCTGTAATCTTGGAAAACGTTACATTGATCTATTCTAGCTTTCACTGGCTTTCACTGAGCCTTCTCCATCAGCTGCTAATCTTTTCCAGTCCACCAATGGAAGTCCCAGAGTAGAATCATGGTAGAATGCCAATTGGCTCATAGACAGTGTTTCAGCCACAATCCATAGCAGGGCTCTCTTATACAAGCTCATGTGATGAACAGAAATTGTGCAGGAGCTCTGCACATCTCTTAGCTAGTGAATTAGTCAGGTGGATTGGGGCCTAGGTCTACTTCAAAAGCAGAAAAGATAAACCACTGCTTTTACATGCTCAGTCAGCTATTGTTTCTGTTCTCACATTCAAATTTTAACTGGATTCTTTTTGTTTTAAAGGGCTTCTTCTGATTGGAAATATGCTTGTACTAACAACAGTTGAGGATTCCTCTCTTCCAGTGAAATGTAGTGTATGTTCTGTCACTAGTGACTGGTCAGAGATAAGATAGCTCTCTGGGGACTACAAACACATCATTTTTTCCCCAAAGAATTTTTGACTGCAAACTAGTGATGTCCCTGTTTGTGTGTAACAGTCTTCTCTGCAAAATTTATTTTTTATAAAATATTTTTATAAAATATTTTATTTTATATAAAAAATATATATTTTGAGCAAAACAGTTACCTGCAATTTTTGCACAGAAAAAGTCTCCAACTGCAAAGACTACTGTCAGTCCAACATTCTTCTCTTTAAGGTTTCTTAATGCTTGAAAAACATTTTCATTTTCATTTAAATGGCTGTGTGGCCAGTGGCAACGTCCCTCTGTGTGTGTGTGAATATTGTCAAATATTTTTTCCATCTCTATTCTCAAGGCTGCAGTTGCAGTATCCTTCTCAGATCCATCCATCAAAATGTTCTACCTCAAAAGAGAAAATATTTATTAGAGAAATTATAAAATGGTACAATAAACAGAAGAAAAAATAGCTTAAATTCTATTGTTAGTGGCAGCTAGAGTAGATCCACTGAATCAACTGGATTTATTCAAGTACTGACGCACCATTCAATAACTGGTTCAGTGGGTCTACTTCAGTTGGGACTAAGCAACAGGATTCGGGACTGTCTGTTTGCCTGTCTGTCTACCCATCCATCCATCCATTCTTCCATCCATCCTTCTATCCATCTGTTCTTCAATTAATGCAGCAGCGGGGGACTTTTGTTCTTCAAGATATTTTAAACTTTAACTCACACATGTCCCATTCCTTATGTAATCAGTGTGTGCCTTTTTTTTATTTCTTTAAAGTAGCAAGAATGAGAAATCCCTAAGTACAAAAGAAACACAAAAGTTCCTTTGAATTTTCACCTGTCCACCCATGTTTGTACAGTTAGCCCTCCACATTCACTAGGGTTAGAAGCAAAAGACCATTGCAAAAGTGGAAAAATTGCAAACATCAAACAGTGTTATGGGAAGAAGGGTGAGGTATGGTGGGGAGGGTGGGCCCCCAGGGCCCACAACCAGCTCAGGGAAAGAAGAGGGAAAGGTTGGGTCAGAATGGTGGCACTAGACTTCCTCTCTCACTCACTCATCTCTTTCTTTGGGTGCGGGGGGGAGGGCATTGGGAGAGGGGTGCTGTGAAATCAAGCTATGAGCTTTCCTTAGCTGGCCAGGCAGCAGCTGATGGAGGAGGAGGAGGACGAAGACAATGACAATGACAATGACAATGACAATGACAATGACCAGAGATGACTTTTTAAATGGCTGTGTGGCCTGATTAGAGCTGTAAGAGGGAAAGTTTCCCTAGAAAAGAAGCAACTGAGTTAGGGAGAGCAGGGATTGAAGAAACTTACAAACAATGAAATTCATGAAAGTGAAACCTGCAAATATGGAGGGCTGACTATGGCCATTTCCACACTAGACTGTTATAGCGCTATGATTCCACTTTCAACATCCTATGGAATCCTGGGGTTTGCAGTTTCGGGAGGAGCCAGCCGGCCCCTTCTGAAACTGCAAACCCCAGGATTCCGTAGGATGTTGAAAGTGGAATCATAGCGCTATAACAGTCTAGGGTTGAAATGGCTTATATAAGCCTCTGTCAGTCATGTTTATTTGTTTATTTATTTATTTTTGGTGTTGTTTTCCTTTGGTCCTCTGAATTTTTTCTGCAGCAATGTTAAAGGGCGAGGTGACATTTGAAGACATGATTAAATTACTCAATGGCATGAGAAGTGTTTTAAAAAGGACGCTAAAAAGATGGCAATATTTGCAGAGCCTGTAATTAAGCTCTCCAAGGTTTCCTTTTATGTAGTGTTCTTGCATTTCTTATACTTCCTTTTTACATCAGAAACACTCACCATGATTCCTAGTGAGGCATTTTTTTCCCACTAATCTTCAATCTCCTGCAATTTTCTTGATTTTTATCTTAATATGGTTCCTCTTGACCCTGCAAAATCTCATTTCATATGACCTGCACTGTGAATTGTTATATAAAATAATGACTTGATCGCAACAGAACGCTTCTTCCTATCACTCTTTACTGGCATCACAATAGTATTTAATATGGCAATAGAAGGCTACCATTGCACAATGAGTAGGACATATTTGATTATTTCCCTCTTCAATTTAAATCGGAAATGAGTAACTTGATTTGTTCATGACCTGCTTAGAGCAAAGGACACTGTTAGTTAGCATTATTTATTTCATTTCCCCCAAGCCTTTTCAGTTCTGCTCTCTAACTGATGCCTACCTACATATCAGTAAATGTCTAGAAGAGAATGTTGTGAACAAAGAGAGGAATTAAGAGGCAATCTGAAGAAAGGTTACATTTCATAAAGAGTATAACTGGATCTGCAGTAGCATTTGTGGAGGAAACTGGAAGTTGCTTGTGTGAGAAGTGACATTGTGACCAACCTTTCCCTCAGCCAAATCTTTCAGCAGGTAAAAAAAAAAAAGTAGCAACAGTTAAAAAAGCTCTATTTGATCTGGAAGTACCCAGGTAGCACCAAAACTGGCCCTGTGGGAGTCAGAAGCTTGAAGAAGAACAAACTCCAGGTATATATCCACACTGCAGCAACCTGTGGGTCCTCCCACCCATCACAATCTTCTGTGGCACCTTCATTTATTTGAAAATGATGGAGAAAAAAAAAGATTCTGGGGGGTTTCTTTGGATAACAAATACCACTAAAAATATTGCTGGTGACATATAATCCTTTAAAGGGAAAAAAAATACAACATGAAAGGACATAGCAATCAACTTCACACACACCCAGTTCACTGAAAGAACTTAGAATGACCCTATTCTGGTCTCCCTGCTTACATTTTAGAAAATGATCAAAGTTCCTTGTACACTGAGCTAATTTTTCATAGCCTTGCAAATGTCCAGGTTTGCAACAAACTTAGACAGCCATTACAAAGCAAAGCCCAACTGAGATGTCAGACACCAAATCCCTCTGAAAACCATTAAAAGCAAGGCCTCTTTTCTCTAGATAGGATTAAGTGCCTCTTTTGCCAGCAATGGGAAAGATGAACTTCAGACATCCATTTTGAAGAACATGTTAATCCCTTGGCCAGATGGGGAAAAGTAATTGCTCAGAGTGCACCTGAAAAAAAGAGAGATTCCTGTCATCAGAATCAAGCAAAATATCGTTCCCATCCTCTTTTTTGCTCTTCTGTTCCTGAAGCCTTTTCTGCTATCACCAGAAGATTTGTTTTGCTCTCCTGCATCAAACCAACATCAAAATCTCTAGGCCTCTGGTGTCTGTGGGCCAGGTGTTAGTCATAGAGAAGATGCATCCGACAAAATTTCAAGTAACATCTTTAAAGTAGGGGTGGGAAAACTACAACCCTAACCCCATCATGCATCACCCAATCCCCCCAACCTTTACAAAGCTTGCAGAATTGTCCCCAAGTGTTCATTTAGGAGGTAAGATAAATCACGTGACTAAGGCTCCAAATATGACAAAAATCGTGCCAAGCGCCATGGTTTACTTTTCACGAAATTCAACATTTTTGACCAAATATCTCTGTACCACCACAAGAAGAAATGTAGGACTGAAAATTGCTCCCACACATACACCATTACAGCTAGCCACTCAGTTTACTCGAAAAAAAAAAATGTTTCAGAAACAATTTTAAACTCTGAATTAGCAATACACCCGCGGTTGCATAATAAAGCAACTAGCAACAATATAGGCAATAAGATAATAAAACAATTGGGCAGAAAATGCTGTTTTCCATGGAAACAATGATGTTTTCTGCAGAGAATACCATGCACAAATTTTGCACAAAATAACACCAATGCTATCAATAGTCTTCTTGTGAGTCAAATTATTAAGGGCTTCCTTTAAGAAGAGAATTAATAAAGAATTACCTTCCTATTTTCGCTCCAGTCATATCTTTCCTGAAGTATTCTGGGCAGTTCTGGGCACCACAGTCTGAGAAAGATGTGCCCAAAAGAAGGTGAAAAAGGTGTTATATGTTCTGTTAATCAAAACCTGTGTGGAATGATTGCAGATGTGAAGTATATTTACTCTGGAAAAAAAAAGAAGATTGACAGGTAATGTAATTGTCATCTGCAAATAGGTTGAAGAATTCTCATATAGAAGACAAAGCAAGGCCATTTTCTGCTAGTCTAGAGGGTAGGACCCAAACCAACAGAATCAAATTATGAGAATGGAGATGCTAAAATTTAGGAAGAAGTTGCTGATAGGAACAGATTGGGACAGATTGGTTCAGAGGTTGATGAGGTCTTTTTTGTTAGATTTTTTCTCCCCCCAGATGTAAAATCCATCAGGCTTGTTCTTATCTATGGATTTCCTGCATTGACAAGAATAACCAGATTGGGAAGTTCTGGATTAGCAAATTACTCCAGGAGCCCTTTAAACTCTACAGTTTTAACAGTTTATGATCTCACAGTATTAGTAGTTCTTGCTTTAGCTATGTTAAAAACAAACAAACAAAGAAAACCAACTGAGAATTCATGCTGCAGAATGTAGCAAGGCAACCCAGGAAGTCTGATAGGCAAAGCACTTATTATTGGTGCATGAATTAGATGTCAGTGCCTTTCTCATCCATCACTTGTTGGTCATGCATTAATGATAACCCAGACTCACAAAGAATTCATGACACAAACTGTTGATAACTGGTATCATCAGCAAAACAGTTCACAAAGATTCCAAGACAAGCAGTGTCTGAAGCAGTGTAATATATCATTCAGAAATGGCAGAGACATTTTAATGTAAGGGCCATTATAGAATGGTCTATGGAGTTCCGCTGTAATTGCATATTATGGCAAGACAATTATTCATTAACTTATATTAGCCTAAAGCATATACATTGTCATCACTGTCATTCTGTCTCTTCTTTCAGAATGTAGTGTAGAAGAAATCCTTAGGACTCTGCAAGATTTTGACAACTAAAGAAAATAGCTTGATAGGCCTATCTTATACTGACAACAAGACCATTCAAGTCAGGGTCCATCTGGGTTTGGCACTAGCATAAATCTCTCTCTTTTTTTTTTTCTGCAGGGGTGTCTCTGTCATCTGGGTGGGGTGGCATCTTATCTTTGTTGAATCCCTATGCACTCAGATTATGAGCTGCCACTGCCAGTGATTTTCGTGCTGCATTTTTGGAAATGGGAACACCATTTTCAGTATTACATCATACTGCCTGGAGGGGTTTGGCAAGCTGAAAGGTGATAGATAAATCACTCTTATGTGCTTTGTGTGAAAGTGAGGATGGCAAAAATTACTAGCACTACTGCTGCTGCTGCTACTACTTCTACTACTGCTGCTAACAACAATACTAATACTAATACTAATAATAAGTAAAATGTATTTGTTACCTGCCTCTCCCCAAGGCTTGAGGCAGGGTACAGAATAGATAGAGCTAAAAGTCATAGTTAAGATACACATAGAACATTTAATTATACTATTATTAAAATATATCATAATTAAAAGCACAATTAAAGTACAGTTAAAAGTATGATTAAAATACAATTAAAAGCACATTTAAAAGTAGACTGCATAGGCCTGCCAGAAGAGATAAGTCTTTCGTACTTTGTTAAATTCGGCCAGCATATTTTGCTATCGAATCTCATCTGGCAGGTCATTCCACAGTTGAGGGACAGCCAACAAGAAGATCCTCTGAGTGAGTGTTGCCAGTCTAGTCCTGGACAGTTTAAGTAAATGGTCCCCAGAGGACGTGAGTGTACAGGGTGGATTGTATGGGAGGTCCAGGTAACTTCGACCCAAACCCTATAGGGCTTTAAAGGTAAGAACCAACACTTTGTGTTTAGAAGATGAAGAAGGAGGAGGAGGAGGAGGAGGAGAAATACAGTTGGCCCTCCAGTTTCAGGGTTTTCCCTTTTACAGATTTGATTATTCATGAGTTTTTAGCTCTTTCGCCCTCCTCTCCCTCTCACAGGGTGTTAAGTAAGAGAAGGTAGGAGTTGGCGCTTTTGGAGGACAAGAAAGGGGAAAAGATGGGAAGAGGGACTTAGAGGTGGATTGTGGGCTGTGAAGTAAAAGAAGGCAGAGAAGGTGAATACGGGTGAAGAGGTGGATCAGACACTTCCATGGCCGGTGGATGCTTACTCCTAGGAGGTGAACGGGCTTTAAAAATCTTATATGCATTTTTTTTAGAGATGGGACGAATCCAGAATTTCTGAATCCAAATCCGGATCCAAATACCTGGGAGGTTCTGGGAATCCACGACTCTCGCAAATCTCGAATCTTTTGAATCTTTTTTCAAAAAAAAGGTTTAAAAGCAAGGGAAAGAAGGATAATCTTGGGCAAGACACACTCTTTCAGCCTTAGCAAAAACCTAGGCAAAGGAAAACCTCTCTCAGAAGAAATCTGGCCGAATGAGATGAAGACCCTTTCTACATAGGCAGGAAAATGTGGATTAATCCCACATTTCCTGCCTGTGTAAACAGGATCACTACAGTAGAGAGCTAATCCAGGTCAAAACCGGCTTTTCTTTGCATAGCTTCTTCTGGCATCCTGGGATTCGTAGTTTGATGACGCACCAGCAGACTTTGGCAGAGAAGGCTGTGACACCTTGAAAAACTCCAAATCCCAGAATTGTGTCTGAAAGAGGTTTGCAAGGAAGGTATGCAAAGGAATCTTTCATCTGTCCTTGAAATCTCAAGCCTGTACCTTCCAGTCAAGTGCTGAACTTCAATATTAAATGTTCAATTTAAATATCTTAGAATACAACCTGAGATGTAATTTCTGAAATTGTTGGCAAAGGCCGTTATTACTCCAAGGGAAAAACTCACCTACTTACTATCTTCCTTTGTATGTCTGGTTGCCCAGGTTTTCAGGAGTCCTGGTCTCCCAGGTTTTCAGGTCTCCTGGTCTCCCTGATGTTCAGGCGTCCCAATCTCTCAGGTTTTCAGGCATTCTGGTCTCCAACAATCTATTTGGTTGGTGGATTCGAAAGGTTTGGTTTGCCTATTTTGGCACAGGGATTCGGATTTGGGAATCTCGAATCCTTACCCAGGATTCGAGGATTCGGTTGGCCCATCCCTATTTTTTTTTCACTTTTGCAAGGGTCCTGTGACTCTAATTCTCATGCAAGTAGAGGATCAACTGTAAATAAATAACAGTATTGATATATTGTTTACAGTGGAGCAGTATTAATTTTAGAGAGCCAGTGTGGTGGTGTGGTTTGAATACTGGGCTATGATTCTGGAGACCAGGGTTCAAATCCCCCTTCAGTGGAAACTCACGGGGTGCAAGTCATATTCTGTCACCCTCAGAGGAAGGCAAAAGCAAACCCCTTAAGAACAAATCTTACCAAGAAAACCCTGAGGTAGGTTCACCTTAGGGTCACTGTAAGTCAGAAATGACATGAAGGCACACAAGAACAACAAAATATTAATTTATACCATATGCCCATAAAATTGAAGCTGAAAATGTTTTTGAATCAGGTATCTTTTGGAAAGATTGACTAGGATCCTATTGGTGACCTATGTTGGTTTGGATCCTTACACTGAGCAGTAACACTTTTTAGGAAGTTGTACGAGGTTTACATCCTGAGTATGATTGTTCAAATGGAGTTCCACTGGCATATCCATTATGCAAGTGGTTTCAGTTTTCAAGGTATGGTCTAAATCAGCAGTTCTTAATCTTTGCTGTACCACAGACCCCTTTTAAATACCTTTTGCTGCTGCAGACCACAGGTTAAAAACCCCTGGTCTATATCCACCCCTGAGTGCCTTCTGACTGGGGACTTATCAGTCATTGTGTGTTGGGAGTTTGCATGGCCATGATGTGACTTGCATGACTAATTGTGCTATGGTAAGATCCAGTACATAGTCAGTGGAATGCACCAATGGCATAACTACCCTAGCGTAACCTTATGATACACAACCTTCTTATTGGCTGTTCTTTATGTATGAAGCTAACAGTCTAAAGACTGTCCAAGCCTGAAAAATACTTTCAATATTTCAATATACATCTGTTTGGGCCTTTCCACGCTACATTGTTATAGTGCTATAATTCCACTTTCAACATTCTGTGGAATTCTGGGGTTTGTAGTTTACTGAGGCCAAACAGCACTCTGTCTGAGAATTCTAAATGCCACTCCCTAAACTGCAAATCCCAGGATTCCATAGGATGTTGGAAGTGGAATTATAGCACTATAGCAGTTAGTGTGGAAAGGCCCTTTATTTCCTGCACTTTCCAGGATCAGCCAGCATGAAGGACAACAGGATCTTTTGCCTTTAACAAAACCAACTCAGGTTTGATTGTATCTGTAATTAATGCTCCAAAAAATTTAATATTTTTAATACCTGGCAGTGGGGATCAGAACTGAGACTGACAGATACAACAGAAGCATTTTTCCCCTCTGATGTCATGGACTATTGGTGTGAAATGTTTTAATTTACTTTATATTAAGGTAATTTGTTCAGGTATGCACTGTGTATAAGGCAAAGAGGTGTCAGGAAAGGATGAGATAATACAATGTGAAGAGTGAATGGTGAGCGGTGGACTGTCCGAGGGGATTAGAATAAGGGTCATGAATGACAGTCGGGATGACAGTTGATATAGTCAGGTTAGTTAGAGGGACTTTGGATGACTGTGAATGGAGGATTAGAGTTGAGAGAGTCAGTCTGATTTAGGAATTAATTTGTGGTGCTTAAGAGTCTGAGTTATCTAGGAGTAAAGTGGAAGAAAGAATGACAGACGTCTTTAAAATGTATTAAAAAATCAATCTGTTTTGTTACGTTCAACTTCTGTTAACAAAATATTGCCTTTGTATTTATAATTTTGGCCTCTGGGAATGCCGTATATGAGAGCCAGTATGGTGTGGTGGTTTGAGTGTTGTGCTATGACTCTGGAGGCCAGGGTTTGAATCCCCACTCAGCCATGGACACCCACTAGATGACCTTGGACAAGTCACACTCTCTCAGCCTCAGAAGAAGGCAAAACTAAACCCTACTGACTAAGAAAACCCCATGACAGGTTCACCTTAGGATCATCATAAGTTGGAAATGATTTGAAGGCACACAACAATAATAAGAGCTACAACAGCAGCAGCAACAACAATAACAACAACACTATATTTTATAAAGCTTGGATTCAGCCATGGTATCTGTGGTGGCAGGAGTGAATAAAGATAGGTAGTTTCCAGTGGGGATATAAATTGCATAATATCTCAGACAGGTACCTTGAAGGCATCTAAGGAGGTACACACAGATGGTGGCCATACCTCATATAGATCCTAGACGTAGGGACAATAGAAATACTCGCTCTTGGTGGTAACTCTGTGATTTGTGGAAGTCTTCACATTTGATGGCAGCAGAGGTTTAGGTAGAGCCTCACACCAGATGGAAAAGTGGTGGTTTAAGTGGTAAATCCCCACACCTCTCGTAACCCTCTCTTCCTCACTGTGGTACTAGAGATGAATATTCCTGCCAATTTCATTTTCTCATAACCTTTGCCTTTGACAAAAATGAAGAAATTTGCCTTTATCTATGCCTTTGATAAAGAAATTGCTAGTGTTGGTAGTTCTCAGAAAAAAAGGATTAAACATGTTTCTTCTCAGTCTGCACCAGTGAAATTCAACAGGAACAGCTGCTCTCAACATGTAATGGGGTAATATTGTCCTTGACTGCTATTTGGCTGTTAGAAAAGATGATAAAGATATCAGAAAAGGAGGTGGAAATTGTACTTCAGCACCACAACTAAGGAATTTTAACTTCATGCCATCATGTTTATGAAGAAGTATGGAAATATTAAAACTTATTTTTTAAAAAAGATAAACTACAGGAACTTCTCACCCCTCCCCAACATGGATGAATGCATGGATGGATGGATGGATCTATCTACCTATCTATCAATCTATGTATCATCTATCTATCTCTATCATCTTTGTTGTTGTGTACCTTCAAGTTGTTTTTGACTTACGGTGACCCAAAGGCAAACCTATTACAGGTTTTTTGGGGTCTGAGAGTGTGTGACAAACCCAAGGTGGGATTCCATGGCTGAGAGGGAATTGAACCTTGATCTCCAATGCCCAAACCACTATATCAGACTGTCCTGTCTGTCTGTCTGTCCGTCTTTCACTTTACATCTGAGGATGTCAGGGAGGCTTAGAAATGTTAAAAAAAGTTTGAAATAATTTAAGATAGTAATAATAGTTTAAAGACTGAAATATACTAAATCAAAATTGATCATTTTCCAGAATAGTAAATATCCTTTTTTTTTCTTTGCTGCTGCAAGAACAGCAACATAGTGTAAATCTGATCTCTAAGGGAGGATATTCCATAACTGGGGTGCCACAACAGAGAGGCCCTCTCTCTTGTCCTCCTACAGCGCATCACCATAACTGATGAGATATACAGAACTGCCCCTACAACAGACCTTATGTCTCAGCTAGACTGATATAGGAACAGAGGGTCCATAAAAGATCATGGTCCCAAGCCATTTAGGTTTTTAAATATCATTACCAATACCTTGAATTCAGACTGGAAGCAAATGGGAAGCCAGTGCAAATCTTTTAAAACTGATGCTATATAGTTTCCGCATGGTGCTGTGCTCAGAAGTTCAGTTGCTGCACTTTGCATTGGCTGCAGCTTTTAAGTCATCTTCAAGGGCAGCCCCAAGTAGAGTGCATTGCAGCAGTCTAATCAGAAAGTTACCTGTGCATATACTACCATGGTTATTTTATTATGACAGTCTCTCCACTCTCACTTTTGCCTCCCTGAGAGGGACTTATTTAATCAAAGATTTCTTTCAGAGGGAAAGAGCAGCTTGGAGCCGGGTGGGGGTGGGGGTGCAAAGGTTGTAGACCTATACAGTACGTTTCCAATCCTAGTTCCTCCCCTGATTACTATTTAATGTTTAAAACAGATAGATATTTTAAACGCAATCATGTCATTAGTAGCACATCTGATTCGGAACTGAGTTCCATAACAGGAGGGCTTGAAGAGAGTTCAGTTTCTCTCAAAAGGTTGAGAAAAACTGAACCTTCTGAACTTCTTTCCTCTGTGCAGCTCCTCTGTGCTTTCCTCCTTCTCTTAGCAAATTCTCAGCAAGAAAATGGTGATTTTACCACCAACACAACTCACTTCCAGTTGGGATGCAATCTGGTTCTGAGACAGCCAATATAGGTCAATAAATTAATTGGATACATAGGGAGGTGCTGATGCAGACATTGTTTTCCTTGTGCATAATACTCACCCATAAACTCAGACAAATAATTGCATGGAAGGCTATAAATTCACATTCAATCCTTCTGGAATTTTAAAACTGGAAACCCTTTGGACTACTTGAGGCTGCTTTCGTAGTAATATTTTTGACATCAATTTTATTGTTTTCATTTTTTTTTTAGATTTTTTTTTTTTTACCCCTCATAATGTGCTGCCCTAGATCTGTTGGTATAATTTTTCAGCTTCTAAAACTGATAATATTGCTTTTAGACAGTGGTTTCAGGGCTCTTTTTTGAGATGAGTTCTTCAAAGCTGTAGCTTAATCCAGCCTTTATTAGCTTCTGTAAAGTGATTACTTTGTGGGGGTGGGGGGGTTGGATGGGAGTTTTTTTAAAAAAAAGAAATGAGTATTTCTATTAGCCGACACTGCACTGTTCCACTTCTGAGGTATTTGTAGGCATTCTCCAGCTTGAAGCTTGAATTTTGAGGATATAAAAAGAACAAGAAATAAGCCTCAGTCTCTTTAGAATACAATCCTACAGACTGCAATCCTTACACTTCGGTAAGTAAGCCCCATTAAACTCAGTGGGACTTACCTCTGCCTTTTGGATACTTACCTAGGATTGTGCTGCAGATACTGTGCTTGTTGGTTTAAATGCTAAGCATATTAACTGGGATATTTTTTTCATCTATACCCAGGTATGACAGCTATGTAGAGACTGGTTGTTACAGCTATTCAAAATCACCAGAGCTGATGTGTTGCTTTTCTTTTTTTTTTCTTTTTTTCAAAAAGAGAACACTCAAACTTGAGGTTTGTGTGCACATGTGTGCATGCACATGAATATTTATTATTTGTGAGGTTTGTTATTTATTTCCTCAAACTCCATCTTAAATTTATAATCCCTAGATGGCTAACAAAGTACTAGCATGCAATAAAAAAATACAATGAAAATGGGAAAATAATAAATTAAGACATCAAAACTCATTGAGAAGTATAGGTTTATCAATTTCTGTTCTTTAACCTGAATCTTCTCTTCCAGTCCTCACAGTGAGAGGGAAGAATCTGAGGGTGAGAGTGTTGCTTTGAAAAGGTACATGAACATAGATAGATAGATAGATTCTCATTTGTTATCTGTGATGCTTTTAATTTGATCAGTATATTCTGTGCAACTATACTTGATGGTTAACATATCATCTATAACAACCAGGGGTTTCTTCTTGTAACAACACCAGAGCCCACCCACCCTTTGATGTCACAAGAGGTTGTCCATAGGTCTTAGGTTTTGGCACTGAAATCTCAGGGCCTGAGATAGTCCTTACTTTATAACTTTGCTTTCCTGGTCAGTCAAAAGGCAGATCAGAGAATGGGGATTTTGCCTGTGTTGGATGAGGTTACCCTTCCCCTGAAAGCTCAGGCTCTCAGTCTTAGTGTTCTGGATCCAACCTGGATGCCCACGTTTCAGCAGTGGCTAGGAGTGCATTTGTACAGTTCAGACTTGTGTGCCAGCTGCGCCCATTCCTTGAGACATCAGATCTGGTTTCAGTGATACATCCTTTGATTACTTCTTGGTTAGACTAGTGTAATGCGGAAACTGTCCGGAAATTTCAGCGGGTACAAAATGTGGCAGCTAGAATGCTGATTGGGGCCAGTTACAGGAAACACATAATTCCCTTGTTAAAACAGATCCACTGGCTACTTGTTCATTTCCAGGCCCAATTCAAAGTGCTGGTTATGACCTATAAAGCCCTATACAACTTAGATCCAAGGTATCAGAAAGACTCCCTGTACCAACCAGCTATGGCCTTCAGATCTGCTGGGAAAGGCTTTTCTCTGTCCCATCACAATCTCAGGCTCGCCTGGTGACAATATGGGAGAGAGCCTTCTTGGTGGCTGCTCCATCCTGTGGAACTCTCTTCCACAGGAAGCTAGGTGGGTCCCCTCCCTGCTTTCCTTTTGCCAGCAGCCAAAAACATTTCTTTTTAAACAGGCTTTCATGTAAGCTGAGGAGCTTCATTGAGTAACTTGTTTTTAATGGAAAATTGTTTCAGGTTTTTATGATTTTATATATTTTTAAAAATTTTAATGATTTTATATGTTTAATGTTTTAATTTTTTAAAATGTTCTGCTGTTTTAATTTTGTTCATGGAAGCTGCTTTGGGTCCCATACTGGGAGAAAGGTGGCATACAGATATAATAAATAAAATAAATAATTAATTAAATTCATGAAATATAATCTTTAAAAAACTGGATGAAAATTTTAAGTAAATATATATTTTAATACCCAATTTTTGAACATATTTTCTCCCAAAGGATGGGTTTCTTAATGTATTTTTGCAAAGTGTTCATTAGTAAAACCTTTAGGTCATGAAATATAAATTTATATTTACGTAAAAGTTTTCTCAGCCAAGTACTGCATCAAGAAGCTCAGAGAAATGCAGAATCTGAACAATAAAGAGATTCTATTGCAGATATTAACTGAAGAGATGCAGATCAGGCTGGTTTACTTTGAAATGCAGGTCAGACAAAATGAAAGCTCTTACTTATAAACTAACAGAGCAATTATCCATTCTAGAGATAGCCCAAGCGAATCTGCGAATCCTTGCCAATCAGGCCAGCAGGGACATGTGGGGCCAGCAATGGCCACATCCCTGCACACCCAGGGGCCTGAGCTCGCATGATCATGCCGCAGTGGGCTGGGAGGAGAGAAGGGAGTGCGAGATCGTGCTCTCCCCATCTTTCCCCATTCACCTTGGGGACCATCATGCCAGAGCAGGCTGGCAGAAGAGCGAGGAGTGTGAAATCGCGCTGTCCCATCTTCCCCCACCCTCCCTGGGCACAATCATGCCAGGGTGGATTGTCAGAAGAGCAGGGAGCACAAGATTGTGCTGCCCCATCTTCCCCCACCCACCCTGGGCACGATCATGCTCAAACTGGAATATGGAGGGAGAATGGAGCCTCCCAGACCCGCCAAAGGTCTGATTGGCCAGTGGGCCCCTGGGCACATGAAAATCATGGCATAAAGTCATGTGTGCGTGCTGGAAGCTGCCTGTTCTCCCTTGTGTTGCCTGTGCTCCCTCGTGCTGCCTGTGCCCACTGGGCTGCCTGCACCTTTTGGCTGCCTTTGACCACTTGTGCTGCCTCCCCCTGTGGCTGTCTCCTTCTGCAAAGTAATAATAATCTCTATTCTTTTGATTTGAGACTGGAGGATAGGAATTGGGAATTACTGAGACTGGACTAGAGACTTAACTTGAATGTCCCTTGTAGAACTTGAGATTGGACTTGGGGATAGAGAATTGACTGGACTAGAGGCTTATGTTGTTGTTGTTTTAAGTGCCTTGGTTGTTGCAGGACTTGAGACTTGACTTGAGACTGCAGGGTGCAGAATTAAGACTGGACTAGAGACTGTTTTGTTTTGGTTTTTTTTAAAGTGTCTTCCTTGTTGCAGGGCTTGAGACGTGTCAAATTCTGCTTCAAAAACACTTTTCAGTAAGTGCTTTCTTTCTCTTGCTTTTTAAACCCTTTTTTAAAAAAGGATTCAAAAGATTCAAGATTCATGAGATTTGTGGATTTCCAGAACTTTCCAGGGATTCAAATCTGAATTCAAACTTGGGAAATTGTGGATTTGTCCCATCCCTAATCCATTCAAATCGGCTAGGGGTGGGAAATTGTGCAAAAGGTGGGGATCATTCCTCACTATAAGAAGCTGGAGGGACTCACCAGAGAAGATCTTGTTCATACACTCAAAGGAAACTGGAAAGATAAGAACACTCTATATGTCAGTCAGTGCCAGACAAGAAAGAAGTCAACTCATCTGCCTGTTGAGGCAGGGTAGTGTACAATAGTGGGGAAAGAATGTGGCTGTAGCTACCTTGGAAAAGTTAACCAGGATTATGAATTAAAAGGGGAGGGGAAAAAAATAGAAAAGAAGGAAGGTGCCAACTTGGCTTTCCAAGTAAATTGGCCAGCTGGGAGACCTAAGGCATAGCAACTCTTCTTGGGACCATTGGGCTAGAAAATATGGCAGATATGTTGGCAGAGAGCCCAGCCAACAAAAAAGACCCAAGAGTCATCACTGTACCCCATGAATCTACAGGTAACAGCCACTGTGGGGAGCTGTATTTAAGAGACTGAGTCCCAAGGGAAGGCTTACCATAGGGATTCTTTGCCTTAGTGGAAGAAATGGAAAGGCAAAAAGTGTGAGGTTACAGGGGTTTTGAAGAGGCCATGCTTGGACAGAAACCAATATTGTGAGTATGAGGACAAGAACCCTGAGTGAAACAATCAATAAAATAACTCAAACCATAGAACCTGTCATAGACTCATGGATTTTCAAGAGCAAGGGGGATTTCTCCTACTCTGGGAGAATAGCACAAGCACAACTAGGTGCAAGGTTTTTAAAGATGGAAAGAATATTCAAACGTATTTGAAAAATGGTTGAGTCATCATTTATACACCACATTTTCCCAAAGCTGGACATTATTTTTCCCCAAATTAAAGCAATCTTAAAATATCCAATCTTAAAATAGAATGAAAGTGTTTTCAATATTAATTTGAAACATGCTGCTACTAATAATGATGATGATGCAGTTTAAAAACAATATTATTAAAATAGAGCAGCACCCTTTTAAAAGTGCTTTTGTTAAAAACCATCAGTTCTCAAACCTTGTTGAAATTAACCACAAGGAAGGAGCAATTCTGGTTTCCCTGGGAAGGAAATTCTAGTGCCTAGAGCCAATGACCAAGATGACCCTCTCATGTGTCCTCACAAATTGTCCCTGTGAAGATGGTGGAAGACTGAGAGAAAGCCTTCTCCTGAGAATCTCAGTGCCTGTGTCAGATAGGTTGGTCCTAAGCTATATAGAGCTTTATAGGTCTTAACCAGTATTCTGGTTAAGAAGAAGAATCCTAGACTGGGGGAATCATTGCAGTTCTGAACTTAAATCTGTGGAAAATGTATGTGGATTTTCTATCCAGAAAACATATCTGCACAGAAAAATCTGTGGAGAAAGTAATATCTTTGTACTAAAAATATTGTTTGTGGAGGAAATGAGTTTTCTGCACAGAAAATGCTTTTTCCTTGTAAGTAAATCACGCTTTTTTCCAAAATGAGTCCTAGGCTGCGAATAGTCTTTAAAAACAATGTAGTTAATGAATTCCTTGCAATGAGGGTTAAAATAGCAAAATTTATTGCTTCTTCCCTGCAAGAATGACATTTAGAAAGATTCACATCCCTCATATATCTATTGTTGCTTTTGAGCAAAATATGCTCTTTGAAAACCGAGTTGTGTCTACCTGCCAACGTTTCTTTCCTCAAGCTGTAGTTGTGTAAATAACCAGAAATTACTAACAGCAAACACTCTCATGGAACAATCCTATACAGATTTACTCACAAGTACTTTTGTGTTCAGTGATGTGTAATCCGAAGTAAGTGGGCACAGGAAGGCAGTCACAGTCTTCTGCACTTCCTCCTCACATGAAACTAATCCTGTATAAGAGTGTTGAAAAACTTCTCTCTGAAACTCAGGTAAGATATAGATTTTATCAACATGTCACCAACTGTATTACCAACTGCATCACAGCCACTCCAACTTTTGAAGATATTGGTTGCCAGCCAAGAGTTGACAGAAATTTCTGTGAGAAGTTTTTCCTGTTTCTCTTTGTTTTGAGCTCTTGAATCTTCCATTTTTCACATTGCTTTGCAACAGTGGGCACTGAAGACAATAATAACCCAATGACATTCGTTCATTTCATTTATTACGGCAAATAGCCAGTGGAAGTTATAAATCAGAACAATAAAGTACAGTTAAAACAGTAGTAGATTCCATTAAAAAGTTGTTAAAAGCATTGACCATGAAATACAATCAACAACAAATAAGTGGAGTTAGAATTGTAAAATTTAAGATTACAAGATTTAAAACTTAAAGATAAACCTATCTATGAGTTGTGTTAAAATTTGTTAAAATACTGATAAAAGCTTCACTCATAAAGTATAGTTGACATTTGCAACAAGTAAATAGAGCTAGAATTCATATATTTAAAAAGCAAACATACAGCCACCATGGGAGAAGAACAGCAAACCCATCTGCGAAGAATATAAAAATATTAACCCATTAACTGTTTTTGATGGTTAATGGCTGCTGCGCAAAAGCTTGCCACTGTAGTTGTGACCTTGGGATTCCAGTCTGACAGAAGATAGTATAAATAAAATTTCTCAGGCCTACCTGGGATCTTTTGTATGACTGGGGTTATATAAACAGATCTTAGATCTTGATAAAAATTACAGTGAAGTAGGACATGATCCACTGTCTCTACTTCTCCCATCGCACATGGGCAAGCCCGTTTACTGTAAGGGATCTTTTTATACCTACTTTCCAGCAATGCAGATGGTAAAACATTAAATCTGGCTAGTGTAAATGCCTTTCTGAATTTAGGAATGGTCAGATCTATCAAATAATTTGGGAGTATAAATGGCCCTCTGTTATTCCTAAGAGCAGGATATAATGCCATTTGGCTTAGATGGTGTTGAAATTCAGTGTCTTGAATCCTCTGTGAGATAGCTATTTTAGCTTTGGTATATCCTAAGGTTTGAATGGCTGTTGTTGAAAAACCTAAGGTTTGTAATTTCATAATTAATGACTTTTTCCACTTTGATGGATAAGAATCGGTTAGTGTAAGTGGAGCCAATCCAACTGGTGCAAACATCATCTTTAACCAGAAATGAAATTTACGTAACCATATGCAGGCCCCCACAGAGATTTCTCCTGCTTCTAAGTGGGTGGTTGCATTTTGAACACAGCTCAGGATGCCAAATATTGCCCTCAAGAATTTAGTCTGCACAGCTTCCAGAGGGACAAAGTTATCAAGTCCCCATACTTCTGAGCCATATAACATCTGGGATATCACCTTGTCCATAAAAACCTGGATTACTGAGGGGATGTGCTGCCCTCCCTTGTTATAAAAGAAGGAGAGGAGTGCCTTCACAGTTCTCTGCACATTTGTAATTGCACATTTTGAATGTATCCTCCAGGAGTGAGTGTGAGTGAAAAATTATTCCTAAGTATTTATAGGAGTTCACCTGCTCAATTTTATGGTGATTTATTTGCCATTCACATTTTGTCCTCTTCCTGGAAAACACAACCACCTTAGTTTTATCATAATTAATTTGCAATTGTTCATTTTTACAATGGCTGTCCAGGGCTCTGAGCAAACACCTTAATCCAACACTTGTCAATGATAACAGCACTGCATTGTCTGCATAAAGCAGTATTGACAGGGATCTATTTGACAAACTGGGATGGTGGGAGCGCACCTTTGCTAAGCTTTTGATCAAGGAATTAATGTGAAAATTAAGCAGAGTTGGTGCTAATACACAGCCTCGTTTTACTCCCTTAGAAGTGGGAATAGACCCAGTCAAATGGCCTGCACTGCTGCATCTAACCCTCAGTTGAGTATTTTTGTATAGACCAAGAATGAGGGAAAGTAGCCGGCGATTGATATTAGTATCCTCAAACTTTTCCCACAATTTGTCTCTTGAAATAAGATCAAAGGCTGATTTGAAATCAACAAAGGCAGCATAAAGTGCCCCCCCAGAAGACACTGTATACTTGTCTACAAGATGTTGCAAGACTAATGCATAGTCTACAATAGAACACCTGCTCCTGAATCCAGCCTGCTCGTCATTAAGTATATTTTCCTGTTCTAGCCAATCTTGTAATTTTTCTAGTAAATGGCGAGCATATAGCTTACTAATGATATGTAGTAAGCTGATAGTCTATAGTTTGCTGGATCTATCTGTTCTCCTTTTTTATAGATTGGGATAATAATAGCCAGCCCCCAATCTTCTGGGATGCATGCTGAATGGTTGATGCTTGTAAACAGTGCAGCCAGCACAGGTGCCCACCAGTCTATGTTAGATTTGAATACTTCAGGTGGAATGTTGTCATTTCCTGCTTTTGACCTTGCTGCTTTTAAGTTTGGAAATAGGACTCTTAATTTCCAAGGCTGTTACAGGATGCCATTCAGAGTAGTTGCATATATTGTCCCTTCTGCTCTGGGGACCATTTTTCCCTATTTCATATATCTTACTAAAGTGGGTTTCCCATGAACTTACAGGAATATAATATTCCATATTAACTGAGGAGTTAGGCCACCCCCTAGCAACCATTATCCAAAAGGTCGTTGTATTCTTCTCCCTGCCTGCTTTTATTAAATATCCCCATGACTCTCTCTGAGCCTGGTATTTATTTCTCTTAATTAGTTTTTTATATTTCCTCTTATATTTCCTCTTTTACTGAAACCATTCTGAAGGTATTGTTAGCAATTTTTTCTCTCAATAAGTTTTATATTTTTCAACAAGCACTTGTTTCATTACAATACATTCCTTATCGAACCAGTGTTTTTACTTATTGGAGGAGGCACATTTCCTGGTCAGGCATTTTTGCTTTAAGGAGCTTTTTAAATCCAGACTCAGTTCTTGAAACTCTCCAAGCACAATTTCTGTGCAGCTTGCTGACAGCAGAACATTTTGTTTATGAAGACACCTATCTGAATATAATAGCTCCTTTGCATCATTCTCCAGCTTAGGAGACCATCTAACATGAGAGGCTCTTATTTCAATATATCCATTTAACACTGGATTTTGTTCTGCGTATGTCATTTGAAGATCACAATTTAAATATAAAACTAAGGGCAAGTGATCACTATCAATACACTTTTCTACAATACATCTGGAGATCATGCTTAGTAAATTACAAGAGACTATAAAATAATCAATTGTGGTTGCCCCTAGGCTAGACAGAAATATAAACTCACCATTTTTATCACCATTGACACATGCATTTACAATTACAAAATTCAGCTGGTTAATTATTTGTATAAGATATAGCTCAGCATAGTTACAACCCTTATCCTTAGATTGTCTAATTGGCATCTTCAGAGCCTCATCCACTACAGGCTGAGGTATGTGGAAATGCAAATATAAGTCTTCCTCATTTTACCCTGTTCTAGCATTAAAGTCTCCAGCCATTATAAAAAAGGCTTCTGGCTATAGGGAAATTAAATTTCCAGTGTAGTCTTCCAGTTTGTGCCAGGTATCCCTCACCAGTTTATTTTGGTGTTGCGGTGGAAGATAAACATTTATAACAAGTAACCATGCCCACTTGAGTTTAATAAGCAGAGCATTTGCAATGTTAGCCAAGGGGTCAAGTCTGGTATTAATAACATGGATATTTGTGGAGATCAGTAATGCCAATGCACCCTTTGGTTGTCCTCCCTTGGAACATGGATTTGCTTCCAGCGAGTATGATGTGAAGTCATTTAGAAATATGTCTTCCCTAGCCTAAGTCTCTTGTAACAAGATTATATCATGGTTGTGTATAAAATCCAAGAAGGCAGGATGTGACAGTTTCCTCTTCCATCCTGCAACATTCCACGAAAGGAATCTCAGCTAGCCACAGGAGCAATTTAGCCCATATCATGCTCTAGTAGATGGAATTTTGGGATTTGCCTGGTTGAGACATGGCTCTTTGGGAGTGGGTGGCGTGGCTGAATTCCACAGATTTTCTTCTTGGTGTTCAATGATCTCTATAGAAGAGCACAGTCTACTAACATTTGAGATCACTGAGTGTATCATACCAGGCAAATTGTAACCCAATGACAATCTGGCTACATTCTTATTTGGATCCAGTTGCCTTTACACCAAGGCAGCCAGTCAAATTAGATGATATCAGATTTAAAAACAAAATGAGCAAAAAACCAAGTGGTGAAAGATGTCTGTTTGCCATTGTTGTTGTCAAGGTCAGAGACACAGGCAGTGAGCCAGCCTGGAGAAGGGAGAAATAGCAGAGTCCTGCCAGGAGGAGTCAAAGCAAGCAATTACTCATAGGCAGTCCATTTACCTAAGCCTGAGCAACAAGCAAAAGCCATAGTCAGAGTCCAAAATCCAGGAGTCAGGAGCCAAGAGATGAATCCAAGGTATCAGGAGCCAGGTGCTGGAAGCAAGGAGAAGACTTGTAGAAAGTTTGCCACAAGCAAAGGAAAGCCTTCAGGCAGGCAGTTATATAGCCCAGGCACAGGTGTGCCCAGTCACTGCTTTTTGAACTTAATCAAGGAAGCCTCCCTTTGCTCAGCTCTCTTGAGTCTCCACCTTGTTTGTGGGCTGATTGACGCAGGTTCCAGGGCCTCCTCGGGATCACAGCTGGATCCCTGTTGCCCTAAAGAAGCAGGCAGAGGAACGTCCGAGCCTGCTTGATCCATGGCAGCAGGGGGAGCTCTTGAGCTGCAGAACTCATATCCAGCCAGAGCCACAGGGACCAACAGCTGTTGCTCGTCATCAGCAGCTCTGACAGGGGCTTCAGTTAGATCACAGTTGTTGTTGTGTGTCTTCAAGATGTTTTTGTTTTATGGCAACCCTAAGACAGGGCTGAGAGTGTATAGGAAGCCCAGTGTGCTTCCATGGTCAAGCAGGGAATTGAACCTTGGTCTCCAGTGTTGTAGTCCAATGCTCAAACCAAGGATTTTCCTTAACTCCATATCATGTGCTTAGTGTGTTTTATTTTGTGATTGATTGTTGGAAGTTAAGCATAGGCACTATTTTCATGTTTGATTGCTGAAGCGTTCCTGAAGAAATCTCATTCTGGCAGGCCAAATAGGTTAACCATCAGAAATATATGTTGCACTTAATGTCTTGTTTGACCCTGACTCAAAACTGGGTTATAATAGATGACATTATCAAGTCATCTTTTTAAGGCTCCATTGCCTTCTCCAAATTTAAAACAAAAACTAAGAGAAGTTTTGAGGCAAGAAGGTTAGTGGTTTGTGTAGTGGTATGAGTGTTGCATTCAGACATTTGGAGACCGGGGTTTGAATATCCGCTCAGCCATACAAACCCACTAGGTAACACTGGGCAAGTCACATTCTCTCTGCATCAGAGGAAACAATGGCAAACACCCTTCTGAACAAATCTTGCCTGGAAAACTTCTTGCTAGGCAAAACTTAGGGTCGCTATAAGTCAGAAATGACTTGAAGGCACACAACAACTTTTGAAGCAAGAGTAAATTTTAATAGAAGTCCAGATAGGATATGGTAATAACGTGGGGACTAATGCTATGCACAGATTGCATCCCCAAAATTTCCATCCTATCTTGTAAGCAGAAAATTGAAGGGTGGGGCTTATTGGGGAAACTTGACCCTTTTAGGGTACAAGAATGGAGGTATTAGTGAACAGAAGACAGCAGTTTATTTAATGACAGTCTGGTCAAGATATCCTCATTCCATCTGAACAATCTAGTACTGAAGCAAACATACATGTTACTGTTTATATCAGTTTTTGAAAGTGTATCCAGCAACAGCATGCAACATTGTAGAGCAAATCAGATGGAGGTACCGGCTTTATATTTACCAGTCATTAAACTGAAGTCATTATGTCACAATGGACAATTATTATTTAAGTACCAAGTTAAAGCTATTCATGTTGAACCTTTATTTTATATTTCAGTTGTATTACTGTTATTAGGAGAAAGCACATGTTAGTTGATGGTAAAGAAAAAATACACTATAAATACTCATTTTTTTTTCATTGAAATTCCTAAGATTCTAGGTTTCTAATTTTTTTCCCCTGCTTGAGGATAATTTTTCTTTACCATGGCTCTCTTTGCCTATGGCCTTATGGTCACTTTCTGACCTTTCTCTTCAAGATCATCATTATCAATAGCCATACCATACCCCCCCGCCCCCCCATTCTTCATATGTGGGTATGTCTATGTGTAGAACTTGCTGGTGCATGGTCACAAAGGCAATTGTGCTAAGCAACTGACTATCATTTTGAATTTCCTACTATGTTCTGGTCTTGATGTCATGCTGGGCCTTTTTTTTTTTTTTCTTTACATGAGGAGTGTTTTGTCAGCTATTATAGGAAAATAAACAGTAGAGAATTGAGAAAAAAATATTGCTAGGAATATGTGGAAAAAAAACAGAAAAATCTCAGCAGACTTTGGAAGGAAGGAACGAGAGAGACTGAGAGAGAGAGATCTTCCAAGAAAGAGGAATCCCTGGGCCAAAAAGTAAAGATAAATCCAAAGCAGACCAGGTAAATTTCATAACATAAAGTAGACAATGGGACCAATATGGATAAGGGAGAAATTCCTTCAGCTCTTATTTTCATACAAAGTTGCTGAAATTTTCACTTTTGAACCAGTATGACAAGTGAAAATTAACTCGTCCAAATTTTATAATGGAGTTGTCCCATCAGTAGATGTGTAACTACAAATACATTATAGAGAAATACACAAAAAATGCATACATTCTTACAAGTAATGTTGAAGTGCATTATGCACACTATTAGCAATATTGCTTGAAAAAAGTGTGTACTAGCCCTTTTTTTAAAAAAAAAAAGAACATTTTTGTTCAAATTTATAAAAGGAGCATGCAAAAAAAAATGAACTCAAGTTTTGAAATAAAATGACAAACTTTGGGACCAACTGAACCTAAGTTGGGAAAATGAAATATGGAAAGTGACAGATTTATCACTACCAAGGGAGCAAGGCTGCCTCTAAAGTTACTTTTCCAGTTGGATGTAGAAATGCATAAGGAGCAGCAAGCAGCAAAATGCAAGCTGCTATCCATAAAAGTAATTACTCATTCCTGCTGTTTTGTGCACCAAGCAGCTCTGGTTGGATCAGCACCCAAGCATTTTTTGCTCTCTGATTCCTCGAGAAGCATTTTTAGGAAAGTACTGAATACGAACATGAAATTATTTGTGTGTGTGTGTGTGTGTGTGTGTGTGTGTAGAACCTCAGCAAGAGCAGTGTGCTCTTTCTCATCAAACTGAATGCAAGAGCCCTTTCAAGGTGAAGCAACAGCCAGTTAATGTGGATTCATACAGTTTTTAAATGTGGTTGGGCTGCACTATTTAAAGATAATGTCAAAGTGAATCGATCGCCTGTTATTATTAATCAATCACTCTGCCCTGCTTCAGGTGTGCACAGAATAGCTCAGCAGAGAAGAATGCTTTCATTAATAAGATACAAAATAACCCTTTTTAAGATATTTAGAGAGAGCACAGCACAAGAGGGGCAAAATGGATTTTTTTCTAAAAGACATTGAGAAAGAGAGAGAGTTTGAGAAAGAGAACTAGAGAAGAGAGGGAGGTAGAACTACTCGTTGCTGGAGGGTGCATGGGAAATTCTGACTTTTGATGAGATTGCAAGACTCACTATGCCTAACAGAGGCTACGTCTTATCAGGAGGTCAACGTTTTCAGCTTCAGAAGGGAGGTAAGCTATTGTGGTAGCTACTCAAAACCAGACCTGTCAGAAAACAGAATTGGCAGTATAGCTACTAAGGCAGTTTTCTCATTTATCTGAGACTTCATATTGGAGAAATAATGCTTTTCCACTTAGATGGTAACAAGCTTTCTCTGCAGTTGTCCTACACTAGTTGGGCTGTGGGAAGTGGCCTCCACTGAACTACTGAATCTCAGGGCAATCTCAGCAGGGTGATGTGGCTGCTAAGATTTGGGAGGTTCTTCTGGCAATCATTGGATGACATCTGTTGTGCTTATAGTTGGCAGGATCAATTCATCTATAAAAATGAACATAATCCTTTCCTGGTGAAACATGGAAGGAAAGGAAACACAAATAATTGCTTGTAAGGGTCCTAATATTTCTTGAGGTACTGATGAGAGATCTTCCATGCTTCCCCAGATTGTCATCATGGTTGAGAAATCTGACTCATCCTTCTCAGGTTGGGGAGGGGAAGCAAAACATCGATAGTTTTCTGTGTACACATTCAAGCAACTCACACATGCTGTTGTATTAAAACAAAGCCGTTCAGTTGCTTGAGAAAAATCTCACATCTATGTGACTGCATAGTGTGTACAGTGTGAAACATCTGGAATCTATTGGAAAAACTAATGTTCTAAAATAGATATGTTTATGCGTATCCTAACTTCTCAGGAAGCAAAGCTATATGAATGTTTAGAGTCTAGTTAGGAATGGTCAATCAGTCTGCTTCGAGTCCCTGTTGGTTTCATATATGTTCTCTCATAAGTCTGTTCTGTCCCACTTATACAGCCATTTGCAAAATTTGTATGCATTTTATCCTGCCATCTGCATTTTGTATTAATCTAAAATAACAGCTCTTTATTACATCCTGAGGTATGTTTAATCTGATAATGGTACCTCAAAATTTGGAGAAGTGTACAAAACAAAGTACAAATGTGTTCTACCTGAATTACTACTCATGGAAATGTAAATCTGATTTGTTTACCTCAATATACATATTGAACAAAACCCCTGACCATCTGTATGCCCAAGTTGCATGTTCTTTTACAAGAACAATGACTGCCAATGCCTAGGGCAGACATAGGCAATTTGTGCCCTTCTAAATATTGTTGGATTGATGTTGCCACCACCTCCAGTTAACACAGGAAATGGTGCAGGACCATGAGAGTGGCAGTACTACTACATCTGGAGAGTTGAAAGTTGTCTTTATTGACCCTAAGACCAGAGTTGTATTCAGGTGGATACAGATTTTGTTCCATCCAATTCTAGAGTCTTCCATAAAAACAAGTGCACTTGCACGGAATATACTTTCCATCAGGTATAATATATTCTTTTTAAAAGGTTTACATGCAGTGAGTTTTGTAGCTAGAGACATTCTAACCTTTGTTTGAAATGGCCTTATATACTTGTAAATACAGTGCCGTGCTTTTATTCTCCACTGGCACAGAGATGAAGGAGAGAAAAATGTGTATCCTTTTGCTAATAATATCCACATTTGCTTGCTCAACTGGAGCTCTGTGAGAGAAGAAAAATCTGCCCTGCTGGCTGTGCTCACGCTATGTTGAATATGGAGAAATTCATTCAATTTTACTGAACTGCTTCCAAATGTAAATTCTTTCAGACTGCTGATGAAATTGTATTTACATCCCATACCACAGACAGTGCAGTGTAGTGGAGACCAGGTTCAAATCTCTGCTTGGCCCTGAAAACCTATTGGGTGATCTTGGGTGAGACACACTCTCTCAGCCTCAGAGGAAGGCACAGGCAAACCACTTCTGAACAAATCTTGCCAAGAAAACCCCTGTCAAGTTTTCTTTAGGGTTGCTGTAAGTCAGAAATGACTTGAAGACACAACAACAAAAGTACAACAGCTCTGTCTCTTCAGCACAAACGAGTTTTATTGTTCTGTGCTCCCTTATTCCACCCTACCCAAGAAATATAGAAGAGTTTAGACATGCTACATGATTGCAGCATTAGTCTCGCAACACTTTAAAGACTGTCTCATGTAGTACAGCATAAGATCTAAGTATGAAAGCTGATGCCACAATGCTCTTGTTTATAATGTACGCATGTTACTTTGGTCCAAATCTAAAGCCTTTTCCACACAACGACATTCTCCTGCATCATCCCATCACAATCCCGGCCTGCTGGGATAGGAGCATGTTCCCAATGATCCTTTCTGTACATGACTGGCTGCCTGCAGAAGAGAGTGCAGGGGACATGCTCCATCCTTCCGGACTGCAGCCAGCCATCTCCCCATGCTGCAGTAGGGAAGGAAGCATGTAGATTGCCCTTCTTGCCCTTCTACATGAGCTGCTGCAATAGAAGGCTTGCACAATCAGGGGTCATTGATGGAGTTTCTCTGCCAATGATATAGTCCACAATCATGCCAGCTGGCTACATGAGAAAGGTGGAACTGCAATGACATCCTGCGGAAGTGTCATCGCAGTCCTGGTCCTCTTGTGTACCTGTGCTGGGATGCTGTCATCATGCAGAAAAGGCCCAAATTAAAGCAGTTGCAGTTAAATCCCTCTAAACTAACAATATGAGTTTCTCATTAAATTTCACTAGTTCAAATGGGCTACCAATACACAAGAATAACCTGGCTTAAGTTATGCCTTGCCCAGCATGCAGCACCCCTCGTATTGCAATCACCACCAAAAGATTCTGTGAATCCTACAAAAAGGATTTAAATATTTTACCAAATATAGAAGCTGGTATATGAAATCATTGCTAAAGGCTAGCGAGTGAAGAGAAAACTTTACTAAAATGAAACGTTTGTTAGAAAAAAGGAAAGGCTATACTTTTAGTTCCATGTCTGGAGTAAAGGGAGGAAGGAAGGAAGGGAGAAAGGAGGGAAGGAAGGAAGGAAGGAAGGAAGGAAGGAAGGGCAGATGGATGTACATACTCTGTGAAGAAATAAATCCAAACTGGAGACTATCAGACTATGGGTCAAGGAACCAACAGATATGCAAAGAAGTAATACCACAGAAATTCTAACTAGGTACTGGTATCTCTATTGCCCCCTAGTGGCATATACTTAATTGTGCAAGTGTGGTTGCACTTTACCAACAAAGGCAATGTTCTTTTCACACTGTTCCTCCCATCACACCTTCCCTGAATACAGATGTTCACAAATGCTTAGTCCTCCATCAATTTGGCTAATCTCTTTTTAAAGCCATCAAAGCTATGGGCTGGTACCACATCTTGTGGTAGTCAATCCTATAAATGTGATCCCCCCCCCCACACACACACACTGAGAAAGTTGATGGCTGTGAAGGTGTGCTTTTCAAAGAAGTGACTGCTGTTTAAAATGGATTTAAAAAAAGAAAAGAAAAGAAAAAGCACCATTGAAACCTCTCTAGTTCTCATGAGTCAGCTAAAGCTCTTCTTACACTAACCAGCTCTGTGACATGTAAAATAATGAAACCTACAGTGAAGGGCAATATAGGATAGAGTGGTAATAATGTAATTTGCAGTCATTTGAATTGGAGGAAAAGCATACATAGCTAACCTCCTTGACATTTTGAGGAGGTTATGGACAAGAGTTATAATGACAGTTCACGTGATGTAATTTATTTGAATTGTCAGAATGCCATTAATAAAGTTCCCCATGATAGGAGGCTGCATAATTCACTGGATAAACCTCAGGGACTGAGAACAATTCACAGAGATGGATAGTGGTCTGGTTTTGAAGAATTAAAATGAGCAGGTTGTGCAATATAGAGTTATAGGGATTATGCTTTTGATTCATTTCATGGGCTCTTCGACATGACTCCCGAGGGTCCCTGCTAGGAAATAAGTGCTGGGAGGAGGGAGTTTTCTTGTTATCGATGGCACCGCCATAGGCACAATATCTTAGTAGCCCTGAGTGACAAATTCATCTAATATTGGTTAATGTCCCCATTTGTGAACCAAGCTGAGTGGTTTGAGCAAGCAGGAACTTAGAAAACCCGTGAAGAAATCAAATGAATTTTTAAAACTCTTATATGTCATTCCTATAAGACTGTTCAGTATCCCAAGGCAACTTATATTTTATTTATCTTCATAACTACTCTGTAAGACAGGCCAAGTTATCAGATAGTCATCGTGTTCTAGTAATTTCTTATAGCCACAGGACTTCCAACCTCAACTGAGAGCTCTCCATCAATAAAACTTGCTCATTTACTTTAGATCCCTAATAATAAAATAGGAGTCTCAAGAGAGAACCCTTATAGGTATGGGAACTCCAGGTGGTGGTGGTGGTAATAGTAGTAGGAGGAATAGGAATAAATAGTTTTACTGACTGAGTTTTGAGGCATCAGTGCTTCAGATTCTCTATATTGTGCTAGTCGGGCCTCATCTGGAGTACTCCATTCAGTTCTGGGTGGCTCATTTTAAGAAAGATATTGTAATGAAGTTGCTTTGGGGGTCAGCTATTTGGAATGCAATTGCAACTTAATGATGGGTTGGTAGGCAGCAAGAGTAGTACCTTAAGAGTGTGGTGTGCATGTGAGGGAGGGGCTTATGGATCATTGGAAAATATATATATATATATATGTATATATATATATGGCAGAGATTCTATTTGAAAATGGAGCTTTCAGTGACATCTTGGCCAGAAAGCAGACTAGGTTGCATTTAAACAACTAAGGAAAAGATACAGAGAACTGGTGTCTAAGGCTGGGAGTTATTGGCATAGACTGTAAGAAGCTTGAACTGTTTAATGTAACAATATTGCAATTTACATGAATCTTGACAAGATATTTTATTGCTATGGTTGCTACAATAAAGGATACAGTTTGTTTTTATAACTACTGAGTCAGTGGTAACAAAGAACACACCACCATAAATAAACTATCTGGTTCTGAGGGAACATTTAAGACTCTAACCCTTTGAGACAAAGTTATGTTTAAAAGGTGGACTTGGGGTTAAGTGTTAGTGTCAGGGCAACTTATTAGGTTGGAACTGCAAAACCAATCTAGTGTAGAAAACGAGGGAGACTGTCATAGATATAGACAAGTTGGAGAGGTTCAGAGGCGGGAAACAAGGATGGTAAGTGGTATGGAGAAGAAAACATATGAGGAAAAGTTGAGAGAGCTCGAAATGTTCAGACAGGTGAAGAGAAAGCTGACGGGTGGAATCACTGCATTCTTTAAAAATCTAAAGGGCTATCACACAGAGGAGAGAATAACTTTGTTTTCTGCTGCCCCAGAAAATAGGACCAGGTTTTAATGGGTTTAAGTTACAGGGGAGTAGATTTCAATTGAATATTATAAGGAACTTCTTGATTGTGAACGCAGTTCAGAAATGGAACCAATTACCTAGAGAGGTTCTCCTATCTTAATGTCTTCAAAAAGAAGTTGGACAGTTACCTGCTGGTGATGGACTTAATGGCCTATGGGGCTCCTTCCAACTGTATGATTCTTTGCTTCTACTGGAAGGCTAATGACAGTGGACGAAATAGACAGCAGTGGAAAACAGATTAAAAATGGAATGCTATCGGCAGTACCAGCAGCAGCACCACCACCACCACCATCATCATTAATTAAGCCCAAATGTTGTCCATTCCATGCCATTGGCCTCTAATAAAATAAAGCATGTACATTTTTCCCTCCGTAAAAAATCCCTTTTATTGGCTACATTTCACTAGCGGCATTAGGTCTGTTACACTATAAAGTCTGTGTCACTGATGCAAGTAGAAGAGCTTATCTGCCCCCTCTGGGGTATGCAATGAATGTCATTCCCGACAGATATAACAACCTAAGACAACCCCAGAACCCATGCCATCTTTTCTTGACTTTTGCGGGAGGTGGGCTGGATTGTTACATGGGGAGTTTTGGATGGTGTTATGATATCAGCCCTGTGTGGTTTAGAGGAGCTATGGACGAGGCTTGCCAGCAGGAGCAGATGGCAGATGATGGAAAGATATGACTTGTAGACAGTGGTTTCTCATAGGATATAAGACTGTTCAGTATCCCTAGCTAGTTCATCTCAGCTGGGATCCAAGTCAGTTTGGCATGGATAACTCTGCTGGGTTCAGGTTGCTTGTGAAGAGACTGGCCTGGACAGCAGAAAGCCTGCAGCACATTATTGTTCACTTGTGTGTAGCACCATGTACTAAGACAGCCTGAGGCAATTCTTTGAAGAACCTGGGTCTTTAAGCTTTTGGGCACATTTGCCTGCAGCTGGTTTGTTTCACTTTTTTTTTTTGCACCCAACGCCACTTCCTTATTAGCCCATCTTAGCACAATCTGTGCATTGGTCTTAGGGTTGGGTTTTCTTTCCTGGGCTTGTTCCTCCAGGTGTGAACAGTAACAAGGCCTTGAAGGAGGACATATGGCCTGGAGATACCTCAACAGGGCATCTAAGAAGCTCAGAAAGAGAATATCTAAAACAAATGATGTTTTAGATCTTCTCTTTCTGAGCTTCTTAGTTGTACAGCAGCTAATATTTAATGTGCTTGGCTGGAGTTTGTTGGCTGAACTGCTAATTTGGGCAAGATGATGGGACTGTAACCCCTACTGGCAGACCCAGTCCCAGGGGACTGTAATATTTAATATCCAAAGTTATTAAGCCAGAGGTTCACCGGACAGGAACATACACATCCGGGTCTAAAACCGAAGCATTACTAGCAAGGTCAGACCTTGCCCAGTCACATCTCCAGGAGGAAAATCTCGAAAGGTATGCACACACACACAATGGATTATCAGCAACAATGACACTTTGAGGGGACTACGTGTCCTCCTGCTGAGATTAACGCTTGCAACAGCAAGAAATACAAAGACGTCATCCATTTGCATGATTCGGCTATTGTTCTTTCCCAGGAAAGGACCTGCTTCTGAGGCATGTTTTGCCCTATAACTGAATCCCCTTTTGGGACTCTCTTCAGAGAACTCCCACGCTTGACCAGTGCCCCAGCATTCTGCTAGTCGAGAGCTTCCCTCAGCATTCTTCTTCCGCTGAGCCACCTTCACCTTGCTTCTTCCCAAGCCAAAGACTATAGGTTCAGGTGCAGTATAAACTGCTCTCTTTCCCTCCACTTTTCCCAGTCTTCATATCTTTCTGACTCATTAGTCCTTGTGTGACTGCTTCGTTGTGTGTATGTGTGTGGATATTTTGTGAATTCTGCTGAATACTGGTAATTGGACATTTGGCCTGGCTCACGTGTGATCTGACTCTGTAGACATAGGGTCCAAGAACTCATTGTATTGCCCTGCCCTCTGCTTTGCCAAGCAGTGCTCTGCTAATTTCCCCAATCTTTGTATTTTTGGAGTAAATCCAGGCATCCCCCAGGGACCCCCAGAAGTCAGAGTAACAGAACTGCAAAAAAGAGCAAAGGAAATCCAAGGAAGCAGCCCTTGAGAGGCTCCCCAGAAGAGTCCTCCAGTCCTTTCCTCCTCAGACTATGCAGAAGACAGTATGAAGCAGGTCCAGTTGGTGGTTTTACAGGAGAAGGTGGATGGCCAGCACAAGAAGGCTACAGAGAGATAGCATCTTGCCACTTTGGTCCTTACTTTCTGTGTCCTATGCTCCTGTAGGTCGTATTGCTTTTGAGAACTACACTTCATATTCTTCTCATCTGGCATTATTCAAAGTTTCCTCTTCAGGCTTCCTTGCTCTTTATTGCCTTTTAGGGCTTGTTTTAGGGCTTGTATATCTGTCTCACAGGATGGAATGCTACTGTTGCAACACTTTAGGAAATTGTAATGGGGAATGTTCCATTTAATACTTAGGCTTTCCAGGCAGGTAAATATGAGAGACAGCCAGCACAATGCAGTGGTTTGAGTGTTAGACTACAACTCTGGAGAGTAGGGTCTGAACCTAAGGTTGGATTCAGCCATGGAAACCCACCAGGTGACCTAGGCCAGCCCCATTTAGTAATTGGTTAATTAACTGGTTCATGTCAGAAATACTGCCAGTGGGAGACAGGATGGACTCCAGCATATTTAAAGCATGGAAGTTTCAATATTTTCCAATTTAGATTGCCTAGTTTGGAGAAACCTAGTTAAGCCATCTCATCTTGGTCCCAGGTCAGTTTGTCGTAGGTAACTCTGCTGGGTTAGAAGAAATAATATGTGTATGCAGAGAAATATGGATGGGGATTTGGATTTTCTTCTTCAGTGTCTAAAATGTCTTCAGTATTTTCTGCAAACACTGTAAAAGTCTATGGGAAACTGTTAACAGATATCTACAAAAGTATACTGATTAATTATGGTTCTCAGCCATGAATTTATTGCACATTTACAAATATGGGCTTCTGCTTCACACTTTATGATGTTTTCAGCTACAAATATTAGTACATAAGCAACAAAACACCCTTATAAAGTATGATCTCACATTCATAGCATTTGATCCCAGAGGAATGTTGTGGTATTAAAAAAAAAACCCTATGCTTTTTATAGAAGTGCAAGATCTTGTTTACTGACAAATGAAATTGGCAAAATCTTTATCTCAGTACAAGTACTTGATTCACTGCTGTTTTATCCCAAAGTGATCTTTCTTCATGCCTAATTTGCTTTTTATTAAACGTAACACATGCATTTGTGCTTACATGATATTCATTTTTTTAAAAAAAAAATTAGTTATACCCTGAAAATCCCTATGTGCCCCAGATGAATTCAAGGTGCTTAGTAGTTTGCATCAGAAACACGGTATTAGCATTAAAGAGCTATTAGAAATTTATACTATTTTTTTATTTTTATTTTTTTGTGGAATACAATATTTCACATATTTTCTGGCATACAGTACAGAAGAGTTTCCTTTAGATGCATGGTCAACCAGGGACCTCTGAATTTACAAGTCATTTACAGCCAACCAAGAAATCTGCTTTTCTTGCCCTTGTATCATTGAGTGGATTTGCAGAACACTTTGGAGAATATTAAAGAGGTGAATAATAAAGAGGTCACTGAGGAAGCAGGGATGCTGTGAACCAGGACTATTTCTGCACTACATAGTTATAGTGCTATTATTTCACTTTCAACATCCTGTGGAATTCTGGGGTTTGCAGTTTATTGAGGCCAAAGAGCTCTCTGGCAAAGGATTCTTAAAAGCTGGGGTGTGCATACTGGGTGATGCACAGCTGATTACACAACAAGTGCAGTGCCTATTCTGAAGAATGTCATTGTCAAATCTATGAAGTATGCAAGGATACAGCCCAAATGGTTCCTCCTGCCACTTGCCTACCACTGGTAGGAGTTCAGTATCTGAAGCAGTAAAAGTGTGCAAACAGGAGTGTAGGGTACTAGGACTGGAAACCTGTAGGGGTCTTCCACATGCACGAATTCTCCTATGTAAGTGGTTGGCCATTTTTGCCAGATGAGGAATAGCTATATTCAGTTCAAGATTACAAAAATGGAGCCCCTCTTTTCATGTTTCTCACATTCCATGTCCCTACTACACGTGTTGTGCAAGTTCAGATGTCATCTCTGAGCATATCAGTCACTGAATGTCCTCTTGGCTTGAGTCCACTTTTATCATTAAACCCAATGCTACTTGTACTTGTCCTTTCCTCTTCCCCAGTAGATCATTGAGTGCCTTCTGACCTGGAAAACTCATTTTCCAGCACTTTCAATTGTTTCTGTTTGAATTGTCTCATCACAGGGTTTTTCTACTAAAAAAACCCAATGTGTGCACAAAAATGGAACTATTATTGAAAATTACATATGCATCAACTGTCTTAGAAAAAATTCTTATACAGTGTATATATTAGGAAAAATGCATACATAATCTTACAAATTAATACCTTCATTTGAATATGTGCAGGAAATACATGCAAATGTTTATCCATATGCAAAACTACACGGAATTGGGCCAACATTAATTTATAGTCAAAAAGAAAGAGAGAGAGAGAAAGAGAGAGAGAGAAATTGATTGGAACTAAAATTGTCAGCTTTGCCCGTCCCACTGGATTGTGTTTGCGTCTAACTCAAATAAGGCTGTGTAGGTATTAATCTGGTCTATGGAAATGGAAATGGACTGGGTGACTGCCAATAAATGGTGTTAAATTCTGACAAGATGGGAGCATTCTGGGTACATTGTTGTTAAGTCTAGGAAATGAATGTGCAACCTGTTTTAGATGTGGCTGCAGTCTATCTGAAAGAACAGCTACATAACTTGATCCAATATTTCCAGTTAACTCAAGTAAACTCTGTGACACAGAATCCTTTTTACCAGCTTCAGCACCTCACCGGCTACGATTGTTCCTGCACAGGGACAGTCTGGTGACTGTGATCCATATTCTAGTAACCTCACAACTGAATTACTGTAATGCATTATACATGGAACTGTTGTAAATGACTTGGGAGCTTTGACTAGACTCCAGCTGCTAAAGCAAAATTCAGCTGCCATTATACTTATGGATAACAGCCAGATATAATCATATTACACTGATTTTGAAGGAGTTTCATAGGTTCTCCATTCACTTGCAGGCTCAATTCAAGCTTCTGATGATTGGTTTGGAACTCAAACAAATAGAGGAACACCTTTCTGCATATCAACATGGCCTTGTCTTGAGATTTTCAGGTAAGACTATTCTCTGCCTACCAAGAAGTGAGTGTTTTCTGTGGCCATGCCCTGATTTTGAAATACTGTTCCTCCAGAGGAACAACTGATGTTGACCTTGCAGTCCTAAATAAAAGTACAGCTTTTATTTACCCAGACATTTTGATGTCTTTTAATGTATTAGGTGGGTTCCTTCCTCCTCCTCCTCCTCTTCTTCTTTCTCTCCTCCTTCTCTTCTCTTCCTCCCTCTTCCTCTTGTTTTATTTTATTATAGTCTACTATGTGTGGCTAATTTTGGAACCTATTTTTGTATCTCCATTGATATCTGCAAGGATGAAGGGGATTTTTAAAAAGATTTAATAGTAACAAAGCTAGAATATAAATATAATCTCTTATCAGGATTATGGAAATCAATTCATAGTAATGGACTGGCAAGCAAAAGAGGGAGAAAACCCAAACACATTTTCTTAAACTGTATATCAGAAACTAACCTTATGATATGATTAATGTATTACCTGTGAGCAATTTTAATGGTAATCCAAAATTGTCTATGTCTGTTTGTGCCACAAAAGTGGAAAATATCCTCAGCATTTGTAATGCATAATTAAGAAATGCAGACCTAAAAATGTATGTAATCATAAATTTGAGACAATTCCATTTATATGAACAATGTAGGGAATGCTACACATTTGGATAACCACACATTCAATTAAATTGGGTCACTTATTCAAGATTGCCTGCTGTGGAGTGGATTAACCAGCCATTAGTATAGTATAGTAACCACTTTGTCAGGGTGGTTAAAAAATGATGATTTTTCTTTCCCTCCCTGCCACCCTCTCTCTTGGTTTCTTTCTTTCATTCATTCTCTCTTTCTGTGTCTGTCTGTCTGTCTGTCTCTCTCTGTCATACACACACACGTACACACACATACCAGAGAGATGCATGTGTGTGTGTGTGTTACCGCAAAATGTAGGTGCCATGAGGGCCACCCTGTGATGCCAGATACCTCTGGCAAAAGTGGGGAATGAATTAGCTCAAAGAGGAGGCGTGCACGGGGGGGGGTAACTTAACGAGACCTTTTCTACCAATGTTTACAGGCTTACACAGGAAAAGAACTAGCCAAAATTCAAAAGTAAGCTAAAACTATGTTTTTTATTAGGGAGGAATTAACTCATGCATTCACACAAAATACATAGAGTCACACATTCACACAAGAGCTCACTGAAGGATAAAGGCAGGAAAAATTATGGATAGAGAGGCTGAGGGTCTTTTGGAGGGATTTATAATTACCAGTCCAGAAGAGTAGTGAAGAGCTGAAATATGACTTAGACTTGTGTCTAAGGGCAGACAGATCAGGATTCAGGGTGACATAGTGGGGTCCAGCATTTCATCTGGCTGCATCTGACTTCTCAAAACCAAGGTTTTATATACTTGGTTTCCCTCCCTAAAGGGGTGTGAGTTAATTGGTCTCCCAGCCTAGTGGACAATGGGAGTTGCAACACAGACAGTGGGCTCTGGATGGTGCTCACGGTTTCAATATCTTGGTTGAATGTGGGTTTCTGAGCCAAGCTACAGTAGGATATGCACACTGAAGGGGCACTTGCCTCTGCACCTGGGAACCTTATTGTTTTTTGAGGTTGGCTGTTGACAGGATTAGATCAGAGCCATTAAGTCAGGCTTTCTTGGCTAATTTCAGTGAACTTTTGACCTGGCCACACTGGGGTTACCTTTTGGCCTGTTTTTCAGCAAGGGTCCCTTCTTCCACATAGCTTCCAGTCAGCGTATATAATTTATATTTTATGCCAACACACCTGCCAATTAATATATTTTGCCAATTAGATCATTTCAAAATGTGGGGGTGTACAGCCTGGTAATGTGTGTGTGTGTGTGTGTGTGTGTGTGTGAGAGAGAGAGAGAGAGAGAGAGAGAGAGAGAGAGAGAGAGAGATTTAACTTTTCTGTTGTAGCTGGGGCCAGAGGGACAGGTAAACAAGGGAATGAACAATGGAAAAAAGAATTACTTTTCTTCTTACCTTGGGTAATTTGAAGTGATGACTGGAATCAAGAATTTGCAGATCTTTGTGCTGCTTCTCCATGTAAAGAATCACTGGTGTTGCAGATACAATTGTACCATGGGCAACAAATGTTGTCTAGGTTCTAGAAGAACTTCACCCACCCAAGTTGGCTACTGTCTCTTCCTGGCTGTAGTGGTCTTCGGAAGGGTATCTTCATGAAATCAAGCTGCTACCCCCAGCTATTAATTCTGGGGGAGTAGGGAGTCATGGGCCCTTTTCGCACGCCGTTTCTAAAGCGAAAGGGCCCCTTGAGCATCACGTAAATGGGAGGAGCGGTTCATATGACGCACTCCCATTTACGCGACGCTCAAGAGCCTAAAGCGGACCGCACATGCACCTTTTCATTTTCGGCTTCAAGCCAAAAATGGTTCGTGGTCGCGCAATGCTCCCGGGGCCCGCATGCACTTACCTGGTGTGCGGTACGTCGGGAGCCGGGCTGGTCGCACTTTCTGCCTCAGCGCTAGTCTGCAATTCCCAGGTTGCGCTGAGGCAGGAAGGAGTGGGGCGTTTGCACAGCGCTCGCGCAACTGGCAAGCTGCGGTAAGGAAGGAGAAGCGAAATGAGCGCCTCGCACAAGAGGCTGCTCACACGAATGCCGTCCCCTACCTCCGCGAAAAGGTAAGATGCCGAAAGGGCCATGGTGATATCTGCCCAAACTTTCCTCCTAGACCTTCCTCTCCTCCTAAAGTAGTACCCAAGGAACAGTAGTATTTACTTGGTGCTGGTCTGGTCCCTGGATTGCCTGGTTGAGACATTTTATTCCAATATGTTAGAAACAGCATTGTTGGAAAAGGCCCTGAAGTAGCAGGCAGAGAGCCCAGCCCATGACAAATAAGCAGATGTTACTCCACTCAGAACCCTCAGTGTTATATTGCTTCTGCTGCACTCCCATGCTGATCTGTTATCTTCAGATATGTCAAAAGATGTCTTCCTATAGCTAGTACAGATTCAGCTCACAGTCCTTATGGTTTCTGTACACGGAACTGGGATGGCAGGAATCATTTTGAGCTTCACCCCAAACAGTAACATGTCTTGCATGTTCTAGTATCTGATCCTTGGATGGTGAACATGATGCCTTGTCCACTAAGTGTTGCTGGCTGTCTCAGACACTTCTCCTGGCCCAGCTTCCTGGCTAACATTGCAGCATTTCAGCTTGAAAAGCTGCCTTCCACTTTAAATTTCCCGCAGTGCCTCAAAGTGACATTATATTGGGGTATTATGGGTGACTAAATGGTTCTCAAGAGACATTACTTTACTAGAGGCCCCTTAAATGCTAGACATGACTCATCTTGCTTTTGCTTTTTTCTGGTAGTATTTGCATTGAGTAGATTGTGAAAGAAGTTACTGTCTGACTAAGTATCTTTTTATCTAGCATGGCTATGTTGGCAAACAAATATTGCTTCCTTCCTCAGTAAATAAAGGTTTAGTCATACTTCTAATGTGATTTCACAGTCTCCATGAAATAAAAGTTTATGGAAATCCAAGATGTAGAAGCTTTAGCAACTTAGAGAATGCCCTATATGGATCTGAATATTTATACTCAACCATATACTAACATGTGGCCATACAAACTTGCACACATATTTTATTGATTCAGGTTCTACTTGAATCAATGTCTGCTTGTGCTCTTTTATTTTCAAGCCCTCCAATCACTGAGATCACAGTGGACATGGACAAAGTCTAATAAATTTAAAGTTGGCATACCTTTCCAGCAGATTGCAGTGCTGCAAAAGCAGAATGTATTATAATTTAGATCATATCGATCTGAGACTTAACGCTAAGTAAGTACCACTTCTCCCCTTTGATAGGCACCTTCAGTGTCCTTGCAGATGACAAGAAACTGGAAAAGAAATGAAATATATTCTGCAAAACCCTGAAATAAGCCGCTCTGAAAAATGTCAACAAAATCTGTAAAACTCAATACAATAACACCAACATTTGGCCTTCCCCTCTCATTCTTTTAATTATTGCATTGATTGAAAACTGTGCCAGTAAAACAGTGCTAGTTCAGGGCCCTAAGAAATCTTCTAATGATTTCTAGTGACTGTTTAGTTTGGCTAAGACCAGCCTGAAAGGTGAAAAGAAACATTAGGATTAGCCGTCTTTTATATGTTTGTGAATTAGCCTTGAGCTGGGCTTGGGCTCAAATGCTACAAGACTAGTAGCTACAAGACTTTCTTGCTTGCTTGCTTGCTTGCTTGCTTTCAAATCAGTATCAGGATGTATATCAGGTACAAGAAGGGAAAACTAGAAACAGATGCTCTTTTGAGGAGAAAAGCCTAATTTGGCACTGAATAAAAATTGTGTTACTGGCTGCTTTCATAGTTAGGAGCTTAAATCTAAATGCATGCACTGTGTGGATCCCAAGGTATGACATCTCAGTGGTTCAAAAGATAGCAATATAAAGTGTAGAGCAAATATCCAACATTTAGATGAAACAAAAGGGAAAGCTACAGAGGGACATTGGTCAGAAGTTTATGCTATTTGATAATGGACTTGCCCTATTTGTGTTCCATGTCCTGACTCTAACAGAGGATTACTGCCTCTTATTTGCTGAGATATAACTTGTGTACCATTCTGCCAAGATATGGTGTTGCTTCAGGTTTCTTAATTTTCACAATTTTTTTCTATTTTTAAATTTTGCTTGTTTTCAATCTGCAAGCTATCTGAAGATCTTCAGGCTTCCTCCTTGCCTGTTAGGAAAAAATGCTGATATGCTTGTCCAACCTATCGGATTCTTTATTTCAAGCAGAACACTCTTTCCTAATCAGACACTTAAGTTATATATGCATTTTGTCACTTGATGTTTTGCCTCTTAATTTCTTTCAGCCACTGAAAAATGTTCTATTTTAGTCTTCACTGAGCAGGATGAACATTCTGGATTGATTCACACATGCAAATAATCACTTGACACCAAAGACACATGAGGATGCATTTGTGAACTTGTCCTAAGTTGTACTCCTTCTTCTAAGATGCTCCACTTAGTCATATCAATCTTGATTTGACTTGACATTTTGTGATTTGTTTTTGGACATGGTGAATCCAGTAAAATCTAGAGTAAACTAAAATATATAGAATAGAAGATCATGGAATAAAATAAAATAAAATATGGATTATATAGAGATAGCCATCCACCCAGTCATCTTGTCTGACTTCATTTCTACCAGAAATTTCAGATGAGTGATAGCTTATCTGTGCCGCTTGTTGCTAGACCTCTAAGCTGTCTACCCTCCCTCTGTACAGGTAATTTCTGAAGAAATGGTGATTGCTACACCATATCATATATTTGTCATACAGACCTGATAAAGTTATTCCTTTGAGAAAACATTATGCTTCAAGATTTTTAAAAACTTAGTGAGAGCACACACAAACGCATTGTCACATCAAAAGTTTTTTTTTCTTTTCACTCATTCTTAATTTTCCATTCCCCAGGGATACTTTCTTGCAGTTTTCTCTTGAGATATTAGAATGATCAACGCCTGTAGAACAATATCTCCTGAGAAAGATGTGGCTTATAGATAAATGGTTAAAAACACTTCTTTTTGAGAGAGAGAGAGAGAGAAAAAAAAAACACACTGAATGTAATGACAGCTTGCCATCTGAGGAGGATTCCTTTTTGTTTTCAAGTAAATTCAAGATGACAAAGTTTTCTCTTCATGAAACCACTTTTTTCCATTCTAATGGAGAATCTGTATATTTTTCGTTCTTTTTATTCTTTCCATCTGTATCCCCTTTGTCTTCAAAATTAGCTGAAATATATGTGTTAGTTATGAGTCTTTTTCTATCATTTTAAAAAGTGATAAAAACAGCAGAGAAATTGAGAGTTGGGCCACACTCTTGTCCCAACATTTTGTGTACTAAGCTCCATCCTAGGCACATATGGCCTTCATGCCTACTGCTCCAGTGGCAGCTAGTACACTTTAATGACATAATCATTAAAAAATCAAGAAATGCAGACACTATATCACATTAATAAAATGTGTCAGTTCCCAAATGCCAGTCAGAACAAAACAAAACAAAAAACCTTCACCTGCCACTCGAAGGACATAAGGAAGGGACCACACCAGGCACTGTTTTAGAATTAAAATCACATCCTTGGATTTAGATGTAAAGGACAAGTTATTATTAATACAATGTATTATAACACGTCCTCAAAGGTATGAACACAGATAATAGTTTCTTGGTACACTACATTTATTAATACACAAGTCTTCACAACCTTGTTACCGGGCTGTATACCTCCACAATTTGATATGGTTTAATGGGCAAAATATATTAATTGGCATTAATTAATATGGGCAGGTGGCCAGGCTAGAAAAGAGGAAAAAACACTGGCTGAACACATGCAATGTAGAGTAGGTCAGAGATCACATCTAGGCATAGCCAGGTTGTAGTCAGGATATCACTAAGCAACTCCAGAGATATTAGGCTTAAGCTAAGCTGTAACGACTCTGCTTCCAGGCAACAGTGACGGAGAAGTTCCCACCAAACCACTGATTGTTTCAATCCTTCTTTCCACTGACCTGTAAATTGTTCCATTGTCCAATCATTACAGAACTATCATTGCTTGGCCTTTTGGCTAAGATCAAGTGTGTGTAGTACAGAATTATCATGATGTTCATTGATTCTTTGTCACCTAATGCTTAGATCATTAGTGCATTCTGGACTTCATTGTCTTCTCTGTGAACTCCATGATTTACTTATCTGGAGAGCCATCCACACCCTTGGCCTCCAAGCAGAAATCATGTATAACAAAACCCCTGGTTTTGAGCAGCTAGCTTGAAGTATCTTTCTTGCTGGTGGACATGCTATTGCTCTGATTTCTGAACAAGTACTGTCCTTAGGCAAGAGTCTAGGCCATATCACTATTTCTTCACTGATCTCCAGATTGGTAAATATCACCCTCATTGTCCTTCAAAACTTGCTATCAACAATTTTTCTTCCTTTCTCCTTCAGCTAGCCTTGTGTGATTGTGTATGTGCTTGCTTCTTGCATGTGATTGTTAATTCCCAAAATAAACACATTTCAAGTTTACTTTTGAATCTCTTCCTCCTTGCACCAGACCCTGTAAACATTGATGGAAAATCCTCACTAGGTTATCTTCCTTTTGCAGGCCTCCTGATTTGAGCTAATAATTCCCCACCTTCGGATGGAGGCATTGGTATCGCGGGTGGACCCCTGAGTCACCCACATTTTGTGGTAACAACTTGTTCTCAAAGATATGAGCAATGCTAATGGCCTCTTGCACACTAAATGCATTAATACACAAGTCCTCCTAAGTTCACAGACAACAACAACAACATCTCCTTAGGGAAGGTTTTGATTCCAATGAAGCTGAAATTTGGTAAATGGATATATTGTTTTCACATTAACAGACAACATTTTACACAATTCTTTAGAGATTTATGGCGAGGGCCATAATTTGCATTTTTCTGTACTCTACTCCACCCTACTGTCATAACTATAACTGTGAATATAGTTATGAGAACTATAATTGTAGCTTTATTATCACTTCATCCATTTCAAGAAGTGGGTTGATATCCATTAAGGCACATGCTGAAACAGATCATGCTGAAATAGATCAGCTGGTCTGAAAGGTGCAGGTAGAAAACAAGACAGAGGCTTGCAGCCTATAATAGGGCTGAACAGGAATCTCTTAGCAATACCTTTGGAACTTGTCCCTCCAGGAAGGAGAGACAAAGAGAGAGATGCTGTATCTGGCTGAAGGATTCTGGGACGACATGTCAACTAAAGGGATTGTACTAAAAAGAAAAAAAAAATCTCAGCTTTGTTTGGGCCCGTCAGAGAGTAGGACCAGCTTGTGATGGTGCTCCCAGCAGCTCTTTCCCAACAATGAAGACCTGCGTTGTAAAAGCCAGCCAGTCCACACTACAAAGCAGGCTCCTTGCATGAAGCAGGCTACAAGCAGCTGCAGGACTGCAGCAGTTCCACAAGTGAAATTGGGCTGTTGGATACGATTTTGTCCACTGTTGACTTTACCAAGAAGCTCTCCAATGGAACACCCCCATTCACTGGGGAGAGGGAGGGAGAAGTTGGTGTTGTATTTGCTAATGTGGAGTACTCTTCTGATGAACAATTTAATGGTGGAGATAAGAGACACAACTGTCACCTTTATCAGATCTTCCTGTGATGAGATGTGATGAGCTGTGATGATCTATTTCTGTACTGTTGGAAGAGACTCATACCATGATCCTCTATCCTCTAGAGTGAAAGCCCTAGGGGTATCCCTCCCATCCCTCCACATGGCCAATCAGAAGCCAGATAGCATAGGAGTTTACTGAGCGCCATCTTCACTGCAATTGTGTGCACCAGTTTAAAATGCACCCAACTACTGTCTTCTTGTTCTAAGTCTGTGTAGTGAGGTTGTTCTTTTAGCTTTAGTTTCTGTTTTGGCCCCAATTTTGGGGAAAAAAAGGTTCAGTTTTCACAATGTGTTAAGTTTTCCAGTGAGGTGGCATCCATAGACTCTCCTAAAGCTCATCTTCTTTATTTTATATTCATCTTCATTTCCCTTAATGAGGCTCAGTCTTCACTAATTAATATTTCTTCCTGCTCCCCCATTCTGAACCAATTTTTGCCCTCTGAATTCCCCCGGGATCAGATTTCCTAAATCTTCACCTAAATAGTCTTGGAAATGGTTAACAATAAGTCATTCTTCTTGATCCAGTTTTTAGGCCAACAGCTAAGCAACTGGGAATACAGGAAGGTTTAACTAGAGAACTCAAGGAAGATTAGAGTAATGCAGTGTTTCGTAAAAGAATAATTATGGTTAATTTTGCATGTGATGTCTCTTATATATAAAAAGACAACTTCTGATTTTTTTAAAATCTAGGCTGCTCTATATTTCCTCTGAAATTATTTTTCTTCTTATTTCCAGTATTTTGTGACTTCCTGTCTTACTTGATTTCCTGTTTATCTACTTGATTTATATAAATATTTATATTAATTACACTTGTGAATAGCCTCAGGTCATCTCTGATTAAAGTTTAAAGGACATAGAGAACTTAATTTTGACTGGGCACCTGCTGGAATTCATGGTCCTGCATTACAACCCAGTATCATGAGTCATCTTCTGCAAGACTGTGGTGTTCATTGCCATGTCCTGAGCATGGAGAGAGAAAATGAAGAGTTTCAGGGAATAAAGCTGTTGATAATCTTGAAGCCCCTTCTGAAGGTCATTGAACTACTCACCTTAGCACTGTCTGCCTGACAGGTGATTCCCATGACCAAGTTACTAGGGTTCTTTCTGCACCATACCCCATTAGCATGCTCTTCCATTACAGTCCCAGCATTGTCATTCACATGATGCTGTCAGGTTAGGAATACTCTCTTCTGCACCCTTCCACCTTAAGCCAATGAGTAGTGGTATTACCACCGGTGTTCCTTCTGCATTATAGCATCCTTGGCCACTCCCTTTCCCTGCCTTCACCCTGCCCCGTCGCTCCTGATTGGCTGGTGGTTTTTTTTTGAAAGCTGTGCTAGGGCGGCAATATTGTAATGGTACGATGCACCAGTACACTATTGGATGTTTGTGCTATAATGCTTAAAAATGTTTTTAAAAAATAAGTTTTAACTCAAAGGAAAAATGTAAAATAAACAAGAAGAGGTGATAGAGTCTGAAACTTCCCAGGCCATGGGAGTTGCTGAGGGAGGGATAAGCTGGGCACACCCACATCCCATCCACTCTTGGATCCACAAGAAAAGGAAATACTATCAAGTGCTATTACAGTACCACACTGAGCTGGCTGAAGGGATTGAAGCACTAAAGGATTGGCTCTTAACAGATTTTTTTACTGGAAATAGAATAAGGCAGTTTGGTGATGCTTAGGGATGGGATAGCAACTGAATAGTGACAACGTCATATGGTAGCACAACTCTTTGTCCAGAAACAACCCACTGCTGTTGCAGGATAGCAGCATTGCCCGGAAATGGCCTAGGTCAACAGCTTCAGAAGTCAAAGAGTAATTGGCTACTGTTTGCAAGCAAAGGTATATAACATAAGCCAGTGATTAATGAAATGTTTGAAGCTATTGTGCCAGGCCAGTTTATACTTGTCAGCCACCATGTGACTGACTCCTGGGGAGAGGAAACATTTTGGTTGAGAAAGGCAAAACAGGCTGTTCAAGATTTGATCAAAACTTCACAGTCTTTCACGTTTAGCAGGAGATCAAAACACCACGTCTGTGACCTGTTAGTGGTTTACAGTACAATAAGTTCAACTTACACCATGTAAGTCACCTTTCTGGTCATGGTGAAGGTCAAAATTCTTTACTAACCTTGCATAATGACCAAAATCCCCTCAATCAATCTTTCAGCTGCCGGAGATGCTCCTCACAGTCACTTAGTGACTGGTGGAGAGCAGGAGCCATCAGAGAACATCTGGCTTGTCCCTATATGAGAAAAGTGGCATCATCTTCTGAGTATTTATTGCTCTGAATCTGGTTATACAGATGCTTGAGGCTTCTGTGATGCCCTTTGCTCTCAGTTGGCCTGTTAAATGGCTGTGAAAAGGCTCCTGCTGCTCAAAGATGGGCACAGCTGCTGAAAGGAGAACTGTAATAGAGTTCTACATGGAAAATTTTTACTTTGTATCTCCATGATGCATGATCTCAGCCCAAGTGTTTTCTGGGAGTGTAGCTATCTGAAGTGACAGTGCACTCTAGAAGCAGGTTGCCAGGTAACCAAAATAGCTCCTCCGGAGAGAAACCCAGGCCAGTAGTATGTGGGAGGGCCTGGTGACTGAGAGAAAAAAGATATATAAAGCCAAGTATCAGTTGGCATTGTGTCTTTCAGTGAAATTCTAGCCAAAGTAAGCTAGGGAGTGGAGTCCCTTAGCCAGTCAGAGAATATGACTGTGTTGGAAGAGTTAATTCTCAGTGGAAACCTAGTGAGAGGCAGAAGAATAACTGGACCCCAATAGAATCTGGTTAGACTGTGGGGGCTGAACCTTTGCTGGGAGTATAGCCAAAGGGCTATTCCATGATACTTGGGTTTTATTTGAGTCTAAAGACATAAGTGAACTGTCTAAAAACTGCACTGGGAAAAATATATCAACCTTGAACTGCATTTCATATTTCTGAAACACTACTTTATTCTGATTGTTGTCTTAATAAATGTTACAGTCCATTTTTGTAAAGACTGACTTGACTGAGTTGTATACAATATATCAAGTAACACAGAAAACACACTACCATAAAATGTTTAAGTGGTTCTAATCAAACATTGAAAACCCTCACCCTTTTACACAAAGGTGGTGCTATAAGAGGATAAGATGAGCTGTGTAGTAGAGAGTGGGTGTCTTGTCAGACTGGGAACTTCCACATCCATCTGAGGAGAAGTAAGGGCCTGCCACAATTCTGTTTTCTGCATTTTATGCAAAATGCCCTTGCAGATAACCGGTGCCTTTTCCCCTTGTAAAGCTAAGCATGCAAACATGACAAACACAAAAGGCCAGGTTGACTGATCAGAAAGATATAAACAATTACAGAAGTATGGGGGAAATAGCCCTTAAAATATCTAAAATCCCTCAGAGACTGATTCTCATGTACCAAAATCTCTTAGTGAGAGAAGAGTGGGTGGATTGGTTGGTTGGCTTGTTGACTGACTGCTTTTTGCATTGTTACTTATTATGTGAGGACAAATCAAGTCAGGACTTACACACCTAGGTGAAAGACCCATTCTGCAGCCCCAAAAGAAACATGAGATGGCAGGATTGATTAGTGGAATAAGGGAGGGAGGCACAGGAAAAGAGGTGAGGAGGGATGGAAAGGGGAGAGAAATAGCAGCTCTCTTCTTCCTATCACAGCAAGAACTTCACCCAAGAGCAGAAAACCAGTCCGCCACTCACAGGTCAGATTGATCTGTGTTTAGACCATGCCAGGAGTGTCAGTGGTTAAACAAAGAGGAAGTAACCCATCTACCCTTCAGGATGATGCTCCGACTGTTGTTGCACGTTATGTGGCAGAAATAGTGGAGTATTATTGCTGCAACCCTGCTAACCTCTAAGAGCCTACTCATTGAATGTCACTTTATGGAATAATGACCACGATCGTAGCTATGTAAAGCAACACATTTTTTTGTTACTGAAAGCAACAATATCTGAGTTAGTGTTACCCTGTTTACTGGGGGTCCCATGAGGGACACCAAAATGTGCTCAACAAAAGATGGGGAAGATTAGCTCTGAGCACTGCTTTAGCGATACAAGAGGCAGGGTAACTTAGCAGGATCTTGACCCCTATGTCTACGGGGTCAGGCCGAGTCAAGGAGCACACAGAAGTGGAAATAATAAATGATGTTTTGTTAAAACACAATCAAAACAGTGTATGCGGCACACTCAGACAAGATAACTAAAGAAATAAAGGTTGGAGTGGGATAGAGGGGTTTTTAGAGGAGTTGTTGGTTTGGGTAATACTTCACCTGTCCTGAGGCCCGGTTGGAAGTGGAGAAGATGGAAAGCATGGATCTCAGCACATGGAGCTGAGGGGAAGGCTCGCTGGACAAAGCGACAGCAAGGCGGGATGGAAACCAAAAGCGATCCAAGGAAGCGCTCAAAGTCAGGGGTTTTTATAAGGAGAATTGTGACCGCAGGCTAGGTTGGACTTGGGGAAAACTATAGATTTGGGGCTGGAGACAAAGCCTCCGAAAGGTCAGAATTTGAATGATTGAGTTAGAACCAAATTGTCTATAGGATAGCCGGTATACAAATGCGGAGTACTTGAGCGTTGTATAGTCAGATCATCAAGCTGCCAGCGCGGGGCAGAGGATCTTTTGAAAGCTGTGTGCATACCTAATGAAGGTACTTGCCTTGAGGTCTCCTAAAGCTGTGAGTCGGCTGGCTCTGGCCTGCCTGTATTGTTTTGGAATATTACGGCGATTATCGGCCAAGCCTCTGTGCGTGCTTGTCCGGGGGCCTCGCAAGCACGTGGAAGGGAATGGATATGTGAAGCCGAATTATCGATATCAAAAGGTAGCTTTTTGTATCCCCCCAAAGCTTGGGCTAGCCAGGGCAGTAACATTAGTAAGACCTTTTGTTTTCAGTGAGACTTAGTCATGGCTAATATTCAATGGACAGAAACCATTAATTGCAAGTCCTTCCTGCTCTGTTATGGAGGGGAAGCCTGGACAAATGTGTCATTTCTGCCCTTGACTGCAGTTCATGAAACTAGTGTTATTTCATAGATAAAAATAATGGAACAATGCTGCAGAATGATAACTATCTGCTTTACCGGATGGAAAGATCTCTAGGGGTAATGATTTACTCACTCCTGAATACAAAAGCCAGCATGCCGTCATTAGCATGTAAATAGATCTCATCTCACCTACAAGACTTTGACAATAATGTCCTTAAATCAATATAATATTTTACACAACTGCGTTCTTTTCTAGAGTATAATCTGTACTAGTGACAGCCTCAATCTTTTATTTCATCTGTTCCTGACCTTCCAGATAATGCTGGCTGTTATCTACCAGTGCTTGTTCCAGGATGATGATAGAAACATTGCCCCAAAGAACCGCTTCAACACTCTTGATGGGGTGAATATTGAATACCAGCTGGCGAGGCACTCTTTTTGTTTGAAAAGCACTGGGCTGTGTAATTTTGTCCCTATATATATGAACTATGAGAGCACTATAAAAATAATTAAGATGTGCATGCAATGGAAAATATAGAAATATTTTAGGAATTGTACATTATAAACACATGTGCATGCACACACATAGACACACACACAGACACACGCACACACATAATTTAACATTTCTATGTGAACAGATGCATTTGTATGATGTGCTGTCCCACTCACTACAGACAAAGTAATAGAGGTATATTTACTATTCTAAGACAGATAACTTGGACATAGTTATATTTAGGAATGACCACATCTTTTAAGCTTCATGTTTACTAACCATTTTCCAAATATTTTTGAATATTCTACCCCTGCAACAAATACCAAAATGGCCTAAGGAAGGTCAGTACTTCTCTCTAAATGTAGCATGAAGCAGATGAAAAGGGATGGAGTCCCCAGAAAGTCTGGAATCCTAACAAAAGCTCCTACTCATAGCTAAGAAATGGTGTCAGGATAAAATGATGAACTGAAAACATATCTTGTCCCCTTTCAGAGTGTCATACAAGCATAGAATCATAGACACCCAGAGAAACAGATCCCACTACATCTCTAGGCCATTAGTTCCACTCCCAAACCACTCTTACTGTCAGAAATTTCATTGTAATGTTCAGTCAAACTCTACTCTCCTGTAACTGGGGCATTCTGGCTTTGATTGGATGATTTTCCCAACCAGTTACTTTTATTCCTTATCTTCCCCCACTAGGTGCAGGGAGGGAACTCTACAATAGTAAATGTATTGATAGAAACAGACAAAATTACACTGTTTCCTGTTGAGGTAATTTTAAATTTTAGACATCTTCATGTACACATGGCTAAAACCTGTCCTTATATTCATATCAGTCATTTGCCAGGCCTTTGCCAGGATTAAGTGAATTTAATAAGAAAAAATGTACATTAAACACATACACACAAGGTTTTACACATTTTTAAAAAAACAAATAGAATGGTGAGTTTCACTGCATATATTCGTGCCCTGAAAGGATTTTCTACATGAATGAGTCTGCAGTGCAGGGAAGACAAACCCTGAGAGAAATGAATAACAGTTCAGAGGGTGCAGAGAGTATTTGAAAGCTAGTACTTAATTACCACTTCATTTCAGTTGGTCTGTATAAATATAGGACAACTTTTCTGTTTTGGCTAGTCATAATTCCTGGTCTACACAAATTTAAGATAACAAGCACCATCCCAGAAAGATAGTAGTAAGAACAAAGAAAAGATGTTTTTAGACACTTTAAAGTAATCCTGACTTTACAGCAGTTAGTCTATAGCTGGAGGTCTTTTTTCCATGTTCTATCAGTAAGTATTTTTTTTTCAATTGAAGCGTCATGAAGATGTGACATATGCTCTAGGTAAAGAAGATCCAAATGTATTTGTGCTTGTAGGGCCTTCTGCACATATACACCCACAAGAGAAGTAGTGGTTAGTGCGCTGGACCTCTCATGAGGAGACCCAGCTTCAAATCCCCACTCAGCTATGAAGTTTACTGGATTATTTGAGGCCAATAACCATAATAGTATCTCCATAAAATTCTTTGTTACAGACAACTCTGAGTACCTCACCACACTTCAGATCCTTGGATTCCATAGTGTACAGCCATGAAGTAAAAATGGCACCAAACTTTTGTTATCAAGTAGTGTCGATGTTCTGTATGTCTCAGCCTGATTTAATTCAAAATGTTGTTGTGAAGATAAAAACAGGAAAGGTGATTTCAACCCATTGGAATAAAGATAGGATACAAACATGATGATTACACTAAAACATAAACAAAATATAGACTCTTCAAGGCATCTTGATCTGTCCATTTTTAGTGGTGGATTTAAACCCACAAGCCTGAATTGAAAATGAAATGGCTAAGATCTTGTTGGTGACATACACTGATATGAACTCCTGTTATGTCAGTATAGGTACTTTTAAGGACATTGTAGAAGGAGACAGCTGGACCTTCTTGCACAATGGCCTCCAAGTGAAACCCCAGCTGATGGCATTAAGGCAAATCCCTGCAACATATATGGGAGTGGGGGATCCTGGACACTTTACGGTTACATTTTTGTACCAGAGAAAAAAGAAGAATGTTGGAAGTCTAGATGAACATCACTTCTTTTTATTTTCCCCAGCTGTTAAATCACAGTTGGTGCTGAAGATCCCTCTCCCTTCAGCCTGCACTGGCCACTGATTTGCTGATCAGTTGCATCTCAGCACCATTGGCTAGAGTTTCACGCAAGGCAGGAAAGGAAGCTCAGAGGAAGGACTTATGCTCTGCCAGAGATCATACAGGGTCTCATTAACCCTCTCATGTTCTTTTTCTCTATGGGAGGGCTCAACTAAATGACATCCTCCATTTGCTGTTCCATATCTTGCAGTCCTGTTATCTCCGCACAGAGAGACATAGGCATACCTTCCCCTTCTCCACAGTTACATGGGCTGTCACCTCCAGAAACTGCTGGCTTTCTCTATGAAGAACATTCCCAAAAAATCACCAACTATTTCCTAGGAACCCTCTGAAAGCTATTAAGAATCTTTTATCTGATCTTATACATTATGATTCAGTATTGTTTCAAAGCAGACCCACAGGAGCAGTCCTTCCTTTTCACTGTAATCAATTAGCAAATTCATCACAGTATAAAATCAAAAATGACTTTGAACCAAGAGCTCAAATTAGTCATGGAATCCTTCAGAGGTGCTCACTGTCCCCTGTCCTGTTTTGTGTATTTATAGAATATGTAATAAATAAAATAAACAAGTGGTAGATGCAGGGATCAAAGTAAGTGGGAAGGAAATAAATTAGACGTGTTTTGCTGATGCCAGTGCCAGATACAGAAAGAACTGTGGGACATATTTAATAATACAACAAATCAGTGCTATTGTTCAGAACAGTGGCATAAAAATGAATGTGAATAAAAACAAAGAAAGCCATGACAACTAGAAAGTAGCATCCTTTTGCAACAAATTATGTCTGCAAGCCTAAACACACTTACTGCTAAGTAAGCCCAATGACATGATGGTCTAAATCCAATTCCTAGAGTAGATCCACTAAATCAGCAGCACTTATGTAAAGATTGAGTAACCAAGTCCCAACTGGGCTCAGGTCAGCAAAACTTGCTTCTATTTTCTACATTTTTATCTCTTCCTCACACAAAGGGGCTAAGAATATTATTATACAGCCTCAGGTTTATTCCCACAAAAACCCTGGAAGCTGAGCTCAGACTTTTGTTTCATTTTGGTTTGTCTTGTCTTGTTTTTTTGTTTTGTTTTGTTTTTGAATACTGGGATCCCTAAGGCAGTGGTGCTGGAAGGAATGCTGGAAACTGAAGTGCAAAAAGATAACTGTTCCAGGCTGTTACAGTTATTTTGAGGTCATAGTTAGAAGATGTATGTTTGGCTGAATAAAGGATTTGAATTCAGGTCTGCCCAGTCTTAGCCTGACACTCTAGCCATTACATCTCAGGATGGCTAAGAATTTTGTTGCAGCTCAGTTTTGATCAAGATGCCCCCAAATTTGCAAAACTGAACATGGGAGCATGTGAAACCGACAGATTTGCCCATTCTTTAGGGATGAGTGAGAATTTCATCTCATTTCTGATCAGAATTTGCCAACATTTCCAAAATTCAAATTTGGGAGAAAGTGAAACTGGCAAATTAACACATCACTAGTTGAGAAGTTCAAGCAAGCTCTTCCAGAAGCTTTTCCGATCAATCACACAGAGGATTGTGCTACAAATATATGATGTAGTATAGTAGACTACCTGAGTTTATGTAACTCAAAAGCAAGATAATAAAGAACAGAAGATGTGGAGTACATATCTAAAGCAGAATAGAGACAGGGGGAAAAAATAAGAAAAAAATGTGCTCAAGAGGAATAGGTTCCCTTCTGAAGAAATGATTGTATGCACAAAAAGGTATAGAATACAGCATGGCATAGGCATGAAATATGGTTGTTAAAAAAAAAGGAAGAAAGGAAATGACAAGTAGGACTGTGAAAGAAACTATAGTCATATAACCTCACCTATTGGAAAGGGTGATGAATTATCAATTCAGAATTGTCCAGTTCAAATCGTGGCAAAATCTGATGAAACAGGATCAATTATTTACAACTCTTGGATTCTGGTTTCACAGATTCTGTGAAAAAATAGGATTTTGTGTTTCGAAGAACAGCTTCCTCTTATAAAATCCAAGGAAGCAAGGTATGAGAAAGCATCATAACATTTGACCTGAAGCAAATTGTCTTTGGCAAGTACAGCTTGAAGAGATATCTTTTAAAATCCAAACACTGAAAGAAAACCTCCAGGAGCTGACTCATACCCTGACATAGAAAAGTCTCAAAGTACAAACCAAAATGGTTACTTGGACTACTTATATCCTGAAGAGACCAAACAGTTTAAGCTGAAAGCTATCCTGATCACATCTTCAAAAAAAATGCAATTAAGCAGTGCTGAAAGTGATTAAGTAATTAAGTTGAGAAATTAATTAAGTAATGTATGGTTGCCATAATTGGTGGTAATAGACAAGCAAGCTGTTATGTTATAGAACATGGAAATGATCATAGAACAGAGAGTTTTGTTCCCCTCATCATCTTGGCTATTCTCTTCTGGGGCAACCATTTTGGGAGATGAAACTTCTTAGTTCTCAATTGGCTGAACACAAGACTGTGACCTAAATCTGAAGTAATGTTAATGGAGGGGAAAAAAAACAGTTCTGTTGGGTTTTCCAGTTGAACAAGTGGTAGGACATTTTTTTGTGGCCGTTAGGCATGCCACTATTGGTACAATCATTTGCATAACTTGACACTGCACTTGGATTGATTATTGAATATAACTCAAAATGAGGTGTCCACATGTACAGCATCACTTCTGCTAGCAAATAGGCCCTGAATGAGAATAAAATTGTACTTCCTGAACCTACAAACAAACCTAAAATACAATTATATGGAAAAATTGAATTTTTGAGCCAAAAGTGTGCGTTCCACCTGAACCTCAGGAAGAGGGTCCTGACAGTCAGAGCTATCCGGCAGCAGAATATGCTGCCTCGCAGTGTGGTGGAGTCTCCTTCTCTGGAGGTTTTTAAGCAGAGGCTTGATGGCCATCTCTTAGGAATGCTTTGATGTGTGTTCCTGCGTAACAGGAGATTGGACTGAATGGCCCCTGTGATCTCTTCCAACTCTATGATTCTATGATTCTATATATGCGTGCACCCATAAATGCATTTAGCAACGGGAAATTTTTCCCCATATACAACTGTCCAAGGCAGAGTTTTGATAGAAGGACACTCTTCTTTCCCCCATCAATGGGGGCAATATAGCGTGGGCAGGTGTGAGAGAATGCTTTCCTGTCATGGCTGCCTGGGTATGAATTACCCTTGTGCTTAGTGCCGAGCTGCTGCCCTGCAGATCTCATCCAGAAAGACATTAGCAGAGAAAGCAGCTGAGATTGGGGATGTTTTTTGTACTGGTTAGTAACCTCAAGGGGTTTGGGAATGCTGAAACTCTAGTAGGCAGTAAAAATTATTTCTTTCAATCATATAGACAGGATGGAATATTCAACCCTGGACCCCTGAGAGGGGGGTAAAAAGGGTACAAACAAGGTCTCTTGCTTCCTAAAGAGTTTTGTTCTCTTGATGTAGATTTTAAGGGCTCTACAAATGTGAAAGTTTTGCCACTGCTTTTTGAGTGGGTGAGTGGGATGTGGGAAAAGGAGGAAAAGATTACTGGCTAAAAGTTATGGAAAGATGAGTTCATCTTTGGCGGGAAATCTGGCTTTAACCGGGGTGAAACTGAATCCCTGTCAAATTTGTAGAGGCGAAGATTAATGGAAAGAGCACGCAATTCAAATACCCTTCTTCCTGAAGCAACGGCAATAAAAAAAAGAGCCTTCAGAGATAGTAGCCTCAATGACATTGTCTACTGACTTGAGTGTTTAGTAGTCAGAGCAGTTAATGCTTTGTGAAGACTCCATGTAGGCAATTACTGAGGAAGTAAGTAGGAAAGCTCCCTCAAGAAATCCTTTTATATGAGGATGTGGAGGAATTTTTTTATTAGTTTTATTAATATTTTGATGGTACTTTGATTCTTGTATGATGTAATTTTTGAAGGTGTGTCTGTTTTAACTTTTGTAAGTCACTTTGAAGTCCAGACTCAGAAAAGGTCAGGTTAGAAATATCATCATCAACAACAAACAAAAACAACTATAAACAGACACACTTTCTCGTGACTGGAAGAACTGAGGTTAAGGTAGAGGTCTGTCTAAGGATGGTGTTAGGTTTAAGTTGGGTTTAAGCAAGAGGACAACAAGGTACTCACTACTAACCCAAGGCTAGATAAGCTTTCCACTCAGATGCCAAGCAGTTAAGCACAACCAGAGTAGATCTGGTTGGAGCATGGGACCTTCTGAGTGCAGAGGAGGACTATTGAGGGGAACAATATTCTGTGCATGGCTAGAAATAGAAGTCTGGGAAACAATGCTACTTGCCTGTCTTGGTAAAGAGTTTTCCCATATGGGCTGTAGTGGAAGAAGGGGGAGAAGGAAAATGATGGGGAGAAAAGTGGGAAGTGATTCTGTTAAAGAAAAGAAGTGAGGTAGGGGGAAAGCCTGAGCACAAGAAATAAAGGAGGTAGAAGGTTGATATTGTGGCAAGGTGGAGGAGTGATGAGATTATGACAAGGAGAAAAGAACTGAGGGGCGAGGGCTAGGGATCTAGACTTAAAAAAGTCAACACAGAAATCATATGATCCATTTCCTAGTCTGGGTAGCAAGAGAGATTAATACATCCATTAATGTCTCCTTCTCTCCTTACAGGGTACTGTGTATATTAGAAAAAGTACATACAAAAATATGTATATTAGGAATAAGGTACATGAAAAATACATTTTTGAAAAAAGCAGACTGATAAACTGCAGAGCAAATGGAAACTGAGGACCTGAGTTCCACTGAAGTTGAAAGATTTGTCCATCCTTAATCTATATCTCTATGGCAAAACTATCTACTAATGTGAAAATTCTGGGTATAATCCAACCATACAGAAGCCATCAAAGTCCTATTTATTTCAAATAAGAGTTAAGCATATCCCGTATTCTTCTCTTTAGAGTCATTTTCAATCAATTTTAGAAGCTGTTACTACTGATTGTTTTATATGGAATATATCCACTTGGAATAAACGGATTATTGCTGCTCTTCAATTGCTCTGGAAAATTTACAGAGTTTTAAGACACTTTCTGATATGACAAATCAGGGGAAATATCTGGAACATTTAATCTTTTGTATTTGCTCCCATCAGAACCCATTAGCTAAATGTATGGACTTTTAAAGTAATTTTGAACATTGCAAACACCATTAACAATATGATCACAATCTAAAGGTCTGCAGCATTGTGGAAATGGCCATTGTTGTTGTTGCATTCATTTATAAAATAATTATTTAATTCAGTTATTTTAAAAGCAATTAAACAATTTATAAAGTCAAAACATAAACCAGTAAAACATTGGTTGCCCTGTTGGAGCACAAGGTCCAGCAGCTTGAGGCCTGTGTATCTACTCTTCAGCATATTAGGGAGCATGACATTTTCTTCCACAGAGCAGAGCAGACTGTACTGAAGGAGGAACACACAGAGGATGTCCCTGAGGAGGAAGTCAGTTCCCAAACACAGGAGGTAGACATTTTGAGGAATGTGACACATAGAAGGACCTGGCATCTTTCTGTTAGTTTGGAGCTACTGAATCAATTTGAAGTTCTCTCCCTCATCAATGAGGATGAGCAACAGGAGCAGGAGCAACAGTGTCACTTCTCAGAGAATGTGCATGGGACCTTGGAAGATTCAGTGCAAGGCAATCCCAAAAGGAGGTGTGTAGGATAATGGTGGTAAAGGACTTCTTTATGAGGGGGACAGAAACAGTGGTTGTGGGTCTGATAGGATGCTTTGTGAGGTGTGTTGTCTCTCTAGGACAAAGATCTGTGAAGTAACACAGCAACTGACAAAACTGATCAAGCCCATCAACCGATATCCCTTCCTTTTGGTCCATGTGGGAACCAATGACAATGCAAGGCATAGCCTTCAACAGATCATAAGGGATTAGGAGCCTGTGGGTATGAAGCTTAAGGATATTAATGCACAGGTTGTCATTTCATCTGTTCTCTCAGTTGAAAGACATGACCCAGGAAGGGAAAGAAAAATAGCAGAGGTGAACAACTGGCCCTGTAGATGGTGCTTCCAATAACGGTTTGGCTTCTTGGACCATGATCTGCGGTTCCATGAAGGTGAACTTCTGGCAAGTGATAGGTTGTATGTCACAGTACTTGGCAGGAATGTTTTTGTTAAGAGTCTCAGAAACGTAATTAGGAGGACTTGAAACTGAGTTACAGGGAGGGGGAGGAAGAGAGTATTCTTGAGGGCAGGAGTTCATCAAGTGCTGGAGATAATAGCTTGAATCTTAAAGGGAAAATTTAGCAAACAGTACAGGAAGCCAACAGTGGAAGGGAAAGAAACTTTAATAAGCAGTTAAGGGGAATAGCTTATGGTCTCAGATGCCTCTACACTAATGTACAAAGCATGGGAAATAAACAGGATGAACTTGAACTCATAGCACAGCAAAGTAACTACGATATGATAGGCATCACTGAAACCTGGTGGAATGAATCTCATGATTGGAATATAGCAATAGAGGGGTATAATCTATTTCAGAGAAACAGATCAAGCAGGAAATGATGAGGAATAGCACCATATATAATGGATATTTATACCGGTGAAGAGATCCATGACTGAAATCCTGGAAGCCAGGTTGAGAGCATCCATATAAAAATTAAGAGGAGAGAAACAACAGCACTGTCATTGTGGGGGTCTACTACAGACTTGGATTATGCCTTCCTGGAACAGGTCATTGTGGGGGTCTACTACAGACTTGGATTATGCCTTCCTGGAACAGGTGACAAAACATTCGGAAAGGAGAGATATAGTAGTAATGAGAGAATTCAACTACCCTGATATCTGTTAGAAGTCAAACTCTGCCAAGTGTATCAGGTCTAAGAAATTTCTCACTTGCCTTGCAGGCAGTTTCATAGTCCAGAAGGGAACAAGGGGAACAGCTATTTTGAATTTGATCCCAACCAACAATAATGACCATGTTAATGGGGTAGAAGTGACAGGTTCCTTAGGTGGAAGTGACAATGTTCTCCTGGAATTTATTAGACAGCTAAATGGGGAGGTCAAGTGTAGTCAGTTTACTATACAATACAAGACATGCATTAGTTTATTATACAGAGGAAAGAGGATAACAAGCATAGTCCGACACACTAGACTGTAAGAAAACTGATTTCAGTAAATTTAGGGAAATATTTGAAATTCTCATGTGGTAAAGTATACTAAAATAAGAGATTTCATGATAGATGGGAATTTCTTAAAAGTGAGATACTGAAGGCATAATTTCAAACCATTCAAGGAGAGAAAATGAGAGATGCCGAAAGAATTAACGATGGATGTCTAAAGAACTTTCAACAGAGCTAAATTTCAAAGGGACAAGTACAAGAAATGGAAAAATGGGAAAACCACCAAGGAGGAATTCCAACAAATAGTCAGCAATATAAGGAGAAAGAAAGGCTAAAGCACAGAATGAGCTCAGGCTTGCTAGAGGGGTTAAAAACAACAAGAAGGGAGTTTATTTGGTTATGTCTGTAGCAAAAGGAAGAATGAAGAAATGGCAGGGCCTCTCCATGACAGAGGTGGTGAAATGCTAACAGGAGACAGAGAGAAGGCAGGACTACCCATTATCTTTTTCGCCTCTTTCTTTTCCTTAAAAAAAAAATGGGGAAAAATGGAGCAGATGATGCACTAGGGGAAATGCAGTACAGTGTAGTTACAGGTAGTACAGGAATACCTGGCTAATCTAAATGAATTCAAGTCTTCAGGGCCAGATGAACTACATGCAAGGGTTTTAAAAGAACTAGCAGAAGTAATCACATAACCACTGCGAATAACCTGTGAGAAGTCCTGGAGAATGGGAAACAGCAAACTGGAGGAGAACAAATGTTTTCTCCATCTTAAAAAAGGCGGGAGGAGGGCCCAAACAATTACTATCTAGTCAGCTTGATATCAATACTGGGGAAGATTCCAGAGTAGATCATTAAACAAACAGTCAGTAAGCACTGGTTCATAGTCCAATGCTCAAATCACTACATCATGCTGGCTTTCACATCTTACAAAGCAATCTGTAATCATCTGTTGAGGAATTCTGTATATCATTTCATATACCTTTAAACAGGCAAACATGGAAAAAATCACACTTTTCCATGGGAAGTGCAATACGTTGTAGCATCCATTATGTATTTCTATAGCAGTCTTTTATGCAGCCTGATGAGAAATAAATATGATTGCATCATGTATGATTCAAAACAATCAAGTACTATCATATCAATGCAGTAGACCTTCAGTTTTTCCAGTTGTTTTTTCTCTCGTGTCTAGACTCTTTCTTCATTCTATATTTATACTTATTTTATCTTGTATTTTGGGGTAAGCAGCTGAAGGCTCAGAACCAGATAGTAACCCTGCACTCTTGATAATTTGTTCTCTTACATACAGAAATTACTCTGGCAAACACTGGTCTCACCTATGTCCTTTCATTTTCCAATATAAAGACTTTTGCAAACTATATACAAAGTATTGTGTCCATCATATAACATTGCCCTAAAACAGCCTATAACAATTCCCTTTGCCAGTTTTAACCATCTGAAATATTTGTCCAATGTCAAATAATGGTAACACAACAGTTGTTTTCTGAAGAAACCTTTGGCTGTTCTTTCTTCGGCAGATGCAAGTGCAATCTGGAATTTTGTTGTTGCTGAGGTGGTTTCTGCTTCTCTTGGATGTTTTCTGTCTCCTTGGTCCAGCTTTTCTGGTAGTCACTGGTTAAAATTGGTTAGTCTAACCATGAAGCAATAGACCAGATGATTCACAGCCCATTTCCGCACTAGACTGTTATAGCACTATTATTCCACTTCCAACATCCTATGGAACCCTGGGATTTACAGCTGGCCCCTCCCTAAACTGTAAACCCCAGGATTCCATAGGATGTTGGAAGTGGAATAATAGCACTATAACAGCCTAGTGCAGAAATGGCCACAGTCTACTTGGATTAATTCATTTTGCACTGTAACACTGTTACTAGTAATCAAAGGTGGTTCTTTCTCCTCCAGATGTCTAGCCCAACAATAGATAAATCACTGGAAAGGTGTCATATACATTTGCTGACAACTATATTTACATAAAATTGGTGCTCCTGACCTAATCACTAGATGTGATCTGAATCAAGCCTGACAAGGTTGATCCATCTGAGCTACATATTGTTGTACTGTTGTAGAAATCTTGAGTTAAATAAGAAAAAAAATCAGTTTTGGACCAATTGGTGAAGATATTTTGTCATCCTAAAATTTTTTTGTCTTCTAACCATTCTTCTCTTGGTTTTGATAGATGAAGTCCATTGTGGCAGCAGGGGTAGCGGGGAATAGATTGTGAAGCAAAAACAGTGAGAAAAGACATAATCTGAGGCTGCAGCACTAGCATTTGGGAGGAGGAAAGTTGGTGACCAGGGACCTGTCACTGGAGGAGTACTTTTGCCTATGCCAGTGAAGAGGAACCTTCTGACTGTGGATCACATGCAGTATACCACATCTCCCCATGCAGTCCACCAAATCTCAGTCAAGGACTCTCCCTTTCCTTAAAGCCAGAGAGCAGCAGAAAAGATACAGTTGCTGCATTTCTGTAATGTCTTGTGAAGATGAACCTCTTGTTTCCTTCTCGCTGGCCTTGGCCCAATCAGCTCGCAGCCTGACATCTGTCTTTCTCCTCCTGGAATTATTTCTTCCTCCTCTCTAAGGGCTGACTTTGTCTTCCCCACTTTGCTTCCTTCCTTCTTTGTGTTTTGTCAAGTCACATACCCCAGTCTTATTGGCTGACTATGCCTTCCCTTCCCATTCAGTCTCTAGGGGCTCTAGGTGACTGCTGGAGAGGACCACACAAGGCAGCTGCGGAAAGGTGGGGGAAGAGGAGGTAAATGTCCCCCAATAACAAGTTGCCTCTGTTTGTTCCCCTTTTACTGGACTCCTGTCATCACTTGAAATAAATCACTTTTCATATAGAGGGGGAAAGAGAGAGAGAGAAATACGTTCATATATTATTGTCTGAGTAAGTCAGGGATAGGGAAAGTACAATCTGTTAGCAACATGCATCCTTCATGTGCCTTTCTGCAGCACTCAATCAATTAGTTTTGTTTTGTTTCTGGAAAAAAACTTGAAATTGTAGTTTCTCATCAATGTGGGGCACAGCTCAGCCACAGAGACATATGGTTTATTCCTTTTATAGCCCCCAGTTTTTCTTTCTGTTGCCACCTCTGAGACCACAAATCCCTTACTCTGCTTGTGATGTCAAAAGCGAGCATTGATAAACTTCACTTCTCTGACATGTTCCCTAGAGCATCAGCTTCTACACAAGCTCCAGACTATTTGACCCTGAGAAGTGTGTGACTTTTTGTCCAAATCTCAACCCCTTTTTCTTGTCATTAAAGAAGGATGTTGTACACTTCCAAGTTATGCATCGTTATCCCTGTTCATTCTCCACCTACCCAAGACATCACACACCTCACAGAAAGAAAATAAAAGCCCTGAAGTGATTTCTTCTAATTAAAAAAAAGAGAGCAAATTACATTTTACCAGACCTCCTTTACAGAGGCAGTATTGTTGTTTTACTTGTCATTTATGATTCAGTGAATAATTCTGTACTTGTGTTCCCTTGGCTTTTCATTATACTTTATGGGCCAATGCTCTGTACCACAAACTTGAAATCATCAGCATTTCCTTTCATTTTATTGGTTAGAGCAAACAGACACACACACACACACACACACACACACACGTACACACACACAAGCAAGCATGACTCTCCTAAGCAAACTTGAGACAACAAGGTTTTCTGAGTTCCCCAGGGAAGAGGTGACCTTTATAGCTACTTTACAAGTATAGTTTATTGATGTTTCTCTTTTGCACATTGCAAAGCTGACTCGTTTATTGCAAGTCATTATTTCTTTTTTTAACTCCCCACCATTTAAGCAAAATAAACAAAGGGAGCAAGTGAAACCAAAGTGGTGATGCTAGCAAAAGTAACCCATCCCTGCCAAAATACTTGCCCATTTTCCCCAGCTACGTAGACACACAAAAATTCTGTTAGGACAGAATGTTCATGGTGGACTTCTCATGTGAAAATAACTACTTGTGGTCATATTTCTATTTACCCATTTTGTGAAAGAAAAATCTGAATGTGGATTATTTTTAACTCATGGCAAAATATGCCCTGCATGGCCACAATTTCAGAGAAAATTCTCTCCCAAAATTGATGGAGAATTCCCTTCTGTGAATGACAGATTGCCATCTCAAGAGGGATCACTCATGAGAGGGAAGGGCCTCAACTTCCCTCACATAATCTCTGAGTGATCCTTCCTATAATTTGTTTGGAATAAGGTGTTAGGTGTTAGCCCTATTGGGAAATTCTATGGAAGCTAAAACTGTAAGGATTCAGCCTCCTTTTTAGCAGAGTAGCAGAAAAAGCATGTCTAAATTTGTGTATGGCTTTTCTGATCTCAAACTGACTGAAGAAACAAAACAAATGCAGGCAGCTTCAGGTTACAAACTTAGAAAAGTTTACTAATGTGTTACTGCCCTGGCTAGTCTGAGCTTTGGGGATATTAAAAGATATCCTCTTGATATCATAATTCGGCTTCACTTCTCTATTCCCCTACACGTGCTTGCGAGGCCACTGGACAAGCACGTAAACAAGCTCGGCCGTTAATTGCCATAATATTGAGACAACAATACAGGCAGGCCAGAAATAGCTGACTCACTGCTTTAGGAGACCTCCAGGCAAGTACTCTAATTAGGTATGCACGCAACCTAAAAAAGAGCCTCTGCCCCGCAATGGCAGCTTGATGGGTTAACTATACAATACCCAAGTACTCTGCGTTTGCATACTGACTACTCTACTGAGAACCGCTATGATAACTCAATCATTCAGATTCTGACCTTTCAGAGGCATTGTCTCCAACTCCAAATCTATTGTTTTCCCCCAAGTACGGCACAGCCCGCAGTCACAATTCTCCTTATAAAAACCCTTGGTTCTGAGACCTTCCTCAGAACGTTCCCAAGTTTCATCCTGCCTTGCTGCCGCTTTGCTTGGCAAGCCTCCCCTCAGCTCCACGTGCTGAGCTACATCGCACCCCAGCTTCGCTCTCTATTTTTCCGGGCTTCAGGACAGATGAAGTATCACCCAAACCAGCAATCCCTCTAAAAATCCCTCTATACCACTCCAACCTTTATTTTCTTTAGTTATCTTGTATGAGTGTGTCGCATACACTGTTTTGCTTGTATTTAATAAACATCATTTATTGTTTCAACTTCTGTGTTCTCCTTGACTCGACCCGACCCCGTAGACATAGGGTTCAAGATCTCGCTACGTTACCCTGCCTCTCGTAACGCTAAGCAGTGCTTTGAGCTAATTTTCCCCACCTTTAGTTGAGCACATTTTGGTGTCCCTCCCAGGACCCCCAATTCACAGGGTAACAAATGGCTTCTACATTTACATATGTATTGGGGAGCCTACATCCTAACTAGCTAATGAATAGTAGTAGCTTCGTTCTTAACTCACCATCTTCTGATGGAGATGTGAAGCATGGTTGGAGACGAGGAAGAAGAAGCAAAAAAAAATGGAGGAGAGAGGAGCTGAGAGGAGTCTCTTTCTTTTATAAGACCGATGACCCAAGCGACTGTCCTGGGTCACATGATCTGATCACCTGAACACCAAAGGTATTTATGATCATGCAATTAAATGACAGAAAGGCAATTGGTGGAGCTTTGGCATGCAAAAGAGAAAGGAAGCCCTATGCTAGCTATGCCCACTTGGTCTAAGAACAAGATGTAGGGAGAGAGAATGCTGGAATTTTTCCAACATAATTCACAAAAGGAAGGGAAGGAAACTTTAAAACCTTCCTATTGCCAAATGCTTAGACGGTATGTGTGTGTCCCTTGACTCACTACCTGAAACTGCATGTGATCCTGGGGCCAAAAATGTCCCCACTTCTGAGGCAGTATGCTCATTGGTCATCATAAGAGCTAAGATGCAAGTCATTTTTTAAAAAAAAATGAATTATATTGATCACACAGCAATAACAAGCTGGGATGGAGTGGCTATGGCTTTACCTCACTATTTTTTTTTTCCAGTGGAAAGAGAATTAGTGACTCCTAGCACTCTTCGCTGGGTATATGAGCTGATTCACTCTAAGCATTAAGAATGGAAGTAAGAAGGGCCACAGGAATGGCTGCCTTTGCCTGTAACAAAATATAAGAATGAGTATATTGATTTGGAGGGCCTGATCTACTCAGGTCATGCTTAATTGAGGTTTATATACTGAAAAGTAAACCACTGAGAATACAAGGTATAACTTTATTGAATGATATATACAATAGTATGCAATAATAGGAAATATAAGCAAAGAAGGTGTTCTCATGTGACTTTATCTGAAGCTCTGACACAGTCTCAAATCTAGCACTCACACTGCTGAGTGGTTCTTTATTGTCTTCACTCTAGAGGAGCCTTCACATTCTTGAGCAAGGTGCTAATGTTTCCCCTTCCCAAGACCATGATCAAGGAAATCCCTCCCCCGGGGGTGAAATACTTATTGTGAGACTGCCTTCTAGAAACTGCAAGATGATGCTCACAGATTCTGGAAGGTTCCAGTCATCCTTATCATTCCTCCCTGAGAGTGAGAGGGGAGGAAGACTCTTGCTCTCGGAGAAAGAACTTCATATCAGCACCAGGACTAGCATAGTCACTCTGGCTGTCCTTCCGTTTGTGTTTATGCTTAAGTCCTCCAACTGATTAACTCAAGCATAATGCAATAAAGCAATGAAACCATTAGATAAACTTTAAAGCAAGTTAGAATATATGCATGGATTTATATTATAATAGATAGAAATGGATGGGTGAGAAATCCAACCACTAGACTCCTCACCAATCTACCAGAAACCCAACTCACTGCAACCAGTGGAGGGGGGAGGGATGAGAACGCAATTAGAGTGGAGAAGTGACCAACAACAAGACCTGCAGTGAACACTCAAGTTAGCTGAAAATTCTTTTAAAAAATCCTTTAAAAATAAAGTTAGCCAGCTTTTTCTGCTTTATTCCATTTCAACCTGCTGTGAACATCCTGGAAGATGGGGGAAGGGTGCTGCTGCCATAGCCAGGAAAATAAAAAGTTAGTATTATGAGTACTTGGGAGGGCAGCGGTCTGTCATGATTTCTGGCTTCCTAGAAGGATGACACAGTGGTTGCATAGGTACTCGATGGGTTGGGTTTTTAGGCGTAAGCTGTGAACAAAGTTTTGGGAAGTGGGAGGTATTTCTTTTCTCAGGCTCATAGAAACTCATATCTCAGACTGTAAAACTCATGCTACCTCCAACTGGAATGTGTGTGTGTGTGTGTGTGTGAGGGGTGAAACTGTTGTAGTTCCTGAATCTGGGAAGAATCTTCTTGGAAAGATTTGCCTTGTGGTGTCTGTGTGTCTTTTTTCTTAGAATTTCCAAGGTGCTGTACCTGACTTTGCTACTCAGATGAGTGAGAGCATATTGATAACAATAATAAAACCCATTGCTGACTCACTTTTCTGAACTATAGTAATAGTAGAAGTAATAACTTTTTGGCCAGAGTAACAGGTTTCTTTTAAAAAGTAACATTCCAAGCTCTGGACATCACCAGCTACACAGACTCACCAAGACAATCAAATGTCAAGAGATAAAAATGACAGCTGGTAACATCACCATAACAGTCTTCCATGGCAAAGGGTTTTGGTTTGTTTGTTTAAATTAAATTTAACCATATTCATCTATGTGATTAGATTTATATGTACAAGCCAGAATCCTGACAGTGATAAACATGTTGGTGACATTATTTATATACAGTATTCACTACCTCATTGTAGCACAATTAACCTTTTTAGTACTGAGATCCCCCCACCCAGGTCAAGTAGTTGACCTAGAAAGATCGGAATGCCCAGCAGCGCCTGGTGCAATTCTTTAGTTGGAAGACCAGAAGATATTGTCTTCTTTAATCTCCATTGAGTACACATGAGTTCACTGGAGATTTAGGAAGATATCTACATTCTTTAAGATATCTATGTTCTTCTCCTTCCAGAGGAGTTTACCTACTGCATCCCTACTAGTGGACAATTGCTCAGCTACTTGGTCAGAAGTGATGCTTTTCAGGCTGGGTCTAGTATACCAATATACTTCCCATGCAGTCTGCTGAGACTCAGCCAATGCTTCACCCTGATATTACTGCTTCTCCACCAAGATTACTGTTCATCCATCACTGTTAATAGCAACAGTTTCAGGGTCATTGAAAGGGGATGGGAAAGGGGGGAAACTGTTCCTTCTGAGACAACTATTTCTACACCACTATTAGAGGAAGGAAAACAGGAGCCTTTGCAATGTCAGAATTAGTATCATCAGAAAGGAAACAGCAATACCAGCAGTGTCAGGATCTCTTGGCAGAGGGATGAGATCTTGAAGTGTCTCCTACCCAGTTCTAGAGATCCTAGCTGTGTTATCCCTCATTATGATACACTTAGCAGTGTGAAACCAGCTAGGAAAAGCTGCATGGTAGGGAAAAATGGAAAGAGCTCCTTGCTTTTGCTAGCCCATCAAGAGGCCAAGAATCAGTTTGCAAAGGTCTGACCCAGTTGACCATACATACATACACACACACACAGACACACACACACATGTGTGTGTGTATGTATACATATACACGCATACACACACACATACATGGCCTGGGATTTTATTTTCCTCTTAAGAATTCACCAAACTGTCTCATCCAGTACCTTTAACTTTTACCCATATTCCACAATGCGTTGCCCAGAATTTTATTTTCTCATAGGTAATACTTGTTAGAAATATCTTAGGAATTATCTTCCCTTCCCTTACAAATTAGTTGTGGTTGAAACTCTGTGTCCCTAATTCCCTAAACTGTCTTGTCCAGTACCTGTAACTTTTACCCATATTCCCCAATCCAATCTGCATTCAGAGTTATTAACATACAGAGATCAGTTTCTTGAGGGAATACACTGGCCTTCTTCTTGCTGCTAGGCCTCTTCTCCATAGCAACTGGCCTGTGGTCCAAGAGCTCTTCAGCTGAGAATTCTAGAGGCCCTTACCTAAACTGCCAACCCCAGGATTCCATAGAATTTTTGCAGGCAGCCAATCATAGGAAATCTTTGCCTGCCTGACAGAGAGAAACAAACTTTGATTTTATATTATATGTATGTGTATACACACACACACACACACATGTATATGTTGTTACTATAATTTGAAAGTAAAGGCTTGCAACAAATGAATCAGCTTTTCAGAAACATCAATAAAACATAACAGTAAAAGACAAAGTTTCATCATGTGTAACCAATCAGAGGAAACTTAAGACACAAGAGCACAAAATTCTGACCCAGCACAACTGGTAGACCTTTATTCAGTGGAGTTATTTAAGCAGTCTGGATATCCATTTGACAAGACTATTTGCCTATTCTGCAATGAAAGTATAGGAGGTGGGAGCCCCACAACTCCTTCCTTGGCAGTTCTCTGCATTCTTAAGCTGTGTAACAATCTTTCACCTGAGGACACAAAAACTATTCAAGCCTTCAAGAGGAGATTTTTTTTTTTAGTTTATTAGATCTTAGATTGCTAGGCACTTGTATCACATGGGATCTCTCTCTGAACACAATATTGGAGTTACAGGAAATAAATGAATTTGCTAGCAAAAAGAAGTTTCAAAAAAGTAAATACAAAAATGTTACTACATTTAATTTACACATTTTTCTACTCACAGATTGCATAGATTTTTCTAGACCAATGGCTTTCAGGTGGTTAGCCTTGTTACTTCAAGTGAGCTAGCCATGCTTCCTACTCACTGCCAGGTTTGGAGACAAAGAAACTGGGAGAAAATCCAGCCATTTGGTCACTTCCTACCTGACAATCAATAACTTTATTTATACTCTACCTTTTCCCTAAAACTGGGATTCAAGGCAGCTGTCTAGTTAGCTAGGCTCACATCTATGGTCTTAACCATTTCTAGGCACTGAGCCTATGCTGCCTGGGAGGTTTATTATGTTACCTTCCCAAAAGGTGTGATCCTTCCTTTGAATCATTATACATTGTCAAGGATGCTGTGGTGACTGCTTTCTCAACTCAAGAGGTGTTTGGAAGAACTAACCTCAAAGAACTAACCTCAGAAATGGAAGAAGTCATGGTAGAATTTATTGGGTTCGCATTAAAATAAGCCACCTTGTTTTGCAAGGGTCAGCAATCCCTTGAAATTTCCAAATTTTTTAAATGGAACTTGCAAATTAAAAAAAAATGAAATCTGTATACTAGAGGAAATGGCACAAAAATTAGATGCTTTAGTGAAGACAATGTTTTACATGTATTATACTGGAAAAATATTTGTGAAATGTATTCAATGAACAAAAATGTGTAGACAACATATGGACAAAAATGTTCATGGATTTTCATGGAAACTTTTAAAAAATTCCTAAAGTTTAGGATTAACTGAATTTGAAGACTTAAGAAGTGAAATGGAGATTATTCAAATGTGAAACAAAAAGAAACAAAGAATTTGTTGAAACCCAACTGACTCCACATTTTCATGCTAAATTTGGAGTGTAAGGTATTCAAGTACTTGAGCAGGGGTATTGTACTGTGCCCAATCATGTATTTGGTTCATGAAATCATTGTCCCGTTGACAACAATTCCATTAAGTACTATGTTGAGTTAAATAATTTACTAGAAGAACTCTAAGGAACTAGGAAGAGAATCCTGAGAACTGGATACTTTAAAAAAAAAACTCACATACACACCCTTTTTAGAAAAGATACCAAGGCTTCTGTACAAAGACATGGAATGAAGCTGTATATTCCTTTCAATTGAAGTTAATAGGTTTATGTTTTCAAGGCTTTTGTCTGGAGGAAGAGGCTTACAATTCAATTTATCCACCAAAGAAAAGCAGAGTTGGAGCTTTAAAATGATCAAGAGAAGCTACACCATCCAGGATGTATCTATCTCATGGTTTTCCTAAGATTTGCACCTGAGAAATTTAGCTGAAGATAGCAGCTTTCATTTCCAGGTGTCACCCATGTCCTTTGAAACTTATATTCATAGTCATAAAGGTTAGGAAACTGCTACTTGTTCTTTTTAAAAATGAAAGCTCCCTTTTACTGGCAAACTAAGTCCATCATATTTTTTCAGGCCTTTGAGTGTTAAAGTGTTAAATGTCTACTGCAAAATATTTTTCATTGCAGTTAATTGTTTATTATTGTTATTGTTATTATTTAGAAAGTCTTTCAAAAACTGTTTTAAATTAAATGATTTTAGATAAATTAGTTAATTAATTAAAATAATGTGATTGTTTTTAAACTTTTGCATACTTTTGTTTTAGTTCATTGTGTTTTTTTAAAAAAAACTCAAACAGTGAGCTTCCTTGAATCCCATATTCAATGAAAGAAAGAAAGAAAGAAAGAAAGAAAGAAAGAAAGAAAGAAGGAAAGAAAGAAAGAAAGAAAGAAGAATATCCCAGAATTTGACACTCTACAGCCAACAAGTGATTTCACACTTGCTTTGCTTATAGACCAAGGTACAAGCCTACCATTTCTGAGTCAACATTTTACCTCGATGTAGAAGTTAGCAACATTTCAGAATGCTAATTCCACGTTTAGAGTTTTGAACTGCTTCATATTTTGATTTTGAAATTGAGCTTTGAGGGGTTGAGTTCTTAAAATACAGCATGGTCCAGCAAAAATTAACTAATTCCAGTCCTTATTGTTAATGCTTAATCTCTCCTGCTGAAATAAATGGCACTTAAAAGTACTCAGTTTTCACTGCTTAAGATCCTTGAATTAATGCCTGCAGATGAAAAAGGAAATAGTGTTACATTTCAAATTGCCAAGTGAAATTCATGCATACATAAGCTGCCCTAAAATAAGAGATGCATTTGAAAATGAAAGCAGGATGTAACATGTGGGATCCTTTTTAACAATCCAAGAAGATCTAAGAGATGCAATTTAGTGAAAGCGAAGACATCCCAAGCCCACATCCTCATTTTATACCCTAGAGCTATTATTTATTGTGTTTTACATGTGATGGTGCCTCTTGTACATTTACAGAAATAAGATCAGGATTGATTCCAGTAAAATGTATTCTCAGCTCAATACCAAGCAAATATAGACACTGGCCTGTGAAAATGTGGAAATCTTCAGATTTATCCTTTACACTGGCACAATCCCATTCCTGGGCTAGCATCCAGTAGGGTGATTCAGCTCCCAGGGTAATACGATAATCTCTAGGCCAAGTTCTGTAATGATAGATATCACTGTGTGTTTACTTAGCGACAGCATACGTCTTCATCTGTGTTTGTTTTTAATGAATCGTGCACCACTCTATAGATTTTTCTGGACCCCAGCCAGATGCTATCATTTGAGCAATGATATGCATTTGACCACTTGCTTTGGAATGATATATTTATTGGTAACACTGGTATATTGTGATATTTTCCTCTCCCATTTTTAAAATGGAATAAATGCAAATTTGAATCATGCAGTGGTACACCAGTCAGTGGCGGTGGTGGTGGTGGTGGTGATGACGATAAAAAATACAGTCAAACAGTGAGAATATTTGTTATGTGTGGTACTGGAAAAGTATATACTTTTCTTGCAAAACATCTGGCTATGATCCTGTATCATCAGTTGATGAAAAATTGGGGGGAAATGGCTGGGAAACTTCTTTAAACCTAATACAAGGATTACATTTTTGATTGTATTGCTGTGTTTCTAAATGTGACTAATGATAAAGAGCCAGTGTGGTGTAGTGTTATGAGCACTGGACTATCAACCTGGAAACCAGGGTTCAATTCTTCACTCAACCATGGAAACCTATTGGGTGGCCTTGGGCGAATCACATATTCTTCAGTCTCAGAAAATTCCACAATAGGTTCATGGGTTCACCTTAGGATCACTGTAAGTCAGAAACAACTTAACGGCCAACAACAAGAACAACAACAGATAAAGAAGAGGTGTAGAAGCAGGTTATATGAGCCCTGTCCCTAAAAGTGAAGCATGTTTTGTGCAGTAATTAGGGTTGAAAAAGAAATTAAGATTACCTGAAATTCTGTTATGTGTTTATCCAATGCATGTTCTGTAAGGCTATTAAAAAGATTCAATTTAAGATTAGTTTTGTTTGCTTAGGTTGTAATGTTCATGAACACTATGTTAATACATCATAGCTGTAAAAATAAATCAATGACAACTTAAATTCTTACTAATATTGAAATTTCAAAAATGGGGTTGACAAAGAGAAGAAAAAAGAATAGAAAATCACATAGACAACTGAAAGAAAAAACAAAACAGAGGAATCAGAAAAAGTAATACTAATAGTATATTATTGAAGATAAACACTACCAGTGGCAACAAAGACTATAACAACTGATTCCTTTTGCAATTCAGTCTATTAATAGAAATGCATGCATTTCTTTTGATTTCAAATTATCAAAATTTGAGCAAAAACAAGGTGAAAAATAATAGAAAGATCTTAACATCTGCATTAGTCATACTACCCAAATGTTCTAAGCAGTTTTTCATGTTCCATGTCATAGTTCTCCTCAAAGAAGTTACATATTCTTGAAATATAATGCTCTTCTTCCTTTTCTATTCAGTCTGTTTCTTTGGGATATGTTTTACTCCTTCATTACTACGTTTCACTCATGAAACTCACCCCACCAGTTTTCAGAGATGAGTATTAAAATTTGCCTTCCTATGTAAAGAGTTCAAATCCATCTTGTTTGTATTGCATGCTTAGCATCACTGTATAGACATTTAGGACCATCAGCCATTCTTTACAGCTGCTTCTTTTTTGTTTTGTCTGCCCACTATTGGGTTCCTGTGTTGTCTCCCAAATCCATCTGACTACTGAGGTTACTGTCCTCAGTACTTGGTGTCCAGCTTCCTTTTCGAATCTCATCCTCATCCCCCATGTAATTCAGTTTAAAGGCCTCCTGATCAGGTTTATGAGAATCCTGTCAAATGTATTCTTACAAACTGCTATGAGGTCCAACCGATCTCTTGCCAGAAGTCCTCTTTCAAGAAAGTGCATAGCATGGCCCAAGAAGGCAAATCTTCCCCAAAAGCACCATCTGTGAAGCCAATCATTCACTTCTACTATTCTTCTTCCTATTTTTGGTCTATGTCTTTCACCAGGAAGGAGCAATGAAATAACAAACTGCATCTTACGGCTGTCTACCCACAGCCTCATAAATCCTTGCCTGACTGTATCTTGCAGTATCATTTGTTCCCACATTGATAATAAAGAGAGGGTAACTATTGGTGGGCTTGATTTGTGCTGTCAGCTTCTCTGTTACATCATGGATCTTTGCACTGGGAGACAGCACATATCTCAAGAAATCTTATCATTCTGCACAATAGTGCTTCTGTTCCTTTCAGCCAGAAATCATCTCTCACCACCACACATCTCTTCCTCTGGGAATAGGCAAAAGCTGTTCTATTCAGAGAACCCTCCAAAGTCACCTTCCTTCTCCCTGAGTCCTGAGGTTTTGTCTCTATTCTTCTGCCTTGTAATCACTGATTAAGGGGTGAAGTTGGAATCAATTGTGCATCTCCAAATTCACATCATGGTTTCTGATAGTTCTAGTGTCATGTCACAGTCTTTCAAGTGTCTACCTCCTGTGTTTGGGAATTGTTCCCCATCCTAGAGACATCCCTTGTGTCTTGCTCTTCCAGAAGAATTTGCACCACTCTATCAAAAAATGATTTATCTTCTCTTAATAAGTTGAAATGTAGATATATATCCCTCAAGACATCTTCTTTTCCAGGGCAACCAGCTTTCATTCCCCGCTTCCTCTGACAAGGAGGGACAGGGACTCAATTTTTTACATTCAATATGATAGGGACTGAAGTCCACTACAACTAAAGCATGCCAAGGCAGATGCTATTTTAAGGCATCTACAGTGTAATCCTATAATATGAAATATTTGGCATTTCAAATAGCACTGACAGACAAACAGGCAAATACAACTCAGACAACAAATCTGCTTGGAAAATTCTAGAAAACAGTCTGTTCGCTGCAATTTGTGCCTGCTGAATTTTCCACATTTCGTGCTTTCTGCAGAGTACACAAACAAGTTCAGATGAGAGGTTACTACAAGGTAAACAGTTGATGAATGATGGTTATTTTGCTGTGCATTATACCCTGTTTCCAGAGTCACATGAGCAAACCTAAATCCTCAGAGTGCATTCCTAAATGCTAAAATCTACATTCAGAGGTTTACATTTTTACTGAAAAAATGAGTAACTTAATGGTCAACAAAATGCAAAATTAAATAAGAGAGAGCTTTATTGGCTAATATATATAAATGAGGTTCAGCACCTCCTCAAATGAGCCCTTAGAATTCATTTTGCTCTGCAGGTGCAGAATGAATCCCTCTTGAAAGTCAATGGTCATGCATGCAATGTGCATAATATAGAAAACTCAGCAGCACATTCAAAGTAATCTCAAACATTCTCTCCAGTGTGAATGGGAATGTGAGGCTCTTTACAGATGTTATAGTTCTCAATTTTCTTGCCTGGGTCCTCAATAATCTCCACCTCTCCTAGCTTAGTGTATTTCAAAGTATGCCATCTGTAACTCAATTTCCCTTTCTTCCAAAAATGCTGATGTCTTCTTAAATGCCAATATCTCAGCAACCACATGAAATTTCAGCTCAATCTTAGTATCATTTTAAGCTCACAGTTTCAGTTTTGAAAAGACATCAAGCCGTAGTCCAATGCATTGCTTCTTTTCAACAGCCACTCTTTCCATTCATTTATAGAAGCACTTTTTTAAAAAGTACTTCTGTATACACACTGTACAATAATAATGAAAGATGCCTGTCTGTCTGCCATAGGTGAAACACAATGAAACGAAGACACTTGAAAGTTGCTCTGCTGCCAAGGGCAACATCTGAATGTGGGCTTTGGGATGATTTTATTTAAAACATACAATAATGACTTGTACAGGCTTCCCCCACTTACATGACAGGTTAGGGACTGGAGCACTGTCAGAAAATAGAATTGGTTGAAAAGTGGAACCCATGTACTGTTGTACTGTAGGGCACATGAAGAACTTAAGGAGTCTCACTTAGGACTGACTGCATGTGTGCTGCTTGCAAAGTCTCCCATCTGACTTGGCACCTTTTTTCTTCTCTCAGCTCTCTTTGTAAGCAGCATGTGTAAGGGCATTTCCACACTACACTGTTCTAGTGTTGTTATTCCACTTTCAACATCCTGTGGAATTCTGGGGTTTGTAGGTTACTAAGGCCAAAGATCTCTCTGGCTGAGAATTCTAAAGGCCCCTCACGAAACTGGAAACCCCAATATTCCATAGGACATTGAAAGTGGAATAATAGCACTATAACAATGTAGTGCAGAAATGGTCAGATTGCCCTGTGTCATGTGACAACCAGGTTGTACATGTAGCCCCTTGCATGCATCATCCTTCTTTCCCCCTGCCACTTTGTACATTGGTACCATGCTGAGTGTTGAACACCAACATTTTTTAAGATCCTATTTGCCTGTAATATTGCTGTCTGAAATGTGGCTCATACTAACAAAGCTTCTATTCTTTATCAGATGATTTGAGTAATCATCTCAGCCTGACATAACAACTTAGAAATGAACTAATTTGCTCTTTCACCTCTTTATAAACTGTCAAAATATATTCCCCACACATATAATCAAGACTTTGAAAGCTCTATAAGGAGTAGGTTATTATTAACTAAATCTCACAGAGGACAAAGATGCAGATCAATGAAACTAAGGATTTAGAAAAGAAAATCAAGCAATTTGGGAAGGATTACCACAGTAGACCTTCTAACGAAGGCCTAACAGAGTTCTGAAAAGTCAAAATCACTTCAATTAACATGTATATTGTTCCTTCTGGCAAATGATGTTCCCAGAATGGCATTTCATAAATCCTGATGAGTACCTTCTATGCATCCTGTATTGTGAATGAATAGGTATGAATGAACTTCGAGCTCCACATCTAGTTTGTGGAGTTTTCTAGTTTTTGGGGGGTATTAGCCAGAATTTTGAAGTTTTCCCTGCATTTATAAAAATATGCTTGGATCTGAAACTCATGAAAACCAGCAACTTTGGCCATTTCTGCACTAGACTGTTACAGTGCTATTATTCCACTTTCAACATCCTATGGAATTCTAGGGTTTGCAGTTTAGGCCTTAAGGCCCCTCCTTTATTTCCCCCTTTTTATTCCTTACTTAGCAAGGCAGCAATATTTACAGAGCAGTGCTCTGGCCAAAATTAACACTGAACGAAAGACACAAAAACTTTACAATGTGACAAGTGAATCTGGCAAATATATATGTGTAGATAGTTGGAGTCTATGAAGAGGCTAATGGCAGCAGGGAGGGGAGCCAACTCTTCCCTCCCATCCTTCTACAGCCATTCAATGGCTGCAGTAGTGTCCCAACAGGGCTTTGCAGCTGCTGGGGGGAAGGCATGGAGCTGGGCATGCAGAACAGTTACGCTCCACATGTCTCATCTAAGATATCCATCATCTTTCTGATGAGCTCTACTAATTCTACCTTTGTGGTGGGGAAAAAGCTCATAGTTTCCTTTGATATTGAGCTGGATCATAGATCATAGAATCATAGAGCTACAAGGGCCATCAAGTCCAATCTCCTGCCATCCCATACACAATCAAAGCATTCCTGACAGATGGCCAGCTAGCTTCTGTTTAAAAATCTCAAAAGAAAGAGACTTCACTGTCAACATACTCCATTGTCAAAATGCTCTTACCATCAGGAAGTTATTCCTATTTTTTAGATGCAATCTCTTTTCCTGTACTTTGAAGCCATTAATCTGTGCCCTAGTCTCTGAAGCAGCAGGAAAAAAGCTTGCTCTATCTTCCATATGATATCCATTCAAATATTTAAACACAGCTATCATGTCACCTTTTCACTTTCTCTTCTCCAGTCTAAACATACACAGCTCCCTAACCCACTCCCCATAGGGCATGGTTTCCAGGGTTTTCACTATTTTGGTTGCCCTGCTCTGGATATGTTCTAGCCTGTAAATATCTTTCTTGAATTGTGGTGCCCAGAAGTGGGCACAGTATTCCAGGTTAGGCCTGACCAATGCAAAATAAATCCCTTGACCTAGACACTATACTCCTGTCAATGCAGCCCAGAATTGCATTGGTTGTTTTAGCTGTTGCATCACACTGCTGACTCATGTCCAGCTTTTGGTTTCCTAAGACTTCTAGATCCCTTTTACATGTAGTGTGGCAAGCCAAGTGTCACCAATCTGTGCATTTCATAGTTTTGGCAGAGCTTTCTAATCTGATAAGGTCATTTTGAATTCTGATCTTCTCCTCTGAGATATTAGCTACCCATCCTAATTTCGTGTCATCTGCAAATTCTATTCCCTCATCCAAGTCATTGATAAAGATATTGAATAGCATGACAGAACCCGGTGTCATCTCATTAGTCACTTCTCTCCAGGATGAAGAGGAGCCATTGGTGAGCACCTGTCAGGAGGCTCAGCTCTTGCCATGATATTAAAGGAAAATTCTTTTGCTTAACTAGCTGGTAGAAATAGATCACATGGAAGCAACAATATAACTAATGTCAATGGCCACTTGTACCAGTGTGTTGCATATCAATTGGCTTGCAACAATATATTGAAACCCAATTGCTGTATGTATCCAGGCATGGGATCAAAGGCTTCCAGGTATCTAGAGAAGCGCCCAGGGGAGAGGGAACATCAATGGAATGCAAGGCATTACCCCAGGGAGGTGCTATGAGAATAAAAAGGAGGACGAGATAAAAACAAATAAAGAGTTTAAGCTTTCAAGATGAAAGTGTGTAAACATCCTAAGGCACCTGGAAGGGGAGAAGTGACATTTGTGACCCTCATGAATCAATGTTGTTCACACCCAAAGTTGTATACTCAACTACATAATCTGCTTGCTAACTCATGTACCTTAGTCCTAGCAATTTATAACAAAGCGTTATGTTGCTTATGCTACCTCAGTACAAATATTGCTGCTGAACTCTGAGTGTTTCTTGAAAAGCAAGTAAAGTAGTACATGACAGCACCCTTTGGGTTCAGTCAGACAAACAATTACAAATCCACCTAAGAGTAGCATTGCCTAGCCGAGAGTTTCCTAGCAGCCCCCAAAGAAGTAATGGAGTACTGATGTTCCAAAATGGAGGGTAGTGAAAACCTTTGTTGTTGTGGGTTTTTCAGGTTTTGAGGCCATGTTCTATTAGTATTTTCTCCTGACGTTTCGCTTGCATCTGTGGCTGGCATCTTCATATCCTCTGAAGATGCCAGCCACAGATGCAGGTGAAACGTCAGGAGAAAATACTAATAGAACACGGCCTCAAAACCCGGAAAACCCACAACAACCTATAGATTCCAGCCGTGAAAGCCTTCGAATTTACATCATAGTGAAAACTCATGGGTGCCCTTTACCCAGATGGAATAATGACCCCACTTGTCACAGTCCCCTGTTGTATGGTGGGAAGTCCCAATGCAAGATGGGACATCTTGTGCAGTGCCCTGTTATGCATTGTCATAATTCTCTCACATGATTGCATATCATGTTAGTTATGTAGTTCTATCATCACAAGGTTATACATCACAGCTTGTGGTGCAGCATCTCAAAATGATGTACATTCAATGTTGCTGTTATGTGTCTTCAAATAATTTCTGACTTTGGCAATACCAAGGGAAACCTATCATGGGATTTTCTTAGCACGGTTGTTTGGGGGTTGCCTGTGCCTCCTCTGAGGCTGAGATATTGTGACTTGTCTAAGATCACCCAGTGGGTTTCCATGGCCAAGCGGGGATTTGAAACATGGTCTCTAGACTTTATTCTCTATGTGCAAGTATTCTCTATGTGCAAATGGGCATTGCCAATAACACATTTATTTTAGTACCTTAGTACTTTTAGTTCTCTGTGTATCTAACAAACTATACCATAGATCAACTTTCTCCAGTGTGGTAATCTTCAGATGTTGTGAATTTCAGCTTTGGTCAACTCCAACCAGCATAATCAGGTGTGCTAAGCAATGCTGTCTAAAGGATCACCGGGTAATACCAATGCAGAAGATGTTTAATGCAACTATTAGTGAAGGCTCAATTCCTCCAAGTTGGAAAGAAGCAAGTATGGTATTAATCCCAAAGACGGAGGAAGAGTACCCGACTCCTAAAGATTTCAGGCCCATTTCTCTTCTTAATGAGGATTACAAGATCTTTAGTGCCATTCTGTCACAGAGATTGAAGAAGATTCCCCATGTTTATGTAGGTGAGGACCAGAGTGGTTTTCTTCCAAACCGTTTTATGAGAAACAACTTAAAATCAACGATAGATGTCGTTGAGTACTTCCATGTTCATAACGAAAGAAAAGGAGCTCTGATTTTTTTGGACGCAGAAAAGGCGTTCGACAACCTGAACTGGAAATTCATGTTAGGAGTGATGGAAAAGATGAACTTTGGTCACGTTTTTCTAGATTGGATAAAACTGATATACTCAGATCAAAAGGCCCATTTGTTAGTAAATTCCGAAAGATGTGAGAACTTTCCTATTATGAAAGGTACTAGACAAGGATGCCCGCTGTCACCCTTAATTTTTATAGTGACATTGGAAGTACTACTCAGAGATATTCAACACAATGATCACCTCAAAGATATTAAGGTGGGCAAAGACCAACATAAATACAAGGCTTTTGTGGATGATATTGTGTTATATTTAGAAAATCCTATTCATCAAGTCACTCGGTTACTGGAAATACTGAATAATTATGGGAGAGTAGCGGGGTTTAGAATCAACAAGCAAAAAACTAAGATACTCACTAAAAATATGAAAGCAGAGGAGGTTAAAAAGCTAGAACTTATATTGGGGATTCAATCGGCCACTAAAGTGAAATATTTGGGGATCTGGATTACTGCTAATAATAGCCAGCTATTTCAAAATAACTACCAATTGACATGGAAATTAATTCAGAAAAAACTTGAAAATTGGGGAAAATTAGATCTGTCTTTACTGGGTAGGATATCTTTAATCAAAACGGGTGTGTTGCCAAGGCTTTTGTTTTTATTCCAAATGATACCAATCAATATCTCAACCAAATGGTTGAAGGAGTGTGAGAAAAGCATATCCCAATTTTTATGGCAAAAGACACTGTTAAGAATTAAAATGAGACCTATGACAGACAAAAGAGAGAATGGAGGGCTGGCTTTACCTAATATTAGATTATATTATGAAGCTAGCTGTTTGACATGGAATAAATCTTGGATTCTATTGGATAACCCCAGATTGCTGAGCCTAGAAGGTCATGATTTACCTCGAGGTTGGCATTATTAGTTATGGTATCAATGAAAAGAGTTACCAAAACTATTCAGAAACCATGTTATTCATAGATCTTTATTGGATTTTTGGATAAAAATTAGAAGCCATTTAGGTTCGGGAATCCCAGTGGTGGCATCACCGCTTGAAGCCTTTTCTATTCAAACTCTCCAGAGAAATATAAAATGGACCAATTACAAGGACTTAACCTATAAACAAAATGACCAGATCTGCTTGAAGGACCGTCCACAATTAGAACAGGAAGGAATTATTTTACAATGGTTCCCCTATTTACAGTTAAAAGAGAGATTTAAAAAGGATCTTACAGAAGGGAGCTTTGTAACTAAATCTTCCCAAACTGAATTGATTATGAAAAGTGAGGAACGTGGTCTTTTGTCAAAATTCTATTGATATTTGCTTCAGCTTGATTTGGAAGATGAGGCAGTCAAGGATTATATGATTAGGTGGGCCAGAGATGTCGGCCACACTATAGATCTAGATAACTGGTCCGGGGCATGGAAGAATGTGTCTAGGTTCATTAGGTCTTATTACCTTCAAGAGAATGTTATTAAGTTATGGTTTCGATGGTATCTTCCACTAGTCAGGATTGCCAAAATTTCAAAGCATAACAAGGACTCTTGGAAGTGTGACAAAGAAAGAGGAAAGTTCTTTCATCAGTGGTGGGGGTGTGATAAGGTTAAAAAATTCTGGTCTAAAATTCGAACCAAAATGCAAAGGGTTTTGAGTATTAACATAGATTTAACTCCAGAAATCTTCTTATTGGGTATGGTAAATTTATGCACCTTAAATAAGCATATTCAACGACTAGCGTGGCATATGATCGCGTCAGCCAGAATAGTTTTGGCTAGACATTGGCGGAAGAAAACTATTCCCCGTGAGGAGGAATGGTGGGATAAACTTCTGGAGTTAGCAGAACTGGATAAGCTTACCTTCTTGCTTCAATATAAAACTACAAAGCAATTTTATGAATTATGGCGTCCCCTTTTTAAGTATGTTAAAGATAATTAACAAAGGAAGTTGCTACTGTGTATTCTCAATGTTGATGTATTTGTATTATGCAAGGGCTCTCTGCAAAATTATGTGGAAAGAGTTAGTCGTAGGAGTATTCTGACAAGGTTTTTTTCCTCTTTTTTTTTTTTAACAAAGGTTAAGAAATGAACATAACTAATACCTATGTCAAGGATATGATCGGAGGTCGAAACTATTTTGGGAATTTTTCTCATTATTTCCCAATTAATGCAACAAACTGTTTTTTGCATGGCGGGGGAAATTATTTTTTATATATATATATATATATATATATATATATATATTTCTTTCTTTCTTTCTTTCTTTCTTTCTTTCTTTTCTCTCTTTTTTCTTTTTGGGGAGGGTGGGTAGTATGAAAATCTATTGTTATAGTTACAGTTGGTATACGTTATATATATATTCTACTGGAAAAAATGGAAATATGTTAATCTGGAATGTACATTTTTAATTAACAGCAATAAAATTTAATAAATTTCTTCGGAAAAAAAATAAAAATAAAGGATCACTGGGCACCAGGCAGAGGAGAGCTACCATACTTCATGAAATTTTAAGTTTAAACAATTTTTTTTTCAAGAAGCCACAATTTCTTTGCTATTTTTAGGAAGTATTCCTCTCTCTCCTTCACATTTCTATTTGTTTGATGTACATTACCAGTTTTTCCCATTTGGATTTTCCCTGGGGATTTCAAAGGTCTCTAATCAACATGAACTTCAGTTCTAGATTTATACTTCTTTCAAGAAGAGTTCTAGGAAGATTTCTGACATTTGCTAAAAGATGTTTGCCTTATTAAATGTTTCAGTTTTAGTTACTTTGTCTTTCTTATATCTAAAGAGGCAGCCATCATACCTTCATCCGGGAAGACTCCGCACCTCTACGATGACAAAAAAGAGAGAGACTGCTTTAGGACTGCTGTATTTCCTATTCCTCAATATGTCTCAATCTAAATGCTAATTTCAACTCCCGCCTGCCTTCCATATCACTTTGGTGAGAACATCTTTATAAAAATTCTATTGCAGGACAGTTTCCCTAGGTCTTCTTGAAAGACATATCATTTTTAACAGATTTAAAATGTGCACTCTCGATTTTTCTTTTATCTAGCGGATGTCAGTGTCAAATAAAGTTTCCAGTAAAATGAAAACATGTGGCTATCTTTCCATGATCCAAATAGGATCTAATACTTACAGGGCATCCAAATCAGCTCTGGTGCTTAACACACCATGAAGAAAATCACTCTAAAACTGACAGCCTTACATTTAATGTGCAAAGCAAGACTATCCAAAGCATATTGTGAATTAAATCTAATTTCACTTTTGCTTTGCCTTTGTTTTTAATCAAGAGTTGATAGTTTGCTTTCCAGAATAGGAAATATTTTTAAGATGATATATCTGCCACATAACTTTTTTTTCTCTATCACATTTAAAGGCAGCCCATGTCAGTTCCCAACTGTCAGAATCCCCTTTGAAAATGTATACACTGACAACAACATCTATTACCACTTCTATAAAATGGGGATTTGTTATGTGGCTTTGACAGAAGAGGTAAAAATAGGCTGGCTAAAAAGGTGGTTTCAATATTCAAAGGAAAGTATATATGTCAAGTACAGAAAACAAAATTCTCCCAGTTTAGATGAGCTATATAATTTAAAGAAGAATACACACAGGCAAAACACTTCAGACTGCAAGTTGTGCTTATTGGATACCACACACAGACAGTTACACATACAAAATAAAATCCCCATAAGCAAAACATTAATATGCTAGGGAAAGTGCCATCCTGGAATCATTCCTCCCTCCCTCTCCCCCCCCACACGTGTGTGTGTGTGTGTGTGTGTGTGTCCATACACACACATGTGGAGAGTACAGGTGAAATGCTGCATTGGAGTTGTGAAGCATAAATCTCCACATGTGGAGTTATGTATTGATTGTGCCACATGATCCCTGTGTTGAATGGCACCATGGAGCAACCAGTATAGAAATGGGGTTGTCAGATTGGATATGGGACAGACTTCTGGTATCTCTGAGCCTGAAGAAATAATGGAGCAGGATGGGGTACTGTGGAGCTCCATGAGAAACATCATGGAGCAGGATGAGGCACTCTCAAAAGGTCCATCAAGTGAGATGAAGATACATGTCTTCCTTTACTTTCCAATTTCCAGCTTCCAGCTGCAGTTGTCCCTTCCCAACACAACTAATGGTTCCACAGGAGAGATCATGGGGAGTGGATACAGAGAAGTTCTCAACTATGTTTGTACCTCCACACCACACTCCCCCAACATTTTTCACTGGTGAAGCAACAGCCATGTTGGGAGGTTACAGCTACAATAGAAAGTTGGAGTTTGGAAGATAAAGGAAGACAGGAGAACCTTTATCTGTCTTTATGGAATTTTATGGTACCTTGTCCTGCTCCACTTCTGTTCAAGATTACAGTTACAAGAATCCTGTCCTGTATTCTGTCTGGTAGCCCTATGCAGAAATGAATTTGCAGCTCCATACACAACCAAATATACAATCAAATAAGTACTGTTTTCAATTTCAGCAAGAAATGAAACATATCTATCAAATGAGACTTCACAGCCCCATGTACAGTAGCGCCACATGTACAACTGTGATTCTGCAATCTTGAAGGAACGGATGAGGATGTTGCGTGCTGAACAAAAATGTCAAACTGCTTCTGCAATGGAATGTAAAGACACCAACAGGATTCTAGTCCACATCTCATTATTTCTTTGATGCTGCTGAACATCTCTCAACATAGTACCCCAAATTCTAAAACAACAATTTAGCAAAAAGTTCACATTTCTTAATTTGTGCAATGAAAGAGCCTGAAACCAAAACAGACAAGTTTGCCCATCTAGGCCTAGGAGTTGACTGTGGGCCTCTTAGGAACATAAGAAGAGCCATGCTGAATCAACCTAAAGTATTGTCTGGTACAGCATTCTGTCCCTACAGAGGCCAACATTTGCCTATGGGACGAGGACATTAAAAGTCTGGATTTGATTCATAATGCATCTGTGCTAGTTCTGAATCACATTTCCTACCTCTTTTTCCCATTGATGGGTCTTTCTTTTTTACTTTTTCATCTTTGGAATAGCTGTGCTTATTGAATTTGGCTGGTTCAGATGGGGAAGAGTTTCACTTTGCTTCCTTTTATATAAGATTTTGCCATCATTTGCAAATTTCTTGATTTATAGATTTCCCCATCTCTAATCCTTAAAGATACAAATAAATACATAGATACATATATATATATATATACAAGGATCACAGCCAATAAATAGGGACAATTGCTTAGAAAAGTCACTTTCTTTGGTCTACAGCTGCCAGAATCTGGGGATTCTGGGGTTTGCAGTTCAGAGAAGTCTAGTACTCTCTGAGGTGGCAAAGAGGTTTACTGCCTTTTTGAGAACAGACCTTATTTGGGTAGCCAGCATAACCTGGGATTTTTTATATACAAAAATACCTTCCAATCTTTAATTGTAAAAACTCCCTATCTAAAAGGAGTGATTTCCTACTGAAAGAAGAACCAAATTGATCTTTTATTGCAATCAACAATAAAGCAAGGTACATTCCCATGTACAGATTGAGAAGAGTGTCAGAGAAAAGTTAAACGTTTCCCCAACACATACAAAAAGGGAAGAGTATGCATTCCAGCTAATTTAGCTTAGTGCTCCAACACTTAAGCACAGCCTTTTATAGTGTGAAATTAAATATTTCATTGAGGTTTTGTACCTCAGTGGCTTCAATTTATTTTACTATCTTTCACCAGCAAGTTCTGCTTTGCATACTGCACCTCTCATGCTGAAATATGCTTCAAAATCCATCAGAGGCTCCAATGGTTCTCTCCCATCTTTTTCCATAAAGATGCTAATTAATTATTAGGAAATAGCCTGAATTAGAATGGGCAATATTCCTGGTATACACTTATATTTCTAAATTAAACAAGCAAGTGAAACTCAGATAACATTGAGCTTTAGAAAGTGGTTTGTTTGAGACAAAAATCACAGAAGCTTCCTGCAAGCATTTGTGATTGTCAGAAAATGGCATGAAAACCAACAGTGGTACTCTCATATTTCTTTCACTTCATAATACATAGAAGCCAGCTAATTGGTAGAGATTTGAATTTTCATTAAGTCTGCATCAAGGTTAATTTGGGAGTTGGCATTTTAAAGTATGTGTTTTGTTTGTTTGTACCAATCACAGATTCAACTTTAGTAGTGCCTTGTGGAATGAAGATAATCTTTTCTTTTCTTTTCAAATTATTTCTGGTTTTATTTTTCCTTAAAAAAGGTGTAATTAGAATTTGCAAGATCCCAATAAGAAGCTGGGAAATGACACATTCAGGAGGTTTAGTGTCTGACACAACATTTTGAGAGACGATGCACTAGCACAGTCTAGGGAAGTACTTTTCTGTACTTCAACTACCAGAATCCCCCTGAAGGGAGTCCAGATAGAAACTTCCCAAGCTCTGCACAGTAGCTAGGAGGAGGTCAATATGTCAATATGTGGCACTGTTGAGCACCTACAATGATCCTGACACAGCTTACTACTGACATCTATTCCTAGCATTGCTAGGATACTTTTTTGAATTACAAATGCCTGGAGGAATCTAGAAGTTGTAAAAAAAAAGTAATTTTCAAAATTCTAACTGTTCAGTTTCCTGTCCCCACTTTAGAGGCCTAATTTTCTATCCCACCAGTCTGAGTAGGAATGGCAGCCTATTCTACTCACCATCTAATATACTAATCTTCTGGACAGCGTGGTATGTAAGGAACATTTTGAGAAATTTAAATGGTTGTTAGAATCATACAGTTGGAAAAGGCCACAAGGTCCATCTATTTCAACCCCCTGCCATGCAGTAAAACATAGTAAGCACAATTCCAAAAGATGGACATCCAACCTCTGTCTAAAAACTTCCAAAGGAGGCTAGTCCACTTCTGAGGCAATCTATTCCACTGTCAAATGGCTCTTACTATAAAGAATTACAGCAGGTCCCTCATAATGGTATGACTGGTATCCACTTACCCACGATCTGCTCCATGACCATGGCTGCTACTGCTCTCTGGGGTTCTTGCTCTATGCAGCTGGCTAAGAGATTCAGCCGGGCTTCCCATGCCTCTCTCAGCAGAGGAATAGATGTATGCTCCTTCCTCAGTAGAGAAAGGCATGCAAAGCTTGGCATATCTTGCCCTGTGCTTCTTTCCTCTGAGGAGGAAAGAGATGAGCACTCCTTTTTTGGTGGACAGAGGCATACAAAGCCTGGCACAGCTCCCCCAACTTCTCTCTATAGTGAAGAGATAGAGAGAAGAACAGGGGAATCTGTGCTGGGCTTTGTGTGCCTCTCTCATCCGAGGAAGAGATGGACACTCCTTCCTTTATGGAGAGAAGCACATGAAGCCCAACATGACTTCCCCACCCCATTAACTATGTTCTTTGCCATCCACATTGAGTGTGGGAATGTATCCCTCATGAATAAGGGGAACCTACTGTATTCCTAATGTTTAAGTATAATCTCTTATTTTGTAATTTGAATCAATTTTCTCATGTTCTAGTCTCTGGAGCAGAAGAAAATAAGGGCACTTCATCTTCTACATTCCATTTTATCAGATATTTAACAATGGGTATCATGTCACCTCTTAGTCTTCTCTTGTCCAAACTAAACATACTCAGCTCCCCAACCCATTCGTTAAAGGGCTTTACCATCTTGGCCACCTTCCTCTGGACAGATTTAGGCTTGTCAATATTTTTCTTGAATGATGATGTCAATAACGGGATGAATACATATAGATGCCAGCACTGCTGGATTTGCCCACTGTTGGCTATCTCTGGCCACTATCAATTAAGCTCTTCATGCTCTGGTAACAGAGGATGGAGCCCACAGAGGGTGGGGTGACCAGAGTGTAATATACCCAAGACCCCTTCACATCTGGAGCTAACATCATAAACTAGAAAGCCCCTGGTTCAAATCTTGATTTTGCCATAAACTTTCTAAATGATCTACTTATAAGCCTTGTACTAAGATTATAAGGATTAATAAGCCATGTGTATGGTTACAAGTTATGTACACATAGTCTCTACACAGGCAGCTAAGGATCCAATTTCTGCAGTGTTTCTGATTTATTTATTCCTTAAATGTCCTCCTTTGCTATGATAAAATTCAAAGCAGCTAACAGCAAGATAAGAAAATAACAGCACATCAAGAAAGAGCGAACAGCACAATGAAAGATAAAATGTAAAGAAAGCAACAGCCCCCCCCCCAAAAAAAACTGGTATAAACATCTGAAGAGTTTTAGCATGTAACAAAAGAGAAGAAAGTGAAAGAAAATATACAGTCCAATCAGCCATCCTTGAAATCTTCTCTATAAAAGAAACATTGTAAATTTACAGTGAATAAACTTGCAGATGAAAGTAGTCAAAAATCCTAGGAGGTGACATTTCCTACTATTGATGCCACAGTGGACAAGCTTCTTGCTTCTACTTACCTCGTCTTAGTTTGTGACCACTCACAAAGCAGATCTCTGAGTGGTCTTCATTACAGTGATGTTCACTGGAGGTAATGTACACACAGAGGAGACAGTCTTGTTACTTATTACTCAACTAATAAGTTATTCTTATAATAAGTTACTCAAGTACTAAGTTGATCAGAGTTTGAATATAAGTGAATCTTGAATAAACCCTGGAACTGAATAGGGAGACAATGTAACTATTACTCCTATTTACAAAAAATCCACACAGGGTTAAAACCAGTGCAGATTTAATCAGTGATGGAATCTGAAAGATCTCTCTCTGACTCTTGTCACTAATGAGCCACATTCATTCCAGAGATCAACCATCTTAAATAAGTTGCCTACAACCAGCTATAGCAAAGGAAGACTTTCAAAAGCTAGAAAAACACAATGGGACTTCATCCTAGTCCAGTCACAAAGATAGTACCAATACTACCCATGGGTCCGATAACCCTACAGGTAGATCAAAAGATCTCCTTTATGTGTTCTCTAGATGCATTCTGGGCCACGCCTTCTCCCGTATGACCTTGCTATAGGATAAGGACTAAACAATTACTTAGCCTATTTTCCCCACCAAGCCTTCTGATATACCCAAGAAATCCTTTTCACATCTGATTTTTTAAAAAGGCTCTCTGTCTTTCACTGTTTAAAGTGGCTTTTGTAGAATAAAATTGAAGCCACTTACTAGCCAGTCATTTTACAGAACAACAAAAAGACATCATATTCACAACAAGAAGAGGCTTTTGCTTGTTCATTCCCAAGCTCTGACCAGGGTGCAGACCTGGCTTGGTGTTCAGAAACTGTCATCATAAAAAGGTCAACTTGCTTGCCATGTTGCTTGATGGTGGCACTGCCATCAGATACCACTGTCTCCTGATCAGCTGTTTGGTGAGCTGACAAAAGTACAGATGCAGACCCAGACCCAGACCCAGTTGTCTCACATCACCCAATACATTCTGTCTGTTCTGTGCTCATGTTTCATCTTCTTGAGCAGAGCAATTGGAAGTCTGGACAGAAGGTGGTGCTAGCTTAAATCTTGGCCTGCTATCTCTGTTGTGATACTTCCTGCCTGTCTCATTCTGCTAGACAGAAGAGGAAATGACTCCAGATTCTAACTGCCTCTGTGTGTTTGTGGAGGCATACCAGAGTAATATATTCCATATGGCCATTTTATGTATCTTATGGGTTCTGTGGTAGAAAACAAGAGGGGAAGTTTATTTACTGAGAAAATCTGCAGAGATCTGCAGGCCTCTGCTGCTGTTGGTTTTGCCTTCATCTCTGAATATAATATTTTAATATTTTGTCATGCAAAATGACATTCAGAAATAAAATTATAGAGAGGGAATATGAAGGGAAGATGATGAAAATTTCATTTTGATCATTGCCTACCTATAGGGAGCAGCCCCAACATTCAGTGTTTGTAGACATTGTGCTTTCCACCCCTCCAGACGATTCAAGATTGTGGTTTGGTACAATATTTCTGATTGCATTAATGGAGCGTAAATTCACAATTACTTACTATTTCCCTTCTGAAAGGGTTTCCTCCTTAGAAGTACTGTGCTGTGAATTCCTGTTGCAGGAGTTTGTGTGGCAAATCTAATTGCTATTGAAATGATCAAATTTTTCACATTCTGGCTGAGATATCTCTCTTACACAAGAGCTCTTTCATTAGCCAGGTGGAGTGGAGTCAGCCAAGCAAACATATTGAGAACCACCTGAATTTCACATGCTGCAGCTATTAACTACAAACAGCTGTGGAGTTTATAGAAGTAATTACCATTCAATAGAATCAACAGACAAGTTGTATAGCAAATAATACAAACCCATTCTTCACTCAGTGGAGGAGCTTCCCCTTCCCACTTTTTAAGGGAGACAAATTTTGAGTATAAGGACCTTTTCTGTATGCACCTGACAATATTTAGGAAAGGAATGAAGATATCTATTTGCTGGCATAGTCAAACTTTGCAGGCTTCACTTCTGAGTGTTAGCAAGTTGAAGCTGAAAGTTTGAGGGGTTTTATTTCTCAAAAGCAACCAAATAAAAAGTCATCTCAAACCATCTCTTCAAGAATTAAAGCATGGAAATACATACACAAGGAGACAGAAAAAAAAGAGACCATAGTTTTTTGGCATTAATTATGATTGTACTGTAGCAGTATTACAGAAGATATTTTAAACTTAGTCGCAGGATTGGTCCATGTAACTTGATATTGACTACAGAGGCTGGTAGCAGTTCTGCAGTGATTTGGAAAAGAGTATTTTCAAGTCAGATGACAGAGATTGTGACTTACTAGAAAAAGGAATGTAACTACCTGTAATGCATTGCTTCTAAGCTCTGTCTAGACTCCCAAAGCAAAGATACAAACTTGACTGAGAGTATTAATTTATTGGTTGATTGATTTTTAATATTAACAGTTTAACATGCAATCAAAGTTCCAAACAAAAAAGCAGTCAAAGAAACACAGGCAAGAAAAAAAAGGGGGGGGGAGTCATATAACTGAAGCACAGTAGGCCTCTGAATCAATGTGTGTTTTTTTTTCTTTTTGCTCAGAAAACAAGATTTCTGTTTTGTGTGTTCTTGCTGCAGAAAACCATGTTTTCTGTGCGAGAAAACTGCTTTTTGTGCTCAGAGAATGCCATTTTCTGAGATAATAATAATAGCAATAATAATAATAGTAATAGTAATAATAATTCATGTCTTGTCTTTTCTACAGAATAACTCCCAAACTGTGAAGATTCTCATCCTTCCATTATTATCCTTACGAAGGTTTCCTGACATTCATAAAACTCCTTTTTCATTTGCAGTTTGAATATTTGATTCTTTCCATTCCTAAAAAACAAAAAACATGCAATGGTTAATTGAGTAAATAGTAATATCTACTTTAATTCAAAATATTAGTATGCATATCAAGATCTATTTTTATACTACTGCATTTTTTTAAAAAGCATCTTTTCCTGAGAATGGTATGGGGGGGATAAATAGTTTGTATTCTATTAATAACCTTTTGTATAATTTATCTATACTAGTATCTGTTGTCATTGTTGTTTTGTGCCTTCAAATTGTTCCAACTTATGGAGACCCCAAGGCAAAATTATCCCAGGTAATTATCACAGGCAAGAATTGGCCAGAGAGGATTTGTCATTGACCTCATCTGAGCCTAAGAAGTATGGCTTATCGAGGGCTATCTACCAGGTTTCTATGGACAAATGGGGATCAACACTTGGCTTCCCAGCTTCCTAGTCCAGGACTTAAACCACTCCATCATGTTGGCTCTCTCTCTGTCTCCTTAAATCTATATCTGTTATTAATTTTATTAGATATTTTGAGTATTACTTCTAGAAGGAGATTAGGGATGTAATTCTTCACAAAGTTTCTTCTTAAAGGTAGTAATAAGTAATCTCAGCAAAACTATACTATTTCCAACTCAGGATATATTCTGTGTAAAACTCAAATGTGTTTGTTTTGTGCAGAAAACAGTATTTTCTTTGCAGCCAACAGCATTTTCTGCCCAGAAAATAATATTTCAATGCAGAAATCTCAATTCCTGCTCAGAAATTGCCGTTTTTTATGCAAATTCTCCTGTTTTCTAGGCAGAATAAATCCCCAGTTATATCATCTTCTGCACAGGAATTGATATTTCTATATTGAAATATTATATTCCACACAGAAAATCTGTTTCCTGCACAGAAAATTCTCTTTTCTGCAGAAAATAAACCACATGAAAATTTTGTGCAGAGTAACTCCCAAACTGGAAAGGTACTTGTCAGTCCAGGATTCTTCTCATCAAAGTTTCTCAACACTTAAAAATGTAGTTTTGGACTATTTTTAAAATATTTTTGAATATTCTTTCCATACCCAAAGAAAAGGCAGGATAGAAATTGATCACAGCCATAATCATATATGATATGTAATGTTTGTTTAAATATTTGCTCGGCATCAATAATATTGAGGAAATTCCCAGTAGCCTACTGTTCTGGGCTCTAAACAGTGTAAATGTTTAAAAAATTTTGTACTAGCTGTTCCTTTTGTTCTCTAAATTTTTGTCTAGAGTGCCTTCTCCTATTTTATACAACCAAAACCCAGAAACATTACTGGAAAGACAGCATGACTCGGTTGCAGGTCAAGAATTCTCTTCCTCTCTCACTCTCAATTGTACCTTTTGGGGTAATATCCAAGCAAAAGGCAATGGCATCTGTTACAAGAAGTAACGTATAGACATCTACTTGGTGGATTATATGTAATCAATGCAGGTTGATAAATACATATCTTGCTGCATATATTGGAATCTGTAGGTACCTAGTTTGCACAGTCTGATGTAAAGCTATTAAGTGTTATATTTGTGGGTTCTTGATGTTGCTTGCAGCTATGTCTTTGTTTCATACTGTGGTATGTGACTTGGAAGGGAGAGAGAAACATTTGCCTTCTTTCTATCCTTTGGATATTGCCATTTTCTGACAGCTTTATCATTTCACCTTCCCCTAACAGATTTTTCCCTCAACTGCTAAACCTGAGCAGTGAATCTGAAGAAAACAGAATTTCTAGTAATATTGTGTTTTATTTCCAAGACAACATGGTTACTATTAGTATTCTCAGTAGTATTAGTATTATTAGTACTTCTGTTCAGATAGTACCACTAAAATCACCATAGCACCTAGACCAAAAAAATGTTATACAATTTTGAAGATATTCTTTGGTGATTGAAATATGTCATGTAAGGATACTGTATAAAAATCATGTAATTAGACAAATACTATACCTTACTCTCCAGTTGTCTAGAATTCTAGGAAGCTGAAATCTCATAAAATAATGTGGTTTCAAAGTGATTCTTGGTTGCATCAATAGGAGTATGGTGTCTAGGTCATATGGTATCCCTCTATTCTGCTTTGCTCAGATCTCAACTGGAATGCTGTGTCCAGTTCTGGGCACCTCATTTCAAGAAGGATATTGACAATCTGGAACTTGTCCAGAGGACAGAGACCAAAATGGTGAAAGGTCTGGAATCCATGCCGTATGAGGAGCGGCTTAGGGAGATGAGTATGTATAGTCTACAGAAGAGAAGGCTAAGAGGGGACATGATAGCCATGCTTAAATATTTGAAGGGATGTCATGTTTAGGAGGGAGTGGGCTTGTTTTCTGCTGCTCCAGAGACTAGGATAAGGAACAATGAATTCAAACTAAGGAAAAGAGATTCTGTATAAATCTCAGAAAGAACTTCCTGATGGTGAGAGTTGTTCAGCAGTGGAATATTCTGCCTCGGAGTGTGGTGGAGTCTCCTTCTTTGGAGGTTTTTAAGCAAAAGCTGGATGAACATCTGTTGGGAGTACTTTGATGTGTGTTCCTGCATGGCAGGGGATTGGACAGGATGGTCCTTGTGGTTTCTTCCAACTCTATTACTCTGTGATTCTGTGGTTCTAGCTCTGTAATGATGCGTTCACTCAATATAAGTGCTCAAATAAAGGCTGAAGACAATCTTAATCTTTTAATTCACAGTTCTTAAAAATGGAATCAGTTGACTAAATTCAGCTAGTGTTAAGGTATTAAATCAAGTATTGAATACTAAGTCAAGTACTTATGCCAGTCTTGTAAAATCAGTAGGCCTACAGTATATGGGAGTAGTAAGTGCACTTAACTGATTAGATGTAAATGAATGTGTGTGCGTGTGCGCGTGTGTATAAACTTTCAATAGAAGTTTGATTAAACTTAGTATTTTTCTTCTCAAAACTGAGGAAGCTATCATTCCAGCAGAATCTACATTTTGTGGCAAAACAATGTCAATAAAATCAGTTTCAATCTGTCTGTTACATTGGAAGGTGAAAGTTTTTTTTAAAAAAGTAATGTCAACATTTATTTAGATACCCTATAAATGGCATGACCCAAAGTTCTTTATGGAACACAACTGAGCTTTCAGTCACTGAATTGGTGATATTCCTGAAAATATTTCCTCATTGTGGGAAAAGGGACTGTTGTGCATGACATGTATAGTTCTATATATATGGTTGTGAAAAGTGGGTGTGAAAAGCATTTTACCCAGGACAAGTAACATTAAAATTTATGCCAAAGTGAATAGTGAGCTTCTATACTGTCTGTATAGACATATGTTTGGAAGATACTTGTTACCCTGTGTACTGGGGGTCCTAGGAGGGACACCAAAATGTGCTCAACTAAAGGTGGGGAAAATTAGCTCACAGCACTGCTTAGCATTACGAGAGGCAGGGTAACGTAGCGAGATCTTGAACCCTATGTCTACGGGGTCAGGCCGAGTCAAGGAGCACACAGAAGTTGAAACAATAAATGATATTTTATTAAATATAGGCAAACAGTGTATGCAGCACATTCACACAAGATAACTAAAGAAATAAAGGCTGGAGTGGTATAGAGGGATTTTTAGAGGAGTTGCTGGTTTGGGTGATACTTCACCTGTCCTGAAGCCCAGAAAAATAGAGAACAAAGCTGGGGTGCGATGTAGCTCAGCACGTGGAGCTGAGGGGAGGCTCGCCAAGCAAAGCGGCAGCAGGGCGGGATGAAACTCGGGAGCGATCCGAGGAAGGTCTGGGAATCAAGGGTTTTTATAAGGAGAATGTGACTGCGGGCTAGGCCGTACTTGGGCGAAAACAATAGATTTGGAGTTGGAGACAAAGCCTCTGAAAGGTCAGAATTTGAATGATTGAGTTATTGCAGAGGTTTTCAATAGAGTAGCCAGTATGCAAACGCCGAGTACCTGGGAGTTGTATAGTTAACCCATCAAGCTGCCATCGCAGGGCAGAGGCTCTTTTGTAGATTGCGTGCATACCTAATTAAGAGTACTTGCCTGGAGGTCTCCTAAAGCAGCGAGTTGGCTATTTTCTGGCCTGCCTGTATTGTCCAGGAATATTAGGGCGATTAACGGCCGAGCTTGTATGCGTGCTTCTCCAGTGGCCTCACAAGCACGTGGAGGGTAATAGAGAACTGAAGCCAAATTGTGATATCAAAAGGATATCTTTTAATATTCCCAAAGCTCGGACTAGCCAGGGCAGTAACATACTGTACATGCATATGTACCCCCAGAGATGTGAATGCATTCATGTGTAAACCTCTAGAAGACCACTGTTTGTGGCTCGTGGGTCTCGTGCAGCTTGCTGAGTCTGAAAAGAAGTTCTACAGTTCTGTCTCAATACAAACAGTCTCCCCTCAAAAAAAGTATATATGAGTACATTTGGGGTAAACTACATAACCCCAGTTCACTTATATCCTCTGTATTAATCTCTTTTATATATTTGCTTCCTGTTTTACCACAATCAACAGTTCAGCCAGCCATTTCTCAACAATATAAACCTTTCTATGAATTATTGTGCTTGTATTCCTGTCAGTGTTTATTACACAATTTTTCAGACACACTCTAAGGAAATCCAAATATTTCATTCCTAAATACAAGCACATGGTGCATTTCTCAGGAACCAATATGGCTACACAATCCCAAATGAACAAAGCAATCTCTAAATGGTCTCTAAAAATGGAACTCGGGAAGTCCTTTATTTACAGAATCCCTCTTCCGTAAAATACTAAAGTCTGGTTTACATACGTGTAGTGAATGTAACAGTAGAATTCTGTAGTGATACCATGATCTGTAGCACTTCAGGTGTGAGGAGATATAATTTTTGAATCCATAAAGTACCTAAAATTATAAAGTTAAGACCAAATGGCACAGAAGAAGTTAGGAATTCTACCCGTACATGAGCTAGGTAAAAACATGCATGCCCTGCTTTTGAAGACATTTTACTGTATGGAAAATGCCTATGTTACATGAATGGCTTTGGGGTTTGTCTACATGCTATTATATACAATAAGGAACCCAGGTTATTGAATAAATGAATATATGGGCTGGAATCCTGTTGATGTCTGTACATATGCATAAGTTACAGAAGCAGTAGTGCATTTTTGTCTGATGTTGGACACCTGTATTCATTTCAAGTTTTCAACAGTGGAATTGTTCATGTGGTACACTTGGGTGTGAATCCACTATAAATCATATCCACACAGAACTATGACTGAACACACAACAGTCACAATATACACAATAATGCCATTGGGGAATAGAAATACTATGGCTTTTGAATTCAAAAATATACCTGTGTTAGTCTGCATCAGTATGCAAAAGGATCTTGTAGCACCTTTGAGGCTAACTGAGAGAAAGAAGTTGGTAGCATAATCTTTCAAAGACTTAAGTCCACTTCATCAGATGAAGTAGACTCAAGTCTATAAAAACTTATGCTACCAACTTTGTTCTCTGAGTCTCAAAAGTACTACAACATGCCTTTGTATACTATGGTTGCTAACTGTTGTTGTTGCTACAGTGTGCGTTCAAGTTATTTCTGGCTTATGGCAACCCTAAAATGAACCTATCATGGAGTTTGTTCAGAGCAGGATTTGCCTTTGCCCTCCTTTGAGGCTGAAAGAGTGGGACTTGGCCAAGGACACCAATGGATTTCCATGGCCAAGAGAGGATTCCAAACCTGGTCTCCAGAGGACTCTCCAGAGTCCTGGCCTGACATCCAAATCACTACATCACACTGGCTCTCAAAATACTATGGTAGTACAGTTTTTTAAGAGCTACCAAAATACTATGATAGAGCTTCATAAATGGCCAACAGTACATGCAAAAACAGAAGGAAGTACCTAATAGAGTACAGTTGCTTTAGCACAGAGAAATTCTAACTCAGATGATCAACCTTGCCATGCTGAGAGGGTTTGGGTTAAGCAATGTGAAACTTTAGGGTTTGCTAAGAGAGAGAGGAGATGAGTGAAAGAAATTCAAAACTAATGGCAATATAATACTTTCCACAATACCCCCCCCACACACACACACACACCAAAGAAAGCAAGGGAGTGATTTGTGGGAGCTTCAGTGGGCAGAGAAGGTACTCCCTGAAAGATAGATTTTTAGAGATGACAAAATATATGTCTCTTTGGTTCTGTGGGACCTTTCCAGGAAGAAGCTAGTGAGTATTGTGTACCTGGTTGCAACAGTACAAAGAAGATGAAATCCTCTCAGCCAACCAGGACTTTTATAGGAAAAGAATGAGTAAATGAAATTATCTGGGCAAAATTCCAGATTCAGGGGTGGGATCTGAAAGGGTGATTATAGCTTAAAAAGAAAAAAAAAAGGCCTTGGCTAGATAGTGATTTCAGGAAGATGTGTCTGAAAACATCCTCTCGGAGCTCTTGGTTGAAGCTTTGAGTAGAAGCCATACTCAGAGCAATACACCTCTTCAGTTTGGGCTCCTTTCTATAGCATTTTAGGTGGGAAAGACCTTTAATATTTGCCTAAGTTTGTCCATTTAACCATCTTGCAGTGCCTGAGGATATAGCAGTGTTTTGCTGACTGAGGGCCTTGTGTACTACACTGTTATAGTGCTATTATTCCACTTTCAACATCCTATGGAATCCCAGGCTTTGCAGTTTAGGGAGATGCATTTAGAATTCTCAGCCCGAGAACTCTCTGGTCTCAGCAAATTAAAAACCCCAGAATTCCATGGGGTGTTGAAAGTGGAAAGGTCCAAAGGCTCACCTGAGAAAGATTTTTGCAGTATTTTGAGTAGCAGAGAGAGAGAAGTATTGAGCTGATCATCCTGAACTCCAGTACCTTTTTTTTTTTGGGGGGGGGGGTCAGTTACAGAATGTTGTACTGGGAGAGATAAACCATTTGTCTGAAGGGTATTCAAATGTATCCTGGTAGTTTAATCAGTAGTCCTGACAGTTAGTGATGATAATGGAACTACATTCTTTTAGAAATAGGTGCAGCTTATAGTATTTGACCAAAGACCTTCTCTAGCAAGCCCTTTTCTATCCTTAGCCAAATAATTTCCCTTTTAGACATGCAGACTCATGTGTCTTGGCAGGGATAGTGTACAAATATACCCTTCTTGGGTTTCCTACTAATAAATTATATCCTCCAACTGTCTTAGTTTGGCAGAGACAGTCCTGATTAATCCTCTGCTGTCCCACTTTTTACAGCTGTTTTAAAATATCCTGGTTTCTATCTGCTACCATTTCCCCCTTTGTCATCAGTTTGCTTCAGTTTCTGTTTGCACTCAGCTCAGCAGAGGGGAGGGAAGATGAAAAGAGAGGTGGAATCTGGCCCTTCCCTGTAGGATTGGCAAAAGCAAACTGCTACATCCTCTCCTAGCTTCTGTGTTTTTTCTCATTAATAACTTTTGCCATCTGGACCCCACTTTGATGCTCCTTGGACACATATGTCCCAGTTTTTATCTCTGAAATTTTGGAGGGTATGATAAATGTGTTCTCGGACAGGTTCTCCTCTAATAGTGCTCTTGACCGCATAAAGGTCGGTGTTGAGATCAAGAGATGTGACTCCAATCACTCCCATTTATGTGTTCATTAGTACCCAAAAGAATGTTAGAAAAGCATTCATTTTGGAGTCTTTTATATTTCACTAATCCATTTTATTCTCTCAAAAGTAATAGAGATATATTTTCAGCAAGAGCTTGAAAAGATTCTTTTTCATCTATTAAACAGATCTCTGTCACTATGATATTTGTAATTCTGCTCACTTGTTAAATAAATATCTGTTAAAAGAATAAACCTGTCACAAAAAGTTACATCTTGGCATAAGAAATATAAATACGGCATGCAAAAAAGAGTGAGCCAACAGTAAAATTTCTACTCTTCCTGTAAAATTACACAGGATAATGTAGTGGAACTCTGTTAAGCCAAACAAATATATTGAATCAATGACTTCTTAGAGTGATATACAGGTTGGCATAAACTTTGAGGAGGAAAATAGTACACACAGCTTTAATAGAAAGACATCTAAACTTTTTTTTTTTTTTTTTTTTTTTGAAGCACCCAATCTTGCACTGTGTCACTTCAGAGAAGAAAATAAGAATTAAAGGCCATTATGAGGATACAATTCAAAGTCACATGAATTAATCTAACAGTGTTTATTTTTAAAAAGGAATAATAATACAAACAATACAGAACAAAATCTGATATAGTTCCTAGGAAGTTCCCCATAACTTGTGAAAAAGAACAATTGTATGAGAGAACACATGAGCAGGAAGAAGAAAAGTGCAAAGTATCATGGGGAAGCTTATAAGTGGAACAGTAGCAACATTTATATTAGGCTATATTAGGGGTGGGAATAATGTGGACTTCTAGACATAGACTACAGCTATCAGAAGTCCTTACCACTGGGGCTGGGTCTTCTATACTTGCTAAAACTAAACAAACACACACCCAAGCGGGACAGCTAGAGAAAGAACACAAACTTTTCCTAAAAGTGGCCTTCATCTGAAATGCAGTTGTCCATCCTGCAGCCTTTGAGAGTTGTATTTGTAAAACAGAAACACAATGCTTCTTTGGGCAAATGAAACCAGCTGAGCATTTGTTTGCAGCCTAGTTTGTACAAAATAACAAATTAAATCCATTTTAAAAGGATGAAAATATAATCACTAAGAAGAACTGTACATTATTTTAAAAATCTACCACGAACAACAACTAAAAACCAGTCACCTTGGGGTATTCTGGAACTCCAGCAACTAGAATGCTAGCAACTAAAAAGTGAAATGGTGAATGTCTGGTAAATAAGAATATCTGTACTACTCTCCCAAAGGAGCAGAGACTCAGTGGGCTGTCACTGGATTTCCACAGATGAGCTTGAATCCTGTTGATTAGTCCAACGTAGAATAGATCCATTCAATCAACTGTTGAATGGTGAGTCAATGCCTAGCTAAATTTCATTGATGTGATGGGTCTACTCAGTACTGAGAAGAGTAGAGTAATAGGAACAGGATTTAAGCCATCTTTCACTATGATTAAAAATGTGGTACATGAATTCATAATTTCAAGAGATTCAAGAAACTCTTAGGAATAAATAGATGTGTTCTTAATGGGAAAAAGGAATTCTCCAAGAGTATAAGAGCAAGAAATCTCTCTCTCATGTACATGCTGTTTTTCAGGGCTCCAAATAAATGCAGGAAGTGCTTGTTCACTTTCACTACAGCTTCTGTGTACAAACCAAATATGCTGGTGTCCCTTTACCAGTGAACTCCTTGTGCAAAGATTCCTCTTATGCCAACCATTCCAGAAAGCTGAGTGGACTGCCTGGAACAATATTTGTTTTTTGTTTTTTTAATATATATATTTTTATTAAAATTTAAATAAAAAATAAAAAAAAAACCTTCCCCACTTCCAAGCATCTTTCTTCCCAATTAAGTCTGTGTTTACATTCCATACGTACATTGTTTCTGTTTAACAAATAGTCTTACATTGTTACATTTAACATTGTTACGTTACAACTTATACTTTATCTATAACATCATTAGCTTACGTTACCAACATTACCGACAATCTTTCTTTATTCCTTCCTTTTCTTATTCTGTATCTTTATCCAGTTCAGAACTTCTTGCCATTCTCTTTCGAAGTTCTGGATTGGCTTATTTTTAAGTGAGAAAGTTAACTTTTCTATCTCTACCATATCCAGAACTTTTAATTTCCATTCTTTTATATCAATATAGTTTCTTTCTTTCCAATATTGTGCATATGTCCATCTTGCAGCAGTTATGAACAATATTTGGATAATGTATGAACATCAGAACCAGGGCAAGGGAGAGAATCTGGAAAGTAAAAGCCCAACTGCACAAAAATGTACCTTTTTTTTAAGGAGTTTTGCCACTCAAGAAATTTGGCAAGTGAATAACATCCAAAATGCACAATGTGATCCTAAACTTGTTTATGCAGAAGTAACTACCACTGAAGGTGGCTTCTTCCCAGAGAACTGCATGGCGGTATTATTGGCAGCCATCATCTTTCACAGCTTTTCTTTTAGGAAAAAAAATAGACAAATTGAATAATTATTTGATAGAAATCAGTGGGGGAGTTTTACAACAATGTAACAGAAGTGAAGAAGTAGCAGACACTTCCAGTCTCAAAAGAAGTATGTTCATGAACTCATCTTCCCATTAATTTTGATTCAGGTGTCAAAATCCTGGGTAGAAAACTGGCTCAGAGGAAGGAGGAAAAAGAATCAGTTAAGAAATCTGTGCTGCTGTGTTATGTACTCGTAACACAGTTTTGTATAAAGGTGGTTCAATGTATTTGAGCAATAGAGAGCAATGGGTAATATGAAGAAGCAGTTTAGAAAGTAATGAATGAATGAAAGACAGTGGAGGTTCCAGTATACAAATAAAAGATTTAAGAGGGAGGGGCATTCAAAACACCATGGGCTAAGTAGCTGAGCTGAATTAGTTCTTCCTGGCTGAGTCTCCTATTATTGTCATTGTTGTTGTTGTTGTTTTTATTTAGGGTCAATGCATTTTTGAAAATCTTAGGTAACTATTCTGCAAATGCCATTTATTTTTTTAAATCACATATAGCTGTTTACACATGGGTAGCAGTGTTTTAATTAGCTAGTGTTTAAGTTCATATAATCGGCAAATGCTGACAAAGGAAACAGGAAGGAATGAGAATTCCACTCTATGCATCAAAGTAGCCCAGGGAACAAATTGTTTTACATTGACCAATGTAAAGTAAGTCCCATATTGCCAGCGGCATTATACACCAAAGTCCCAATTGCAATTGTGTGAGACCAATACTGATGGCCCTAAATTGGAAGACACATGTGCATGTGTGTGTGTGTACGCCTGCTTTCAAGTCACTTGTCAATTTATGGTGAACTCATGAATTTCATAGGGTTTTCTCAGACAAGGAATATTCAGAGGTAGTTTTGCCAGTTCCTTCCTCTGAAATTTAGCCTACAGCACCTGGTATTCGTTGTCCATTTCCCATCCATATACTAAATAGAACTAAACCTGCTTAGCTTCCTAAACCAGACAGAATCTGGTACCTTTAGGGTGTTTAGGTTGTAAATATCCTAGGTACATTGGAACATATGTATGAGTTGGTACATCCCGCTTTGCATCAAAAAATATACACAGATAGTTCAGTCAAAATCAGTTTAATCTCTACATTTAGATATTACTGTAGATTCAGAACTACCTGTAGATTTGCCTACAGATTACCATTAGGCACACATTTCAATAGAGCACTGTGAAGCTTCTTTCTTCTCAAATAATGCCAAGTGAGAACTTATTTTAAATGTTTAATATTTTCAGTAAAATTGTAGACATGCTGCTACATTTTATTTCAAACAAACTTTTAGATTAAAAGAAGGAGGGCTAGTTAAATGAGTTTCAAGAACTTTAGCTTCATATTGATTAACAAGAGATAACATCTGTCTATATACCGATCTACCTATGGAGGTTTCACATGTTCCTGCATTTTTGTTTCAAAAAATACTCTTTGAGAGTGTATACAACTCCCAGGATATCTAATGAAAAGGCAAGCTGAAGGTCTCTGCATCATTGCTTCTTTGGGACAAACTAATACTTGGATGAAAATTTGAACTTTGTGTTCTTTGCAACCTACACACATTGCATTAAACTTCATGGAAGAGTAGCAGAAGAGGAATACAAGAAAAAAAAATCAAAACAGTATATTTTCTGATCAAAGTCCAACTAACTAGCCATTGCATTGAGTCTTCTATCATACAAAACACAAAAGGAAGCATGAATGCACATGAAAATTCTTGAATGTCAGACCAACATGTAAAACTGCAATATATGAAATAAAGAGGAAATGTCTATTCAGTGAAGCTAGAAAAATGATCCTGATCAGCAAAACACATTATTATGAATAATGCATTATGTCTTTGACAAATTATATTATACTTTCCCTCTTGTGGCTGGCACAATAAGATGCATAGCTTTGGATTTGCCCTAATAAGTTATGTGAAGAAATGGCAATACATTATTTTATTTTAATACCATTTATCATAAGCTATATTCTTCCTGTCTAAATATGCAAATGCATGCTAAAATGCAGATATATAAAACAAGAGTACAACATTTATTGATGGTCAGAACAGAATCTCAGGTGCTCCTGAAAGAAGATCAAAAGCACTGACAAGATTGTCAAGTAGATCTCCACCTAATAGAGAAATTCAGTGATGTTTCAGGACATTGCTGAGACATTTTAAATTTAAAGAAAGTAAGTATGGTCTAGGGAAGTGTTAGTTGGAAAGGAAAACTAATCAAGAAGACAGCCTATCTTATTTCAGAATGTGCAAGAGACCCCTGTCAGATGTGTCACATATAAAAAAAAATCATAAAGACTGTACACCTGACCCAACAATATGAACAGGCATATACATCGAGCAAGATAAATGCAGAATAATAGATATGTCCATTGCCTTCTTCTTTTTGCATGGCAGATGTAGGCAGCCTACAAATCTTTCAGTGCATCTCTTGGTGTCCCTCTGACATTTGCCATTTCTTTCTGCTCCTTGAGGAGAGGGACATATTGGTTACAAATTCAGACTTATCATCAATGAAATATACCCTATTCTACAAAATAAAATTGGTGCCCTCTCAAGAGCTTTTGGTGGTAGGCCTACAGATAGCCTCTCAATCTCAAACAGCTACTTACCTACAGAGGACACACACAAGGATGGGGAGACAGGTACAAGACCTTGCCACAAATCCAGATGTCTGCTGTGTCCACACAAATACTTGGGAAATGTTATCACAGGACCTAGTCATGTCACCAACAATATTAGATGTACTTTCACTTGCTCATCCTCTGATATGATATATGCCATCCTTTGTCAACAATACCCCTTAGCACTCTACAATGGACTAACGGACCTGGAGATAAATGGACATATATCAGACGAATAGGAATATAGGGGGAAAATAACCAGTTGCAGAACACTTCAACCTTCCTGAACATTTCATCTCAGACCTCAGAGCAGTAGTCCTTTAAAAAAAAATCTTCAAAGGTCGATGGGAAAGAGAAACAGCAAAATTGAGATATATCCACAAGCTCCAGAACATCAATAGCGGGCTGAACAAAGACAGTGGTTTCCCAGCCCACTACATATATTACAACATTAATTAACATGTTAATTAATCCTCATGAAGGCTTTCATTCCCATTTTATCACATCTGCCTTGTGGTTCTCAGCCAGCATCATGCTGTATTCCAAGAATTTCCTCCACCATTCATATTGTTATCTACTTATCTTGGCTTTAGATAATATCCTTCCTCCATCTTTTATCCTTCATCACCAAACCCACAAGTTTTGTATTTCTATTGTTATTCACACACAACACATTCATTCATGAATATAAATGTTTGTCTATAGGCATTTCACTGCAAGCATATGATGAAGTAGATTTAGTCTATGGAAGCTTATGTTACCAACTTCTCTTTCAAAGTTCAACTCAAAGATGCTAATTCATCCCTTTGCATACTGGCTTCAGAGGCCATTCCCAAATACTTTTGAGAGAAACTATGAGATGTATCCTATAACTACTCTTTCAGTACTAGCATTGTTGAGAGAAACCAGAAAGCATGGCAACTAGAGTGGCAAAAGACCTCCACATTCAATGAATCTTGCTTTGATATACAGGGAATGAAAAAGCTCCAAAGGTCTTCCTTACCTTTGTGGGGAGTGTACCAGCCACTCACTCAGAAAGCAGGAGAAAAGACATTTTTGGAGCATCAATCCTGAGTGAGTTAGCTTCTTAAAAACAGTCAGTAGAGCAGACGTTTGAGTGGGTTATAAAGGGCCCATTTGCCATTTGCAGATGGATTATGCCAATGAGGAAATGAGGTTCTTGATGGTAAATAGATATCTTATTTCCAGTGTTTAAACTGCAACTACAATTCAATTTCAATTTTGTAGCTTTAGCACAAAGGCATAGCAAACAATAAAACTTTTCAATGCAATACAACACAATAAATACATTCCACATTAATTTGAAACACATTGGATGGCATCTTGTTCAGTAGTTAAAAGATTATAAACCAGACCTACAACTGACTTAAGTCTGGTTTAAGCCAGACTTAAGCCAGTCAGAAGTCTGAACATGAACACACACACCCCCCCCAAAAAAGCACCGCTATCTTTTTAGAAAGGCAACGTATCAGTCAAAGGGTTTAAAAGGCACTGCAGGTAGGGGCACTGGGAAATGATATCTGTAGTACTCGCTCAGTTGAGGGGTGCCTTGAGAAAAGCCTTTACAGCATGATCCAAGAGGTTTCTCCAGCTGCTTGTCGATATCATTTTCAAGAACCTCCATCTAGAGTGCCTCAGAAGCCCTTTGGTTGAGGCAATGCCTGGTTGAAAAAGTGTGTGTGTGTGTGTGTGTGGATGTTTTGGAAGGGTTGGGATGGCATAGTAAGACATACTTCATTGTTCTAGGTACATCTGACACTGCAGGATCTCAGCCGTAATACCCATACACAGTACATTAAACAATTTATTAAAACAATAAAAAGTGATGATAGTACAGAACAGAAATGTTTATGAAACCAAATGTGCTTTTCATGAAGGAATTTTTCTTGATCTGCATAATGCGAAGAAGTTATAATCTCAGATAGTCTTACCTGCTGATCTGACTTCACATTTTTACAGTTAAAGACAGTAAGCAGTAGGAAGTTTATTGTGTCCTCCATCTTTTCTTCTTAGTACTATCATTTTGTTTATGTTCCTGGTTTGTCTGATGTGCATCAAGTTTAAATTGACTATTTGGCAGTCATACAGCTGTCTTAGATTATAGATTAAAGAAAAAAATCAGTAGCCTCACTAACATCAGTGACTGCCATGGTATCAAACATTGGGAGTAAATTTACTTTAAAAATCCTGAGACATAATCACCAAATGAGCCATGAAAATGGGCAACTACCACAGCCCATCTAACCTTGGTGTTTCCTTTTAAAAAAAAGAAAAGAAAAAAAAGAATCCTTAATTTCTGATTGCTGTGGAAGCAAATTCATTAGCAAATAACTCTTTCCTAGCCCCCAGCATGTCTTCAGCATCGTTCACAAAGAGTTCACAAATTTAACAGGCAAAACCCTTTACCTATGTAAAACTTTACTGACAATTTCCAAGCAATTTAATATGCTCAGGAATCAAGGATGTGTTATATAGTGTTATGCAGTGAAGTCTTTCTGGACTTCCCAGAAAGTTTAGAGTGTGTACACAATGATGGCCACTGAGAGAACAAATAATCACCTTAGGGGCTTTTTGTGCTACACAACTATAGCACTATGATTCCACTTTAGCTGACATCATGTAGAAATGTGAAGCAAATATAACACTGGTTTACAGACTGGGTCGGGGAAGTATTGTTTCCACCCAATAAGGACACTGAAGAGGAAAAACTGATTAAGTAGCTCTCCCATGGCTTCTCACTATACTGCACTTTTCAATTTTAAGGTTTACTTTGGTGAAGACATCAGATTGCATTGCAAGAAACTCTAATCTTCCCAAGCAGCCGGAAATGAAGATGACATTTATTTAGGGGAAGGTTTTCCTTGTTCAGTACTAGACAAACTGGGATAGAGAAGTAAATGATCTGAAAAGACCTTGTCTTATCACATAAACAAGGTGGCATTTGAAAAACTGCAGGACAGGTTTACTCCATATCCCATTTCCAAGTTTACTACTTCATTGCCAGGAAGTTTGCTTTTTAAGTGTTTGGCGCAGATGGTGTATTACTGTCTCTCTGATCACTGTAAAATGGAATCACAATGAGATGTTATCAAATCTTCTTCTAATTTAGCAATCCTATTCCCTTCAGATGCTTTCTGATCACAAAGAGCATTTTTTTTTTCTTAAACAGTTGGTCCATTACAGACAACTGGTTTATTATCCTGACTTTATTACTCTGGAAGTTCTGTAGAACTGTAAGGACTTTCTGGCTAAAAATAGAAAAATATATCATAGTGATATCAAATATTTTCTAGTCAGGACTAATCCCACGCTTTGGAAGTCAGACAGAAGATCCAAGTAAAACACGACCTTTTATAGCAATTGCCTCTTATGGCATCTATATAGCTATCATTTCCCAGTAAATGGACCAGTGCAGGAAATTGTGCTTTTACAACATTCCGTACATACACACATGCGCGTGCGCACACACAGATATATATACAAAAGCATTGTGGTTTGCTACTCCACCCACTCTGATCAATCAAACATATTAGATCATAGTATTGCTAGCATTAGTCACCAATCTTTGAGGATTATTTTGTCCCTGTTTTCCTTGCCGATTTTAGTAAGATTATTCAGTGACCCAGATGACTAGATAGACTAAAGATGCAAAGAATATTTGAAAACATTAAAAGCTGGTGGAAAAACATGTTTTGCAAATAAATCCTGGTGAGAAGAATCCCAGACTGACAGTTTAGAGGTCAGGACTTAGAATACATAAAATTTGTACATGGTTGTTTTGCACAGAAAACCACATTTTCTGCACAGGAAACAGGTTTTTTTCTTGTGCAGTTTTTTTTTCCCTACACAGAAAATGCTGTAACTACCAAAGAAAATGCTGTTTTCTGCACAAAACCATGTGGAAATTATGTGTAGAATAAGTCCCCAACTATAGAATTTTATTTGCAGGAAATACATCTGTGAAGAAATATCATTTTCTGCATAGAATGTGCTGTGAAAGTGACAGTCACATGTCAGTTTTGTGCAAAATAAGTTTGAAATTGTGAAAAATAGTCAAAAACTGCACTATGGGAAGAAAATCCCCAACTGTATTAATAGCTTCCTTCAGAAAAAAAGATAGTGAAAAATTACATTCCAAAGATAAACTTACATCTGGAAACAGGTTTAGAGAGAGTATAAACTGTGTGGGAACAAAGATAGATACCCCAGATACCAGAATGTGGATTGCATTGGGAGAAAGAAATGATCACCTGCATACAAATCCTCATTCAGCTATAGGTAGCCTGCCACTATATGTCACTCTAATTTAAAAGGTTTATTTAAAAATTCATTATCTGTCTTCTCTCTCCAGTGCTTTTGAAGGATGATTGTTGGTGATATCAATATGTACACATGACATGGGCCATTTCTGCACTGGATAGTTACAGTGCTATTATTCCACTTTCAACATCCTATGGAAACCTGGGCTTTGCAGTTTAGGGAGGTGCCCCAAAGCTTTAATAGACCTTGCTATAGTGTATAACTGCTATACTTTGAAACTATAATTTCTTTCTTTCTTTCCTTCTTGAGAATTAATCAAACATTTGAGACCACCAGAATGTTTCCCTACCCTAAACATCTTATGTCTAAATCAGGTATGGACAACTGTAGCCATCCAAATGTTTTTCAACTACATCTGTAATCACTTGCCATTATCTATGCTGGCTAAGGCTGTTAGGTACTGTCAGTAAAAAAATCCCAAAATATCTAGATGAACACAGTAACTCACACCTGACTTAAATGAAAGAGACTATATTCTGAAATTCATGGATCCTTTTAACTAGAGTAGAACCACTGACTCAGTGGGATTTACAGAAACATTGACTCTCCAGCAATGATTGATTCAAAGGGTTTACTCTAGCTGGAACAAACCAGAGTCTGATTTTCTTCTTCTTCTTCTGTATATTGCATGGTTTGCCTGAACAATGACATGCTTGCAGGGAAATACATTGACAGTTTTTGAGAGACTGGTAAGCAGCTTTCATATAAATGAGGAAAAAATAATGAACCCCCAAAGAGATAATGCTAGTGAATAATTCAATAAGGTTATCTTTTGTATTTGAGTAATTCTATTTATGAGAGAGGGAGAGAGAGTGGGAGAAGGAGAGAGAAGATCAATAAAGTCCAACTTGCTGTTTCCCATGGTCGCCAATCCGATGCCTTCAGGAGGCCCATAAGCAGATAAGAACAACAACTCCTGCTATTATTTCCCAGCAATTTATATCCTGGAACTGGCTCTGAATCTAAAGTTCATTGTTATAGTCATGACTAGAATCCATTGATAGCTACCATAAATTTGGCTAATCTCCTCTTGGGACATTTTTGACCTTTCTGCTCATGAAGGACTTCCAAGTGAAGTTTTCTTTTTTTCCTTGTGTGTAGGGAAGTGAAAATCTCCAAGAGTTGATCTCCTTCATTTTCCCCATATCTCGCTTACACCTTCTTGTATTCCTTGTTTTGTGTCATGTCTCAAGAATTTGTGTTTGCTACCTGCTTTGAAGCTTGGACAATCCTATTTTGCATGTTTTCCTTAATGTGTGTTCATGTCATTTGCAATGTTTATTGGTGATCAGAGCGGAGTGAACATTATCAACACCATTTCCTAATTACCTAATTTATGCAACTTTTCTTCATTGAACAAGGAATACTTTTGTGTGTTTTTCTCAATTACATACATATTAGTAAGTAAATATTCATTTCCTTCCTTCCTTCCTTCTTTCCTTGGTTCTTCACACTTTAACATACATTATTCACATTTTAAAATATGTGCATTGTTTTGTGCACACTTTTTTTTTCTCAGAAACAAATGAAGAAATATCCAGACATTCAGAGATTCTTTCAAATATTGGTGTATTACAAACACAGACAGATTTTCCCACTCAAACATATATTGATTTCTGGTATACACAGCAATAGGTTTTCTAACAGTAAACCGTCTGGAGTTTCTGTTCATAGTCTTGGATAAGGATGGGACGAATCCAGAATTTTCTGGATCTGAATCCCTGGAAAGTTCTGGGAATCCACAAATCTCAAAATCTTGAATCTTTTGAATCCTTTTTTTAAAAAAGGGTTTTAAAAACAACTTTTTTAAAAAAAAAACTAAACTTTTAAAAACTTTTTTTAAACAGAACTTTATTTTAAAAAAACTCCATTTTTTGGTTGGTGGATTTGAAAGATTCAGTTCGCCTATTTTTGCACAGAAATTCAGATTCGCGAATCTGGAATCCTTGCCAAGGATTCAAGGATTTGATTGGCCCATCCCTGGTCTTGGTTATCAAGTCTTGCCTTATACCACCACACAGCTGCCAAAGACAGTTCCTGTCATGTGATTGTGAGAAAGGAGGGATAGCTGAATATCGGAAGGCTGGAAGAGGTGACATCTTCATAGCAGCTACTTTTGAACATTGATATATTCAGTGCTTCCTTATGCCACAACAGGTGTGGCACTATATTTTGAGGTGGAAGGAGACTGCTGAGAAGGAAATGGGTTCCCATATTTGAACAATGAGATTGGAGCAGGAGAAAGAAGATTCTAATTCTTTGAACCCCCTTCTTTTCCAATCAAAAATCATAGGAAGGGAGAAGTTCAGAACGAGCTTGAGTGCTGTAAAAAAACACATATATAAAAGCTTAACGGTTAAACGGAAAAGCAACACTGAAACTGTTTTTAAGTTGTTGTTGTTGTTTTTTTAAATAAGTATGAAGTAGGACAAAATGTGCAATTCAAAAGCTGATAGTTATATAGCAGGAAAATATACATGCTCACACTGGAGGTCAGTCATTGGAATGGAAATTTATGGAAGCTTGAGCACACAGAAATCCTTGCAGAAGTGTTAAAATATACATATTGCACTTGCACCTGTGGGCACTATTGCTCTTTTCTTCTGAATGTTTTTGCCTATCACAATTGTCTAGCCTGACCTGGTTATTCTGTCTCCCATTCCACCTCTAGGGCACAATCTCTGGAACAACCCAGTGAGAACAGTGGACAAATTAGCATTCATTTTCATGAGATATATAGTATCAGGAACATGAAATGACTAATTTAAATTATCTTTTTACACTGTTGACTATTGAGGATGCAATGAATTGAAATATTGTATATTAATGTCAAAAAAAGTCAGTTGAATGTAATTTTAACTATATTGCCTGTGATGGTGGAGAACGAGGAGTTGTTCTCTGATGAGAATATGCATATAAAGTTTGTATCCAAAGGCTTTAGCCTTTTCCTACCTCCATGTACTCTACTGGCTTTTTTGTTTCATTTTTAAGGGATATAACCCATCTACCATATTTATATTGGTACAAACTGCTTAGATGAAAAACAGCGCTTAGAAATATTTCTCCATTGAATTATTGTGTTCCTGTTGTGCTCTTGCTGTGTTCTTGAACATATCTGAAAATGCACATTTTTCTATGGACTCTATTCAAATAGGGTAGTTTATCAGACCAATCCCCTACTCTCCAGGAATGTACTGGTTCCAGAATGTAAATTTTATGTGAACAAGAGGATGTCTGCATTTAAAAAAAAATCAAAAATGGATTCTTTGGAATTTTCATTTTGATTTTCTTGTGCATTCTTAGCACAGTTGCTACAGCTCAAGACTTCTACATAGCAGGAAATGTGTGTGTGTGCATGCACACTTTCAAATCACCTGTTGATGATGACTTCATGAATTTCATAGGGTTTTCATGGGCAAGGAATACTCAGAGTTGCTTCTGCCGTTTCCTTCTCTGAAATATAGCCTTCAGCACCTGGTACTCATTGGCAGTCTTGCATCCAAATACTAACCAGGACTGATCCTGCTTAGCTTCCAAAATCAGATGAGATCTGATGCCTTTAGGGTATTTAGGCCATAGCAAGAGTGTGTTGTTTTTAAAAAAGCCTCATGAACTACACTGGATTCCCAGAGGGAGGGGGGAAAAAAGGACTGATGTTTAATATAATTTTAAAATACAAACATTAATTGGACTTGGAATCTCTCTATGAAAGATTATTTACTGACTGGCTTTATCAAAAGAAGAGATTAAAACTTCCTTTACCGAGTCTGAAACTATAGCATTGTGCTTTAATCAGGCATCTCTGTGAATTTATCAGTGGGCCAATTTAGAGATATTTTAGCCTTTTCAGAATATTACTGTATACAGTTTTCTGAATTCAGGTTAATCTTTGGGAGCATAATTATCTACAAGGAAATGGAAAAATGTCATGTGGAGCGTCTAAAACAATTCTGGACTGCCTTCTTTAACTGTTCATTAACTGAAAAGCACAGAATCTGAGAGGTGCTTTGCAAATAAAAGCAGAAGGTGACTTGCCCAGAAACTGAAACAAAGATGGGATCTGGCACAGAGATGGAAAGAAATTTTCATCAGTTGAGTGCCTTTTATTTTTGCAAATCTATCCAATTTGTGTAAGTATACTGTGACAGTAATCTGTGAAACTGGAAGAAAGGGGTATGCATATCTTTCTGTCTTACATGAAAAGGAGAAAGCTACAAGCATCGAATTCATTTTTTCTTTTTCTTTTTAAAAATATACACAAGTAGATGTATTCTGTTTGAAAGACATGCACGAATACTGTTAGGTGAATTGCAAGAATGCATAAATTGGTGGTGAGGTATGCCCAAATCCACCAAGCTGGACCTGAGCTTCACTACACATTCAGGTGACCTCCATAAAAAGAAGGGTACAACAAAGCATACCAGACTGCTAGTACAAAATTGGACCAGTCCCCATGCCATATGACTCAGGTTGTGACAAATTGAAAAGCTAAAACAATGTATCCCCAGCCTCTACACAAATTGTTGAATATGCAAAACAGGGTGAGTAGGTGGGAAGGCATCCAAAGACAGACTGCCTGCAGATTGTTGAGGGAGTGACTGATATCTATGACTTCAATCTTACAAAGGGGAAAGGCCCACCTTTGTCACACACCATCTGGCTGCTTCATTGGTGATTCTACAAAGCATGTGCAATGCACATGGGCTTCTTGTAAGAAGACTGGTACATGATGAGGGAAAATGGAAGCTCCCCGCTTCCCCAAACCATCCAATAGACCTGCAAAACAACCTTCCCAGTAAATCAGGAACCCTTGCTTACCCTATATAGAGGAAAGACAGGAAACATTATTTTTTTAAAAAATGTGTATTGAAACAAAGATAGAGGAAAAGATCAATAAAAGTTTTATTGTATATGATCCACAATCCAAAACAGTGTTAAGTGTGTTTTAGATGGATGTATCTCAGTGGCCTTAAGCACACCATTCTGTTTTGTGACAATTCCCACTTATGGATATCATCAGTTACTGTGTGGAATGGTTAAAGCTTGGAAAATATTTTACAAAACAGTTTAAACATGCTCACTCACAAATAAGTTCTGCTGAATTCCATGGCTGGTAGTACATTTTATTAAGATTGCTAACCTGTGAAGTGCTACTCTGTACCGACAGTGACCATCTGATTGCCAAATTATATAAGTTCTTGCTGAAAATAGATATGGAAGAAGAGCAGGTTAAGGAATATATGATTAATTGGGCCAAGAATTTTGGTCACAATATATCCACGAGTCAATGGGAAAAACTTTGGAAAGAAACTGAAAATATATTTTGCTATGATCTTCAAGAAAATTTGTATAAGATGATGATGCACTTGTATCTCACGCCAGAGAGATTGTCAAAAATGTATAAAGGCATGACAGATAGATGTTCGAAATGTCAAGAACACACTGGAACTGTGTATCATATGTAGTGGACTTGTGGAAAGGCTAAGAAGTTTTGGATGGAAATACAGAATGTGATTCAAAGAATTTTGAAATGCCAAATAGTTAAGATACCTGAACTATTTTTGTTAGGAATTTGGAATGATGAGGTTAAAATTGACAAAAAAAATATCAGAAACTGCTTCAATATATACTGCTGGCTGCAAGACTTGTCTATGCAAAGTATTGGAAGAAAACTGAGATCCCATCAATGACTAAATGGTTTAAAAGACTGATGTCAATTGCAGAGATGGATAAATTGTCTGCCAAACTGAAGACATCTTCTGATGAACAATTTATTTCAGATTGGAGATATTTAATAGAATTTTTAAGGAGAAATGAGGGTGATTTGGTGATTTTAGGGTTTTGAATTTGCTCAATACTGTCTTTTTCTAAAAAACTGTTGTAGTATATTATTATCCTGAGAAAGACGCTGAGAAAAAATTAAATATGATTATAAGTTGTTGCTATAATATGTTTAAGATAGAGCTGATTTGATTAAAGGGAGTAATAACATAGTGGAATTAAATAATAGTATTTCAATATAGTTAATAATATTGATTTTTGAAATGGACATTTATGGAATACAAGAAATTTAGGAAATTTAGAAATTAAAATAGTTTGAGAACATAAATAAAAGTAGCAACAAATTTAAAACAGTAGAAAGTAATGAATCTAAGTTAAGTACATTTTCATATCTTGGAGCTGTTTGCAACATGGGTAGGAGCCATTTTTAACTAGGTGTAGTTTGTGTTGTTTTTATTTTACTATAATTTGATTATTAGTTTAGTTTAAGTATGGTAGATACGTGGTTTTTTTTTGTATGTTTTGTGTTATTGCATATGTAGGTCGATTTGTTGTTTGTCTTTATTATATATTGGTTTGGTTGGTTGTTTTTTGTTTCATGTATGTAAAATTTCTAATAAAAAAAAGATTGCTAACCTAGATGGAAAATTCATTTTACATAAGTAAAAATTTTATCATATAACAATATAGAAGTTGTACACTACCAAAGCATCAGCTGGTTTGATGGGTTATTGTGTAGTAAATTATTATATGTTAAAGGAGATTGGTTACAGGGCATTGTGCAATATTGGACATAAAATTAGGTATTTATATTGTTACACTATGCGTATAAATGCCAGCCCAAATAGCAATTCTATTGATAAAAATGTCCTGATTGGACACAGACATATAGAACTTGAGAGGAACATTTTGGAGAGATGTAAGAAACCATACGAGGCCAGAGGAAAATCTATATTCATAGAATCCAGGAGAAAATGAGACCCCAGATAATACTAAGAACAGGTAGTATGAAAAACAGCAGGCAGAATGCAATGCTGGATGACTCATTAGTGGGAAATGTATCTGTGCTAGAAGATTATGAGTTTAGAGTATTAAAAATTTAGTGCATTGTTTTGCATATATTTATAGCAGCTTCGGAAGTGGTGAGCGCATAATGTTGGGCTAAGTAAATACAGTTTGCATTCTGTGAGTAGAAATAAATTCCTGGATGCCATTGGAATTCCTTCTGCTCTGTATAAACATTAATTTGAAGTGTGGAGGGGAATATCTATGTGAAGTTCGTACAATTGTCCCTTTCTTTCTACATATATGCAGACCATTCTGTTTTTCAGGCTTATGCTCCTAGCTGCCACTGCAAATTTTCCCTCTCTCAACCTGAGACTAGTTAAGATGTCTAAATGGAAAAAGATATTAAGTGTGTAATGACTGATGGTGAACTGAGATATACTTTGTGATGCCTGTTTCAACAGCTGGATTAAAATGCCAAGTTTTCAGATTCAACAGTCAAAGATATGTTTGCTACAAATGTACTAAATTTAATCTCCCATTTATTTGTACGAAAAGGTTAATAACTGTTATCTATTTTGATAGCCCTTCAACCAATGTACCAAGCACCATTCTTCGTGTAACATAATCACTAGCATAATTATATTTCAGACTACTGGCTTGGATTTGTAAAATACAAAGTTTGAGAAATGCAGAGTTTATGCACAGCATTATACCATGAAATAAAGTATGAGCCTTCAAATCCTCTTTCTACTCTAGAGCATCAGAGGGCCACTTGTGAGAATCAAAAGGCCATCCAGGGTGTCAGAGGGCATCTGTGATATTGCAATGACTGCATGACTGGATATTGAATCACGCACAGTCAGTTTTATTAGAGTGTTATACCACTCCCCACTGGAAACATTATTTGGCAGTATTTGGGATCATTTGCATGTTTTCTTTTTTCAGTAAAAATCCAGTCTTCAAATTTTGGGAGGTGCTAGGGGTTTCAGAGTCCTAAGGGTTACAGTTAACCCACCCAAAGGGCTGCATGTTGCATATGCCCAAAGACAGTACAGTTCCTAACCTTGGTCTAGATTATAGACTAAATCAGCTAACTTCCTGAGGGGAAAAACCATTCTATTGTGATTAATAATGGCAGTAATTAACAATGATGCGCACTTCCCTAATTTTTATATACATATCTAAATAATACCAATAACAAACAGGGTGATCTTTATGCATTTTTCTGATCTCAAAGAGTTAGAGAACATGGGAGCACTTTTGACCACAAACTTTCTACATATGGTTTACAAAGGTCTCAGGTCAAGCCCATCCTCAAACAGAATAGAGGGGAAAGGAGAGAAGGTGGCTATATTCTCCACTGACCTTTGCAGGTTGAATGACAGTGATGGTGGTGATGTTCAGAAAAAGAGAGATGGAGTAAGGCTGTGTCAGAACAACAGGTGGCAAAATCGTCTCTCACCATTAAGCTGGGATGTGAGTGCGTGTAGCCTAATAACGTCAGGCACTATGGCTGCACATGAAAGGAAATATTTGCTTCCTGCTCCTGATACTGTGAAATATCCTTGTGAGCTCTCTCTCATTTGTCATGTGAACAAGCAGTTGTACCTGGGGTCATCTGAAGGGGCATTTGGTAAGAAATCATGGTATATGAGACCAAACACAGAAACTTGAGTTAAACAAGGGCCACTTTATTTGACCTAAACTATTTAATTAGTGTTGACATAGAAACAGAGCAAGAGGTGTGAACATCCTGGTACTGGTCCAGCTGAGGCCAGTGTCACCCCATGACTACTCCTCAGCCTTCTCTTGGGTGAAACACCTCAGCTCCAAGGATGATCCAAGGATGCTCCCCAGCTGGGCATAATTGGAAGGTAACCCACGGAGCTCCTATCCAAGCTGCAGAACTCTACAGTTGAGAGCCTGAATCCTAGATTAGCCTCACAGGCAGCCTCGATCCCCACCCCCAGGATGTGACACCCTAAAAAGCTCCCTTTTTAGGGTTTCACATTCTGGGGGTCCAGAGGCCTACCCTAAGCCAAAAGGGCTGCCAAAGGTGCACACTGTGTCTTATATTCTCCCACCAACGCTGCTACCTGCCAGATGATTGCTTATTTATTAAAACCACCCTAAGCCAACAATTGTCAAATTCCCACAGATACAGCATGGGGCAGTAGAGAAAATTCCTACCTAGCCCCAAAGTATCCAGTAAAACTCACACCAAATTAAGGGCAGAAGGGTGGTCAGTGCTGCAAAGATCCAAAGAGGCATGTGAGAGGGAGAGCAGGCCTTACATAGCCTTTGACTACACTCCCATCATGTGCAGCATCCTGGTGGAGATCAAATTGGTCTCTCCCATATCAAAGTGCTAACCTCCCCCACAGTATCTCATGGCATGTGATTTCAGGTATGCGTTACATATTCAGCAGAATTAAGTCATGCATAATAATTTTCTTAGATTATATCACCTCAGAGGTGGGTTAGAGAACCACATATTCTATCAATCTCGGTGTCTCCTTCAACATAAGTAGAACATTTAAAAGAAGTTTGATTAAAACTTTCCTGAAAAACCAGATCATTGATTGTCTTGGATGTGGGGAATGTCCTAATGTGCACTTCTATTGAGCATGAAATAGGAAAGTTTTCAAACTGATTCTCTTACAAATATGGAACATCCCTTATTTCCATGGCTAAAGTCATTCTGCAACAGCAGATCTCTGACCTGCAGTACATTTCTGTCTTGCCAGTTATTAAAGCTCCCTCTATAATCTATACTACCGGTCCCACAGGATAGCCTTGGAGAGTTGCTCAGCACTTTGGAAGATGACATGTATCAACGCAGGCCCTACATCAATACTCACTGTGAATTTATGAAGCAGGATGTCTGTTTCTTATTACAGCTCACACCGAGTCATCCAGCTTGAGTTTCTCTTGGAAAATTGCCTTGCTTGCTGTTGTTCAAGCTTTGTCCATAACATTTTTTCTGCAACAGAAGCTATAAAAAGATGGTATTCGCTCCCAATGAAGAATGTATCATCTTTTAAAATAAAGAACTCAGATTGGGATAAAAGAAAAATCTCACCTTATTAAAGGGCAAAACAACTGTATGTATGTGTGTGTCTGTCTAGGGACAAACATTTAAAAGTCTGGATTTCAATAGACAATTCTATTCATCTTACTTTTTTGATAAGGCCACATGTGTCTCTAATGAAGCCTATGGGAAGTTAGCCACACTGGCTACCTTGTGAGGGATTAACTCTAACAATACGTCAAAAAAAAAAAAAAATCTTATGAAACCTCAGTTACTAATTAGATTGCATAAGGAGTGCTTGACAGACAGGACAGCTATGGGTAATACATTTTGAACATAATTTCTGAGCCCTATCTATTTATCTATCTATCTATCTATCTATCTATCTATCTATCTATCTGTCTGTCTCTCTGTCTGTCTGTCTATCGATCTGTCTATTAATCTATCAATCATTCATTTCCATCTATCATCTATCTCTCTTCAAACATAAGCATTGCACAGGCCATAGTCTAGTTGCAGAGCACTTGAAGTATGCTGCGGTGGTGGTGGTGTACCTTTAAGTAGTTTCCATCTTATGGTGACTTGAAGGCAAACCTATCATGGGGTTATCTGGGGCTGAGAGTATATGACATGCCCAAGGCCACCCAGTGAATTTCCATGGCCAAGCAGAGAATCAAACCTGGTCTGCATGGATGTAGTCCAACACTCAAACCACTACACCAAATTGGATCTCGCTAGAAATATAGACTTTATCATTCAGAACTGATTCATTAAATTTTACGAGTTGTACTCTCTACTAAATATGCTTACAGGGACAACCTTAGACATTTTTTCTTCTTCCAGAAATGAATCTCTGACACAAAGTGTAATGCAAGTGTTGCAACAGGCCTTCATTCTCTTGTGTCCATAACAAAATCCACAATACAGTCTAACCTGAATGTATATTAGGATCTGAAGTTCCTCCAATGAAGCTGAATAGGCTCAAAATCCAAACAATTTTAAAAAAAAAGTTTTATATCCTTGGATGGTTCCATCAATATAAACTTCTTTAAAAACCATTGGTATTACAATTAATTAAGAGCCCAGCTGTCCAAGCAAGGGTATCTAAAAGGAATCTGCAACTGAAAATAGGAAAAATAATAATTCATAAAACTGAGCAATTTGAAGAAAAAAATCTGAAAAAGCATAGCACAGCAGTGAAAGGTGTTGGTGCCAGGTGTTGGATTCCAATTCCCATCCCCTTTGGCCATCAGAGCTGGGGATGATGTGAATCAGAATCAGACATGATCTGGAGGACCATGTTTCCATCTGTGTAGGCTACAGAAATCCCAATAGCATTCAGGAAAACACAAATATTCTACTACTCTCAAACTATCCTATTTACAAGCAATAGTGTATTCATCTCCTCAAAAATTGCTTCAATTTTTCCTCTGTCTTATATTTCTAGAATAGAGGTAGAAAACATGTGGCTTTCCAGAAGCTGTTGAGCTGAATCTCCCAGCTTTCATCCTTGGCTATGCAAGTTAGAAGTTTGCTAGGAGTTGTAGCCTACCATCATCATCAGTACCTCATGATTCTAGAATTTGTACGTGGTTGGATAATAGTACTTGTGAAAGGGATCTAGGAGTCTTGGTAGATCACAAGCTGAACATGAGTCAGCAGTATGATGTGGCAATCAAGAAAGCCAACATGATTCTTGGTTGCATCAAAAGAAATATGGTGTCTACATAAAGGAAGGTAATGGTACCCCTCTATTCTGCTTTGGTTAGACTTCATTTGGAATACTGTGTCCAGTTCTGGGCACCTCAATTCAAGAAGGATATCAACAAGCTGGAGTGTGTCCAGAGGCGGGCAATCAAAATGATGAAGGGTCTGGAAGCCATGCCTTATGAGGACCAGCTTAGAAAGCTGGGTATGTTTAGTCTGCAGAAGAGGAGGTTAAGAGGGGACAATATGCATGTTTAAATATTTGAAGGGATGTCATGTCAAGGAGGGAGCGGGCTCGTTTTCCGCTGCTTCAGAGACTAGGACAAGGAGCAATGCTGCAGGAAAGGAGATTCTATCTGAACCTCAGGAAGAACTTCCTGACAGTCAGAGCTGTCTGGCAGTGGAATATGCTGCCTCAGAGTGTGGTGGACTCTCCGTCTTTGGAGGTTTTTTAAACAGAGGCTGGATGGCCATCTGTTGGGAATACCTTTGATGTATGTTCCTGCTACATAGCAGGGGGTTGGACTGGATGGCTCCTATGATCTCTTCCAACTCTATGATTCTATGATTCTAAAATGAACCAATAAATACCAAGATACCCTTACCAATCAATACCCTGTTTGTTTTAGGATTTGAAGCTTTAAGATTTATTGCAATTTTTTTTCTTAGTAAGGGAACTATGGGACAAGAGGTCTTGAACATAAGTAAGAAAAAAATTAAGAAAGAGGACTAATCACCAGACCTATAAGCATATGTTGAGATTTTCATGCCCGTAATAACTAAGACTGAATCCTATACCCAGTTGTCTCGAAGGAGGCTTCAGTGCACTCAACAAGATTTATGTCTCTACTGAGACATATAACATTGTACTGTGAATCTCTACAACTTTTTTTGTCTGGAATTTCAAAACTCTCTATATTATGTATTAAGATTGACAGGAGTATTAAATAATAAGGGTGACCTGGCATGCCTATTAATGCCATCCAGTACAAAATTTCATTAAAGAATACAGTGCGTTCACAAATTATTTTTATCTGCCAGCAGCAGTACTGCTTCCCCCATCCCAATGAAAGAACCACAGGAGCATTATCTGATTCTTTATTGACAGGCCCTCAGTATAATATATTCTGTTGTGAAGGCCTGGAGCAAGAATTTTAGCAGTTTTATTAGCTGCTTGAAACCTTTTGTAAAGAAAATACAATCTTCTAGGCAATGGTGTACCTCCAGGAGGATTTCACTACAGGAAAAAGAGGAACATCTGAAAGGTCTTTTTGTTCTTCTTCTCATTAGGAGTGTTGAAAATGGAGGACATCCATGTGTTCTCTCCTCATTAATCAATGCCCGTAAAGTAGTCAGTGAATGGGCTGGGGCATCAAGTATGGACGTTAGCCATGGCAGAGAGTTTTGTTTAGTGTACATTCTTATTTATCAACTAGCAAAAGTATTCAGTATTCTTATTCCCACACATAGTATTAATTCAGCCAGCCTCAGCTTTGAATGGGTTGGAAACCACTTAGTTTTCTTTCCCCAGTCTCTTTTCTCTTTGCCTTTTTTGATGAACAACCATAAGATAACAAGACCAGACAAAGAAAACTGGGTCAAATAAGAGCCACTTTATTTGACTTAACCTATATGAGTTGTGTTGGCCTGGAAATGGAGCATGGGGTGGGGGGGACCCACCTGATGTGGGTCCAGCAGAGGCCACATGTCATCCTGTGACTACTTCCTCAGCCTTCTCATGGGTGAAACATCTCAGCCCCAAGAGGAAACCAATTGCTTGGGTTGCTCCCTAGCCTGGCATAATTGGAATGTAATCCAGGGAACTCCAACTCAAGCTGTAGAGCATTATAAGTGAGACCCTGAATTCCAGGTTAGCCTGAAGTGTAGCCTTCTTTCACATACCTTGGGATGCAGGATGCTAAAGAAGGTGTTCCAGGGCCCTACCCTACACCAGAAGGGTGCCAAAAGGTGATAATTGGTTTTATATTCTCTCCCACTACTTTCCACGGACAAGGATCTTACTCCCATTCCTCATCAGGCTGGCCAAAAGAGTCCTCATCCCCTTTTGCTAATTTCCCAGGAACAACATATTCCCCTTCTCTAACAAAAGAATGTCATATACACTGTAGAGCTCTGGCTGTCAGAAAATTGCACTAGGATAAGGAAGAAAGTGGCCTGGCCTGCCCCCCCCCAGCCCACCCCACCCAGGTAATTGCAAAGTTTTGTATTCACCTTCCAGCAGGCATGAGCAATGCACTTTGGATCACTTGCCCCCCCCCCCTTGTCATGGCAAAATGGCAGGGGGGGGGGGAGAAAGAAACTCCAGGCCAACTTTCTGTAAGATGAAAATCTTTCAATGCTTGCAAAATCAGGGTCTTGCACTTCAGCAAAAACAAGTCAGTCCCATCAAGGTGAATGACTAGAATGGCAGGAGGAGGCTCCAGTGCACTCCTCAAACAAAAGATGCAACAAACCATTCTACTGGAGGCCTTTTCTTTCCAGCCATTTGGCAGTGGCAACATTTCTCAAACCTATTTCAGCCCTAATATGGAAGCTTTGGGCCTGGTGCCCAAAACACCTTACTGTGGTTGCAAATCAGGACCCTGCTATCTTGCTTGCAGCTTCTAGCACCTGGAAACTAACAGAAAAAACAGAACAAAGTTAGTGGAGCAGAACAGGTTCATAAATTAAGAGGACACACATACCTCTTTCAAGCAAATGATTTCCAATGGCCAACACACAGGATAGCTTGCAGGCTCAATCCCATGGCAGATGCAGTAAAGGAAGCCTCAATCCTAAAAGAATGGATGCCAAACATGCAGACCCAAGCACTGCAAGACCTTCCAAGTAACTGTCCAGAACTGATACCTGGTGAGGGGCAAAAAGTGAATGTAACAATAATCCCAGTCAATCCCCCTTTCCCCGTGAGCTACATAAAATATTGCAGATCACAAAAGGGAAAAGAACCAGATCAGAACACAGTCCCAAACATACCTTCACCCCCACCTCTTTCTGATCAATTTTGGAGCACCTAACACACAGAACCACACTTTGACTATCAAAGCCCAAGTCTGCAAAGGCAAAAGCTCTGCCAAAAACATCCCCTTTGGCCACCATGACAAATTTGCTAATCTGTAAAGCCTCAATAGAAATAGGAAACACAAGGCATTTTGTGCAGTCCTATATCAACTTCTCTTTATCACCTTTTCTTCTTATGGAGTTCCTGTGCCTTTAAGAGTAGCAGATTGTTGAACCAATGTAGTTTTACTATACAAAGACTGAAATCCTGCTTGAGGCATCTAAAATACTGACTGATGACTATGCTCAGTCTCATGCCCTCATTCCATCTGTAAAAGGGAACAATCCAGTGACATGACTTAAATTACTATAAGGCATGCAACCCTCCAGTTGTTGTTGGACTCCAAGTCTTACAGCTTTAGCCAGCATAACCAGTAGTAACAAATGATGAGCTGCAGTCCAACAAGATTTTCCTGATCCCTTCCTAATACAAAAATTACTGAGTGAATGTAAGGAAAGTGTTAGGTATGTTACAAGAATCTGGTTTGGAGACATTACAGCTTTGAACTAGAACTCCCAGAAATTTTCCTACCATGTCACTCCTATAGTGAAATGATTAATGGTTCAGTCCTCAATTTTAACTCAGTAAAGCCCCAAAATGTGATGTCAGTCGCATCTGTACTGTCACTGGCAGAGCTTAGAACGCGAGGTTTTCAATAGACACTAATAACTGAATATGTTTAGTTTGTCAGATTGACAGCAGTTAATTCATTGATGAAGATGTCAGTGTTTAGCCAGACCACAGGATCTGCAGAGAATGTAATAAAGGTTGTCACCGGTGACCTTAGAGAAACGTATTTTGTTACTGATACCTTCAGAAGGGACTCTTTTTGTCCTTTTAAAATTGCCTTCCTCCAACCTTGAATATTTCTCCATGTGGGCTGCAAAACCGATAACAATTCCCAAATAGCTGTCTCAGATTTGTGGGTGTCCAGCTTCTGTCACGTTGAGGAAGGCTTTTCCAAACATAGGCTATCACCTTACAACCTCTTAGTTCCATTAGTCACTCATCTGCATTTCTCTTTTGTTCCCACTCTCATCAACACATGTACTTCATGTATGCTCAAATGCTGGCTGGCATCCTGTTGGTGAATTATGATGGCATAAGTTGGCCTTCATTTGTGACTGCTACCCAATATTCTTGTCATCATCATCATCATCATCATCATCATCATCGTTTATTGATTAGTCAACTGACCATATCAACAATAAAAATATAACACATAATACAAAAATACAAATACAGAAATTACATACACAAATGGACTCAACCCATATAAAATTGCTAAAATAATTAAAACATATAAACTTAAACTTAATAAATAGTGACTTTAATATAAGAAGTAAAATACATGATAAACAAAAAAGATAAAATGACAAGTATAAAAATTCAGTCATAACATTTAAATAAGCTCATCACCATGACAGGGTACCCCATTTTGTGTGATAAAAAGAACTCTCAGGTAGGCAGCTTTTGTAATAAATTTTGCAATCCTGCGGACTGAGTGTGAATTCTCTCCGGAAAGAAAATAGGTCAATTTAACAGTTGGATCCCAACTGGTCATTCTAACCAGAAGTGGTTGTAAATATTGGGATCTCACCTTGGTATATATACAGCAATCAAACAGGATGTGCGCAGTATCCTCTATGGCTGATGCACCAGAGATACATGTTCTTTCGTGGTATGGAATTTTTCGAAACCGTCCTATTCTTACCATAGAATTAAGTTGTTCAAATCTAGCTCTGGTGAAAGCTATTCTCTGTCTCTGTGTTAGGTTCAGCCTAAGATACTTTTCTAGACCAAATATAGTTTTATTTTTGGCTAACCAATTTAGAGACTTAGAACCGGCCAGCAGAGCTATGTCTGTTTGGGCACTGATGTCCAAAATTCTTTGTTTTAATGTTTCCTGTGCTAAGTGTCCACAAGATAATAAATAAGACAGGGAAAAGCCAAGCTGGTGCATTAGTTGGAACAGTTGGCATATCCAGGAATTTGAATGCTCGAGATCCAACTGTTCATCTAAGCAAAGTTTAGGGAGTCTTCTTGGGTAATATTCTTGTCATATCACATGTCAGCATTCTGTTCCAACCATGCAATGACTGAAATCCTGCATCATTCAAAGCTCACAGCCTGCCCTCAACACAGCTGAGAGATAGGATGGGAAGGACACCCTCAGCTATTTTCTGCTAGCTGGATGTGTTGCATGGTCATCATCTGCTCACAAGGACCTCAGAGATAGCTGTAGGTGCCAGTTGCAGAACATTCAGCTACAAGAAATTAGCTGGACCTGTCCTCTGTTATTCCCTCTGGTCTTTGACAACATGGAAATGGTCATGGGGAGTTTCATTGCTTGCAAGGTGAGCTTTTTTCTTTTAAATAGCATCAGGAGATTTGGCTATAAAGACATAGCAACATAAGCTAGGTACATTTTCCGTGTAGGATCTCAGACACCGTATTAAAAGTTAGTAAGGAGTAATTTATTTCAGTTATAGGATACTTGCCCACTGCAAGTACATCATGGGTTAGCTATGGAGACTGGTAAATGATTCAGAAGTAAAGAATTCTTAATCAGATTTTTGGAGCATATCTAAAACATTTTTTCTGGATAACTATCTCCTTTCTGCTTCCCTGCTCTCAATCAAAAAGTGTGGTGTGCTAAGATTAGTGGTAGATTCAACATATTACATGGAGGTGCCAGGGATTCCAAATACAACCTTTAATACTTGTGGTTTTAATGATCATGTATCTGACAAGTTCATCTTTATAGCTAAAAGTGAGTGGACAAGAAGGAGGAGGAAGATGAGTGGATGAAAATGGGAAAGGTGGAGAGATTGGAGGAGAGAAAGTCAGGAGAGAAACAAATGGAGGATAGATTTTAGGAAAACTCAATTATTCAGGAGCCCAGAACTGAGTGATTCCCTAAAGAACTGCCAAGTAGTTCATTGCAGCTCACCTTAAATAATATTATACAGTAACTATGCAATACAGGGAGCCTTCCACCTTTGTGGTGTTTAGGAGTGCAAGACCCCCATGAAAATGGAAAAAATGCACAATTCTGAATCTGTGAAAGTGGGAGGACCACTGTACAATAATATACAATAGCAACCAGTGCAGAATATAATCAACAGAAGAGAGAAGTTACTAAAGAGACATAGAATGCACTTCTCTCCCAAGAAGATTCCAAAGATATTTCTTTTATACAGATCCATGATGGGGATTTGTCTTTCAGGCCTATGATGATATTCTGAAAGGGACAAATAAATAAGTAAATATTTAACATGTATGATCAAAAGATTATTTTATCTGACAAACTAGCCTAGCCTCCACAAGTTGTGATTGACAAGCCAAGTGGCATGTCAATTTCTGTTAATGTGCTCTAGCACTGAACTCTGCTAAAAGTCTGATGATCAGCTTGATGTTGGTGTCCTAAAAAGGCAGTGAAAATAATAGGTTTATACAGCCACCAGTGAGACGCCATACGTCATTATTGTGCTGACATCAGTAGTGAGGGAAAACAAATATTTGAAAATATTTGAAAAATTGTTGAAAACATGTATTTTGAGTGTTGAGCAACCTTCATGAGAAGGATCCTGGACGGACAAGAATCTTTGCAGTTCTGGACTTATTCTGAGCAAAATTTACAGGTGGTTGTTTTGTACAGAAGACAGCATTTTCTGCATTAGAAAGAGCATTTTCTGCATGGAAAATATTATTTCAGCACAGAATTATTAATTTCTGCACAGAAAAAGTGGTAAAAATAGGCACATGGTTGATTTATATGGAAAATAGCATTTTCTGTACAGAAATTAATATTTCTGTGTTGAAAAAAATATTCCATGCCAAAAATGCTGTTTTCTGCACGAAGCAATCATAGAAAAATTTTATGCTCAATAAGTCCCAGATAGTGAATAACCTTTGAAACTGTATGGTTTTTAAAGATTTTCTCACAGTGGGAACAACATTGCCAATATTACTCACCGCTACTTTCAAGAAAAAAGTAGTAGAGAACAGTTGGTGGTGTGGTCTGCCTTCAAGTCATTTCTGACTTATGGTGACCCTAAGGCAAACTTATCATGGGGTTTTCTGGTGGCTGAGAGTATGTGATGAGCCCAGGATCACCCAGCAGGTTTCCATGGCTGGTCTCCAGGGTCATAGTCTAACTTTCAAATCACTACACCTAGAATTCAGCTTGGTGGGACAAAAGTTATATAAGCATGTGTAAGTCTCTAATTTTTACTCATCTAGGCCTGAAAATAATTCTTATCCAGCATCCTATAATCCTATAATCCACTGCAATATTTCCTTCTGTATGCTTTTCTGTTTCCTTTCTTTTTTTTTTCTTTTGACTTCTATTGAAGAATGGAAACAGCAAGAAATGGTACTGTGTGTTTCTGAGATGTTACCCCTTTGAGTGCCTAATGCTCTAAGACCTTTGTATTTACGTGTTCTGACCTTTTTGTCAGTTTTCTCAACAAACACATTAGCAGCATCTTAAATGGAGCCAAATAGTGGTATGAAAGCTGCCATTCCCATGAAAGTTTTCATTTCACTATAATTCTTCTGGCTATGTTCTTTGAGCAACTGTGAGGTTCTGAAACTACAGTTCGAACTAGATGTTAAAAGAAATGTCTGTTTCCTCCAACATGCGTGTTTTTCATCCTATAACAGGGTTTCATCATGGCTCATTTTCATATTTAGCCTGTGTTTGTCTTCTGACAACTAGACAGAAAACAAAGATTGCTTAATACAAAAGGAAAACCATGTTCTATGACAGACGTTTTTCAAGACCTGACAAGCAAGTCTTTTAAAAATGTGTTTGGGCCAGTATCTTATATGTCACAGACTATAGCCCAATATAGAACAGTGGGAAGAAGATTATTTAGGGTATGAGCATATGTTTAAAACAGGCTGAACACATGGCATCTCCAGATATTGCTTGAAAGGACCCCTCCCTGAAACTCTGAAGTTCCATAGTCAGTTAGTGTAGACCAGTAATGTTCATGAATCTATGACTCTTCAGATGCTGTTGGAATAAAACCCTCACAATTGCCATTTTTATGGCAGTATCTAATGAGAACTGGAGTATGAAATATCTGGATGGGAGAAAATCTAAGCAATACTGAAGCAGATGGACCAATAGCCTTTATAAGGCAGCTTTCTATTTTAGCCATTACAAACCCATGACCGAAGGTTTGTCACTCCATTATTCCTAGGATGTGATATTGATCATGGCTTCTCAGGAGTCAGAATACCAAATAAAGCATCTTTATACCTCTGTACACAACTTCTATCCCACAAACCCCAGGCTGTTTGTATGTATCATATAGATAGCATGTCATCTGCACATGTCTTAGCAAATTATGAGAAAAGGAATTAGTTCCCTTTTAAATATAACATTATCAAAATTAACATTTTTTTTAAAAAAAGTCAGTGATGGTGATCTGAGATGATGAACAAAAAGTTTCATGAAAGAGGAACATTTTTTTCAAGAGTTCTGTTGTAAATCAATAACAAGAAGGCTTGCCTAGTTACTTCCCCCTGTCCTTATGGAGTGGGAAATGTTATAGGCGTTGAACAGGTTTGCTTTCTAAATAAGTTGGCACTTGTTGAAATACACCAAGCATGAAAGGAAAAAATGTTGAACTTCTAGATTCTCTCTTTGATCCATCAATTTGGCACAAATTTCAAGCTGCCCTCAGTATGGCCATTTACAATTGTCCAGCTGCCACTGTGCCATTGGTTGACAAATTAAATTACTTCTCAATGGTAGCTGAAAACCTTCCAGTTTGTTTGGTTCTTCCTCTTCACTCTTCTCATCACTGATGTTACTGTCCTCCTCCAAACTGTCAAAGGCATCCTCATTTATTTGCAAATTGAATTCATTTACCAAGCCTTTAAGATAATATCTAATTCTCCTAAATTTAAGGTCCACATGCTATAAGATCTAACTGTATGGGGCCTAATTGTGGGGAAATATGTGCTAAGGAACAAGCAATTAGATCCAAGGCACAAATACATCTGTCCAGGTGTAATGACCACAACAATGGAAGGAGTTCAGATCCCCTACACCACTCCTACATTGTTCTCCGATTGTAACATTGACAAAATTAGTTGTGCGTACACAGGTTTTATTTGTTACTTAAAACACATCCTGTCTTTCCTACAGGGATCTCACTGCAGCATAAATGGGCATGAGCTTCATGACTTAATAGGAATTTCTAAAATTTCATCAATCCTTTTCAGACATCCTGGTCACCATGACACACTATCTAAAAAAAAAAAAAAAAAAGGAAAATGGAGGATGACAAGTGGAGAAAGTGTATCATATCAACTTGACAAGTTTGGAACTATGAATAACTCACTGTTATCTTATCATACTGAAGAAATTTTAGCCACCACAGAGTACTGCCTTCATGTAGAAGTTCCTGACTTTGCTATCTACTGTAAAAATATCAGAATTTATTGTATAAATTCTGTAGCCCTATTGAGGCATCAAATCCCGTTTGTACTTAAATGAAGGACAGTAGGATTAAATATGCTTGCTTTGCTTTCTGACCCATCTTTGTTGCAGAATCCATCACTCAACATGCATTTCAATGTGAGCATAGATGAAAGGTCATTATTGTGTGAAACACCTACAAGCGTAGAACATTGTGGATCTTTTCCTACAGGGTCAGTGATAGAGTAGACAGAGCTAGCGCATTCACCCCTGCAGTTCCTTGTGTGATTCTAATCATGTACAGAATTTGAACAATGGAAGAGGTGTAATGCTTCTTTATTATGCTGGCTGGATCATGATAACTATACATACTCTTCCAACTTCTACAGCAAAGAGTAAGAACAGGCTGAGAATACTTCTTTAATGTATATAATCTATATAATCGAAACAATAAAATCTACATTCAGTCTTATAAATTATTGCTGAATGGTGATACATGTGTATAGTCTAGGAAGAAAATTAAGCTTTCCACATATTTATTTCCATCAGCTATCTGATGTGGGAAATGGGCGAATATCTTTTTGTGCAAGGAGCTGAATTTGTGCCCACTGACTATAACTTTTTCTTTCATTCATGGAAATCTTTCAAGGACTGGCAACTGATGGCTCATGGATCAACACCTTTACATGGATGACCACATTGACTAAGGCAATTTCTGCACGGAGCAAGGGAATCGCCCTGGCCGATACTTACCGGACTTCTTGGCTGCACACTTGGGTCCAGGCTGGTCCAAATCAGTGCATAGCCACCGCTCCGCACTGGTCCGGGAATGAGAATGGCAGCTTCTGGTTGGTCGAGGTTCTCCACCAACCGCTGAAGCTCGCCAGCCTAAAACCCGCCCCTGGCAGATCACAGGTTTGCACTGGTGCGAGCCTGCAAATCTGCACTGGAGCACGGGCACGGAGTGGCACGCTCGGTGCTTTTGAAAGACCTGTTTCAAGAGGTCTTTCAAAATCACGCTGGACGACCACTTTGGGTCATTCCGGAACGGGCTGAGCTGAGGTACTACAGTAAGTAGGTCCAACCCAGTCCGCTCCCAGGTGCAGACGTCCTCCCTGGAGGATGCTGTGCACCATTTCTTTAAGCCCATGCGGAAATGGCCTAAGACTGATCTTCACCACATAACTGATGTGATGTGGCTGAATCTTTCTTTAAATATAGGTGGGAACATGTGGGTTGTGGTTGCATATGACTGCAGCTAGATTATATCTTTCGTATCTAAATGGAAAATCTCTTGGATCATTGAGAAGTTGGAGCACATCCAGAGGGGGGCAACCAAAATGGTGAAGGGTCTGGAAGCCATGCCCTATGAGGAGTGGCTTAGGGAGCCAGGGATGTTTAGTCTGCAGAAGAGAGAATTAAGATGGGACATGATAGCCATGTTCAAATATTTGAAGGGATGTTATGTAGAGGAGGAGCAGACTTGTTTTCCACTGGTCCAGAGACTAGGACAGGGAGCAATGGATTCAAACTGAGGGAAAAGAAATTCCACTTAAACCTCGGGAAGAACTTCCTGACAGTCAGAGCTGTTTGGCAGTGGAATATGCTGCCTTGGAGTGTGGTGGAGTCTCCTTCTTTGGAAATTTTTAAGCAAAGGCTGGATGGCCATTTGTCAGGAGTTCTTTGATGTGTGTTCCTGCATTGCGGGGGTTTGGACTGGATGGCCCCTGTGGTCTCTTTCAACTCTATGATTTTATGATTATATGACTTCAAAGTTGTGTGCTGTAACAAGCCACATCAGCTACTTCTTTATGGAAATACTTGTGATGAAAAAAGAGTGCAGAACTTGATTTCTATTTCTCTGCATATTTTCAGTGTACCCAGTATCTCGGCAATCATCAGATAATATTGGTTGAAGCTAAGACCATTAACTAGTCAGTTTAAATTTTGCTCTGTTAGACTTGTCTAATTACTCAGACCAGTATCTTTGGTTGTAAATGGAAATTCTATTTGCAGAGCTGTGCCAAATTTGGCTAGAACCAGAATCTTGAACAGAATCGTGCTGATTTGGACCAGATTCATTTAATATCCAATTGGCCCAATTCATTTCAAGGATGAGGAAGCACAATTCAAAGTGATCTGGACTATAAAAGAAATTTGGACATTAAAAATAAAGAGAAAACAGGTAGTGTGTCTAAACTTAAACATATTCAGGAATAACACACCAAGGCAGTATAATATGGAGTAGAGGGAGGAGAGCTAAGCACTGCTCGCTCACAGCTCTAATAAGCAAGCAGGAGCAAGAATTTTACCAGCAGTTTCCAATCACAATACTTATGAAGAAAGATTGTGAATGGTCACTGAAGTATCATGCATCTATTCTTTCAGTACTGCCTTGGTTACAGAAACAAAATCAAGGAATCCAAAAGTCAGTAACAGTAAGGCCTTACGCAGTCAGCTAACCAAACAGACAGAGAGAAATCAAAAGTTTTGTGAGGGCCAATAGTTTTGATAGCAATTTTAGCAAGCCTGCTTTTCCATTCCTTCATAAGACTTGTGAGAGCAAACGGTGGTGGTGGTGGCATAAACTTAATTTCATTTACACAGATGCAACTGAGAAATTAACAAAGAATGTGTTGCAACTTATTGGATCCCACAGGACTAGAGGTTCAAACACATCAGCTTCTCACAAGCACTAACCCACCAGACTGCAAGAAAAATAAATTAATTTGCAGCAGGGTATTGAATGTTCAAGATTACAAAAAGCATAACACTCAAATTCTAGATGATTGGGCTACTCATAGGTACCTAATCTGCCTGCTTTTAGATATGACCCTCTAAGTAATATCAAGCTAGTCTAAAAGGTAATGTACTACCATCTAAAAGATAGAAAATTGACCATGATGGTCCTAAAAGAAGGCAAAACAATCTTGAACAATCATGCCAGACTAATGTTATCTCTTTTTATGATAGGGTTACACGCTTGATAGATGAAGGGAATGCTGTAGATGTAGCATATCTTGACCTCAGTAAGGCCTTTGACAAAGTTTCCCATGACATTCTTGCAAAGAAGCTAGTAAAATGTGGGCTGGACAGGGCTACTGTTAGGTGGATTGGTAATTGGTTGACCGTCTGAACCCAAAGGGTGATCACCAATGGCTGCTTTTCATCCTGGAGAGAAGTGACTAGTGGGTGCCACAGGGTTCCGTCCTGGGCCCAGTGCTATTCAACATCTTCATCAATGACTTGGATAAAGGAGCGGAGGGCATGCTAATCAAATTTGCAGATGATACCAAATTGGGAGGAGTTGCTAATACACCAGACAAAATGAATTTCAACAGAGAGAAATGTAAAGTCCTACACTCAGGCAGAAAAAATGGAATGCACAAATATAGAATGGGGGACATGTGGCTGGATAGCAGTATGTGTGAAAGGGATCTAGGGGTCTTGGTAGATCATAAGCTGAACATGAGTCAGAACATGTGGCAGCCAAGAAAGCCAACATGATTCTTGGTTGCATCAATAGAAGTATGGTGTCTAGATCAAGGGAGGTAATGGTATCACTTTATTCTGCATTGGTTAGGCCTCATTTGGAATACTGTGTCAAGTTTTGGGTACCTCAGTTCAAGAAGGATATCAACAAGCTGGAACAGGTCCAGAGGAGGGCGACCAAAATAGTGAAGGATCTGGGAATCATGCCCTATGAAGAATGGCTTAGGGAGTTGGGTATGTTTAGTCTGCAGAAGAGAAGGTTAAGAGGGGACATGATAGCCATGTTTAAATATTTGAAGGCATGTTATGTTGAGGAGGGCACAGGATTGTTCTCTGCTGCTCCAGAGACTAGGACAAGGAACAATGGATTCAAGCTGCAGGAAAGGAGATTCCACTTGAACCTCAGGAAGAACTTCCTGATGGTCAGAGCTGTCTGACAGTGGAATGTGCTGCCTCAGAGTGTGGTGGAGTCTCCTTCTTTGGAGGTTTTTAGGCAGAAGCTGGATGGCCATCTGTTGGGAATGCTTTGATGGATGTTCCTGCATAGCAGGGGGTTGGACTCGATGGCCCCTGAGGTCTCTTCCAATTCTATGATTCTGTGATTCTATGATTTTTTTTAAACTATCATAAATGTGATTAAAGTACAAATTTCTATTTCTGTAGCAGGTAGATTTGACTTGGTAGTTGTGTGAAAAGAATTGCTGAATGAGAAGAGAAATGAAGAAGGTGCAATGAAAAGAGTTGATGGTTTCCATGTGGTTATATCTGTTTGTATGATGCCTCGGTATGTTTATAAAAAACTTTTTTCTTTACTTCATAAAATACTGTATTATTTCCTTTTTCACTCTTTTTTTTTCTGTAAGGGAGACAATCTGATAATACATGACAGAGAGTCATTCTGTCAGAAAATGTCCTTTTAGGGCTTTCCAACATGTCCATCAAACCTTCCTCTTTTCTGTGTCCCTGTGTAACAAAAGCTGAGGGAACTCCTTTCATGCCACTGAAGTTCAAAAGTATCCAGTCAAAATGTTCTTCTGTTAGAAAAGTTTTGTACATTTCAGAATTCAAGGCAAAATGAATTGCATGCTACATTCCTTTTTAACCAGTATTGGGGCCATTCTTAGGTGTCTGATCAGTAAAGGCCCAAACATAATCCTGCGTTTAGATGTTCCATGTTGCAGGCTATGTCTTTGAACAAGAATTTGGGAAACTCCACGAGTTCAAAAAGTATTAGGTTACTCTAGTTGCTTGAAATGCACAGTGGGGTTGTGGGTGAAAAGACAGCAAGCAGGTTAAGGTCAAAGTTTTAGGGGGGGGGGAGTGGAAGCTGTATCATATTAATCTTTAAAAGCTTATCTGTTGAAATACTTTCTTGAGCAAATTCAAGACTTGGAGAGACTGATCAGGAATTAATTTGGGAAAAGGAGCCATTTAAAAGGAAAGCAACCTTAAGAATGAGAAAAATATGTGGAAGAAATTGAGTACTTTGCCTCCTGTTTGGGTACCATTCAGGGATTTCTGGTGATTTTAATTAACCGCAGCAGGCATAGCTTCTATTTGTGCTACTGACTCACCTGGAATGCATTTGCACAATCTAAGCATACATAATTCCAACAATAAACAGCAATGCAGTTGTTCTCCAGCTAATGGTTACCTATATTTCATACATAATAACTGGGAGGCACGCTTCTACTAATGCCCAGTGGATATTTATTGCAGTGGAGGAGGTTGAATTAAAGTTTGGTCCTAATGGCACACAGTAATTATGATTTGGCTTCTTTCTAAATATTTGGACATGATTGATTTTTTGAACAAGATGCATGAATCCTGTCCCACAATCCTTACCAGGTAACATCACATAAAATTACATCATTTCAGTATTCTGCAATCACATTTTCTTAACTGATGTAAAATGGAAAAATGAAGGTGGCTATTAATAATCTGTTAAATCAATTGAATGTCTGTTTGGTCTCCTCTGTGATGATGGTTTGTTCCAGTTCTGGGCCACAAGCAAAAGCTGCCCTCTTCTTTTCGCACTTTGTTAAATTGTGTTAGGGAGAAGGTCAGAATTCTTGAAGAGTAGAAGAGGTGCATGACAGATAAAATCAGAAAAGTTCTCCAAAAAAAATTCATCTGAAAAACTACCTCATTGACTAATATTTTAGCATAAATAAATAAAGGAAATAATACAATTGCTATTCCCCCCCTCTCCTCTGCCACCACCACCACCTTTTCTTTCTCTTCACTTCATACTATCATAGAATCTTAGAGCTGGAAGAGACCACAAGGACCATCTGGTCCAATCCCTGCCACACAGGAATACACAACTAAAACACCACTGAAAGATGCTCTTCCAAGCTCTCTTTAAAGACCCCCAAAGGTGGAAACCACAATGCTCTGAGGCAGTCTATCTCGCTATCAGATAGCGTATCAGATAGTAAAAAAAATGCTTCTAATGTTTAGGTGGAATCTCTTTTCTTCTAATTTGAATCCATTGGTATGCGTTCTGCTTTCCGGAACAGCTGAAAACAAGATTGGTCCATTTTCTCCATGACAACCTAAGTCATTCCTCATAACATTTAGTTGCCAGACCTTTGATCATCTTGGTTGTTCTTCTCTGGATATGTTCATCTTTGAACTGTGGTACCAAGAACTGGATACAGTGTTCAAGATGAAGTCTGACTGAAGAAGAACAGAGAAGCACTACTACTTCCCGCAATTTGAACAGTGTATTCCTGTTGATACAACCCAGGATTTCATTGGTTTTTTTGGTTGCTGCATTACATGGTGCATCTCATTCAGCCCTGGAGATTTAAATTCATTTAGCGTAACTAGATATAGCTTTACTGCCCCTTTATTTATTCTGGGCTGTCATTCCTTTAGTACATGCATTATTCTATTTTCATCAGTTAGGGCACATTTTCACTTTTGGGAAAAGACTGAAACAAGGAAAGTATCAAATAATTTGGCCGTTTGTCTGTCCAATTAACATTTCACAATCTTCTCTATACAGTGGCTGTATTACTTTGTTATTTCTCTTGCTCAGAACATATCCCCCAAAATAATTTTCTTAAAAATTCTTTAGTAAGCCTGAGTTTATTCTGAGCTTTATATTTTTTTACTTCCCCCCTGCAAGTATTGTTTGTTGCTTGTATTCCTTTTTTGGTGGTTTCCTCTTTCTTCCATTTCTTATAATCTTTTATAGCCCTTTAAGCTCTTTTTTTCTTTAAAAAAATCATCAAATTTCACAGATAATTATTTTCATTTTCTAAAATGACTGCTGTCATCAATTTTCACAGATAATTACTTTCTTTTTCTAAAATGGCTGCTCTGAAATTCCAGGTAAATACATTTTTGCTTATGGAGTGGCCAGACATGCATTTTCACAGCTAAAGCTAATACACCAGCAGTGCCCCTTCCTGGACATGTCTAATTTGATCACAGTGAGAAAAAGACTAGAAAAGCTGGACTAGCTCCCTCTCTCCACTGAGAGGTGAAGACTCTTGTTTATAAGGACCAGGCTTTTTTAAAAAAATGTGATGTACTGTTTCTGTTTTGCCTTTTCAGTAGTGATATTTGAAATGATTCTTCATCCTCTAAATTCTATAGTTCTATAAAATTTATTGGATACATATTTTAATTATATTTTCGTAGTAAAATATATTCATTTTAATTAAGTTTGAGTCCTATTTCTGGGGCAAAAAGTAAACAAAATCCATTATCTATGAACTCTTTCAAGAAACAGAAAGCCTTTAAACACGTTACTGTTCATCGTATTTCACTATGGACTTTTTCTCCTAGTTTCCAAAGGTCTCCCATACAGCATATACATTACAGTTACCTTCCCCATTCCCCATGCTTTACAGTATACACCTTGGGATATTCATGGAGTCTAGAAATAACTTCAACAATGCCAATGAGTACAACAAGTCAGCCATTCAATATTATCCATCACTCGGTACTCCAAGTTTTGCATGCTGCCAATCTGTATGTACCAATGATTTACTGAGGAGGAGTGAGTCATTTTCTTTAGGGATTGTCACTGTAGCTACACTTTAGGCAGAGTGAAACTCTTGCCATCTGAGCAAAACCTTGTGGTTCATGCAAACAGAAAATCAGAGGTTTTCATTAACAGCAAATCAAGCAAAAATACAAGAAAATATTTGGAATGCTTAAAAAATAAGCAGATTTAATTCCAATCAACTTGGGCTATTAAGTAATTATAATACATGCATCTTAAATTAGTAATAAATACTGGAGGTAGATTTAGCAATACATTCCTAAATAAGAAGCTTGCAGCTATTCTTAGAATTTGAAATTCCTTATTTCATGTTTAAACCAGTTGCCAAGGGATTTGGAAGCCTTCATTGCTATAATCATGTGCCAAAGAATACACACACACACACACACACACACACACATATATCCAGCAATGATTCAATAGATTAAAACCTGTCAACCTAATATTTGTTCTAGGTATACTGAATGGGAGATATCACTTAAGAAAATATCTGTGAGGTTAGGCAAGATGAAAGCAAGTAAAACTATCAGCTACTTTGACAGGATGAGACATGGACCTGAAACTAGTTCAGTGGACATTATTACAAAGCTCTACATTTATACAAAACCCAAAATTTAAATGGATGGATCTTTATCTATTGTGTTGTCTTAAGGCATAAGGAATTAAGTGCATATTACCCAGCTACAAGCCCTCCTGGTCCCTCTCTTTCCTAGCCCTGCCTAGGAATTGTGTAGAATCCTGCTTAATAAATCTAGTTGCTAACATTTTGGTGGAGCCTGAAATTAATACTCAAGATTCAAATAAGCCTAACAATGAATAAATGAAGCCAAAGTGTTTAAAATGCTGATAAAATACATTACACTGCTGCATAGATCTCCCATGTAAGCAAAGTGACACTCAAGATTTTACAACACTTCTACCATATATGGTGCAAGAAATGCCAGATGTCCAAGTGGAGTTCAGAAAAAGAAGAGGAACTAGGGTTCCAACCACAAACGTATGTTGGATAATGGAATGAATTTTAAAAAAATAGAAGAAAATCAACCTATGGTTTATATTACTTTGGACTGTGGTGGAGTCTCCTTCTTTTGGAGGTTTTTAAGCAGAGGCTGGATGGCCATCTGTCAGGAGTGTTTTGATGTGGATTCCTGCATTGCAAGGGGTTGGACTGGATGGCCCCCATGGTCTCTTCCAACTCTATGATTCTTTGATATTACAACAAAGCCTTTGATTGTGTAGATCATGAGATATGGCTTGCTGGTTTTTTAAAAGTGTGTGCCATAGCATTTGACTATCTTATTGTGTAGCATTTACTCTGGACAAGAAACTACTATCAGTGTACAATACAGAGGAAAAGAATAATTTCTCATTGGGAAGGAGGGCAGGCAGAGCTTTTACAATTTATATACAGAACATACCATATGGAAAACAGGATTAGAAAAAGGATCAGTGAAAATTTGGGGAAGGATTATCAATAATTTAAGGTATGCAGATGAAACCATATTGCTTGATGAAATAGTAAAGACTTGGAATGGCTATTGATGAAAGTTAAGGAGCAAAGTGCAAAAATCAGAAAGAAAACGAACAAGAAAATAAAAGAATGATCACAGTTGATTTACATAACTTTAATGTGGTTAACAAAGACATTGAAATAATTCAAGATTATGTATAAATAGGCTCAGTCATTAATCAAAATGGAAACTGTAGCCAAGAAATCAGAACACAGGCGAAACTTGGAAGGACAGCTATGAAGGAACTAGAAAATATCCTCAAGTGCAAAGACATACCAGTAAATACCAAAGTCAAAATCATCCAAGCCATAGTGTTTCTAAGTTCTACATGTGAGTGTGAAAGCTGGACAGTGAAGAAAATAGAGAGGAAGAAAATCAACTTGTTTGAAATGTGTTCTACTTGTTCAACTTGTTCTAATTCTGGCAAAGAATTCTATAGATACCATAGATTGCTAAAAAGGCTAGTGAATGGGTGCTAGAGTAAATCAGGCCTGAATTCTCATTAGAAACTAAGATGACTAAATTAAGTCTGTCATACTTTGGACATCTCATGATAAACTAAAAAAGATGATGATCCTCACTAAAGCCCAAGACAATAGGAAAAAAATAGAAAATTGCATAACAAATAAATTGATGCATTAAAAGAAGCCACGCAAAAAAAAGGAAAAGAATCTTGATTTATTTCAAAGTTAATGCTTCTACATATTGTTATTTCTTACAGAATGCTGCACAATAACTTTACCTTTCCTGGTTATATTTTTTGTCCTAAATCAAAATCCAGGATTATTTCTTTGATATTGTACAAACTTGTTGCCTAATTCATTTTTCTCACATACAAAGGAAATGGTTTTAGCTAATTAGTGATAAATTACAATAGGGAATACATACATTGTTAATACTTCTCACACTCATATTATGCCCCAATGAATTTATCATGATTAATATTATCAGAAATACCTAATCTTGCTTAATTGACAAGTGAAATTGGATTTTTGAGACCATGCATGAGGTTTGAAATATGATACCTCTGTCTTTTGGGGAAACAATACTTTTCCATGGAAAACTGGAAATGAAACAATGCTGATTTAATAAGAGGGTAAACCAACCAAGTATTAGTGTACACATAACTTTATGCACTGAAATGCATGCCTCTCATACTCATATTGGTCTGGAAGGTTACGATTGTTTGAAAGGCTTTCTAAGATCCATTAGAACTGTGGTGGTTGGGGTGTGTCCTTTCAGATGTTGTTACCTATGAACACCCAGCATTCTTCATCACTGGCTATGCTGGCAAGGGCTCAAGACAGTCACAGTCTAGCAAAATGTGGAAGGTTGCACTTTGCCCATAGCTGCATTAGAATGTCAGCATGCAGCCCATCAACTTCAAAGGCAGTTCTTCTAAGAGAACTTCACATTTGGCATATAAATGAAACCCTTCCAAGTAGACTCGTGAATGTTGACAGTGGAGTAGGATGTTGATGTTTGATTTCACAATATTTTACTTCCAAATATGTGAACAAAGGAAAGGCCATTATTTTTTTCCAGTGAGCTGGTTACAAGAAGATACCATTCGAGTAAAGAAGTTAGGGAACCCAGCTAAAGAATATCCATCACAGCTCCATCAAGATATATTGTTGTTAAGTAATGTCTGGTTCCAAACCTATGTATGGATGCATTTATTTAATATCTATGCTAGTAATAGCAAAATAGTAAAATTATGTGCATCTGCACTTGATTGAAATTTGTTCATCCTAGCTGACCAATATAATAAACTGCCTTGAAATCAATGTCATTTCTACACTAGACTATTCTAGTGCTATTATTCCACTCTCAACATCCTATGGAATCCTGGTGTTTGCAGTTTAGAGATGGGCCTCAGGTCCCTCTCTAAACTGCAGACCCCAGGATTCAATAGGATGTTGAAAGTGGAATAATAGCACTAGAACATTCTAGTGTGGAAATGGCCCAAGTCCCATGACAACCAGTTGAGGGAGTTGTGTATATTAGCTTGCAGAAGAAAAGATGAAGAGGTGATATGATAACTTGGACTATCTGAAGTGCTGTCATATGGAACATGAAGAAATCTGTCATATGGAATGTAAAGAATTATTTTTCCCTATTCCAAATGGCAGAACCCAAACCAATGAATTCAAATGGTAACAAGATGTTGACTAAATATTAAGAAGCACTTCCTGATGTTAAGATCTGTTTAGTAGTGGAATAATCTCCCATGGAAAGTGGTAGATTTTCCTTAATTGAAATAATTTAAAATAGATTTTGGGTGATCATATCTGTGCTTTACTTATGGATTTCTACATTAATAGAGGTTAGCCTGGATGGTCCTTGGAATTTCTTCAGAGTCTATGAATCTGTGAATGTTCTCCCGTATCCTACTTTCTTCATAGCTGCTGCACCTGCAGCCTTTTTCCTCCTGCTGTTACTTCCTATGCTGGTGTAGTTATACTGGCTTAATCAGCCAATGTGATGCTGGCCATTTTTTAAAAAAAAATCTAGGTAATCAAACAACTGAAAGAGGGGAACTGAAATAGAAAATACTTCCTTGCAACATTCCAGTCAATCAGAAAGAGAGAGAGAGAGAGATATGACACCCCAAGGCTCAAATGCAGAGAAAACATTAAGGCTAAAAGCTGGCAATGCAAAATGCCTTTCCAATGTCCCCAAACACTTTTGGCTCTGATAAAGTAAGCCTTCTTGGCTCTGTGTTGCTGAGAGTTTTATTTTTAGAAATATTTTTCTGGTGGCAATGATAATTTTGAGAATTAGGATGCCAAAGTCACTTTCTTCTCACAAATACGAGGACTTAAGTACATAAAAAATTAATGAAAATAGTTGTCAACTCCTCACACGCTTTTTCTCCAATCAACTCCTCCTTACTGAAATGGACCTTACACTGTAGGTGACTCCAATGTGACTTTCAAAGGCTGGGTACTGCACAGAGAAACTGTCAAAGATAAAAATAGCACTTGGGTGTCTAATCTCCATTGATAATCAAAGAAAGCTGGGTATTGTTTCACTTCCCTTTCAGATTTAAAATGCAACAACGCGAGTGCTTTTTGAATGATTCTTTCCAGCCTAGTTGGCATCACATTTAAAATCTGTGAGACTTTAAACATTCAGCTAATGGGCAAAATATTGCTTTATTAAAGAAATCCTCAGTGTTTCTGCCTTATTCTTTGTTCTTTTCCTAAATCAAGAAAAACCATTTGTTATCAGGCAGTAGATATTGAATTGTTGCAGGATGTAAGTGGAATGAATGAGGCAAAAATGTTGCTAAAGGCTTTTCTTCCTGAATTATGCAGAGGCATTGCAGATTTCACAAATGAGGCAAAATTGTATATATGCAATGAATGGAACAAGTTTGGCAGTCTGGTCAGTCTTGAAAGTAAGTCAAAGTTTGGTTTTACTTCCAAGCAATGAGAAGAAGCTAATTGTGTTTTGGCACCTATGAAACAGCCTCCATCAGCAGAACAGATTTCTCCCCACATTCCCCAAGAACTCCCTAATCTGATTCAAATGATTTGAGAACCCTCTTGAAGAAAAGTTTAAGGTGCATTAGGTGACTGCAGGGTAGAGGAGAAAAATGAGTTTCACTACAAATAAATGGCCTACATTGTATTTTTTGTTGCCTGTAGTGCTCAGTGTTACAAGTTTTCCCCAATACATATCCATGTTGCCTTGGCCCTATTTTTTTTTTTTAATCCCAACCAGTGCCCATGCTCTTTGGGTATTTTTTGTTACCCAAAATGACCCATGCTCTTTGGATATTCTTTTTGGGGTGGATGAAGAACACTCTGTGTTCTAAGTGTGTTGGCCCCATTTGGAGGTGGGTAGTGAAACTGGAATTAGCAGTGGATTCAGGAAATATAAGACCACTACTATTGACCTTAGCACTAAAGCAAAAAACACACTGCTAACCCTATTGCTAACACTCAGGGCCATTCTGCACTATGGCACTATGATTCCACTTTAACTGCCATGGTTCTGTTCTATGGAATCATGGGATTTGCAGTTTAGGGAGGGATATCTGGAATTTTCAGCCAGAGAGCTCCAACACCTCCCAAGACTACAAACCCCATGAATCCATAGGAGGTAGCTATGGCAGTTAAAGTGGAATCATATTGCAATAGCTATGTAGTATGGTAAGGCCCTCAGAGGCCTAAATCCTATTTGTTACTTGGAACTAAAGTAAACTCATTGAACTGATTGTTGAGTGAGGAATCAACATGTCACTTAATAGCATTGACTCAGTAATTTTACTTAGTTGAGGTTAGCAGTAGAATTCAGGTCAGCATATGTGAATTCAAGTAGATTTGTAGAATACTCCGGAACTCACTTAATACTCATTCTTTTTTTTTTCTTTTTCTTTTTTTAAAAGAAGGAAATCCTAGTGCATGAAGGTTTACCTTCCAATGTATTAGCAAGGATACATATATTTGAAATAAGCAAATAATCCTATTTGGGCAATGGACCCCACTGACTGATTACCTGCTCTCCAGCCCAGATTCAGGTATATTTAAATCCACTTCAAAAAAAATTTCAGAAAATCATAATTCTGAATGAATGTGTTATGTTACCGAACCAAGGGCATCAAGTCAGTCATTAAACATATACAAGTCTCAAGTCAAGTCAGTGCATCATTTATGGCCAAGTTGAGTCTGAGTCAAGTCACTAAAGCGACTTAAGTATGACTTGAGTCCCAGTCTATCGACTCAAGTCTAAACCACTGGGATATTGTACTTCAGACAAAAATATTCAGCCACTTCCAGAAAGGAATGTATACACATGTGAAACAAATAAACGTGTGTGAACAAGATTCTCAAGACTGGGAACAGTTGTACCTGTTGAGTTTGAAAATTATAACTTACTCTTGGTGAGGAGGGAGTAGAAATGTGTGTTCTGGCTCAGTTCTTTCAGTGATGTTCCTGTTATTTGACTCCACCAATATTGTCCACATGTTTGAAGCATATTTGAAGGTAACCATTATTTCCAAGAGTTTTAGTTTCTAGGGCTGCAATAGGCTTTCCAGTTTGTGAAGGGTGAAAGAGCTAGGTCAAAACCCAGTGAAGGAGCTAGGGCTTGTGTGTCCCCACTCCCTCTTCCTAGGAGTATAATCCAGAATACATGAGTCACACTTCATATAATCCTGACTGTACATCATGCATGTTACAGTTCAGTCCAGAGCATACATACCATTACTCTGTCTCACATTAGACACTCGTCTTAGATTTTAGACACTCGTCTTAGATTTTAAAAAAGCGGACTTCTGTAAACTTAAGGAGCTGCTGGCTGAAATTCCGTGGTCAAGAATAGGGAAAGAGAAAGGAGTTCAGGAGGCATGGGAGTTCCTTAAAAGGGAGATACTGAAGGGACAGTCTAAAACTGTGCCAATAAGGAGGAAAAAGGGAAGGCATCTGAAGAAACCAGAATGGTTGACTAAAGAACTCTCAGCTGAGCTAAGCGTTAAGAGAAACGTGTACAGGAAATGGAAGAGGGGGGAAACCACCAAAGAAGAATTTAAGCAAGTAGCCAGGAGATGTAGGGAGAAGGTCAGAAAGGCTAAAGCACAGAACGAACTTAGGCTGGCCAGAGACATTAAAAACAATAAAAAGGGCTTTTTTAAATATGTCCGCAGCAAAAGGAAAAAGAAAGAGGCAATAGGGTCACTGCGCAGAGAAGATGGCGAATTACTAACAGGGGGAAGAGAAAAGGCAGAACTACTTAACACCTTCTTTGCCTCAGTTTTTTCCCAGAAGGATACAAGCACTCAACCTGGCGGTTGGGGAGCAGGGGAGGAAGCAGGGGAAATGTGGCACATAATAGGTAGAGAGGTGGTACAAGAATACCTGGCCACACTGGATGAATTCAAGTCTCCAGGGCCAGATGAATTGCATCCTAGGATATTAAAAGAACTGGCAGAGGTCATTTCGGAACTGCTTGCTATAATCTTTGAGAAATCTTGGAGGACAGGAGAAGTTCCAGTAGACTGGAAGAGGGCAAATATTGTCCCCATCTTCAAGAAGGGAAAAAAAGAGGACCCAAATAATTATCGCCCAGTCAGCCTGACGTCAGTACCCGGAAAGATCCTGGAGCAGATCATTAAGCAGTCAGTTTCTAATCACTTAGAAAGCAATGCGGTACTCACGAGAAGTCAACATGGGTTTCTCAAAAATAAGTCATGCCAGGCTAATCTTATCTCTTCCTATGATAGAGTTACTAGCTTGATAGATGAAGGGAATGTTGTGGATGTAGCATTTCTCGATTTCAGTAAGGCCTTTGACAAAGTTCCCCATGACATTCTTGCAAAGAAGCTAGTAAAATGTGGGCTGGACAGAGCTACTGTCAGGTGGATCTGTAACTGGTTGACTGACCGTTCCCAAAGGGTGCTCACAAATGGCTGCTTCTCATCCTGGAGGGAAGTGACTAGCGGGGTGCCACAGGGTTCTGTCCTGGGCCCAGTGCTGTTCAACATCTTCATCAACAACTTGGATGAAGGAATGGAGGGCATGCTCATCAAATTTGCAGATGACACCAAATTGGGAGGGGTTGCTAATACGCCAGAGGACAGGATCAAAATTCAAAATGACCTGGACAGATTGGAGAGCTGGGCCAAGGCTAACAAAATGAAATTCAACAGAGAGAAGTGTAAGGTCCTACACTTAGGTAGAAAAAATGGAATGCAGAAATATAGGATAGGGGACACGTGGCTGGATGGCAGTACGTGTGAAAGGGATCTAGGAGTCCTAATAGACCACAAGCTGAACATGAGTCAGCAGTGTGATGCGGCAGCCAAGAAAGCCAATGCAATTCTCGGCTGCATCAATAGGAGTATGGTGTCTAGACCGAGGGAGGTACTGGTATCACTCTACTCTGCTTTGGTTAGACCTCATCTTGAATCCTGTGTCCAGTTCTGGGCACCCCAATTCAAGAAGGACATGGTCAAGCTGGAGCAGGTCCAGAGGAGGGCGACCAAAATGGTGAGGGGCCTGGAAGACATGCCCTATGAGGATAGACTTAGAGAGCTGGGTATGTTCAGTCTGCAGAAGAGAAGGTTAAGAGGGGACATGATAGCCATCTTTAAATATTTGAAGGGATGCCATGTAGAGGAGGGAGAGGGCTTGTTTTCTGCCGCTTCAGAGACCAGGACAAGGAGCGATGGATTCAAGCTGCAGGAAAGGAGATTCCACCTGAACCTCAGGAAAAACTTCCTGACTGTCAGGGCTGTCCGGCAATGGAATATGCTGCCTTGGAGTGTAGTGGAGTCTCCTTCCTTGGAGGTTTTTAAGCAGAGGCTGGATGGCCATCTGTCGGGATTGCTTTGAGGGTGTTCCTGCATGGCAGGGGGTTGGACTGGATGGCCCGTGTGGTCTCTTCCAACTCTACATTTCTATGATTCTATGATTCTATGATTAACTAGAACAGTTTTGAACGTACAACAAAGAGATTTGTATCCCTTATTTGTCTGCGTATTCAGAACTAATCTGGCTACAGCTAGAGAAGGGTGAACTCCTTAGCTCAATTTAGATTCATCCTAGCAATTAAGAACAAAAGTAAAAAAATGCTTGAGGGGGAAAATCCCTAGGACTTCTAAATTGGCTTGTAATTGCTGACTCTCTGCGAGCTCCCTTATCCCAAATTCCCTTATCCATCATTAAGACAGGTATGTCCATACAATAGGGGCATCTTCAGCTGCTTTTCCTCCCTCCCCATAGACACACTTTCTCTTCTTCCTCCCCTTCACTACTTTCAGGAATTGTGACAATGACAGAACAACAAAGGGATAGAAAAAAGTCTAGATTTGGATAAAGTCATCAGGTTTGTTTTCTTCCACATTCAGTTTATTGCAAATTCGGGATCCTCATATTCAGACACTCCAGTTGTTTCCACCACATTTATGAAGATAGTTGCAGATTTTTGGTACACTCTTTTCAAAACTGAACAGGATTTTCAATTATCTGCGCCAGCCAATTTCAGTACACATTGCTTTTCTCAGTAAGGCAAGGATCAGGTTGTACCAGTATGACATGTAACTTTGAAAGATGAGGTACCTATCAGAAAGCAAGAGGTGGCATCCCTAATTCAACTACAGTAATATGGCCAAACAAAGGGATTTAAAGGCAGGCTTTTAAGACCTAAGTGCTGAAAGCACTCTGCCTGGATGAATAAATCTACCCGTTTTGCTTTCTCATTCATTCATTGTTTGTTTTTGCTTTTCAGTCTAGTAATTCCTGTCACATTTATGACAAAAACTCTGCTTTTAAAAATGCTCAGATAAAAATGAACTAGATGATATTCTCACATGTATGCATATCTTGGCCTTTGTCTCAGACCATTTCTGCACTAGACTGTTATGGTGCTATTATTCCACTTTCAACATCCTATGGAATCCTGGGGTTTGTAGTTTAGGGAGGGGTTTTTTAGGTCCCTCCCTAAATCGCAAAGCCCAGGATTCCATAGGATGTTGAAAGTGGAATAATAGCACTTTAACAGTCTAGTGCAGAAATAGCCTCAGTCTTCCTTCTACCTCACTTTTAATTGCATTGAACAGCAAGGTCAGGATGCTCACAATACTATGGGAAATTTTGCTCCAGTTGGCACGCGCTCCATCTTCCATTCTCTAAATTTTTCTCCAAATGGACACTTCCCAAGAAAGTCACACAATCTTCTGACCATGGGGGCCTGGGGCTCTGAACTAGATAGAGGCAGATGCAATTCTCAGAAGCAGGTATTTTGTAGCTTCAAAGACAGAAGCAAAATGGCACTGCTTTCCTTTTATTGCCCTTGTTCCCATTTAGCTCATGGCCATGGAGTGTGTTGTGGCCAAATTTTTTTATTTTGTGTCTTTACCTGATGAGGAACCCTGTGAACTTCAAAAACTAGTATGAAATATTTTGTGCCTGTTTTGTTAGCCTAATAAAAGTATCACTATAATATAGACTTTGAGTTTTGTTCTATAGTCAACCTAGCCACCCTTGAAATTTCTTTTCTCAGGGCTCCCTTCATGCTATTGTCTCTTAGGAAATAAGTCTATTTTTCAACCCTGTGTGAGTCAAGCCAGCTGTCAGTGATAAGTCTCCTCCCTTCAATTTCTGCATCAGTACGGAAATAAAAAAGAAAAGTCATGTGAAAAACACAAATTTCTTTCTTTACAGAGATCCCCCTAACATGATCATGATGGCATGCAAGTTTCCTCCATGCTGTTATCTTTGTACATATTTTTGAGTCAAATTTGTAGAACTGCACACTCTCAAAACCAGCTTCATTTCAACACTCATATTAGTCACCCAAAGAGAAAACAAATTGGTATCCCTTAAAACGGGGACCAAGGATAATGTTCTCCACACCTAAAATGCATTCCAAAGATGAACAGAAGGAAGAATTATTGAATTGATCCATATTTCCATAAGTACTAGTGAAAATGAATGAGCATCTATTTTCTAGATTCCGTAGGTTTTTTTCGCCAGTACCATGTGCCAAATTGATCTAGTGGATTGGAACAAACTGGAAGGTAGCAATGTGGGCTGTAGGAGAAGGAAAACAATAAAATCATATCTCTGTCCTCTTCATCCAATGAGAAGCTTCTGTTGGACCTCAATTCCCTCTGTGATTTGGAATGAGCCCTTACATTCATGAAAAGTCCAGCCTTGACTACGTTTGGTCCAAACATTAAATTGATATTCAGGGTGCAGAATTCTAAGACCAAAATAGCTTTAGCACCTTGGAATGCTCTTTTTAAAGTTTGAACTAAAGCCTGCAGTGGATTCACTGTGCCACTGACATTGAAACACCCCTGGGAGGGCAGTATGGGAAACTAGTGTCTGTTATCCAGTCTTTCAGTTTATGGATTTCTATTAGATGTCTAGCTACAGTGATAAACGTCTTAATTGTCCCCTAAGGCCAAGCTCACATTTGAATCATATGAACTAGATTTCAGTTTTACTTAGAACCCATTTGTTATGAAGTTAATGGATGAGTGTGAGGTCAAACCTCCTACTTGGCTCATTCTAAGGCAATTCACATCACTGAAATTTGATCGATATGATTCTTGCTGTGACTACTTGAATCAATGTTACAAAACAGCTGGGCAATAAAAGTTAAAAAATTATAATATCCTAAATAGATAACTTTATCCTTAGCAATGGAGTACTAGGCAATTCCACACACAGTTTTGGAGTAATTTGAAACCTGGGTTAATGTAATATTGCAGACCGTAGAACATTAATGCAAATGACTGAGTTACAATGCTGGACACATTGCCTTCGGCAGATGTATTAATATTCGCAGCAAGAATGTTACAAACAGAACTGCACACTAATAACAAATTTTCATACTGCAGTCTGCAACCATGTGATATAGGTCATCCTTCAGTTTTAATTTGCATCATCATCTTTCTAAACTTAAATTGACTAGTATTAGGCCCAATTTACATGAGAGCTATGTAAGCCATTCTCCGATTTTCTTTGAAATGAGTTCAAAATGTTGCTGTACAAGAGCTCGTTAGCTTGGACTTGCACAATCAAAATGGCTTGCAGTTTCTCAAGTGATTTTCTTAATAACTTAATAGATAGCAATTTTTTTGTAAATAGGCAAATCTTTGTCTTGCTTCTTTTTCAACAAACCACTAATGCAAGATTTCACAGATGGTACTCAAATCACCCATGTGTCTGCAGATGAGATATTTGAATGGAATTTCATTAATGTTATCTCAGTAAATTTGGATGGGGAATGAGGAAGAGAAATGTCAAATTCTTCTCAACTTTCTCCTTTTCATATCTACAAATATCTGCTGATTTTAAAATTAATTGTTAAAGTTATTTATTTAATTTGTATCTCACCTTTTGTTCAGTATGAGATTCAAGGTGGCTTTTTTCTCTTTTTCACAGCCATCAAAACACAGTTTTCATAGCCTACCAAACAATAACAGATAGCAATAACAATAGCAGAACCCACAAAACAGGCAATAATAGTAATAGCCAACAACATAACTAATACCTAGTGTAAGGTTAAGGTTTAACTAACCCGAGAGAGAGAGAGAGAGAGAGAGAGAGAGAGAGAGAGAGAGAGAGAGAGAGAGAGAGAGAGAGAGATGCACATGCACATGCACACACACGCACATACATACATATACATACACATTGCTTGAGGCGGGGGGGTGTCACAAAACTGGCTTTGCTGCACTTCTAGTACATCCGTTTTCATTTGTTGATTGATTGGTTGATATTATTTATATACTGCTTTTCACCTGGTTGTCAATTTAACATCTCAGTTGGGGCGAGGTTTCACATGCACAGTCTTAGCCCTCCTCAAATGACAAAAATTGCAACAGTAAAAGAACAGACACTCACACCTTTCACATGATTTCTCTGGAGGTTCTGGGATGTCTTGAAGATCAACCCTTCTCTGAAAGTACATCTTACTTCTTCAAGAGCAAATCTGTGAAGAGATGACTCGATGTCCAGGCCAAGAAGACAGGAGTGCTGCTTCTGTTATCCCATTCTACTCTCAAACAGCTGGTTTGATAATAGAGGAAATCTTCACAGGAAAAGATTTGATCTTCCCTTCCTTTGCTCATGTCAGGGGTGATTCTAGTTGCCTCAGCTTCATCCAAGAGCATCCCCTCCTAGAAGCAGATCAGATCTAGAGGGAAAGTAGGTAAGAATGTCTGTGCCAGGAGGTCACAATTCTTCCTTCAGGTCACCTCTGTTAAGATTTATTTAGACTGTAAGCCTATGTTGTCATTTAAGCTGAAGTCCTATACCTGTTTGTCTGGGAGTAATCCTGCTCAATGGGACTTACTTTTGAATACTGACGCATAGAAAGAGGCTCTTTATTTTGTACTGCATTTTAGTGTTGAGGGTTTTTAAAGAATCATTGAAGAAATTATCCTTTCTCCAGTTCTTCCTTCTAGAAGATTATTTTGAGACAGAATTAGAGAGAGAGTGAACCCTAATGGATCAGATCAAAAGTATTGCAGAAATGTATTTTATTGAACTGAAGGGTGAATGTCACTGTACATCACATTATTTGTATTGTTATGTTTTAAATTGTTTTAAATTAGTGCTGTTCAAAATGCAATAGGTTATTTAATTGCTTTTAAAATTTTCATTATAATCATTTTAGTTGTACTTTTGTTTGAATGAGTGCTGTGAGCTGCTTTGAATCCCACATTAAGAGAAAAGGGGAATATTAAGTAAATCAATCAATCAATCAAGTCCTCATAGTCCATGCCCTAACTCCAACAATGTTTAGTCAACTATCACTGTGAAGCACACAAATAGCCAGGAAGGTAGTAGGATGTTTAATTTATTTATTCATTTTTTATTAAATTTATAATTTAACATTGTCAAACATATTTTAACTTTATAATTATATTTCTGTTTTTATTTGAATGTTATTGTTCACTACCTTAAGTACCATTTTTGGCAAAAAAAAAGAGTGGGATATAAATGTACTTTTACAAAGGACATTGCATTATTTCTGAGTAAGTCTACAAGAAGTTTGGGCAAATTTGACCATCTCTACAAACAGAAAAAGCTGACTCATGCCATAAGGCCCAACCCATCATACAGAGTTCTTTGTCAGGCTTGTGCTGTGGGAACACACATGTAAAGGCCCTCTTTATGAGACCTTGCCCTTTGATTGGGAATCTACACGTCATTGGTGTGAGGCATTTGATTATGAGAGGTCACTATAACTACAATAACTTCATTGATCACTTATAAAATGGCCACTTCTATCAAACAATCACTGCCTGGACTCAGGTTTGATGCTTAATGCCACATATTCTCCAGACAATCACAGGAAGGCCACCCTATATGTGAACCAACAAATTCAGAGATAGGGAAGGAAGCCCAGACACAGAGAAATGGATAATAGCTAGCTTCCTATGCAATTGTAACTGCTGGGCATTTGTGTTTATGGGAGTGAATGAGTAAACATGACTCCAATAATCTATTTTGCAGCCTGGCAGCACATTGATGAAGACACTTCTGAGACACTGGATTTTGGAGCACTGGGGAATGGTATCTGCAGTGCTTTCCCAGTCATAAAGAGCATTGAGATGAAGTTGTGACAGGTCCTTGAGTGATCTCTCTCCAGATGCTTGTTCTCAGTATGCCCTGCCACTAGCAGAACACTGCAGACATCATTCTCCAAGTGCCTTGATCCATCGTGCCTTGGAAGCTCTTCAGCTGAGGTGCTGCCAGTCTTCAAAGGTAAGGGTTTTTTCTGGAGTGGCATCATGAGACTAAGATTACAGAGCCCCATCATCATAACTGTGTTGTCAATACAGGATCTCAGTCAACATATTTTAAGCTGTCTCTTACCTCTTTTTCTTCCACAGAGAAATATGAATGGAAACCGTCTTCTCAACATGTAAAAACATGCATGAAATTGATAGGGAAATGTCAGATGTCAATCATTTCCCGCTTTTGTCTCCCACATAAATTATTCAATTTTGATTTAAAACAAGAACCCATTCCTTCTGTGAAAGTCTGTGAGCAACAAAACAACATTTACTTGAATGTTTTATTTTGGTAGCTCAGAAGTCGTGCTTCACTGCAGCATTGTTGGAGGTGGTAATTATGTGTCATAATAATGGTTTTAATGAATGCCATCATTATATTTGATGAGCTAATCAATAATTTCTCTTGTAGCCATTATAAAGTCATTCAGTATAAAGGCTCTTGATGTCTTCCTACTCAGACCTCAGCTAGACGCCCCTCCAGGTAAATATTCATTATGTATTTTTAATCATCTATAGAGTATGATGGAGGTTTCACAATTCAAATGAATAACTGTTCATTTCCCTCTTTTATCAATGAAATTACACATTAATGTCTCATTTCCACTGCTTTTCTATATATGGGGTTTCCTCTATCAAGGGACATCATCTCTGAATGCCAGACACTTTCCAGAAATGGTTCATTACTACAGGAAAAAAAATGGCATTAATCTCTGCGGGTAAGATTGCTTAACATCACCCATTATGTATTAGACAGGTCAGTAGGACTCAAACCATGGACTTTAGTAATTCAGTCCTAAGTTACAACATATTATTAATGCATCTCTCAGGAAGGGAAGTTTTCCGTCTGGTTTAAAAGAAAAGGTGGTACAACTACTTCTTAAAAAGTCCTATACCCACTGGATTTTAACAGTTACAGACCAGTGTCCCATCTTCCTTTTTTGGGCAACGTATTTGAGAGAGCAATTGCCTTCCAACTCCAGGTAGTCCTGGATAATATAGGTTTTCTAGACCTATTTAAAACTGGCTTCAGAGCAGGATATGGGGTTGAGGCAGCTGTGTGATCTGAGTGAATTTTCTTCACTCGAGCACTGACAGAAGAATGTGCCTCTCCTGGTGCTTTTGGACCTTTCAGCAGTGTTCCATACAATCAGTCATGGTATCCTTCTGGAATAAAATCATAGAGTCACAGAATCATGGAAGGGGTCTCATAAGCCATCTAGTCCACCCCCCTGCTTAATACTGGATCTCTAGCTATATCATCCCAGGCAGCTCTCCAGCTTTTTTTGAAAACATCCAGAGAAGCAAACCTTACTGCCTTTCTAGACAGTTGACTCTATTACTGAACCTCTCTTACTGTCAAAAAGTTCCTTCTAATATTTAATTGAAATTTTTACTCCTGGGGCTTCGAACTATTAGACTTGGTTCTATGTGAACAGTTTAGAAATGCCTGAAGGGTTCAGAATGTCTGAAGGGTTTAGAAGTCAGAGGCACAGTGCTTCACTGGTTCCAGTTCTATCTCTCAGGTTCTAGATTGTGGTGCTTAGGAATAGCTGCTCCTCAAACAAGAAGCTGTTGTATGGCATACCACAAGCTGCCATTCTATCCCTAATACTGTTTAACATCTGCATGAAACTGATGGGATACATCATCTGGAGACATAGGACAGAACACTATCAATATGTTGATGCCCTCAAGTATACATCTGTATGACTTTAGTAATAGCCTCAGCTAAGGATAGTGTGTCTCCTCTGTATGAATGGCTGGAAGGGGTTATGAGATGGATAAGGAAAAAAGAAACTGAAGCTGAATCCAGACAAGGCAGAGATGCTTACTGTCAAGGGCCCTAAACTGGACTAGGACATGTGTCAATCAGTCCTTAAAGAATGTGCTTATAGCTTGAGAGTTCTTCTAGATTTCTCATTGTAAATAATAGCACAGTTTGATGCAAATGGCAGGTGTGTTTAGAATCAGCTTTGGCTGCTATGCTAGCTGCAACTTCCTAGATCTGAAGGACCTAAAAATGATAGTAAACACCCTGGTAACCTCAAGGCTGGACATCTACAATGTGTTGTACCTTTGACCATCTCTGCACTAAGTTCAGAAACTTCAATTAGTTCAAAACATGGTTGCCAGCTTTGTTACTGGTACACCTAGAAGTGAACATATTACACCACTATTATAATTGCTGCACTGGCTGACAGTTAGTTTGCAAGCAATGTATGAAGTGTTGATTGTTACATTCAAAGCCCTACATGGTTTTGGTCCAGGTTACCTATGGGATCATGTTTTCCCATATAATCCGCCCTATACACTCAGATCCTCTGAGGGACATTTACTTCAGTCAGCCAAATCTGGCCTGGGAACTGTTACACAGAGGATGTTTTCTTCAACCAACCCCAGACTGTGGAATGACCTGTCAGAAGACATTTGACATCTAAATATGCTATCTGATTTTAAAGCGGCACTAAAGTTTCTTCTTGGAGGCTTATCCAGGTGATTTTTAAATTTTGAATTTTAAAGTCTGTATTGATTTATTTTTAATACATATGTACTAGTTTTATATGTTCTTTTAATATGTATCAGTTTAATATGTTTAATACATTCTTTTAACTGTGTTATGTGTTTAATTTATTGTTGTTTGCCAACTGGAAATGATAACAATAATAACAACAGTAGATGATGATGATGATGTCTTTTGGAATGCTCATTTCTTCAGATTTCAAATACAAACAAATAATAGAGATCTACTTCTAATGTAGGTTTATAGGTATACCTCAATTAACAAAGACTCCAGCAAAGAAGCTCCTTTTTACAACGTCCTTTTATGGCCACCAAGAAGGATTTTAGCAGCAATGGCACTGGGAGGATGCTGGTAGAGGGTTGAAAAACACAGACTTTCAGCTTCGATTTACAACGGTGCATCTGCAGTAAACAATGTCATCAAGCTTCACCTGGGAAGGTGTTTGTGCCTGCCTACACCAGGCAAGGTAACCAGCAGCTGCCACCAGAAACCTTTACTAAACAAGCATGAACAGAAAAGAGAAAAGGTGAGAGCAGATAAGCTACCTCACTAGCTACCTACAATATGCGTAAATTTGGCCCCCAAAATAGAAATCATAAGGAAAGTGAAGGCCTGATAAAAGAAGATAAAATCATCTCCAGGTGTGTTGTGGAAGAAGCTTTCAGATGATCTTGAGAAGCTTTTTTTTCTATTTAATGCAAGGTTCACCTGAACTAATTGGTTCTTTTCATATATACGTACTGTTAGTTTTGAACAAGAAGTCTGCTGAAACATGCCAAAGTGTTTGTTGTGTTTTGTTTTGAGTGTAGGAACCTAACTTATTCTTTCCATGATATTTCTGCTTCTGGTATCAAAGTTTCTGTTAAAAAAATTAAAACCCAGGAACCCATCTTTGTTTACTGGGATATATCTGCACTGTACTACTGAATCCAGTTCCATCTTTTTTTAACAAATAATGCCTAGTGAAACATGTACTAAGCTTCTCCTTCCAGTGTGTGCCAGTGAATATTTTACCAGCCTGACCAGTGTAACTGATTCTGTCTGAGATTCCACATTGGAACTGTGCAGTGTAAATCCCTCCATGCACAGTTACACTTTGACAGGGCTACTCGGCTTGTGTTGAATGGCAACACTGTATCACTGAATGCACAAGCAAATGTACACCCAAAGGCATGTGTACCATTTGCCACCATGCCCAATTATGCATTGTGCACATATGTACAGATGAAAATGGAGAAGGAAGGGGAGGGAAAAAAAGAAATGTGGCAGTATCTTTAAGACTATTTTTATTTTTGTATGAGATTTCATTGATATAAGCCGACTTCTTCAGATACAGTACAGAGTGATAATAAATGCTCAGGAACAAAGCATGTTTACACAGTTATGGGAATGGGATGGAATGTATTAGGATACAGAAAAATGCAATTCATGACCTGTACCATAAATTTTCAAAATGCTGAGTAATGTGACAAAGGTCTTCCAGATCTCTAGAGTGGTCAGTTACTCTTGATATGTGAAAGCAATAAATCTGTTTACCAAAACTCATTTTCCCAGGATTCAAAACTCTCTCTGAGAAGATTCCTTTTGTTATATGCACAGTAGTGAGGACTTTTGTATTAATATATGCAGTGTGTCATGAAGCCATGTACATTCATGTGCATCTGCATGCACATTTGGCACATCATAGGCTATTCTACCTCTACAACCTTGAACTTAATATGGATGTTCTCTTCAGGCAAAAATGTTCAATTTCTGTAGGAAAACATATACGCATAAAACAGCAACAGACTTCCAGACTATTTTCGGTAAGCAGCATGATCTGAAAAGCCAGAAAAGACTCCAGCATAGCTGATTTACTCCATACTCATTTTGAAGTGGGTTAGAGCCCATGAAAACTTATACTAAATAAAACTTGTTAGTCCTTAAAGTGTCACAAGATACTTGGTTGCTTTTGCCAAAAAAAGCAAAGCATTTTGCCAGTAACTGCCACTAATGATCATATTATGCCAGAATCTACTGGGTAACCAACAAATACAGCAGGCCTTGTCATTAGGCAGAGTAAAGTAGTTACCTTAGACCCTTGATGGTGCGGACAAGGCATTAGTAGCAGTTCCATGGCCATTCCCTTCCATTAAAACTGTGCATTCTACATAGCTTGTCTTCTACACATTTAGTACAGAGCAAAAATTCAGAGCCAATCTGGTTAGCTGTTACATGTAGAATGAGAGGATTGCCATTTTGTCAGCTGACAAAGTATCTTGGGCTGATCCAGCAGAAGGTTCTCCTTGCAACCCTACTTCACTTTATAATTAGCTCTATCTTTTCAAGATTACTTAGAAAACTTTTAAAGGGGAAGAAGAAAATTGTTTTCTTCCTAACTTACCCAAACAGCTGACAGAAGAAAGAAGTGCTGGGAAGAATTTCTATGAAGGCCCTGGACACTTACAATATCCATTGGTGTCAGGCAATATGGGAAACATGTTCTGCAGCTTCAAAACTCTTTTGTGCAGGAGGCTCAGTAGAAAAAACATGTTGAAGCAATACAACCTGGATTCCAGACCATGTATCACTTTTCGGGAAAAGATTTCTGAAAAGATTTCTGCAGCTGTGTGCTGCTGCCACCTTGAGGACTGCATCATACCTGTGTGGGTATTTGTAGAGTGTAAACAAACAGGTGACACCATGCACAGCAAAATGTAAAATGTGTTTTGGTGTTTGGAAAGAAAGTTCATACATGAAGTGCACAAGTAACTATCACTATGTATTGGTTGTCCGGATGATCATCCTTTCAGGCTGAGGTGAAGGGTTAAATGTTTGAATGCTTCAGGATATGAAAAATGCTTCTTGCTCACATAGGAATCTAGGAAGTTGACTAATTTCATGCCCTTACACTAGTGTATTAGTTTTCTTTTATCAGAATTTTTATATGGAAGAATAATTAAACATACATGCTCCTTGATATCTGAAGTGTTACAGTCTAGCTGAAGGTGCTGGAGATGGAGGCACTACTCTTTTTTTGTAGCCAAGTTAGCCTCTGTGATCTTTTCTTCTGCCAAGGGTTTTCCTTTGCTAAAAGCAGCCCTCTGAGTTACCAACCTCAATCCTATTCCACTCTGGTTTGCTTGTTTACTTAAAGTATTTCTAACCCACTCTATATCAGCACCTCTCAGAGCAGGCTACAATCAATGACATCAGCTTAATCTAAAATAATTCAAACTTTTTAAAAAGAATTCCAAACATATTAAAAATACATAGAAACACTTTAACAGCTCCAGCAAAACAGAACCTGGAAAATGTTAGTTCAAAAACCAGGACTTGAATGTTTGGATAGTAAGCCAAGTTTTAACTTGGTGCTGGAACAAAGGTGATCTTGCCACCTGCTGGGCTGCCGTAGGGGTGTTAAAATTAAGGATGCCACAAACCGAGAAAATCCTCTTCTTTGTCTGTTCTTGGTGGGCTACTCCCAGTGGTGGGATACAGATGATAGCCTGCTCTGACTTAACAATTCAGCTGGAATATGTAAAAGGTGCATTCTCAACTATCCAAGGCCTAAGCTATTTGGGGCTTGTTTGGAGAGGCAAGCCAAAGATATAGGACTCTAGATTGTTTTTCCATTCCATTACTGGATTAATCTGTGATTTTAAAAAAAGAAGAAGAAAAGAAAAAGAAAAATCCACTCTAAATATATTTTTAAAGTATATTTTCCTTTCCCTCCCTAAATGAATAAAATTTAAATGTGATCCAGAATCCTGCATGGAAATTGTGTCTTTGTAAGTGGACTTAAGTATGTGGGAATCAGACTGTTAAATAATGTTCGTAGAGGGCTACTGTTATGTTTCTATGCAGCAGAGTCAGCAAAATGTCCATTGCACAATGGGACCAGTGCACAACGGGAGTGACGTGCAATGTAGTCATGTACAACACGAGTGATACATATTGGGATCAATATGGATTGGGACTGAGGCCGATTGAGATTGATGTGCATGGAGCACCAATTCACACTGGACACTTTTGCCATTATTCTGATACATATTTTTGCAATTCACTAACAGGATCTCTTAGCACTTCTGTTACTGATCAAAATATATAAAAAGTTTGCTGTTGTGTGTCTTCAAGTCATTTCTGACTTATGAAGACTTTTAGATAAATCTATCACAGGGTTTTCTAGGGTTGAGAGTGCATGAAGCACCCAAAGTCACTCAGTGGGTTTCCATGGCCAAGTGGGGAACTGAACCCTGGTCTCCATGGTTGTAGACCAATATTCAAGCCACTATACCATGCTGGCTCTCATATAGGATATATGATATAGGATTCCAGAAAACATTTTCAAAAGATGTACTTAACTGCCCTGAACTGTGTCACAACTTGGGCTGATAAATTTCTCTTATTTGAATCTGTTCGAGTTCTCATTTTGCAAATTCATTCCATTTTATTTCTGCAACCATTTGATTTTTTATAAAAAAAAGTCTGTGTGAAAAGGTGAATGCATCTGCACAAATATTTCTCTGATATGCACATTTATACATGATTTCTAATGCACAAATTTTTGCTAGCAATTTTCCTGTGACTATGCAATTTTGTGCTTCTATTTTCATGTCTGATAGATATATTTTTGCATGCCCATCTCCATTTTACATACGTTTTGTGAACTTAAGTTCCCCTTCAGTTCTGCTGAAGTTTGTAAAGTCATGATAGAGCAATATACCAACCTGGTCACACTAATCTTGTCTGATTTTAGAGGCTAAGAATTGGACTTGGTTCATAATTAAATGGAAGACCACCAGGGACTTCCAGAAAAGAAAAGAATCCTGCCTGAAAGCCTGGACAGCCTACATCCAGCCATAAAGGACAATACTGGGTTAGAATGACCAAGAGGTTGACTTGGTCTGCGGCAGCTTCCTCTGTTCCTACAAGTGTGCTTCATTTCATGTGTAGTTTTGGCAAATGTGAATTAAGAAAATTCACATTAAGATGGAAACTGAACATATTTCTCATCCATTCTTAATCACAACATTTGGAGAAATTGAAACCTAAGAGGACAGCTAAATTCCAGTCTGTACATTAATCGCAGAGAGTAAAATGAAATCATTTAGCATATCACTGTGCAAAGATCACGTGACTCAAGCACCTATATCTTGTTCACATAATGTTCCTTTGTCCTGTACATGTCCCTATAGTATGCTGTCTTCACAGTGATCAGCAAATAGTAACCACCTGCTTTTCAGCTGAAAGCTGATGTGGTATATAAATCTATTCATGTTGATAATTCCCTATTGTAGTTACCTTTTTTTAACTCCAGGTGTTAAAAAACAAATAAATTCAGTTGAAGAAAAGCAAGCTAAGAGTTAAACACTTTCAGAACTGATGTAACACATTTTTGTTCAGTGAACCACTTCATAACTAAAGTGATCAGGACACCTTTATAGTTCATGTTACCCGAGTCCAAACATTATCTGTGTATAGACTGATCTTCTTCAACTTTTCTTCCTTCCTATCCATTCCACATTACCAGGAGTTGTGAAGTTTCTTACATAAATCACTTTCAAAACCAGTTTAGAATAATAAAATAATAATAATACTGATGATGATGATGGTGATGATGATGATGATGATGATGATGATGCCGCCAAAGCTGGACCATGAAGAAAGCTGATAAGAAGAATATCAACTCATTTGGAAAGTGGTACTTGAGAAAAATTCTCTAGATACCCCGGACTGCTGAAAAGACAAATAAATTGGTCAAAGGGCAAATGAAGCCTGAACTCTGCCTAGAGGCCTAGATGACTAAGCTGAGGCTGTTATATTTTGGCCGTATCGTAAGAAAACATGACTCATTAAAAAAGACAATAATGCTTGGTAAGGTAGAAGGCAATAGGAAGAAAGGAAGACTACATTACAAATGGATAGACTCCATCTAGAAAGCCACAGTCCTGCATCTGTGAAATCTGAGCACAGCTGTAGATGAAAGGAGGTCTCTAATTCAGAGGCTCACCATGAGTTGAAGTCAACATGACAGCAGTTAAGAACAAACCTGTTCATCTTCTTTTTGGGGCTAAATGGACAAGACTGGTGGATACAAGCATAACTACCATCTTCTCTGACATCCATTCTGTTTTACATTAATTTACTTTTTTCTAAAGCAACACAGCCTTCTATTAGTGTCTGTATACTGTGGCATTTAATACAGTCCATTAAAATGTGCCATTTTCAGCTTGCTTTATTAACTGCTACAAGGGATAATGCTTTCTCTAACGTTAACAAGTTTATTCTTAATAATACAGCTTGAAAAGTGAGGTGTCACACTGCCATATCCAAGGGTGTTACTGGGCAAAAAGAGCAACTGCTAAGTGAACTTTAATTTCTAACTCATACTAGAAAAATATGTTGAGAGAAAGAAGGCAGCAGCAATTTACTCTGGAAGACATATTATTATTTCATTGGTGAAACATGATTATTATTTTTTAACACGCACACAAAATGATAAACAGCAAATACAGCAATCTATTCAAAGTCAATGCAACAGAATGAAAGTAAAATTACTCTACTAAAACTTTACCATAAGGAGTTTGTAACAGAAACTTTGCATTTTATTTCTTAATTTTAGGCATACTCCTAGCTGACTGATACTGTTGGGGTGTATATCAAGGTATCTATTAGCAACAGATAACACATTTTTTTCTGATTTTCTGTTTTTGCTTGTATTTAGAAAAATAGCCAAGGTGCTCTTGATTGGCTCATGGCAAACCAAGAGTATTATTGCCTTTATTAACTGATCCTCATCATCCCTTTTTGGTCCACTGAAAGATACAACAGAAGAAATGTAGTGTCCAGATGATTAAAAAAAAGTAATGTCATCACTCTCTTCTATTTTAATCAGAGCTGAGTTCTGTTTCCAGTTCTAAATAATGTACCTTAAGAACATTATTGTCAGAGGTAAATGTCCAGGGAAGGGGTGAGTGAAAAGTGCATTCAATCCAGTTGTATATTAATACTCACCAAAATTGTTCCTCACAGAATTGACCATAGAATCAAATACAGTTCTCTGCCAGAGATCCATGGCTTTATAAGCTTGCCCTAAAAGTAAAAGATCCGATCTGATCTTGGAAGTTAAGAAAGATCAGTCCCAGTTAATACTTGGAAGGGTAGTGTAGTGGTGGGTAATGTAGGTTAGATTTCTGTCAGGGCCCAGGCTTCAAATTCAGAAGAAGAGGTCGAGGCTGAACCTGGAGAATGTCAGCCTCAGGAAGAAGAGGCTGAATGATGAAACACCAAGGGAGGACTCACCTGAGGCTGATCTTATATACGCATCATCAGAACAGTTGGAGGACTCAGGTGATGAGTCCCAAGTCCTCAGACCAACTGAATGGAACAGAGAACAGCACAGAGATGCTAATGAGGCTCCTCTCCAAACAGAACAAGGAACCATCCTAATTGGAGTCAGCTGCCTACACCCAGTTTGGATCCCTATTCCTCTGTTGGTAACAACTGTCTATCTCTGGGCCATATTTTCTGCAGTTTACTTTTGTCTCCTGAAACTTTGACTCTCAGGCTTGATGACCCAGCTCTCCTCTTTCAGAGACTCAGGATTTTCCCTGTATTCCTTCCTGACCATTATCTGTTGAAGCCTTTAATAAAACATTGTGTGTTTATGTATTGGAATCTGGAGAAGGACAATTTCAGAGGAGAGAACTAGCAAAACCACTTGTGAGTATTCCTTGCCTATTAAAACTCAGTGAAATTCATGCGGTCTCCATAAGTCAAAAGGCAACTTGAAGACATGCACAGAGAGAGAGAGAGAGAGAGAGAGAGAGAGAGAGATCACCCTACAAAGAAATGAAATGTGTTTGACAACATGCACACACTTGAAAATTTTCAAAACGAAAACTGTGTGCTGTTATACAGTGCTCACCATCATACTTTAGACAATAGGAGCATACGTACAAAAATGTGTTTATCTTAAAACTGTGCACAAAAATAGATAAAAGTTTGTGCAGACATTAAAAAAAATGTCTGAGGCCTAAATGTATAATCAACGATCCTCTGTGAAGGGCAGGGTTAAAAAAGACTGAGACCTGACTCCTACAGTGAGTAAGGTGGAGCATAATACTCTGTCTGTGCAATTCTATGTCCTTCACTCTGCTCTGACAGCTGTTAGACTGTTGGAGAGGTGCTGTTGCTTCTTACTAATAGGAAAGGGAGAAAGGATGATGCATTTCAGACAATGAAGTATTTGTTCTCAGCTCAAAAGGGAGGGTGGAAATGGGGATGTATTTGCAGATGGCGTGAACCTCCTTTTCTTTTCCCTGGGAGCCTATAGAAGCTACATCTTCACCATTTGAATTGACATCGTATCCCTTCCCCTCTCCACTTCTGAGCAGTGGCAGCCTCTCCCAGGGTTCCACAGCTGCTGGGAGGAAGGTTTCAGATGGGACACAAAGAGCTGAAGGATATGGCTCTGCATCCCGTCCAAAACAAAAGATATATGCACATTTACATAAGAGCCAGCATGGTATAATGGCTTAAGCATCGGACTATGGACCTTAGAGACCAGGGTTTGATTGCCCTCTCAGCTGTGGAAACCAGCTGGGTAATCCTGAGTATGTCATACACTCTCAGCCCCAGAAAAAAATATATATATTATAGGTTCACCTTAGGGTCCCCATAGGTTGGAAACAACTTGAAGGTACACAATAGGAACACAATATATCACTAGCAGAACACCATCCTGAGTTTGAACGATTTGCCAGTCCTTGGACCACAAGAATATGACAAAAAGGGAATTGACCCTGAATATCAAATCCAGTGAAGAAATAATTTCCTAACCAATATGTACACTGGGAATTGTTGTCTTAAAAAGGGATTTTTCCCCCCAAGCTGTGGCTAACTCTAGAGAAAAAATGAATTTATTCGTTAATTCTACCCAACAGACAGTACGCAATAGAGCAAATCTATCCACTTTTGCTCCTGAAGGTCCAATGCAAATCAGCAGGTTCACATTATAAGAAGGGGAATATCAGTTTAATTTCCTTGTGGCTTCTTCAACAGTGGAACAGAGTGTGGTGGACATTTCTCCATTAGAAGAGTTATTAGAAGGGTAAATAATACCATAGCTGTAGATTTTCTGTACTCACAGCAGGCTAGACTAAATGCCATTTGAGATCCCTGTCTTTGTAGTACAGAAATAAAAGAAGAATGAAACAATAATAGAAGAGGAATGGAACCACTGAAATAAGAAGCAATAAAGAAAACAAATAGGGCTGCCAGAAACAAAACAAAATGAATTAAAATTTTCATGTATACATATGTATTCATTGTTGTGCTCTACACAATTATTGCAATTTGAATGATTACTATGATTTGCATCAATTTGGTATCTTGAAAAGCAACCAACACAATCATGCAAATTGTAGTAAATGTGTTTATGGACTAGTAAATTGGGACTGGGGAAGAACACGTAGCCAACCTACCTGAAACCATATGAAAGCCCATGCAATGCTATCAAAAGCCCATGAGATGCTATGTTTTCTCCTTTATTGTTGCAAACTAGACTTATTCCCCCTAAGGATCTTTTACTTCAGTGCCTCTAGGAGGGCATCAAAAGGAGCAGGTACAGGGGCTTCACCAATTTCCCTCTTGATCCAGTCTTCCACTGGAATCTATCATCTTGACTTCTTCCTGCTGAAGTAGCAGTGGGAGGGAGAATAATCTTGACAGCTCATTTTCTCCAAATCTGTTTTCATGGAACTTCATTCAGTTCATTTCTGATCTCTCATTAGAACCTGAGTACAAATGGCCAATTAGAGTTCCCAGAATTAAAGCTCAAGACAGGTCCTGGACTTTTTAATGGTTATGTAGAAGAGCAAATTTCAGTAAGTGGTATGCACCTGGTTGCATGACAAGCAACACCTGCAGAAATGTCCTCTTCTGAACCACTATTAAAGGTACAGGAACCCTCTCTAATTTCCAATCTGGCAATGCTATATACTCTTGAGTCCTGCCATTAAGCCAAGGTTCTGAGTTGTCTTCCTTTATTTCTAGGTGAGGCCAGGCTGAAAAGTGACCAGCTGTGGTATCATTTTAAGGTTGCAGCTGAGCTGAGTCCCAGGTTAGTACATGCCTGTGAAACAGGAAGATATGCTGCTTCCAGTACTTTGTACCAGGCCACTCAATGAGCTGTAGTTCCAACAATATACTTTCTTCCATCCTCTTTCCTGCATGCATGCCACTGTGCTGCCCCAAGCCTACTGTGGGGCTGTTTTTGTGGTACACAGAAGGAATGCTTGAGAGATAGGAGACTGACTTCTTATGTTCTTGTGAGCAGAAGTGGGGGGCTCTCATGATTTCCATCTCTGGTTTAGTCCCAAACCTGTTCAGAGAAACAGAGCATGAGCCAGCTTGATATAGGTTGATTATTTAAATGAAACAGCCACAGTTCAGAGAGTTATCTGAATGAAAATAAGGGTAGCAGTGAAATCAGTGATTGTACTTCAAGGCAAAAGGCAAAAAATGCTAAAGACAAATGTTATCTTAATTAGAAAAACAACTCTAGGTATTTGTTCAGCCCTAATTTCTTATAAAGGTACAACCAGATTAGATGATCTCTTATACACACATTTATCTCTAGTGAGCTTGACCAATGTAAAGACATCAGCCAGAATTCAGTAAATCACTGATGTCTTTGTAAGAGGACTTGTGTTAGCAGGAAATGGTATTGAGCAGTTTAGCAATGTCCATACTCATAAAGGGGCTGCCATGATATTGTTATGCAGTCAAAATGACTGATGCACTATTTGTGTGAGGCATAACAGGACCCATACACGTTGGGACACCAACTAGGGAGCACCAGTGTGAATCAACACGATCTGATGTGCATCGGGACACACTTGCTGCTGTTCCATTACACTTCTTTGCAATTCACTAACAGCGCTTCTTAGCCCTCTCCTACATGGGTAAGTATATGTAAAGTTACATAATGTAGACCATGATAAAGACCTCCAACCATCATTATTACCTCAAAAATATGATTTGCATGAAAAGTATGTTTATGGAGATAAGGGAGGGGAGAAATCTCTCTCAGTCTTACTCTAGGGAGAAAATGCTCGAAAACATTTCTACTTAGCCTGATATCAGATCTCCATTTGCATTGATTTTTCTGACTTCTTGCTTAGCTAAGCAAATTGCTATAGATTTAAAATTAGCAGAATAAGAATAAGAAAAAACTGCAATAGTTGCTGCAGCTGCTATAAATCCAACTGTGGTATTTAAAGTTGCTTTCACTGTTGTTCTATGTGCGCATCCTTGAAATGTTTGTTTTAAAGAACAAGCTGTTACCAATGCTGTTAAATGCTCAACGCCAAAAAGCTTTTGGCAACAAGGTAGATAAGCTAATGTGCTTGGTCTAAAGAAAAAGAAAACCAAGCACTTGCAAGTGATGGGAAATATTTATGTGTCTTCTGTAATGCTGAAGCACTTTTCTAACAAAATGGTTTTATTAAACTGACGTCAGGCTTTTTTTAAAAAAAATTCAAAAATAATGACAGTGTAAGTAACTTTGAAAATACGTATCTTTTTGGCTAGCATGCAGTCAATTCAGAAAACCAAATGATTCTCTTTGATATGGTTTGGTGATTGGGAATGGCTTTTCTTGCATTTTCTTGGGAGATTCACATTCTTCCTGTTGGATATGAGGTGCTCATGTTGCAGAAAGACACAAGAGGTCTATTGGTCTAGGGACAGTTGAAAAGGGAGACAGGAAAGCTATGCATATTGTTAGAATAATAGCCATGCTGAAGCAGACCATGGGCCTATCTAGTTCAGCATCCTATTTCTAACCAATCTCCATGGAACTCAGAAAGCAGGACATGAGTGCCATAGCACTTGCTTGCTTTTGTCCTCCAGCAACTAACATACAGAGTCACATTTGCCTCAGTGACTTGAAGCAGTACATGGTTGCAAGAACTAGTAATATTAGCAATCCGCAAGTCTCTCAGTTTTGCTTTCCTTCGTGTGTGGGTTAGTATTGAACTTTCTGTAAGCTCTCAAAAAAAAAAAAAAAAAAAACCCGAAACTGAATTGTCGCCTCTCTGTGGGGCTTGGGGAAATCTGTCAGTTTTGCTTTCTCCCAGATTGGAATTTGGGAAATCTGGGTAAATTCTAATCAAATTGAAGTCAAACAAAATTTTTACCCGTGATAGCATTTTTATTCCTGAATTTATCCAATGACTTTGTACATTCATCCAAGTTGGTGGCCATTGTTACCTTTTCCAGTAGTAGTTATCACAATTTAACTATGTGCTGTGAAGAAGTAGGTTGGGGTTTTTTTTTTTAGCAATTCTGAATTTAATATTTTCAGAGAGGGAGAAATCTCCCTACACACCTTTTTCACTCAAAGTACTTTTAATAGCTGTGTGGAAAGCAGATTTCATGCCAATGATAGAAGAATACCATCTCAGTTTCACAACCCCATCTGCAGGCCACAAACAAAGAAGGGCATTCTTCAGCAATATTCTCAGAGAATGGTCTGACAACCAAGAAGACTGTGGGCTTTTTAGTCCTACCAACAAAAGTTAAAATACATCCATCGATTATCACCACCATTTTCCTTTCTGTTGCCTATCATTGAAAATCTGACCCGCCAAGGATTTTTGAAGATTTATAACTGTTCTTTCCTGGTCTTTCTTTTCTACCGGGAGATAGAAATAACAAGATTCAATTTTGCAGCACCAGTGAAATCCATGGGTGATATTTAGTGATAAAAATAGTGGAAACTTATCAGGGAACCTGCTGAGGAAAATAATACATGATTAGTGCTCAGCAGGATAACAAAGGTCAGATTCCAGGGAATGGATATGCAATCTTATGTGTGACTATTATTCTGGGCTGCATCAATAGGAGTATAGTGTTTAGGTCAAGAGAAGTGATAGTACCACTCTATTCTGCTTTGGTCAGACCCCACCTGGAATACCGTGTCCAGTTATGAGCACCACAGTTCAGGAAGGATATTGACAAGCTAGAATATGCCCATAGGAGGGCCACCAAAATGGTAAAAGGCCTGGAAACCATACTGTATGAGGAGAGGCCTAGGGAGCTGGGTATATTTAGCTTGGACAGGAGAAGGTTAAGAGGTGACATAATAGCTATGTTTAAATATTTGAAGGGATGTCATATAGAGGATGAAGCAAGCCTGTTTTCTGCTGCTCCAGACACAAGGACATGGAGCAATGGCTTCAAACTTCAGGAAAAGAGATCCTGTCTAAATGTTAGGAAGAACTTTCTGATAGTAAAAGCAGTTTGACAGTGGAATACACTGCCTTGGAGTGTGATGGAACTTCCTTCTATGGAAGTTTTTAAACAAAGTTTGGATGACCATCTGCAGAAATGCTTTGATGGTGCATTCCTCCATGGCAGGAGGTTGGACAAGATGGCCATTGTAGTCTCTTCCTGCTCTATGAGTCTATTAAGAAGAATGTCTACATAATATTTTCATTGCTTTTACTTTTCAAAAGTGACTTCTACAGGATACAAATATCTGTGAGTATTACAAGAAAAAAATATTTTAGAAAAGAAAATGGTTATTGTCCACTGCATAAAACCATTGAAATCAATGAGTCTTAGGCCATTTCCCCACTATATGTTATAGTGCTATTATTCCACTTTCAACATCCTATGGAATTCTGGAGTTTGTAGTTCACTGAGGCCAAAGAGCTCTCTGGCTGAGAATTCTAAATGCCCCTCCTTAAACTGCAATCCCCAGGATTCCATAGAATGTTGAAAGTGGAATAATAGCACTATAACAGTATAATGTGGAAATGGCCCCAGTGTCCATCGCCATGCTTGCAATGATTATGACTGGTAGCAAGACAAAATGGTATTTTTGGGCTACCATACCCATCCTTTATCCCTAACTATTGCCAAGATTTTGTAGGACTTATGGGAGACATTATAGAACTTATCAAGATGGTACATTTCATCTCAGGAGTCAGAAACTGAGTTGGAAGGAAAAATAAGAAAGTGATGCCCTGATTGCTTGGAAACTGAGGAATAAAAACTAAAGATTGAAGAACAAACACAAGATCAAAGAGGAAATTAAGCAGAACTGTGGTAAGAAAACAGAAAGAGTGGTACTAAACAACTTATTATCAAAGAAATAGCAACTCAGTCAACTGATATGAGAATACCAAAATATTGTCTCAGCTATGCCTAACTGTGAATATGTTGGGCATACTTAGCTTGCCTGAAGAGGTCTAAGAAAATAGCAGATTGTCCTATATAGGAAAAGTGTTCCAGAGTATGAGTTTGTCAGTTTGAAGATTAATAATGTCAATTATGGGCCATTTTCAACATTTCTTACCCATTTTCAAAGGTTGTTTTAACTTTTAAAAAGTAACTCAGCAACAGTAAAATAAAGATCTATTGTTGGAACAATAATGCACCATTCCAGATTCTATAGATCTGCTCCATTACTAATACGATAGACTCAGGAAGGCTAAATATTGTTGTGTTTGCATTTGGTTTGAATAATGGTGGGTATTCCTGCAATTTACCCAGTGAGATATTCTGCATAATTCAACTGTGCATCATTTGTATTGTGGGGTGGGTAAAGCAGACCAATTCTCTATCTCAAAAAGTCTTTCCTTTTACCAATTACCCACAGTTGCTGAGCTGACCTTTCTCCTGGTCTGTAAGTTGCTTAAGATTATTGGATCAGCTGCTATGTATGCTAATTTAGTTAACATTAACTGTCAACAAAAATGGAAGTTCTGTGGGAATTTAACATATATTTATGGTTTTTATAATTCAGTTTCACTCTCAGTGCTGTCATTCTGATATTACATTTGTATTTCATTATTTTTAAACAATAATTTATGGTAGCAAAAAGATAATATTAAAAAATGTAATTGGATTGGTATAATTGTAGTGTGGTTTTTGCCACCCAAAATGTCATATCTATCATATAACAGAAGAGATATTGGTCATTATCTCAAGAAATGTACAACTAGCTTTGTGAAATGTACACGGACTATGGCTTGTAACTTTTTCTTTTGCATATCAAAGGAATCTAAAACCAAAGGGCAGTGTTAAAAGAGACTAGGGGGTTTGGTTCTAGAATTTGTTGCTCCAATAAAAAGCCCCATTCCAGTTAGGTTTGCACACTTCTTTGAAATGTGATGTTCACACTTGTGTTGGGGTTAATATGAGTTGACTATACAATAGGATCAGTTTATGGTCATTCACAGGAAGGTGGAAACTGCGTATAGAAATTGACAGCAGCAACAAGGGATTTTGCAACTTGTCTTATAAACAGGAATAAACTAAGAAAGGATATCAGAGAACATGAATTGGTCACAGACATTTTGCACATTGTCTATTTATTATGCATTGCCAGTATGTAAGCAGAAAACAGCCATAGGTCAACTCACAGGAGGATTCCTAGCAGCAAGAGACAGATAGTTCATAAAACGCTGCAAGAACTGGAAAAGAGAGGGCAGATTTTCTGGTCCCAGGCAGTCTGCTCTCTCCCCCAGGATTTTCTTAGAAAGATGAAAGGAAACTGTAAGTTCATAGATGGTATCAGACTATGGTAAGGCTGAGACTAAAACCTAAAATGGATTCACCGCCCCACTATCATGAAAGTCAACACCCACCAGCGCCATTTAAGGCAATTCAGGAAATTTTCTGGCTTTGTAGCATTTGAGCCAGCATGAGTCTTCGTTTTGGTCTTAAAGTGCCAGGTTTTTTATTATTGAATAAATAAGGAAAAGAAAAAGTGCAATCAGATGCAAGCTGTTGGAAGCCACCGTTTTTATTTTCTATGCCCTTCAGCCTGAAAAAGAACATGATTGGATGTTTGTATGTTAACAACAGTTGCTGATTATGTTCTCTAATGGAGCTGGCTTTTTATGGTGTGTTCCTCACCCAACACTATTCTGTCATGATGCTTATGATCAGAATTGAAAGCCTACATTTTGCTTGTATAGTGTAAATCAGCACTTGTGAATATATATGGATGTTACGCTACACCCACCAATTCCACCGAATACCAACACCGCATAATTCATTGTGTATCTGTTGATGTACCTACTTACCATACTGTTGTGCAATGGAGAATGAACAGTGGTTGTTTCAACAATCCCCATGAATCAGGTAGTGCAGAAAAAGCATTGACCGAAGTAGGGCTGGAATCCTGTTCATTAGTTCCAACTAAAATAGATTCATTTACTCAGTAGCTGAATGGTGAGTCCAAGTATATCAAGTTGATCCAGTGGTTCTCTTCTCCCTGGGACTAACATTAGGATTTAGGCTCATGTGAAATGGCTACATTTATAGAACTCTGCTTGTGGATCCACAGACTGAATATATCCTTTGTAGAACTGAAGGAAAAAAGCTCCTACATGTGTAAGCTATATAACATCAAGAGAATTCCGGCCTAGGTTTCAAAGAGTTTGGCAATGCAAATTGTATGCATTTGTCAAGTTGTAATCTGTACTAATAATTTCCATATTTGCATATACTCCCACAACTCTTTGCAATGGGTGGAATTTCCCCTGTCCATGAAAGCACTCTGTGAACAGTCTACACACCTTTGTAAGAATATACATTCACACTGAAATCCCCAGGAAACACACGGATTTGAAGGGTCATAGAAAATTATTGTACATCTCTTCTAGAGCCCAAGTAGATTGGGAGGTGATAAATATATTAAATACAGACTTTAAATAAAATAATCAATTGTGTGCCATAAAGATTCAAAACATAGGGTTGAAAGCACTGAGTCCATCAAATTAAAATCCACTCAGTTTTTATGATTTTGTGTTCCTTTCACTAAATGGGAAGGAAATCCTTTCTGTGTGCTGCTGGTTCCAAACTGGTCCAGCAATGATAACAGCCAGAAGACAGAGCACAAGAGTACTGTTTGAGGACATGTAGTAACAAACTATATTAGACAGAAATAGTTTGGTTGGTTAAAATAAGCTCTTACTTTAAAAAAAAAATGAAACACATTATCTAATTTTTACCCAGAATGTCAAAATAGAGGGTTTTTTTCTCCTGTCACTTGCAGAATGAAAAGTAATAACAGGTAGTTTGAGAGTTGCTCTACAGTTCTATTATGGAGTTATTTGTGATGATAGTGGAATGGGAAGAGGTTGTGCAAATTTAGGGTTCTTAGTAGACCAAAACTAAATCTAAGTCAATAGTGTGTTTCAGCAGGGAAAAAAAAGCCAATATTATTCGAGGCTACATCAACAGAACTATAGTGTCTAGATCAAGGGAGGCCATTGAACTACTCTATTCTGCTTTGGCCAGCTCTCCTTTGCACTACTTTGTCTAGTTCTGGGCACCACAATTCAAGAAGGATATTGACAAGCCAAAATGTGTCCAGGGGAGGGATGATAAAGGGTCTGGAAACAAACTTCTATGAGGAATAGCTAAGGGAGCTGGATAGGTTTACCTTGAAAATGAGAAGATTTGAGAGGTAATACAATAGGCATCTTTCTATATGCAGATGTCATGTACAAGATGGAGAAAGCTTGTTTCTGCTACGTAAGTGACTGTTAGAAGTGCAACAACGTTTAGCACTGAAAAACCCAGAATGCTTCACCAAGGGACAGCAGTAACAGGGGTAGTTAGAGTGCCCTGAAGTGTCCTCTCTCTTATCTTCCCCTATCCTGATCCCCCTGTGATGTAAACTGATACTCTTACAGATGTCTTCTTGCTCCTTCTCACGACCCCTTCTCTCTCCCTCCCTCCAGTCCTCCATGAGAATGCAGCTAGACTAGATAGCCCCCAGTAACTTACCTATCTTAGCATGGAGTTCCTATGGTAAAAATTTTAGTTTATTTTCCTTCAAGCCATGGTGTCTTGCTCCTTAATCAGAACCACTGCTCCACTGCAAATAGATACTCTCTAACAAAGACTAGGACATGAACCAACAGAATCAAATTCAAAGAGATTCTATCTAAATATTGGGAGGAAAACCCTCCTAATGATAAGAGCTGTTTGACAATGGAATAGACTGCCTGAGAAGTTAGCACTTCTTTAGAAGTCTTTAAACAGAGGTTGAATGGCCATCTCCCAAGATCCCTCAGTTGTGTGCTGTTGCATGGCAAGTAGTTGGACTAGATGGTCCCTTGTGGTGCTGAAATTAAACGTGATTTTAAATTTTTTGCTTTGGTGATATTTTTAGGAAGATTTTGAAGATCTGTTGTTACCCTGATTTCTGGGGGTCCCGGGAGGGACACCTAAATGTGCTCACAACAATGGGGAGAGAATTAGCACAGAGCACAAGTTTGCAATGCGAGAGGCAGGGTAACGTAGCAAGATCTTGAACCCTATGTCTACGGGGTCAGGCTGAGTCAATAATAAGGCAGATGTTGAAATAATAATAATTGTTTTATTGAAACACAATTAAACAAGTGTACGCAACACACTCACACAAGAACTGTAGAAATAAAGGTAGGAGTGGATAGAGGAATTTTTAGAGGAGGTTTGGTATGGGAAATACTATACCTGTCCTGAAGCCCAGTTAGAAGCAAAGAAGCTGGGAGTGTGGATTCTCAGCACATGGGGCTGAGGGGAAGGCTCGCTGGACAAAGCGACAGCAAGGCGGGATGGAAGCCAAGAGCGATCCGAGGAAACGCTCAAAGTCAGGGGTTCTTATAGGGAAAATTGTGGCCACAGACTAGTCCATACTTGGGAAAACAATGAGTTTGGAGCTGGAGACAAAGCCTCTGAAAGGTCAGTACTTTAGATGATTGAGTTATAGCCTGATTGTCAATAGAGTAGCCAGTATGCAAACGCGGAGTGCTTGAGCGTTGTATGGTCTGCTCATCAAGATGCCTGCGTGGGGCAGGGGATCTTTTTATAAGTAGCGTGCATACATAATGTGGTACTTGCCTTGAGGTCTCCTGAAGCTGCATTCGGCAATGACTGGCCTGCCTAGATCGGGATGTGAATGGTTCGGCTATTGTCGGCTGCGCCTGTGTGCATGCTTGTCCGGGGGCCTCGCAAGCACTTGGGGAGGAATGGGTACAGAAGGCCAAATTATTGATATCAAATGATATCTTAATATCCCACAAGCTTTGGCTAGAAACAGTGGTAACACTTTGCTTATGAGATATACCACAGAATTAAAACAAGAACAAAAACAAACAATGTTCTGATAAGACCAGCACAAAAATATATACCATCTTGCTTCCATCCAGTAGAGTGGGGTGGCAACACGTAGCTCTCCAGATGGTGTTGGACTACAACACTCATCAGCCCAAGCAAGTATAACCAGTAGTGAGGAATCATGGGAACAGAATTCCTAACTCAGCAATTGATGCAGAACCATCTCACTTTGTTGGGCCTAATTTAATATGAAACTATCCCACTTTCTTCTTCTTTTTATTTTTTCTCTCACTTGGAGCACTAATGATTTTTTTTTTTCAGGGCATTTGTATCTGCACATGCTTGCAATGTACTTGCTAATAAACTGACACTTGAGAGGCTCTGGATGCAATTGAGCTGCTTAGTGCTGCATTTGCAGATTTCCATTGTCATGAGACCATTGCCATGGTGATAGAGCTAAAGATAGCAGCAGCATGAAAGTGGTTTATGTGCTGTACTTTCCTTTCTCCAACTGTACAACGCAACAGAGATGGGAATCAGTACTGGAGTTTTCACCACAACCGCAGTGTATATTAGTCAGCAATAATGCATGTTTGGGATTGTACCTTGTCATGGAGATGAAAGAGGCTTTTGAAAAGGAACTTTTGAGGAAGTAAGGATGATTCTGATTCTCTGAAAAATGCAGTACATAGCAACAGCAGATAAAGCAGCAGACATAAATGGACTGTAGTGCAGTCTGGTGTTTGCTCAGCAATTCGGATTACAGGCCACATAATTGGCCATTGGCCAGTATTCAGAGTTTTTTTCAAAATGTGTGAAGAAAGAAAATATGGCTGGCATCCTTTTCAGTATTTATGAACCAGTTGTATAATCTAATAATTTTTGGGATTCACATTTAGAGTTCTTGGTGGCCAAATGTGACCTCAAAAATCTACTTCTTAAGCCAGGAGTACCCAGCTGAAGCTTTATTTGGGGTGCTATAGATAACAGGGCACTGGGAAATGATGACTGGAGTATTCTGCTGGTTCCCGGGCATGTTGGACATGCAACTAGATCAAGACCATGGAAGTTCTCTCCAACTGCCCATTCTCAATGTTCCCTATGACAAGGAAAGTGCTGCAGCTATCATTTCCCAGCCCTCTGTTATGCCTCAGAAACTCTTTCATTGAGGTTATGCATGGCTTAAGAGGTGAGTGTTTGTTTGTTTTTTGGTGGGGGGGGACAGGTACATTGGCACAGGTTAGTAAAACAATGGAGCCCTGTCATTGCAGCTACATCTGTTGATGCTGGACCACAACCTATGCTAGTTGTTATACAAAAAAAGTCTGAAGGGTCCCATCTTGCCTCAGCCTGCTAAGTGTATGGCAGTGAGTGGATATGGCCTCCCATGAGACAGATGGATTCTTGAGTCACTAGTAGTATCATGGCCAACCATTAACTAACGTCTTTTTACACTGAACAGATTATTTTATGTTTAGTAGGTTCTGCTAGATATTTTTATTTTAGCCTGACAATTTAAGGTTGCAAAAACGTTGTCTGGGAACAGACTGGGTCAGTAAACTTTCCTTTTAGCAACCTACTTATACTGTTCTCATATCTATTAGGATGTGAGTGGGGTCACTCAGAACATTTCAGTTTCCTTTGTTTGCTTCTTGCCTACATAATCCTGGTGATCTACTTTCCATTTGTTTCATTCTGCTGGGGGGAGGGACACATCTTATGCCAGAAGGCCCATTATTCTGTAATGGGGATTGGAAGTGTTGGCCCCAGGCTAGTCTCTTTAGAATTAATTGATTAGGGGAACCAAATTCTTACACTTGTTGTGAGATGATGTTGGAAATCATCAGCTAAAGAGCTGTGATGCTTCCTCTGCTGTAGATACATTGCTGTTTTTATTTGCCACCAATAAAGCTTCTCTAATAGCAGAGTCGTGTGTCAGTTTTCCAGTCTTGACAAGGCCTGAAATTGCAACCACTTCTGGCTTAGAATGGATAGGAGGGGAGTAAGGAATTTACAGCATATTTATGAGAAAGCTGAACGGTATGTTCAAAACTTACAAAACTTAACCAATTCCTGACAACATGTATGCATACCAACAAATGTTCCCATTCTTCAGCACCCTCCATTATGTGATTTTTTTTTAAATGGAGATAGATAGATTATATTTTAGACAGCCTAATAACAATACTTCTTTTCTATATAGATTTTTTTTTCTAAAAAAAAGAAAGATTTAGCTTTCTGTCCATATTCACTTATCAAACTACTACCAGGCCCATGAATAGGAACCATGGGCTTTTTTCACCAAATTCTTCTTTTTAGTTAAAGGAATATCCTGAAGATTAACAAGTATCTATCTCTATATCTGCAAATGTCATGGTATGTATGTCAGTAGTGAACTCCAAAATACAGGTTAGTGCTGGTCCACTGTACTGCCTCATACATACACAGACTTCCAAGGCCCAGGTAAGATTTTTCCTTGACTGTGCTGAGTTGGACAGCAGACCAAGATAGGAACTGATTAGCATAGCGCAGTTGTACTGCAGATTATTCAGTATAACCACAGCCAGGGCCACAGTTCTTTTCTTTCTGTGCACAAATGCCACAAAGTAACGTTTTCCAAGTCACTGATAAAGTCATCTGCATTACAGATTGGGCAATCCTCTTCTCTTCTCAGGTTCCTGTTAACAGACATACTAGGTCAGTCCTTCTTGCACTAGCAACTGCAGTAATATGATAGAAACGTCATTCCTTTTTTGCTTCAAGAGTTTAGAAACAAGATTTGTAATTCATTTATTGCACAGTGCACTTTAAATGCATAATTAATAGCTCTATTCCCACCCTTCATATTCTGTTGGGTTTTCATTTTTCACTATAATGTAAACTTCTCACATTAAATTTTGAAATTACCTCAGTCGCTACTATAGGCAAGTTCAACAAGAACCACTCTGAGTGTAAATAATTCAGTACTGTAGCTCCAAAATGTGTAAATAAATGGGCAATTAAAATGTCCTGTGAGCATTAGGTAATAAGGAAAACATTTGGTTATATTTCCCTAATTTGATAATTGTGGCCATTAAAGAATCCAGTATGATTAGAAAATATCTGAGGCACAAGTCGAATTTAGCCCTGGGAACTATGACCAAGATTCTAGATCACCTAGTCAGTTAAGTATAGTTATTTAAGTAGTGTTCCCTGGCCCACTTCGCTCTGCACCGATCCTGACTTAACTAGGTGGCAGCCACTGTAAGGGAGGGGACCTGTCCTGCAGATCAAGATGGCGAAGACAGGTATTTCCATTACCTTCCTGCAGGCAACTTCTGGTGCAACAGTCAGAAGCAAGATCCACATTGAAATTCCTCCTCATATCAGAGATTGCTGGTGGTGTTACCCCAAAACATGGGTGACTTGAGGTCCACCCATGATGCAAGTACCTCAATGAAATAATGGAAAATTTTAGCTCAAAGAGGAGGTCTAAGAGAGGGGGATAACCTTGTGAGATCTTTTACACCTATGTTTACCAGTACTAATGCAGGGAAGAACCTGCTGGAGGTCCAAAAGTAAGCTTAATTGATTTATTAGGAGAATTGCAATCACACACACAAGATCCAAGTGGTCACACAATCACACAAGGCTAACTGAAGGAAAAGGGAGGAATATTTTGGATAGTGAGTTTTAGGGCAAAGTGGATGATATTTGCTTATCTAGAAGAGCAGTGAAGAAGCAGAAATGTGGTTTAGATGCAAGTCTAAGGGCAGTACGCAATCAGGAATCAGAGCAACAGAATGGCCACCAGCAATTGGTCTACAGTTCGTTGACTGAACAAAAACTGGGATTTAAACACTCTTTTGCTGCCTAGAGGGCGAAGGTGCTAATGGCTCACCAGCAGAGTAAACAATGGAGTTTGCAGAGTGGAGAATGGGATCTGGAATGAGCTAATAGTCTTAGAGTTAGGTGACAAAGGGCTAATGGTAGCTTTGATAGCTCAGTAATTGTTGGACAGGTGTGGGGACAAAAGGGAACTTTACTTGGTCAGAGGGAGAGGAGTTAAGACAATCAGCCATCTTGTAGGAATATCCCAGACATTATTGTCTCTTAAAGGTTGAGTCATAGGAGGCAAACTGTAAGTCCATTTTTGCTGGAGTTCCCTGGTGATTTCCTGGCTATGCCTTGAGATCTCTTCTGACCTGATTTTGCAATGTACTTGTATGGCCAGCTTTTTTCTCTTGTGCAGCATGGCCGTACAGCCATATCAAGGTATATTTTACATTTATGCCAATTAATATTTACCAATTAAACCATATCAAAGTGTGGGGGTGTATGGCATGGTAACAATGCCAAGTGGAAACATCTGTCTACTGCACTTTGATTGGCAGGAGAACAGACTCCTTCCATTCTTAGCAGCTGCTATACAAAAAGTCAGGATTTTACTTTTCACATTACCTTTAAACGGGGATGTTCTTCAGCTTGTATTTCAGCGTGATGGTTGGTTTAGCATTCTTCTTTAGCTTTACTCTAACCTTTGCTATAAGTAGTTCATCATCTGTGCCACAATTTGCTCTTGGTCTTGTTTTTGCAGAGAAAATGGAGCTTCTCCATCTTCCAATTTTATAGTCTATTTCATTTCTATATCAGCCATAGGTGATGTCCATATCACTTCTTGGGTTGCTTGAAGATATGTTTATGATGAACAAACTGTTTTCCTTGCCCATTTCAGTCAGTCAGTCAGTCAGTCAGTCAGTCAGTCAGTCAGTCAGTCTCCTGTTTCCTTTATTGATGCTAAGCCAAATTTTCTTATAATCTTTGATTCTTGTTTCCTACTTGGTTTCAGTTACCTATGATTAACAAGAAGTCCTATTTTGATGTGTGATAATTTTTCCCCTGGACGTCTGCAAAGAAGTTTCTTCTTTTTCTGCTTCTGTAGTTGGAGCATAAACTTGGATTATGGTTATATTGATGGGTTTTCCCTGTAGTCTTATTATATCTTTTGATTGTTTTTGCTATTTCTCTCTTCGCTATCAATGCCATCCTATTTCTTCACAGCAGAATACTGTGTAAGTATCTCTCTCAAAAATGTCCCATTCTTGTTCACTTTAGTTTTCTCACCCCAAATAATGCAATGTTTGTTTGTTCCATTTCTTGTTTTACTATGTCTTGCTTCCCCTGATTTGTGGTTTTCACATTCCATATTCCTCAGCCGTGTATTATGCAGCTTCAGACTTTCCTTTTGCCTCTGTGCACATTAACAGCAGAACATCCTTTTGGTTTGAGTCAAGCTATGTCATTAGCCACAGCACTACTTGTAATTGTCCTCTGTTCTTTCCTATTAGCTTATTGACCGCCATCCAAACTGGGAGTCTCTTCTTCTAGCATTATTTCTGTCAATGATTTGTGGTGTGATTATACTGCCTGGGAACGTGATAGTGATGGGACATGGACAATGTTGTGCATAAGCGTTGTCCAGATCTTGGCCTTCTCTCATCCCCAAAGTGGGATGATAACATCTTATGGAAAGGACCCTGGTCTCGGCACTTTTATCTTTGGCTACTTGACTATTGTCTTTGTGTAACAATTTCTGGACTGGCTGAGACCTTACTTCTGTGCCTGCCTTCATCTTCTTGGCTTAATTGTGCATGACCTAGATGGAACTGACTTCCCTATAACTGCTTCCCTTATAGCAATCTGTCTGTTTGGACACTTGCTGCCTATACGTGTTTTGGGAAGGAGCAGCATTTACAATTTGAAGGAGGGGTCCAAAAAGGGAGAATGACATTTATACCTCAGTTTTTGCTCTTGTTGTTTTGCTGGGAAAGACGAGCAAAAAATTGTAAGTAAAGTATAATGAAAAACAGAACAGTGGCCGTGGTGAAGAAATCGGGAAGGGGGGGCAGAAGGATAATTGCATAGATGTGGGTGAAAGGGGATATTCAAGGGGTTTTTGGGGGGTGAGGGAAATGAGTGATTGTTTTCCTTTTACCCTCCTCCATTTCCCCCAATTTGTATGAAAAATAGCATATGCCATTGGAGCATGTTTTTGGAAAGAAGACTGGAAAATTTCAGGAGAATATTTAAGGGACTAGAGAGCTATGACAACTGAAAAAAAGCTTAATACTTCTTCATTTTCTAAGCATAGGGCCTAAATATCCTGAAGGCATCAGACCGCAGCTGATCTTAGGATCAGTCTTGGTTAGTACGTGGAAGGGAGACCACCAATGAAAACCAAATGTTGCAGGCTATATCTCAGAGGAAGGAATTGGCAAAACCTCCTCTGAGTATTCCTTGCTCTATGAAAATTCATGGGGTCACCATAAGTTGACAGATGACTTTAAGACACATATATACACATAGACAAACACACATACATTTTCTAGTAAGTTGGTTCCAATATCATAATATAGGATGGGACATATAGCAGCAGAATGAGAAGCACTTCAACATCAGGTATTTCTTAAGCAAGTTCCTAATGACACTCCCTCCATTGCATACTCTAGTTTTAACATTTCTTGCTTTTGGAATAGATAAATAATTTTTTAAAAATCACTGGATATTAGAACCATCAAGATGTAAAAAATGAAGGGGGACGTATCTAATTTCAGCTTTAGGACTTATTTATTTTAGCATCAACTTGCATGGATTTCAATCCACCTCTTTGGATGTGTCGATGGAATACTGTTATCAAGCCATAGGTATTTAAGTGCAATAATATAATTGTGAGGTTGTGGGGAACGGAATTGGAGAGCAATGGCACATAGAAAGATGTAAACTGAAATTATGTAAATCTACAAAGAGCTGTGTAAGATAATACCAGTCTGTCAAACTATTTGTGTTAAGGTGTTAAAGCAATGCATTCTGCTTACACAAAAGTTAGTTCTGTTTAGGGATGTAATTTGTCACTAATTTTGTTCTAAGAGAAAATAATGAATAATTTAAGCAATTTACTTCTTACTACGAGAAAGTCTTTAAAAACTGTTTACTATTCAAAGACTACTGGCAGTTCAAGACTTACTCTTGTGCAAAATTTGCATATGGTATTTTTGCACAGAAAACAGTATGTTCATGTGAGAAATGGCACTTTCTGCACAGAAAATATCATTTTCTGCACAAACTATACCTGAGGAGTTACACTGTGTAACTTCTGTATAAGAATTAATTTGCATGTGGTATTTGTGCAGAAGACAGCATTTTCTCAGAAATTTTTATTTCTGCTCAGTAAATGCCATTTCCTTTGCAGAAAATACTGTTTTCTGTGCAGAATAAATCCTGAATCGCAAAGACTCAGCACTCCAAGATGCCGCACATCAAGATTTCCTGGAATTTAAGAAACACATATTTCAAACATTTTTCGCATATGTTTGAATATTCTTCCCTTCTCTATTTCTGTTCACTTTAGAGACTTATCCAATGGAGTAACTTACATAATGGAGTACTAGAGATATCTCCCAAATCTGTCTGAATCAATCTGATTTGGTTCAGGATACCTCTGAATCCAAAGCATATCTTTACTATGGGTGACTTGTCCTATTCAGCACCATTCACACTCCATAATTTAGCCATTTGATATCATAAATGGCCATGGCTGCATTCTTTTGGATCTTGGGATTTGTAGTTTGGTGAGAAACTAGAGTCTCTGACAGAACATTCTAAGACTTCCCAAAACTACAAGTTCCAGGATGGAGCCATGGCAGTTAAAGGGGTAACAAAGTAATATAATTTTGTAGTGTGAAAGAGAGCTTGAGGAAGATTACCTGAATAGAGATCAATGAAAGTTCATTTCACTTTGCCCCACATTCAAATAATTATCTCTTTCAGCACCTTCCATTTTTGGCTGCTTGTATTCATAACCAAGTATCACAAAACTGTATGAATGAATTTGTCTCTGTCTGTCTGTCATTTGGGATTTATGGATTACCAAGGGAAACAGATCTCCTATAAACATAGACCTCACCAGAGATATACATAGATGGTCTTTAATAATTGTATTTTAAGTATAGTACTTCCATGCAACATGACAACTAAATCTTAGCCTTTGATCCTGTGAGAAACTTGAGAATATTTTAACTACTTCTTAACTAAGAGAATAATGATTGCATGATTGTAAGTATTTTTGTGCCAGTGAAATAGGCACCAGAAGAATTAACTAAAAAGTTTACATGAGGAAGAAAAAAGTCTTTCCATTATTTTCTAAGGTATCTGGAAAGATTAAATTATTAACTGCCCCAGTAATAAATAGACTCTTTGTAGCATTAAAAGAAATGACAGGCTGTTACCCTATGTGCTGGGGGTCCCAGGAGGGACACCAAAATGTGCTCAACTAAAGGTGGGGAAAATTACCTCAGAGCACTGTTTAGCGTTACGAGAGGCAGGGTAACGTAGAGAGATCTTGAACCCTATGTCTACGGGGTCGGGTCGAGTCAAGGAGCACACAGAAGTTGAAACAATAAATGATGTTTTATTAAACAAACACAAGCAAAACAGTGTATGCGACACGCTCACACAAGATAACTAAAGAAAATAAAGGTTGGAGTGGTATAGAGGGATTTTTAGAGGGGTTGCTGGTTTGGGTGATACTTCACCTGTCCTGAAGCCCAGAAAAATAGAGAGCGAGGCTGGGGTGCGATGTAGCTCAGCACGTGGAGCTGAGGGGAGGCTCGCCAAGCAAAGCGGCAGCAAGGCAGGATGAAACTCGGGAGCGATCCGAGGAAGGTCTCGGAATCAAGGGTTTTTATAAGGCGAATGTGACTGCAGGCTATGCCGTACTTGGGGGGAAAACAATAGATCTGGAGTTGGAGACAAAGCCTCCGAAAGGTCAGAATCTGAATGATTGAGTTATTGCAGAGGTTCTCAATAGAGTAGCCAGTATCCAAACACAGACTACTTGGGCATTGTATAGGTTGCCCATCAAGCTGCCAGCGTGGGGCAGAGGATCTTTTGTTTGCATGCATACCTAATTAGAGTACTTGCCTGGAGGTCTCCTAAAGCGGCCAGTCAGCTATTTTCTGGCCTGCCTGTATTGTCTAGGAATATTACGGCGATTAATGGCCTAGCTTGTATGCGTGCTTGTCCAGTGGCCTCGCAAGCACTTGGAGGGGAATAGAGAAGTGAAGCCAAATTGTGATATCAAAAGGATATCTTTTAATACCCCCAAAGCTTGGACTAGCCAGGGCATTAACAATCCCCCCCCCGAAAATGGGTGATGTTGGGGACAATATCGGACATTTTCCAAGCAAAAAGCAAAAAGCAATTTAGAGCCAAATAGTGGCTTGCAGGTTGGTAGCCGTATCACTCCTCAGGAAAGGGAATTTCGGGAAGAACAAAAGGATTCCTATCTTATAAAGACAGTCCTAACTACAACCTAAACCTAAACACACACACACACCAATGTCAATATCGCAATAATAAACAATTAAACAATAAACAATAAACAATGTCCCGTCAATAGGGAACTGTCAAAGGATGAGCAATGGTAGAAGAATAGCAAATGCAATTAATGAAATAATCAATGAAATACGGTAAGTCCAATGCATGGTCTGGCAATGAAGGCAATCCAACGAGCAAACAGTTCAATGTGGAATGAAAGTTCGTAGTCCGGGGGAGGTGAGGTGCAAGCAAAAGTCTCAGCACCCCCCCCCTCGCAACAGGAAAAGTCTTTTAGCTGGAGCGGGAGGGCAAAACATAAGTCCATCCAGGCAACGGAGCAGGAACAACAACAAAATATCAGGAGCAAAGAGTCTTTGCAGAATTTGGAGCCTGGAATAGTCCATAGGTTTCCTCGGGTCAGCAAAGGGTAGCAGGAATGGTAAAAAGTCCATCTTTGCAATTGGAAGGTGGCATAGTCACCTTCCCTCACAGTCACAGGTGTCATCGAAGCACCAGGAATCTTCAAGTCTCGGCCATCAGATGGAGCGGCAACTTTCTTCGTCACTCCCCCCCCCCACGGTACTTGGGGGCGATGGTACGACCTTGGGATCTTCCCAGTCTTCTGGATCAATTGACCTATTATAGCTCTAACAGAAAAACTGACAGGATCATTATCCAATGTATACCATAAATGCAAATGGCCGGCTCAAACCTACTGGGAATGAGATTGCAACTGGGTCATCATGACTGAAAAGCCTAAGAGTCCACGGGGGCATAAATAGCTACTGAGATTAAGGCTGTATTGGGCAGAGGACGGCCGTTGGTAGGGACAGTGAGACTGCTGGTTCGGGTCCCGCATCGGCTCTTGGGTCTAGAGACGCCCATGTTAACATCCCAGTAGCACGAGAGGACCCACAGCTATGAAGGTCCCATTCGCACTCTGGTCCATATAACATGGACCTGCACGCTCGCACCCTCCTCGCTCAGACCAAAGCCGAAGCTCCAAGCCTGATGATGTTCCCTAGGGCTTGGGGCGGCTCAACAACCTAGTATCAATGGTTCGATGCTGGCCCCGAGCAAGCAGTATCACTAGCCCACAGATATAGCTGAACTCCGAATGCAGACCTGAAGACTGGTCGCCTTCGGATAGGCTTTTGCAACCAAACGGGACATTCAATTTCAAAAACAATCTATACCAAAAATAACACCACTTCCCAATCACCCAAAAATAACCACGAACTATGTACATAAGTGGGAGGTCAGAGAGCTGGCCATCTCTCTCCGTCCTGTGCAGACAATGTCAATTTAACCATTGTCATACACCTCATAAATTGAAGCAAACGTCTCGGATAAGTTAATTTCTGGAATGTCCTTGTAATTTAGTGATACTTGAGGAGCAATTACATTAATGGGAGTCTTCCCAGTAGCTTCCTCAAGCGAGTCTGTATCGGCAATGCCTTTCGAATCGACTAGCTGACCCTTCCACTCTTTCAGTTGAGAGACTTGGAAGAACTTCAGCCAGTCTCCCTTTTTCCTGGGAATCCTTACCTGATATACAGCAGGGGATATCCTCTTCACAATGGGGACAAGGCCAACCCACTTGGTAGCGAGGGAGTGCCTATCCTTATAGAAGTTTCTATATAGGACTAGCTGTCCCTCCTCCCACTGGCAAGGGTGATGAACTCATCCCAGTCTCTTGTCCATTTTCTGTAGGTTTTTGCCCAGATGGGCAGCTACTTGTCTGTGTACTTGTCCTATATACTGCACTAGGTTCCTCACCCACTCATTATTTAGAACAACTGGCTCTAAATCGGAAGGGAGGCTAGTGTCTATCCAAGAAGCCTGGGGCAGCATCATCTTTCGCCCAGTCATCACCATGTGTGGAGTAAAGCCGTGAGAGGCTACTGTGCCTCAGAAGGCCATCAAAATAATTGGCAACTTATTATCCCAGTCCTTGCCATAGGAATACACCATCTTCCGAAGCGCTTCCTTCAGAGAGCGGTTCGTCCTTTCGATGTGTCCTGAACTTTGAGGATGGTGGGAGATATGGAAGCCCTGGTGAATGCCCAGTGCCTTGCACAACTCCAGGGTAACTTCACCAGTGAAGTGTACCGCTAAGTCTGAGTCAAGATCACGTGACACTCCCCACCTCGTCCAAACATTGTTAAAGAGCAAGCGCACTGCCATGCTTGCCGTGTTGTCTCTACATGGAAAAGCCTCGATCCATTTGCTGAATGGATTGATGACAGTTAAACAATATTTGCTCCCCTGCGGGGTTGTAGGTAACAGGCCTATGAAATCTATTTGAATGCACGACCAGGGACCCTCGATGCGTTGGTGCTGGATGGGTCCCTTGGGGCTGGAGGTGTCAGCGTTGACCATGGCGCAAGTCAAGCAGTTGTCGACCCACTGGTCTACATCCTGCTTGATCTGCAGCCACCACCCGGTCTCCCTTACCCTGTCCAGATTCACACTTCACCCTCGATGTTCCTGCTCATGCACAGACTGGATGATGTCACTGCAGAGGTCTTGGGGCACGATCCAGTGGCATTGGCCACTGACATCAATAGCCCAATACACTCCTTCTAGTTGGGAGATCTTGAATTGACCGGACTTGTCCAAGCCCTTCTTGGCCAATTCCAAGATCTCAGAATCTCCCTTTTGCAGCACCCCCAGGTCGAACATGGGAGATATCATGGGTTCCTTAGGATTGACATTTATAGCAGCGATGGGGGCCCTATCATCCTGTAAAGCGGCATCCTGAGCTATGGCGTCTGCCCTGGTGCTCCAGATACATGTAGCCGTGTTCTTTTTCTGGTGTCCTCGGGTGTGAGCAACCCATGTTCCTCAATCTGGGCAGCAATCCTGACCCATTTATCGAGATGGGCAATGAGCTTCCCATTGGATGTTTTGAGGTCGTTTTGGAGTCAGATCGGTAACCAAACACTGGCTGCTTTGGCAGTCCAATCAGAGTCTGTATCGTGGCCAGAGGGCGGTCAAGCGGTTCGTGCTCCAGGATAGCCCTCAGAGCTTTTACTTCTGCCACCTGGCTGGAGTGTGGCCAGGCTTTCCCCTGTAGGGTGAAGGAGTCTGTGACTCAGATCGCTCCATAGCCTGTCCGTGGGCTACCATCCACGTGCATGGATGACCCATCACAGAACCAACAAACAAAGCCCTGTAACTGAGCTTCCTCAAAGGAGGCTCCCCATTCCACTGGCCATTGACTAGTGTTTAAAGGTGGTAAAGGGCACTCGTGCGTGGCTCCGGTCACAACTAGACCATAGGGAACTGGTGGTTCCTGCAGTTGCTTCTGAAAGTCCACCCCACGTGACACCAGGGAAACAGTCCATTTGGCAATCCTGGCATTGGACACCTGGCCATTCTGGACTTTTCCTGACAGGATGTATTTAAGCGGTGTGTGGGGGGTCTGGACAATCACACGGGTGCCTCTGATCATAAACTCCCAGTGCATTATAGCCCAGATCAGTGCGAGGCATGTTTTCTCACATGGAGTAAATTTAGTCTCATGTGGGTCTAAATTCCTGGCTATCACATGCTGAGTGCCATTTTGTTGTTGTGACAGAACTGCTCCCATACTCCTATCCAAGGTGGTTAGTTGTATGAGGAGCGGCTTAGCCATATTCGGGTGTGCAAGGGCAGGTGCTTTCATCAAGTCCTCCTTAAGTTGGGCAAATGCCTGCTGTTGTGCCGGTCCCCATTCCCACTGGGCATTCTTCTTTAAAAGGGCATATAGAGGCTTCGCCTTGGCTGCGAAAGACTCTATAAAGTCCCTGGAAAAGTCGAATGTCCCCAGAAGAGAACGCAAGGAGTGCATGTCTGTGGAGGCTGGTAACTTCGAGATCACTTCTACCCGTTGTGCATCGGGAGTGCGACCTTCGGTGCCTAAACAAAACCCTAGATATTTCACTTTGGTGGACACCAATTGGGCTTTTTCGCAGTTGGCCTTAAAGCCAGTGTCACAGAGGATTCCTAACACCTCGTGGGTGATCTCCCTGGTCTTTTCTTCCGAACTGGAATGTATAAGAATGTCGTCCACGTAAGACAAGACGTGAGACCTTGAAGCTGGCTGAAGCTTGTTCCACATCTTTACCATGTGGGCATGGCAAATGCTTGGGCTTGAATGGAAGCCCTGGGGTGTGCGTTTAAACACATACTGTTGCCCCCAGAACGTGAAGGCAAATTTATACCAACACGCCTCGTACAATGGAATGGAATGAAACACATTAGCCAAGTCCAAGACACTGTAAAATTTTGATCCTGCCACAATGGTGGACAGGATTTCATTATACTTAGCCACAACCTGCGCAATGGGCGGGGTGATGGAGTTCAATGCTCTAAAATCTACCATCTTTCCCCATGTCTTGCCATCTGATTTTAGCACAGGCCATAAGGGCGCGTTGCATATGGACTGCATCGGGGTGACTACGTCCCACTTGACGAGTCCGTCAGTTATTTTCCCAATGCCTTTCTCTGCTTCATCCAGGTATTTGTACTGTTTCTGAGGTGGGGGGGTCCTGTCCTTCTATCAGGACACAGGCTCCCTTTACAGTCCCACACTCTATTTTATCCTTTATCCGCACCTCTGGGAATGCTTTCACCTATGGGTCGCTAGTCACACAATGCACAGGGGCAGGAGTGTTAATGGCGGCACAACGGTGCACTGCAGAAATCTCTACTGGTCCCTGATCTAGCTGTGATAGAAACCCGTTTGCGTAGTCAACTGTGAGCCTGTTTCTCCAGAGAAAACCGATGCCCAAAAGGCCGTCGTCTTCTCCCCAGTTCTCACACGCCCACAACTGAAAACGAAACGTCTCTATAGACATTGGGATGCCTGTCCAAGCCCTAGCTTGGTGACCCCCCCCCCGCCATATCCAGAAAGCTGGACATGCTCGGGCGTGGGTTCACCGTACCTCACAAGTTTGGGGTGCAGCACGTTTACTGCTGCACCAGAGTCTACAAGAAGGGTGGCAGGAGTCTTATCCCTCTCAGTCCCTATGCTTGCCTTCACCCAGAACCTTCCCCGCCTGTCTGGCTTCAACCTAGCCACCACGTTGCGGGGAAGCTTCCTGGACCGAGGGCACCCCTATGCTTGCAGTTCCAGGTTAGGGTGGTATCCAACCGGAGGTGGGCCGTCGGTTACGGCCTGGACCGGCTGTTTACTTCCTGCCTGAAGCTGCTTCTCTACAGCTTCCAAAAGCTCTGATGTTGGCTGCTTGTCGAACTGGCTCATGTCCAGCCCAAACCTTCTGAGCATGCCCCAGACCCTTACTTTGTCCGAGGAGTACGTCTGGGCTATGGGATCATACCCACCAGACATCTCCTGGGGAGAGCCCGAGTCAGAGGGCTGTTTGGGGGCAGTTGGCTGAGGTGGGGGACTTCTTGCCTTACCAGGCTGGCTGCGGAAATCCCGTCCCTGCCACTGCCTGTTGTCCTGTCTGGGTGGCGGTTGTGAGTTCCAACTCCCTTGTGGAATGGAATTCGGAACCGTTTTCCTATGCTGGGAATGGGGCCCATAGTTCGAGTAGGTAACCTCAGCTATAGGTTCCCAATTCCCAATGTCCTTCCTATGTGTCTTGGGAGGGGGGGTCTTAGGGATCCTGCCTCGCGCAGCAGGTCAGCGACCCGCCGGAGGTTATGCCCAAATTCTTCCCAGTTGGTGGTGGCTGGATCCACCAAACCTAAAGTCATCTTGGTCTCGTGGTTAAGACCTCCTTACAAGAGCATCTTAAATTCGAGGCCGTTAAAGTCATATCCACGGGGAATCAAGGGGACCTTCTAGACCAGAATGGCGAGGAGCTGCTTCCATGCCATGTAAGCCTCAGGGTTCTTACGAGGACCCTGTTGCTCCATGACATAGAGCACACCTGCACTCTGTCCAGGCCACAAAATCCTCACTACCTCTCTCATCCAGTTGTGGGCCTCGAGCCTAACCAAGCCTCAAGCCACCACGGCCGATTCAAGAGTAGGGAGCTCAGAGGGGGACGTACAAAGCCGAACCAGTTAGGTCAGGTCCTGACCATTAGCTGTTGGGTGAGAATGGATCACCACGTTCAACCACATGATCCCGGTGGTTCTGTTCAATGGACCTAACTGGTCTGCTATGGCTTTGGCCTCAATAGCACGCCAGGGGACCCTAATCTCGGTGACCTGCGTCTTCTGCGTCTCTTGCCTCTCCGAACTGCCTTCTCCAAGGGGGGTGGTCCTTCTCGTCATGGACCGTGTCTCTACAGGGTTGATTGGGACCTTAGGGTCGCTCCAGTCTGGATTGTGGGGAACGGTTGCCCGAGCATCCTCTGGCAGCGCCTCCCCACAAAAGTCCTCCGCAAACATTGGGAGCAGCTCGGGGCACAGAGCCGAAATTAAGACTTTGTGTGTTTGGAGCTGGCTGTCCAGCACAGCAATCTGTTTCTGGCAAACTACACGGCTAACAGCCTCCTGCTGTTTTCTTACTTGCCCCACCATGAACTTGGCTGCAGACCAGGTGTGATCCAGCTCAGCCTCTAAGGCGTGGGCTTTCTCCTCCCAAGTTTGCGCCACTATCTGGATGTTGCTAAGCTTCTGTGCTGATGCCTGCACTATGGACACAAAAGTTACCTTGTCCGCGCACAGCGTCTCGACCTCGACCTGAAGCCGGGCATTCTCCTTTTCTACGCTCACTAATTTCTCTCTGGTTTCTACCAGGGCACTACTAGCATCTCTGACCATAAGCCCAAGTCCCCAAGCGGTCAAAGCAGCCTTAGACGGCCCGAATGGGTTCTTTGATTTACGTGCCAGGGTGCACGCTTCACGGAGTGTGGTAAAGGGATCGACCGTCTGGAAGATGGTGTCTTTCCAGGGGCATTTCACCTTACTCAACACCCATCTCTCTAGTTTACCTCTGACCTCTTCCTCCAACATGAGGTCCTTGATGGTGACCTTACTACTCTCTGCCATTTTACACACAAACCACAACTATCTCTAATACTACCTACAAGCTACAAACTGCAAACCACAAACGGGACTAGGAACTGGAGTGACGGGAAGGATCACCTAGACTCCTGGGGGACTGAAGGGAAACGAACTCTGCAGAACTTCTCTAGGGAAGAGGGATGGGAACCTATCTCCAGCCTGCCCAAACAAAAGTCACTTTGGTACACCCAAGCCCAGTTCTCCACCTCGACAGCACTGGGAACCAAAGGGCGAGGAAACGGTTCAGGGACAGGGAGGTCACCTAGACCCAGGGAACCCTCAGGAGTACTCCGCCTACCTGAAGGGGGGAAACAAATGCTCTGGAACTTACTATGCTGCCTGGCCAAGCAGCGGGGAAAAAGGGATGGGAACCTAAACCAAAACCGTTCCTAACAGTTTTTCGGGTGATGGGTGCCTACCTCTACCTCGGGACAAACGTCTTAAAACCCTACACAAGTTGGGAAGCACCCGAGATTCAAACAGCCGGGACACACCCGCGCTTTAACAACTGCCAGCAGGATGCACCCCCACTCTAACTCTACTACCAAAGACGGGACGCACCCATATAGTACTCTGAGGGGGGAATTTCTTCCCTAAGTGCCATTTTGCCTTGCCGTTATGGTGTTGGATGAGTGTAGACTGTTCCTACTGTGCTAACACTCTGACACTTCAGAGCCCAGCCCACGATAGACCCCAAGTTAAAGGGATGTGATTCCCAGGACAGCTTGTGCACACCCCTTGCTATCGGACAATGGTTCACTGCCTAGTGCTAGTGACCATGCCGGGGCGGCTGACATACACAAACCAAGCAAAAAGGGGAACAGATTTCCACCCAGATAGAATAGCTCTAGAGCTCAAACGCACAGAATTCTCACACACGTGTTCCTGCCTGCCTGTGCTCTAACGACTTGACCGACCATCACCTAAGTCAGTACCAGCCTGATTTGAGGAGGTTCGTGATTCCTTCTCAAATTAGGGGTACCGGGGTTGCCCACGTTGCTCCACCACTCTGTTACCCTGTGTGCTGGGGGTCCCGGGAGGGACACCAAAATGTGCTCAACTAAAGGTGGGGAAAATTACCTCAGAGCACTGTTTAGCTTTACGAGAGGCAGGGTAACGTAGCGAGATCTTGAACCCTATGTCTACGGGGTCGGGTCGAGTCAAGGAGCACACAGAAGTTGAAACAATAAATGATGTTTTATTAAACAAACACAAGCAAAACAGTGTATGCGACACGCTCACACAAGATAACTAAAGAAAATACAGGTTGGAGTGGTATAGAGGGATTTTTAGAGGGGTTGCTGGTTTGGGTGATACTTCACCTGTCCTGAAGCCCAGAAAAATAGAGAGCGAGGCTGGGGTGCGATGTAGCTCAGCACGTGGAGCTGAGGGGAGGCTCGCCAAGCAAAGCGGCAGCAAGGCGGGATGAAACTCGGGAGCGATCCGAGGAAGGTCTCGGAATCAAGGGTTTTTATAAGGCGAATGTGACTGCAGGCTATGCCGTACTTGGGGGAAAACAATAGATCTGGAGTTGGAGAAAAAGCCTCCAAAAGGTCAGAATCTGAATGATTGAGTTATCGTAGCAGTTCTCAATAGAGTAGCCAGTATGCAAATGCAGAGTACTTGGGTATTGTATAGGTTACCCACCAAGCTGCCATCGCGGGGCAGAGGCTCTTTTGTAGGTTGCATGCATACCTAATTAGAGTACTTGCCTGGAGGTCTCCTAAAGCAGTGAGTCAGCTATTTTCTGGCCTGCCTGTATTGTCCAGGAATATTACGGCGATTAATGGCCGAGCTTGTATGCGTGCTTGTCTGGTGGCCTCGCAAGCACGTGGAGGGGAATAGAGAAGTAAAGCCGAATTGTGATATCAAAAGGATATCTTTTAATATCTCCAAAGCTCGGACTAGCCAGGGCAGTAACAGGCCTTTGTTTGTATCATGCATTGCTTTTAAAAATACTGTGCTGTTTTAGAAGCCATTAGCACCATCAGAGGTGTCTTTTGTTTCATGCATCTTTCAGCTGGTAGAAGAGACAGCCCTTGTGGAAGGATGCTTATCCCCAATTTGCATTACTTCAGTTGAGAAATAATGTCTTGCCCCATGCACATAAAAGGTTTACTTTGTTTTAAGCTGCATTTTGACCCCTTCTGTGGAAAACAACTGACAAAGAGAATTGCGTCCTTTGATGTTTTAAGAACAGTGTATTCTTTTCACTTGCTCTCTCCTGTGTGAAGTTTTAGCAAAGGAACCTTATTTGCATAATGAATATATTAATCTAATCAAGATGGGCTTGATTCAATTTGTAGTGTATAAGCACTGCAGCAAGAATACTGAAAATGAATGAGGATCCAAGAGAGGTTTTGGATTGCAAGTTGTTACGAAGGACAGACATGCAAGGTTCCACCACTTCCTGTAGCTCCATAAATTTAAGGCCCTTTCTGCAGGTTACTGGATCCCAGCGGCATCGCACAGGTATCCCGGTAGAGCCTGTCCCAGGAGGGGAGCACAACAGGAGTGTTCCCCCCCACCCTGGCTGCCTGCAGGAATGGAAGAGGCGCAGTGGCCACACCTCTTCCTTCTGCAGCACAGCCAGGTACTGTCCTAGGCTGTGCTGGGCCAGCAGGCATGGCCATTGCGCTTCCGGACCCTCCCCAGCTCAGGTAAGTAGGGAGGATGGCAGGAGGGCTGTGCAATTGCCAGTTATTGATGGATAAAACCCATCAATGATTTGTGGTGCCATCGTACCATATGGGGACAGGAGAATGATGGGACACAGACAACTTAGGGTTGTCTGGGACCTATCCTTCTCTCATCCCCAATGTGGTACTAAAATATCCTGCAGAAAGGGCCTAAATCTTAGTTGTAGGTTCATGTCTACTAAGAAAAGGAGATGTTCTGGCTGTGTTTTGAATAAGACTATCAAGTATTGCCTGGATACGAGCTCTTTGGAGGTCCTACCACCTTATAGCAATAGCAATAACAGTTACATTTCTATACTGCTTATCAGTGCTCAGCACTCCCTAAGTGGTTTACAATGTATTTTAACTAATTGCCTCCAACAAGCTGGGTACTTATTTTACTGACCTACGAAAGGATGGAAGGCTGAGTCAACCTGGAGCCCTGCAGGATCGAACTCACAATGTTGTGGCTACAGTACCAGCATTCTACAACTGTGCCAACAGGGCTCTCCTTGTCTCTTTCTTTCCAGCTGTGCTCTGGAAGGAAACAGAAATACATTCCTGCTGTTGGCAGGTAGAAGTTTTGAGAATCTCTCATCTCATTGGTTACATTGATAAAACAATAGTGTATTAAAGGATGGTGGCCCATTAAAAGCATGCTTCTTTTCAAGGACTGAATGAGATCATAGTTAGTCCGGTCCTGTGGCCAGAATCTCTCTCTCTCTCTCCCCCCCTCCCTCCCCCCCTCCTCCTCTCTCTCATTTTAGAAGTGTCTTGTCTACTGGATTTTTAAGCACCAGAAATGGATCTCAGTCATTTTCCTGGATGGAAAGGAAGAAAAACCTTGTCCATGTTGGTAATACATTTTGTAGGATATACATTATAACTACTCTGTGTGTGTGTGTGTGTGTGTGTGTGTGTGTGTTTATCTGGACTGAAAACCTGTTATAACATGGGGGAATATGCTCCTTTTAATTTCTCCCTGGATAGATTTCTGTACTTTAAGACAGAGAGCAATTTGTCTTATGTTACAGATGATCCTTCCTATCTGTAATAGAAGGGATTAGTTTTTATGTTATTTTCATTTGTCTCCAGTTTCAAATTGAGTTCACTCTGGAACAAGGTTTATGATGAACTATTGATTAATAGTTGATTTACAATTGTTCTCTTCAACACCATGAGCAAACCTAAAGAGTTTGTATGACAGTAGTCATGACTCAAGGCTTCTCTTTTGAAATCATTTTGTCTTCCTCTGTATTAACCAGTTAACTGAAGAAAAAAACCCTACATGTTGCAAATATGTCAGTGGTCTACCAGCCCCTTCCCTCTTGCAAAAAAACCTTAAGGATAACGAAGCTAAAAAGGAATGGAGACAGATGATTCCATCATATTCTTACTTTTCCAGTCGAAAGGTTTCTGGCACTGCCTTATAAGGAAGAAAAAAACGGCATTGGTAGAGGTAAATCATAGAATCATAGAAATGTAGAGTTGGAAGAGACCACACAGGCCATCCAGTCCAACCCCCTGCCATGCAGGAACACCCTCAAAGCACTCCTGACAGATGGCCATCCAGCCTCTGCTTAAAAACCTCCAAAGAAGGAGACTCCACTACACTCCGAGGCAGCATATTCCACTACCGGACAGCCTTGACTGTCAGGAAGTTCTTCCTGAGGTTCAGGTGGGATCTCCTTTCCTGCAGCTTGAATCCATCGCTCCTTGTCCTGGTCTCTGGAGCAGCAGAAAACAAGCCCTCTCCCTCCTCTACATGGCATCTGTTCAAATATTTAAACATAGCTATCATGTCCGCTCTTAACCTTCTCTTCTGCAGACTAAACATACCCAGCTCTCTAAGTCTATCCTCATAGGGCATGGCTTCCAGGCCCCTCACCATTTTGGTCGCCCTCCTCTGGACCTGCTCCAGCTTGACCATGTCCTTCTTGAATTGGGGTGCCCAGAACTTGACACAGTAGTCAAGATGGGGTCTAACCAAAGCAGAGTAGAGTGGTACCAGTACCTCCCTCGATCTAGACACCATACTCCTATTGATGCAGCCGAGAATTGCATTGGCTTTCTTGGCTGCCGCATCACACTGCTGACTCATGTTCAGCTTGTGGTCTATTAATACTCCTACATCCCTTTCACACGTACTGCCATCCAGCCACGTGTCCCCCATCCTATATTTCTGCATTCCATTTTTTCTACCTAAGGACCTTACACTTCTCTCTGTTGAATTTCATTTTGGTAGCCTTGGCCCAGCTCTCCAATCTGTCCAGGTCATTTTGAATTTTGATCCTGTCCTCTGGCGTATTAGCAACCCCTCCCAATTTGGTGTCATCTGTAAATTTGATCAGCATGCCCTCTATTCCTTCATCCAAGTCATTGATGAAGATATTGAACAGTACTGGGCCCAGGACAGAACCCTGTGGCACCCTGCTAGTCACTTCCCTCCAGGATGAGAAGCAGCCATTTGTGAGCACCCTTTGGGAACGGTCAGTCAACCAGTTACAGATCCACCTGACAGTAGCTCTGTCCAGCCCACATTTTACTAGCTTCTTTGCAAGAATGTCATGGGGAACTTTGTCTAAAGCCTTACTGAAATCGAGATATGCTACATCTACAGCATTCCCTTCATCTATCAAGCTAGTAACTCTATCATAAAAAGAGATCAGATCAGTCTGGCATGACTTATTTTTGAGAAATCCATGTTGACTTCTCGTGATTACCGCATTGCTTTCTAAGTGATTAGAAACTGACTGCTTAATGATCTGTTCCAGGATCTTTCCGGGTACTGACGTCAGGTTGACTGGGCGATAATTATTTGAGTCCTCTTTTTTTCCCTTCTTGAAGATGGGGACAACATTTGCGCTCTTCCAGTCTGCTGGAACTTCTCCTGTCCTCCAAGATTTCTCAAAGATTATGGCAAGCGGTTCTGAAATGACCTCTGCCAGTTCTTTTAATATCCTAGGATGCAATTCATCTGGCCCTGGAGACTTGATTTCATCCAGCGTGGCCAGGTATTCTTGTACCACCTCTCGACCTATTATGTGCCACATTTCCCCTGCTTCCTCCCCTGCTCGCCAACCACCAGGTTGAGTGCTTGTATCCTTCTGGGAAAAAACTGAGGCAAAGAAGGTGTTAAGTGCCTTTTCTCTTCCCCTTGTTAGTAATTCACCATCTTCTCTGCGCAGCAACCCTGTCACCTCCTTCTTTTTCCTTTTGCTGAGGACATATTTTAAAAAGCCCTTTTTATTGTTTTTGATGTCTCTGGCCAGCCTAAGTTCGTTCTGTGCTTTAGCCTTTCTGACCTTCTCCCTATATCTCCTGGCTACTTGCTTAAATTCTTCTTTGGTGGTTTCCTCCTTCTCCCATTTCTTGTACATGTTTCTCTTAACGCTTAGCTCAACTGAGAGTTCTTTAGTCAACCATTCTGGTTTCTTCAGATGCCTTCCCTTTTTCCTCCTTCTTGGCACAGTTTTAGACTGTGCCTTCAGTATCTCCCTTTTAAGGAACTCCCATGCCTCCTGAACTCCTTTCCCTTTCACTATTCTTGACCACAGAATTTCAGCCAGCAGCTCCTTAAGTTTACAGAAGTCTGCTTTTTTAAAATCTAAGACGAGTGTCTGGCTACACTTATCTTCTCCTTCCTACTGAATGCCAAATTCCAATGTAAGGGTGGAAATGAAATAGTTTATGAATATATCCAATGGGTCCATTGCAACACTGTTATTATCAGACACATGCACTCATTGTTCAGTATCTGGCCACCCTGAGAAAACCAAGAACTTCTCCAACTTTTTCCCCCCAACTTTTTCACATAAGTAAATGTGCATGATGCAAATTCATTGAAAAACATACTCAAATACACTTTATACAAGGGTAAAGATTATAGAAATAGGAACATAAAACCTGAATTTTATTTGGTAATCCCAGCTAGAGTAGACTTACTGAAAACAACTATTAAATGCTAAATCAGCACATATGTAAATTCTATGGATTTGCTGGGTTTGCTTTATTTGGAATTACCGATAGAATTCAAAACAAAGAAAATATGTAGTTGAACTTTGGAAGTCATTTCCACAAGAAGTAGTGCTAGATATAAAACTGCAGAGGGATTTGCACAATATGCATATCTATTTAGCATCTATCTATCCACTTATCAATCTATCTACCATCTATGTTGTTGGGTGTCTTCAAGTTATTTCCAAATTATGGAGACCCTGAGGTGAAGCTATCACAGGCTTTTTCTTGGCAAAATTTGGTCACAGGGGAGTTGCCATTGCCTTCCTCTGAGAATGAGAGAGTGTGACTTACCCGAGGTCACACAGTGGGTTTCTGTGGCTGAGCAGGGATTTGAACCCTGGTCTCCAGAATCATAGTCCAATGCTCAAAACACTAAACTATCTGACTTTCTGTCTGTCTCTACACCTATAACACAATTGTTATAACAACTTCTGCAGAGCCACTGACCCCACAAGCCATGTCACATGGTGTGATAGTCTGACTGAGAATGAGTGAAGAAAAACAAGGTAGGGGTTAAAATGGAAGGCAGTCTCCTCCTCAAGTCTAAATACAAATCACAATCCTGAAACTCAGGTGAATCAGAAATATATTAAGCGTATAACTAAAAGCCTCTCTAATGATTTTCTTAATAATACAAGGGCTACTTTCTGGTAAAGAGGTAACATTTCATACCAGTGCTATGAGCAAAAGAAGTCATCCACAGAATTACTTCTATCCCTGCTGATGTTTGTAACTGCAGGTTGGAAACACTGGGTTGCCGTAGACCACTTTAGAAAAAGGATCCTGCAATAACTACAAGATGGTTGGCACAGGTGTAACTAAACTGCCAACCTCAGACTATAATGTAGTCTAGAATCTCTTGGTGTCTTCACCTGCAGAAACAGTTGGATATTTAAACCAATGCTGAACCTCCATATTCAGTTCAAAGTTGAGAAATGAGCTTTGCATGTGGTTCCACTGTGCATACTCATGCCTTGTGCATGGCACATGCTTGTACTTTGTACATTGATAGGCATTATATATGGGTGTGCATTGATGTGTACTGCACATGTGCTCTGTACATCAATGCACGTTACACATTTGATTGTGCAGTGTCACAATTATTAAAGAGATGCTGTTGTTCTGTTGCTGCATAACTCTGAGAATGTGGGATTATGCTGTTTGCTGAGTGTAGGATCTTAAACCTCCAATGTTGTGCATACTTCTAATATCACTGAAGTCAGTGGCACTTCTTGGAAAGTAAATATGCACAGTAGTCCTGAGTGTTGGAGAAACAATGGGTCCTGATAGCTGCATGTAATTGCTGTTAAAATATTATTAAATAAAAATGAGAGCAATGTATAAACATTAAGATATTCGAATCCAAGGCCTCAGTCAAAAAGCAGATGAATAAGTAATGTTGTAGTGCTCCATTCTACACAAATGTATCCAAATCTGTAACATCAGAGATCTGGAGGAGTCAGCAGTAAAATGACTAGTGCACCTGAGCCTTCCAAACACATGTACAAGAAAAATAATCACCATTAATCAAATAACTTGATATGCTTGCTAATCTGAAAAAATCACACTCCAACCCTGGTACCTGAAAAAGAGCCAGCACTTACCATTGACTGGAGCAGACCCAAATATTATTTTCTTGTCATCTAATAAAATTACTGGGATTTAATTATAAAACAGAGTGATTTAAAGAGGAGGTATGAAGAGAGGGAGCTTTGTATCAAGTTATAAACCCTCCTCTTTCAGTTGATTTCTAACAAGAACTCACACAATGGGCTTGCAGATTACCAGCGGCAATCATAGTCTAAATCTGATGGTTAATCTGAATTAAAGCACACCCACTGGATCAATGGACTTTGCATAATCTGATCTCATGTCTGTGTCATAAAGCATTATGGTCGAGGAGATGATCTTGCTGGCCTCCAATGGGAAAGAGGTTAGGATTAATAATAGAATCATAGCATAAATGAATTGGTAGAGACCACAAGGGCCATCAAGGTCACCCCTTTGCCATGCAGGAATACACCATCAAAGTATTCCTGACGGATGACTATCCAACCTCTGTTTAAAAAATTCCAAAGAAGAAGACTCCAACACACTCCCAGGCAGCATATTCTACTGTTGAACTGCTCTTATGGTCAGGAAGTTCTTCCTAATGTTTAGATGGAATCTCTTTTCATAAAGTTTCAAGCCATTGCTCCATGTCCTAGATTCTGGAGCAGCAAAAAACAGGCTTGCTCTATGCTCCATAAGATATCCCTTCAATCATGTAAACATAGATATTTTGTCACCTCTTAACCTTCTCTTCTCCAGGCTAAACTTACCCTGCTGCCGAAGCCACTCCTCATAGGGCATGGTTTCCAGGCCCTTTACCATTTTGGTCACCCTCCTCTGGACATGTTCCAGCTTGTCAATATCCTTCCTGAACTGTGATGCCCAGAACTGGACACAATATTCCAGGTGGGGTCTGATCAAATCAGAACAGAATGGCACTATCACTTCTCTTGAACTAGACACTATATTCCTATTGATGCAGCTGAGAATCATATTGGCCTTTTTAGTCATTGCATCATACTGCTGACACATGTTCAGCTTGTGGTCAACTAAGACTCCTAGATCTTTTTCATATGTACTGTGATCAAGCCAGGTGTCACCCATCTTATACCTAAGCATTTCATTTTTTTTTCTGCCCAAGAGTAGTAGTTTACACTTTTCCCTCTTGAAATTCAATTTGTTAGTTTTGGCCCAGCTCACTAATCACTTAAGATCATTTTGAATTCTGATCCTGTCCTCTCGGGTGTTAGCTATTCCTCCTAATTTGGTGTCATCTGCAAATTTGCTAAGAATGCCTTCTGTTCCCTCATCCAAATCACTGATAAAGGTGTTGAATAGCACTGGACCCAGGACAGGAACCGTCCCCTCAGTCACTACTCTCCAGGATGAAGAGAAGCCATTGGTGAGCATCCTTTGAATTCTGTCAGTCAACGAGTTGCAAATCCACCTCACTATAGCATTGTCTAGCCCACAAGAATATCATGGGAGACCTTGTTAAAGGCCTTACTGGCATCAAGATGCTCTATGTCCACAGCATTCCCTTCATCTACCAAGCTAGTAACTCTATCAAGACAAAAGATAAGTCTGGCATGACTTGTTTTTGAGAAACCAATGTTACCATTCAATGATGATGGCATTCCTTTCTAATCACTTACAGACTGTCTGTGTAATGATCTGATGTAGAATGTTTCATAGAATCACAGAGTTGGAAGAGACCACAAGGGCCATCGAGTCCAACCCCAATCAAACACAGATCAAAACATCCCCAACGGATGGCCATCCAGCCTCTGCTTAAAAACCTCCAAAGAAGGAGACTCCACCACACTCCGAGGCAGCATATTCCACTGCTGGACAACTCTGACCATTAGGAAGTTCTTCCTCAGGTTCAGGTGAAATCTTCTTTCTTGCAGCTTGAATCCATTGCTTTGTGTCCTAGTCTCTGGAGCAGCGGAAGACAAGCTTGCTCCCTCCTCAACATGACATCCCTTAAAATATTTAAACATGGCTATCATGTCCCCGCTTAACCTTCTCTTCTGCAGACTAAACATACCCAGCTCCCTAAGCCGCTCCTCATAGGACATGACTTCCAGACCCTGCATCATTTTGGTCACTCTCCTGTGGACACACTCCAGTTTGTTGATAGCCTTCTTGAACTGAGGTGCCCAGAACTGGACACAGTATTCCTGATGAGGTCTAACCAAAGCAGAATAAAGTGGTACCATTACCTCCCTCGATACCATACTCCTATTGATACAACCAAGAATTACATTGGCTTCCTTGGCTGCCACATCACACTCATGGGCAGCTTTTGGTCTCCAAGACTCCTAGATCCTTTCACACATACTGTTATCCAGCCATGTGTCCCCCATTCTATGTTTGTGCATTCCATTTATTCTGCCCAAGTGTAGGACTAAAATAGTGGATTCCCTTGTCATTTCTTCAACCTTCTGGACCATGAAATTCACAGCAAGGGAAGAGAAGAACTTATTGGACCTTGTGGTCTTGGCAGAGTTTGACTGCCAACATATATCAGGATAGTTGAAGTCTCCCATTACTACTGCATCTCTCCTTCTCAAATGTGTGACCATCTGCTCCAGGAAGGCATCATCCAAGTCCTCAGGCTGTCTTGGAGGTCTGTAGTAAGCCCCCACAATAACATCCATACTGTTTCTTGCTCCCTTAATTCTTACCCACATGCTCTTGAACTGGTTTCCTGAATTTATGTCATGGATCTCTTCACAGGTGAAAACATCCTTGACATGTAAGGCTACTCCTCCTCCTTTCTTATTTGGTCTATTTCTATGAAATAGGTTATACTCCCTTATGACTACATTCCAATCATGAGACTCATCCCACCAGGTTTCAGTGGTGCCTATTAAAACATATTTATTTTGTTGTACTAAGAGTTTGAGTTCATCTTGCTTATTTCCCATGCTCTGTGCATTAGTGTAGAGACACTTAAGACCATCTGTCCTTCCCTCAAGTCATTTACTAAAGTTGATTTTTCTCCCACTGTTGCTCTCTAGTACTACTTGGCCTGGTCTATCTAGATCATTTGGGCTTTTTTGCCTAGCACTCGCTGGATCCTTGCCCTGAATAATAATGTCTCCCTCCCCAGCCAAGCTCAATTTAAAGACCTCCTGATCTGCTTTGCGAGGCTGTTAGCAAAAACATTCTTGCCAATGGGTGTGGGGTGCAGTCCATCCATTGCCAGAAGACCATCTTTGTGGAAATGCAGACCATCATCCAAAAACCCAAATTGTTCCTGGCAGCACCATCTGCAGAGCCAGTTGTTGACCTCCACTATTCTTCTCTCCCTTTGTGGGCCATGTCCTTCCACAGGGAAGAGAGATGAAATGACAATCTGAGCACCAACGTCCTTCAGCTTCCTACCCATAACCTTGTAATCCTTTGTGATGCACTGAAAGTTGCACCTTGCAGTGTTGTTGGTTCCCACATGAACCAAAAGGAGGGCGTTACCCATCTCGTTAGCCTCTCCATTACATCATTGATTTTGGTCTCATGGAGACAGCACACCTCACAATTCATCCAGTCTGGGTTCTGTTCCTCTCAGCAAGGAGTCCCCAATCACTAGAACTCATCTCCTCTGAGGCCTGTCTGGGGTTACTTGATGAGCAGATTCTTCCAGGTTTGCCTGGAAATTGTCTTCAGGCTGAGACTGTTGGTCTTGCTGCTGTTGGATTTCGTCCTGCTGCTGTTCAACTTCCTGTTGCTGATGCTCGATTTCCTCTTGGTGATATTCCATTACCTCCTCCTGCTGTTCCACTTCTTCATTAATAAGGTCAAGAACGTGGAATTGATTCTGCAGCTTGAAACTCTCAGTTTGGTTCCTGACCCTTCTACTCGTACATGTCACATTCCTCCAAGTGTCTGTCTCCTGGTTTTGTGAACCCGCTTCCTTGTCCACTAGCTCTTCCATATATTCCATCTTCAAGAAGGTCCTCTCCGCCCTATCCAAGAACTCTTCATTCTCCCTAATAATCCAAAGGTTAGAAACATGTTCCTCCAGCTGGCGAACCTTCTCCTCTAAGAGGGCCACTAGCTTGCACTTGCTGCAGGTGTACCCAATGACATCTTTCAGCAAGAAAAGAAACATGCCACAACTGTTGCAGATGACTGCAGCAGCTTCCTCACCATCCATACTTGATAATCTAGACAGTCAAATTAGCAAAAGTAAAACGGGGCTTGCCACTCAAACTCCCCTGGTGAAACCCACATCAACACCCCTGTTTGCCAAGCTTTAATTGTCAAACTTTCAGGGCTGAGACTGCAATTCTATAGTGGTTCTAGTTACTCCTCCAAGCTGCCCTACCCACCTGGACATTGTAGTCAGGCAGAGTATCTCAGGAGGGCTTCAATTGAACTCTTGCTAAACTTGTATGGCCAAACTGAAGAAACAATTAACTCTTGTTAAACTTATATAGTTAAACTGTGCATGCCGAAGGCTGCTGGGAACAGTTATAACAAGCTAACAGCTGCTAGCCCCTCTCCCTAGCAAGTCAATCAGTCGGTTAGACTGTGTGCTCATGGCCAGAACAAACAGACAAACAAACACCCCCCCACAAGCCTGTAAAAACACCCAGTCAATGATGTCTTCTCAGACACAGCTCACCTTCTGCTCTTTCCTCTGGAAATGAGCTTGAAGGCTGCTGGGAGCAGTTATAATGAGCTAACAGCTGCTAGCTCCTTCCCCTAGCAAGTCAGTTAGTCAGTTAGACCAAATGGCTGCTAGCCCCTCCCCCTAACAAGTCCCAGTATTGATGTCAGGATGCTTTGTACCATGACAGGGAATGTGTGGGACCAAGGCTTTCAGAAGCCCTTCTTTTCTCTCTTTGCTGGATTTTGTTGGAAGCAATCTGGCAGTTTGCTAGAGTGGCAGCAAGTGGTGATCCAGCAATTGGAGGGGTAGTGACAACTGGAAATCTGGCAGATGATGAGGGCAGTGATAACTGGCAATCAGGCAGATGGTGAGGGCCAGTGACAAGCAGTGATTTGGTGCTTGGCGGGAGTAACAGCAAGTGGCAATCCAGCAGCTGGCAGGTGTTTAGTCTCTTTGGCAGCTTGGTGACTGGCAGTTTGGAAGGCAGCAGCAAAGTTAGGCGTTGTTTAGGCTGACAGGCTTTGGTGAGGTTTTTTTTGCCTATTGGCCTTGACTAGACCTTGGTTAGGCCTAGGTCCCTTTGTTGGGCCTTGCAGGCCCCGTAGGCCCTATTGGCTGCTTTTGGGCCCCAGCCTCTGCAGGCTAATAGGACATAGTTGTACTGTGTTCAGTCCTTGTGAGACCTGTAGCTCCCTGCAGACCTTGTTGGGTTTTGTTAGGCCTTGTTGGGGCCTGTAGGCCTTGGCCTTGATAGGCTTTGGTGAGTCGCGGTGAGCCCATGATCCTTTGTTGGGCATTGATTCAGCCCTGAGAAGGCACATGTAGGGCACCCTTAGGCCCCAGTTGGATTTTAGGTGGACCTGGGTAAGTGTTGTGTAGGTGTGGTGGGACCCAGTAAGGTTTAAGTGAAGACAGTTAAACACTGGGGGAGATTTCATTAATCTGTAGGCCTCGGTCCTCCCTGTGCATTTGAGTGTTGAACTAGGACCAGTGTCCTGATGTTTGCACAGTTATGAGGTCCGAGAAAGGTAGAGGTGAAGCAAAAGGTAAGCATCCAGCAAAGAAACATGTTTTGAAGCACCTGCCTCTTGAAGTAACTGCCTCATCTGAGGATGAATGGAAAAGAGGTACTTTGGTGCCCAGTTTGGCCAGACTTGAGGCCTTAAAGAGGAGTTAGGACTCTGGAAACCAGAGTTTGAATCCCTGCTTGGCCATGGTAACCCACTGGGTGACCTTGAGCAAGTCACACACTCTTAGTCTCATAGGCAGACTGTGGCAAGCGTCCTCTGATCAAATTTTGCCAAGAAATCCCCATGATAGGATCACCCTACAGTCATTGCAATTTGGAAATGACTTGAAGGTGCACTACAACAGCAACATAAAGAGGGCAGGCTTCTTTTTATACATAGAGGTTCCATAGAGCAGGTAAACTGATATTCCAGGGTTCTTCTGCATATGGATAGCTTCCATGCAAATGGGAATCTCTCTTCTTCAAATATACTTGCTTTCCATGTGAGAAGAGACATAATAGAGTGGGCACGCCCAGGTGCTCTTCTGCTCAAATGTTGGAGAGAGCAAGGTGACTAGTAATTGTCATCCACATTATGCTAATCAATCTATGCTGTTCTTTCTCTAATATATATGTATGTGTGTGTGTGTGTGTGTGTGTGTGTGTATATTTATATGTATATAGCAATAACTATACAAGCTGTAAGCATGACCTACATTCTCCTCTCCTCTCCTCTCCTCTCCTCTCCTCTCTTCTACATAGCCATTGTTTTTTTCAGTTTTATGCATCTTGGAATTTCCTGGCTTCTTTGGTTGATTTAAAAGCCCAGACAACACTTTTGAAAATAAAAGACTTTTCTTATTTACAGCTATGCTACACAAAATCTCATTATAGTGCTTTTTATCTGTGAGGTATTATTAATTAAGGTTCTTTTTCAAATGTTCTGCCACTTGTCATGCATGTTAGTTTCCACCTTATTAAATGGTGCTAAAAACACTTTGAGGTTTTCCAGTAATTTGGTCTACAGTACAAGTGTGTAGTAGTAATTGTTTAATTATTCTTTGTACACAGCAAAACTTCATTTTTTAATTTTTAGTTTTTCTTTGATCCTGCTTTGAAAAATTTTAAAATGATTGCACTTTAAAAAACACCACAGAGTGATTAACCATTAGTTTATAATTAACATTACTAAAGAATGAGAAAGTGATAAATTGGAGTAATGGAACTCTATGTGCTTCATTAATTAAAGACTGGCAAAAAAAAATACAATTATGCATACTATGAAACTTTAAATTTCATTGGTAGAAAACTTCTGCTTCAAATCAGGTAGACTCAACACAATAATGTGTTCAAAATCCTATATTATCATCCATTACTACAACCCTAGTTTTTAATTACTTCCATATTCATTTCTTTTTTTTTCCAAAGGGTGGGAGACATCGAGAAGACAAGGGCCATTTCTGTACTAGACTGTTACAGTGCTATTATTTCACTTTCAACATCCTATGGAATCCTGGGGTTTGCAGTCTAGGGAGGGGCCTCAGGTCCATAGGATGTTGAAAGTGGAATAATAACACTATAACAGTCTAGTGTGGAAATGGCCAGGGTGTCTTGTCTGCTGTAAGGTATCCGCTATATAGTAATATTACTAGTCTATAATATACAACACAATGACCTGAATCTCACTGTATTCTCAATTATGAGCTTTCAAACTGACTCCAATTTATCATGACCCCATCACAGGGTTTTCTTGGCAAGATTTATTCAGAGGTGGTTTGTTGTTGCTTCTCTTAAGGCTAAGTGTGACTTGTCCAAGGTTATCCAATGGATTTCTAGGGCCAAGTTTGGGATTCAAATCCTGTCATTTTGGACTCAAACCACTACACTTGCTGGCTTCTCAACTGTAGAAGACCTATTAAATCAATAAGTCTATTCTGATTGAATAGACCAATGACCAATAGGATTCAATCCCACTTTGAAGTATATGTTCCCAAATTCGTTAGAACACTTCTCTCTCTCTCTCTCTTTCTCTCTAAGTCAGGGCCACAAAGAGCTACTCCAAATATCTGTCTCCAAATAGAAGGATCCTCCCAAGATACTGTAAAGCACCCGAAAATTCCCAGGCTTTTATCAGCAGAGAGTTGTCATGGTTTGTGGGATGAGTCATGCTATTCAAGAAACATAAAATCAACCTCACCATTAAAGACATACAGAACTAGCTGTGTAGCCCTTTGGATCTTGCCTAATGAAAACATCAAGATACATCTAAATGCCTAAAACTTAAAAACAAAACAAAACAAACCCTGCACCGTACCAGGCCAAAGCAAAGGAAGAGAGGCTTCGATAAATCTCTGTTATCAAGCTGCATCTTGCACCAAGTGCAACTTACCCAAGCTCAAACTGCAAATAGTGTGTGTTGGATAAGAGAGAGCTGGTTGACACACAGGTAATCAGAATCAGTTCTGGTAATGATCTGTCCAGCAGTGCCAAAGAATAAATGGATGGGCAAGAAGGTTCTGTCAAATCCTCTGCAAATTTCTCTGTTCATGGGCAGCTGCATCCATCTCTTCTTTATGGGGATGAATTACATGACAATAAACGTGAAAATAAAACAAAAGAGGTGTGTGTGTGTGTGTGTGTGTGTGTGTGTGTGTTTAAAAGAGAGGTGTATTTCCTCTTAGCCTTCTACAACTGAAACATCTTATCCCATTTTTTTTATCCTGCTGTTGATACACTTTGATTGTATTGTCATTGTTTTTATTTATTGTTGATCTGTTTAAAATGTTTTTATACTGCCTTTCCATAAAGCTGAAAGCAAGTTACCAAGTATGGATCAAATCCAGGTCTGCAGAACACTCCTAACAGTCGGATCTGAAAGCTAGTAATTAGGATGGACTGGAGATGAGTTTCTATCAGTGAAGGGAAGATCCACCAGCAGGAAGGCTTTTTACACTATGGAGACTGAATTTCACCCAGAAAAGTACTATTAACAGTGTCCCCTACTTCCAGCAGGATCCAAAGATCCATCCAAACCACGATTGCTTTCTCTGGGGTGAAAGGATTTAAGCAAAAGTGCATCTGTCATGTATTAAGTAAAGCAGAAGCTCCCCGTCTCCTGCAAATGATCATGTGGAGGGATGGGTGGATGATGGGAGCTACACAAAAACCACGATAGCACTTCTCTCCTGCACTGAGCTCTGGCAAAACACTGTACCAGAGTCAAGTGTGTCAAAAACCACCATATAGCAGAGCACCATATACACAGCTTAGAAACGTGCCCAGCAGAGTATAAACACCAGCAGCATTGCTCTGAAGCCACAAAAATACACCCACACGATATTCCAACTTGGAGGCTTTTACTCTTCAGTTACGATACATACATATTTACAATACTCCAACGGAGTTTCAGCATTCCACAGCATGCATCTGACATAGGCTCCGGCCGCACCATCAGACCGAGTGGAGAGTTGGCTAGGACTCAGCCCCTTATATATATACCTTGCTGATGCAACTCTAGCCAACTTTGCATGTTCCCATGTCTGATGCAACCCTCTCCCCTGGTTACTGTGATAACTGAAGCCCCTGTCAGAGCTGCTGATGACGAGCAGCAGCTGTTGGTCCCTGTGGCTCTGGCTGGAGATGAGTCCTGCAGCTCAAGAGCTCCGCCTGCTGCCATGGACCAAGCAGGCTTGGATGTTCCTCTGCCTGCTCCTTTAGAACAACAGGGATCTGATTCTGAAGATGCTCTGGAGGCTGTGTCAATCAGCCCACAAACAAGGCGGAGACTCAAGAGAGCTGAGCAAGGGGAGGCTTCCTTGATTAAGTCCAAGAAGCAGTGACTAGCCACACCTGTGTCTTGGGCTATATAACTGCCTGCCTGGAAGCTTTCCTTTGCTTGTGGTAAACTTTCTACAAGCCCTCTCCTTGTTTGTTTTTTGCTTCCAGCACCAGGCTCCTGATACCTTGGATTGATCTCTTGGCTCCAGACCCCTGGCTTTGGAACTCTGACTATGGCTTTTGTTTGTTGTTCTGGCTTAGATAAATGGACTTCCCTTGAGTAAGTGCTTCCTTGACTCCTCCCAGCAGGACTCTGCTAGTTCTCCCACTCCCTTCTCTGGGCTGTCTCGCCGCCTGGGTCTCTGACCCTGAAAGTTACATGTTACAGTGTCTCAGCAAGAAAGACATGGGATTACATCATTCACTGTCATTCCCAGGTGCAAACCTCAATCTGCATCATACATATTTTGTTTGGACTACAGGTCATGTCCAACCTTTCCTCACAGTCCCCTCCAAAATATTATGATGTCCATTGCAGTGTTCATTGCATACCGCCATACCCTTCCAGCCCCAATTCCCGCACCATCTGCTCATGCTTGGCTGCTGGCAATGGTTTTGTGAGGATATCTGCAGTGTTGTGTTCTGACTCTCAGTACTGCAATCTGATTAGCCCCTCCTGAACTAATTGCCTCACATTCTGGTATCTCACTGCTAAGTACTTGCTCCGGTTTCTGAGGTTCTCCATCTCTGCCAAGGTGATGCACACCTGAGAATCCTCGTTGACAGTTATTGGGGTTTCACAGGCCTCCCCAACATCTTGCAGCAAGTGTCTTACTCACTGTAGTTCTCCAGCTACCTCCAACAATGCAGCAAATTCTGCCTCTGTGGTGCTGAGAGCTACACAATTTTGCTTCCTAGCTCTCCAAGCAATCAGACTATCTGCATACTTGATGACCAGACCAGTTACAGACATTCTGTCTGTCTCTGAAGCAAAAGAGCTGTCCATGTGACACTCCATCCCTGCTTCACTACCTGTCACCTTCAGGCACAAATCCCTGGTCCTTTTCAATTGCCTTACCACTCTCTTGAGTGCTGTCCAGTCTACCATTCTAGGCTTTGCAACTCTCCTGCTCAGCAAACTTATGGCATAGCTGATGTCAAACCTCATGTGATTGGCCACGTACATTAAGCTGCCAACAACAGAATGGCACTCCTCAGGCCTATCAAACAGTGCTTCAGACTCCAGCTTTGGAAAGTCTACAGTCAAGGGCGTACTTGTTGTTTTGGCACACTGAAGACCACACTTTTGCACAACTAGGTCTATTTTTCTTTTCTGGCTAAGATACACTGTGCCATCCTGTGCCCTTTCCACCTCAACACCTATGTACTCTTTGAGACAACCTAAGTCCTTCAACTTGAACTTCCTCTCAAGCTGCCTCTGCACATGCCTTATCACCTCTGTGTCCTTTGCTGCCACACACGAGTCATCTACATAAATTACCAGTATCACAAACTCTTCCCCTGTGCCTCTGGTGTAAACACAAGCATCTGCCACACTCCTGTGAAACCCTAACCTGCACAACTCCTCGTGTGCACACTAGTTCCAACACCTGGCTGACTGCTTCAACCTGTAGATGGCCTTCTTTAACCTTACACCTTGTCTCCTCCTGTACTCACATACCCAGGAGCTTGCTCCATAAAGACAACTTCTTCTAGGTTGGCATTCAGGTAGGCAGTCTTAAAGTCAAATTGCCTAACTTCCAGGCCACGTTTCACTGCCAAAACCAACACCACTCACAGGCTCTCAGGCTTGGCTGAGGGGTGAAAAGGTTTTGTCAAACTTTTCAAACCTCTGCTGTGCAAATCACCTTGCAACTAATCTGACTTTGTGCTTCACACTGCCATCCAGCAAATACTTCCTTTTGTATACCCACCGGCAACCAACCACCTACTGGTCCCTGGGTCTCTCCACCAGCTCAAAAACTTGCTTCTCAATCATGGATCCTAACTCTGCATCCATGGCCTCATTCCAGAGCTCTTGCTCCTCCTCTGAGCATCTCAGCATGGCCTCAAATCTCTCTGGCTCCTCTCCAACTACCATGCAAACTCTGGCTTACTGAATCACAAACCTCTCAGGAGTTTTCCTCACTCTGCTGGTTCTTCTAGGAATGATGACCTCAGACCTGGACAAATCATCAGACCTGGACAGAACCTCCAGTTTCCCCCTCCATTTCTGGCTCCATCTTTACCTGAAACCTTGGTGACGGAATGTTCTGAGCCCTGAATGCATCAGGCGAACTGTCTGGTGAAGCTTTGGGTGTATGTGAAGTGGTATCATGTGGTCCATCCCCTCCATTCCTGGGGCTTTCAACCTGCTCTGGCTCTAGTGGTTGCACAAACACCTCTTTGTTACAGTGTAGATTCTCTCAACCACTGTGTGTCTCAAAGTTGGCACTCCTTGAGAACAGCAATCTGCCATGTCCCAAATGAAATCTGTACTTATTCCCCAGATAGCCAACAAACTGCAGCCGCCTCCACTTTGGATGCCCTTTGCACCCCAGCTCACTGGGAATAAGTACACTGGCAAACTGGCCAAAAACCTTCAGATATTTTAGGACAGGTGGATGCCCATACAACATAAAATAGGGAGTTTGCCTAACACTGGCACTCCACATCCCGTTGAACATATGATTTGCAGCAAGAACAGCTTCTGCCCACAAACCAGGTGGCAATTTCAAGTCCAACAGTATACAATCCTTCATCTGCTGTAACACTCCAATTCACCTCTCCAGCAACCCATTCTCCACTGGTGTGTAAGGATTGGTTGTTTTATATTGTATGCCCCTCTTCCTGAGCCAGTTTTGAAACTTGGAACTACAGAACTCACCACCTCTATCCGTGTTGAGGCAACCAACTTTGTGGGGAAATTCCCTCTCCGCTATGTTGACCCAGTTCTTGAATTTATCAAATGTCTTGTCTTTTGATTTTAGCAAGAACACATACCCGTACCTCGTATGTCTGTCAACAAGCAGAATATATATCAGGATCACCTTCACTCTCAGGGAAAGGACCTGCCAAGTCTGTATGTACCACTTGGAAGGGCCTCTGGGTGGCAATCTTACTCTCTTTTACAACTGGAAAAGACTTTACCTTGACCCTCTTACAGACTGAGCAATCAAGAGACTTGGTGCATTTTTTGACTTTCAGATCTGGGCAAACCTTTGCCAACTGTTCCAGCCCACCAAAATTTGCATGTCCAATTACCCTATGAAAATGGTGGCAACATTGGTCATGTAGGGGGACATTTGTTATGACACTGGACACTTGAGAACCTTTAGCATTTGGTAACACATGATACAGTCTGTTTTCTTTACACCCCTGGCACAGACTCTCCCACCAATGCTTAGTGTGCAGTCATTACCCCTGAATACTATCTCATACCCTTCATCAGTTAAACATGAGACACTTACTGTCAGGATCAGATTCATACACAAGTAAACATGAAAAAGCAGGATTTATTGAGAGTACAAACAGACTTGCAGACGTTAGTGAACCAGAATGGTGTTTTTTTTCCCCAGTCTAACATATTATACTAGGCAGGTTCACACAGAGATAAAGAGATGTTACTTTCGGATCAGGATGACCCTGTGTTTCTACGGTTACTATCAGTTTACTTTTGGAATGTCTTGAGACACAGGGAAAGGAATGCAATAACAAGGTGCAGCTGCAGCAGCAATTAGCTATACAATAATATGGCAATGGAGTATTACAAATCCCATGTAACTAGTCTCCCATACATATATGGAGGGTAACCTCGACATCCTGCCCATCCCCAAAAAAGAAATAATAAGAAGGAACAGAGAGAAATAAAAAACACAAGAAGTAGGAAAAATGGCAATAATTGCGCAGCTACAAATCGATGACAGGGGGCTTATGGGTGAACAGTGGTAGGAGGATCCACAGGTTCAGGACGTGAAGAGAAATCCAAAGAAGCCTTCTTGAGGAGACTAGAATGGAACACAGGATGGACATTTTTAAAAGAAAGAGACAAAATCAATTCAAAAGATACATTATTGATAGCACGTTCACAGGGAAGGGTCCTAGGAATTTAGGGGAGAGCTTTTTAGAGGGAGAAGGGGAGGAAATGTTTTTGGCGGACAAGTATACAAGGTCACCGGGATGGTAAGAAGGGTTTTGTGTGCACTTGGTGTCAGCAAAGCATTTGTGGGTTGATTTAGCAGCTTTCAGGGAGTCAGCAACAGATGCCCAAATGGAGGAGGCTTTAGAAATCCAAGCAGTGAGTGATGGGGGGGAGGTGGGAGAAGGAAGAGGAAGGGGAAGAAAGGAGTGGGATTAAAGCCATAAACAACTTCAAAAGGAGGTTTGCCGGTGGAAGTATGCAAAGCAGAGTTGAAGGCAAATTCAGCAAAGGGCAGGAGGGATGCCCAGTCAGACTGATTAGAGGTAACAAAACAGCGTAAAAATTGTTCAAGTGCCTGATTCACCCGGTCCATTTGTCCATCAGATTGGGGATGATAGGCACTGCTGAGTTTTTGAGTGATGTCCAGTGATTTAAGCAGGGAGGTCCAAAAGTTTGAGGTGAGAACAGGGTTGCGATTGGTGACAATTGCAGAGGGGGGACCATGCAACTTCCACACATGAGTGATGAAGAGGTTGGCAAGTTTCTCAGTTGTGGGTACTTTCTTAAGGGATATAAAATGGGATTGTTTGGAAAAGTGGTCGGTGATTACCCAAATGCAGTGAAAACCCCAGAAGAGGGGAGTCCCAATACAAAATCCCAAGCAATGATGTCCCAAGGTTTTGAAGGGACAGGTAAAGGCAATAACAATCCTTGTGGCTTGGAACTGGAGGATTTGCACAAATTACAAGTGGCACAGTTTTTCACATAGTCCTGGACATGTTTGGTGAGACTGGACCAATAGAAGAGCTTGCGGATGGAGTGGAGGGTCTTAAGGAAACCAGAATGACTGGTAGGTTTGCTGTCATGATGTCTGTGCAGAATTTCAGGACGGGCATCAGGGGGAATGTAAAGTTTTGAACCACAGAAAGGGAGGCCATTCACCCAGGAAACAGAGTCCTTGTGGGAGGAAAGCCATGGGTCAGTGTGACAGGCGTGTTTGATGAGGTCTTGCAAGGCAGAATCACAGATAGTGGAAGTTGAGAGACGAGATTTATGAAGAGCGCGGGTAGAAATTTGTAAGCCCAGAGACTCAGGCAGAAATAAACTCTTTTCAGTGGGGAAGGCAGGAGGGTCAGATTCATGGCAGGGAAGTCGAGAAAGAGGATCTGCAAGAGTGTTACTTTTACCAGGCTTGAAAACAATTTTAAAGTGAAAGCACTGGAAAAATTCGGCCCAATGAGCTTGCTTGGGTGTTAGGTTTTTTTGCATTTTTTAAAGCTTCCAAATTGCGGTGGTCTGTCCAAACTTGGAAAGGCAGTTGGGCGCCTTCAAGTAAATGATGCCAAGTAGTTAGAGCAAAATGGATAGCTTTAGCCTCTTTTTCCCAAATGGGCCAATTGGTTTGTGTAGTAGAAAATTTCTTTGAGATAAAAGCGTAAGGCTTTAGGGCATTGTTTGAGTCACATTGGAGAAGCACAGCACCCATAGCGAAATCAGAGGCATCAGTCTGAACAATAAATTCTTTAGATGTGTCGGGGAATAAGAGTAAGAGTTCAGATGTAAATTTGCTCTTCAAGTCATCAAAAGCTGCCTGGCAGGTAGGAGACCAATTGATTTTGTTCCTGTTGGAGGATTTGGAATTTTTAGGTTTCCTAGGTAAGTCAGTAAGAGGCAAGGCAATGGTGGCAAAGTCTTCAATGAAGTTACAGTAAAAGTTAGCAAATTCAAGAAACTGTTGAAGCTGCTTTAGAGTTCTAGGTATGGGCCAGTTGATGATGGCCTCAATTTTTGCAGGATCTATGTTTAGCGTGTTGTGGAGAATGCGGTAACCCAAATAATCAAAGGTTTGAGTATCAAACTGGCATTTATTTAAGTTTGTCACAAGCCCATGGTCTATAAGACATTGTAAAACTGTTCTGACTAATTGGATGTGTTTGTCCAGAGATTCAGCATATATTAAAATGTCATCCAAATAAATAACCACCCCCTCATATAATAAATCATGAAAAATGGAATTGAGGAACATTTGAAACACCGAAGGGCCAGATTGTAGTCCGAAAGGCAAAACAGTCCACTGAAAATTGCCTAAGGGAGTGGAAATGGTGGTTAACCATTCGCTATCTGGGTCCACATGGATTCTGTGAAAAGCTTCTTTGAGGTCCAACTTGGTGAAGAACAGTCCTTGAATCAATTGATCCAGGACTGGCTTAATCAGAGGAATGGGGTATAAATTCGGCAGAATAGCTTGGTTGACCAGGTTGTAATTTACGATCAATCTGGGATCTGCATTTTGATCTTTCCTTTTACAGAAAAATACTGGGCTGGCCGTTGGGGCAGAGGAGGGTTTTATAAATCCTCTCTCTAAATTTTTACTCAAAAACTTTTTTAAAGCAGAGAGCTCTTGGCAGCTCATTGGGTAGATCTTGGGTTTAGGGAGCTTTGCACCATCAATCAACTTTAGCTTACAATCAAACTCCCTGTGGGGGGGCAGCTTGTCTGCTTCCTTCTCATGGAACGCTTTTTGCAGATCTCGGTAGTGTGGAGGAATCTGAAACAGCTCTTCAGGGCTCAACGAAAGTGCTGGGAGCTGGGTGTTTGCTTTGTGTTTCTTGGTCTCTCTTAATTTCCCAGCAGCCCAGTCTATATCTGGATTGGATTTTTGCAACCAATCTATTCCTAGAACCACCTGAAATTGAACTGATTTTGGGACCAAAAAGTGGATTTTACCTTTATAACTGCTTACATGAAAGGGAAAGGGAGTAGTGACTCGATTTACTGCTCCTCCCCCCATTGGGCTTCCATCCATTTGAGTCAGTTTAATAGCTTTCTTAAGATCTTGGTATTCAACAGCAAGCTCCTGTGCTAATTCTGGGTGCAATAAACTTCTAGAACAGCCAGAGTCAATTAGCCCTCTGCAAATTCGTAGTTTGCCATCTTTTCCCACCAAAGTCACTGTTGTAAACAAATGGGGAGATTTACGAGTACTCACATTAGTAGAGCTGGCAGTGTCCCACTCCTCGCAGCCGCTTTCAGAATCTTGATCCGAGGAAGCAGTAGGGCTGTCTTCCTCATCGGGACAAGCTTCTGCGGCTGATTCTTTGATATTGCACTTGGTAGTCAGTTTTGGAGTGTCGGTTTTGTGAGGTGAAATCTTGCTTTTGGAAACAGCCCCTTTCAGATCCATGGAGGTTGTGCTTTTGATTTCAGGGCAATCACTGGAGCGGTGACCATGTTTCCCGCAAGTGAAGCAGCTGCCTTCTTGCAGGCGTCTGTTTCTTTCTTCACTGCTGAGGAATGTGGATTTGTTTGGGGTTTTTCTGGGCCCAATTTCCTGAGCTTGTCTTTGACAGGTCAGTTGCACAGACTGCAATATTCCTTCAACCTCAGTAGCCAGCTTTATCCAGCCTAACAGGGTGTTAGGGTCGCCTTGGGTTAGGCAACCATCCTTGTAAAATTCCTTTAGGACTTCGTCTGTCCAGGGGCCTTTAGCAGCTAGCTTTAGGAATTCTCTGGAGTATTCACCAACATCATTCCTCCCTTGTGTCAGTTTCTTGAGTTGGTATCTGGCTTTTTCTTGTAGATGAGGGTCTTCAAAGCGTTCCTGGAGTTGATACATGAGCAGCTGTAAATTTCCTGTCTCTGGCGCGTGACAGTCATAAAGACACGTTACCCAATCAGCTGCCTCCCCCTTCAGGCATTGACTGATGTATCTCATCTGAGCTGCATCATCTTGGAACAGGTGCCCATAATCAAGCATGTAATTTGAAGCCATGGTTAGGAAAAAGGAGAGTTTTTCTCCGCTTCCGTTAAACGAAGCCTTTAACTCACCAATGTTCCTTGGTGCAGCTGGGGGTGGGATTGGCGCTACAGGTTGCCCTGGTGGGGGCAGCTGTCCATCTGCCAGCAACCTGGCTATTGGAGGTCCCACATCTGGTATCTGCTGGTCCCTGGCCAGGGTTCTGCCTATCCATGGCCCCATGGCACGCATTTCACGTATGAGGGCTAGGAGTTCCAATATTTCCTCATCTTTTTTCTCCATCTCTTCTTCTTTAGTCAGCAACTCATCCATAAGCACCAATTCATGCTCTGAGGTGTCCCATCTGGCAGCTCTCCTGCATTGTTGAACCATAGTTCTCTGCATCTCTCCCCAGGCCCAAGTGTGGCCACCGGTGGGGGTTCCAGTCAGGAGGGAAAACCTGACTTTGGATTTAGTGTCAGGAGGCAATTCACTGGCCCCAGCACCTTCTATTTTGTCGGAGTCTTTTCCTTCTTTGGAAGGATTCTCCTCCAATTCACTTAATTGATGCATATTTAATGAAGGGTTTCTGGTTCACTCTGTCAGGATCAGATTCATACACAACAAGTAAACATGCAAAAGCAGGATTTATTGAGAGTACAAACAGACTTGCAGACGTTAGTGAACCAGAATGGCGGTTTTTTTCCCAGGCTAACATATTATATTCGGCAGGTTCATACAGAGATAAAGAGGTGTTACTTTCGGATCAGGATGACCCTGTGTTTCTATGGTTACTATCAGTTTACATTTGGAATGTCTTGAGACACAGGGAAAGGAATACAATAACAAGGTGCAGCTGCAGCAGCAATTAGCTATACAATAATATGGCAATGGAGTATTACAAATCCCATGTAACTAGTCTCCCATACATATATGGAGGGTAACCCTGACACTTAGTATACAGTGTTCCAGTTTCTCTGCACATAATACATTCTCAAGACTTTTCCCAAAGCAGGGAACAAATGCAGATCCCATGCAGCTCACTGAACCTTGAGCACCATGTGCCAGGCTCACACAACGAACAGGAGCATTCCTGGCATTCTGCAACAGGTTTTGACTGTTCACAAGGTGATGTGTCGCTCCACTATCCAGGAGACAGTTCTGGCAAACAGCTCCCTCTGCAGCTGCAACCACAACACAGCTTCCGGCCTTTTTCCTCCAGACTCCCCACCTCCTGTTGTCCTTGTCACCAGACAATATGGCTTTACAGTCCTTCTTTATATGGCCAGGTTTACCACATTTGAAACAGCGCTTTGCAAAGTTACACTCTACAGTTTCCTCCCCCTCATGTGGAGGTTTCTCCTGGCGGTTATCAGCCTTGCTTCAGAAGCATGCTGTAAATCACCACTCGCTTCAAACGCTCATCTGTCATGTTCCTCTAGCACCCGTGACATCACCGTATCCAGGGTTAACTCTCTCTTCCAAATTCTGGAGACTATACAGTATAAAGTCCCAGTCTTTGCTCAAGCTGCCCTGAAGTATATAACACTTCTGTGGCTTATCAAAAATCATACCTCTGTCCTCCAACTCCAGGAACAGAGACTTCATGACATCCAGATGAGCTTTAACATCTCCCCCTTCCTGCAGTTTAGTGTTGTAGGGCCTCTTTGTCCACAACATCTTAGAGAGACAGGAGTCACACTGATAAATTCTCCTCAGCGCTTGCCATATCTCAGCTGATGTCGGCTTATCACAAACATGGATAACCTGGCTGGGTTCCAGACTCAGGATAATGGTGGCCCTCGCTGGCTGATCTGTTGCTCGCCCAGCTGTGTTCTCTGGCGGGTGCTCAACAACAGTCCAGAAATTCTCTCCGACCAGCAAACTCTGGATCATGAGACTCCATGTCTGATAATTACTGTCACTCAGCTTATCAAACCCCAGGGCTGTTGCTGCTGTAATTTCATAAATCATAAATTTTAACCCATGCAAGTAATGATTTAATTTATCCTTGCATGGAAAATGAACAAACTGGATTACAAGTTAGAGGTAGATTTCACATTCAACTATTGTGGCTAGGGGGTTGTTGCTTTCACAGGAAATATGTTCATTTTTGCAAGTGATTTGTACACATTTTTGTGAAATGTACAGTAAGGGAAATGTAGTAAATGCTGGATTGTAGTTAAAGTAAGCTGGTGATCTATTGGCTAGACAGTGCTACTGTTAGGTGGATTTGTTATAGGTCAACTGATTGAACCCAGAGGGTGTTCACCGGTGAGTGTTCTTCATCTGGGGGAGGGCACTAGTAGGGTGTCTGAGAGTTCTTCATCCAGGCTGCATCCATAGGAGCATAGTGTCGAGACTGAGGGAAGTAGCAATGTTATTCTATTCTGCTTTGGTCAAATCTTACCTGGAATATTGTGTCCAGTTCTAGATACCACATTTCCAGAAGGATATTGATAAACTGAAATGACTTGGAGAGTTGGGTATGTTTAGCTTGGAAAAGAGAAGACTGAAGGAGGACATAAGACCAATAGGGAGACACAGAAAAACTTGCCCTGGAGCTGATTGTCAGGGCCAAAGAGCAACAAAGCAACATCAGACACCAAGCTCTCTGTCCTTTATTTCCTTTTTAGTTGAGTGTCTTCCTCATGAATCAATGTCTCCTACAAGTCTGAACTGTAGCTGTAGGTAGTTTGGAATATTGATTCTGCATTGTTTTTACTGAACTGTTTAAAATTGTTTTTCTCCTTATGCTTGAATCTGTTTTAATGTTGTGAACAGTGTGATCCTATTTTATTTTGAGCTTTGTATGTTTTTAGCTATGTGGCACTTGGTTTGAACTGCAAGCCACCTTGAGTCTCTATCTGAAGGGAAAGACAAAGCATAAATAAAATTGATGATAATGGCTTATCATCCAACATTTTACAGATCAAAAATAAAATATCTGTGACCATGCAACATCAAAATGAGGTCAAGATGGCAAAATAATTAAGAAAAACACACAAACTAGAAGAAACTACAGAAGTTTGGCTTTTTCTGAGTCTACATGGATGGGTAAGTTTCCACCCTTCTTCTCTTCTCCCCCTGTGAGTTAATTGAGTGCAAACTACTTTCACACTTCAGACTCCATTTGCAGCAATTGAAGAAAGTGGAAGACAAAGGGGAATATGGAGAGAGAGGAGAGAGACTAGGCTGTTTTAACAGCAGCTCAAAAAGTGGGATGACACAGAATAAATGGGAACTGTCTCTGACAAATTGGGACAGTTGCAGGGTATGTGGTAGTGGTGGTGGTAATTTAGCCTTCTCCCAGTGAAGGAAGTTTATTTGTTTTATGGGTTGTTTTTCTTTCCTTTGAGAGCTGTCCTCAAGAGTCATGGCTTTAAGAAATGTCTCAGCACTGTAAAACTGCCCTGTCATTTACTTGTAAAAACACTTAACAGTGTTCCCCACAGCTGTGGTTCCACCTTCTATGAAAGGTGCTACAGTGGGTCTGAAGAGGGGAAGCAGACCTCCTGTCTACTCAACCAGGATGGAGGGATTTTGAAACTGTCTGACACTCTCAAGCAGCACTGAAAGAAAGGATTTTGAAAGACTACAGTAGCTGGGACTTGCCTCCATCACAAGATTTCAAGGAGGATCAGAAGGGGTGGTAAAAGGCCAGCATCCAGTTTCCTGGGGGACAAGAGCCAGCTAGCTGATCCTGAACAGCAGAGGAAGCTGCATCTCCTTGCAACCCAATCATCCTATAGGGCCTGAAATTTTCCTGCAGTGCCTGGGCTCAAGTATGAGGAACTTTCCAAAGAACACACACCAGCTGGACAGGCAGACCAGTTCCTTTGATTCTAATAGTAGGGAACAGGGGCCCCTCCTCCACCCACATTATTTTATCAGTCTTAATCAATACGGTATTCTCACCTTTAATAAATCACTGCAGCATTCTTGCCTTGTCTTCTTCTTGCCTTGTCTTCTTGTCACTGCAAGTAGGAGACTTGCCTCTGTGTTGGGGGGCAAATGGAAAAGATGTCTACCACATACTTTGAAAACACCTGATTGAAAATTCCAGGTAAGACGTTCTCTACATCTCCTTGACCTGGATAGCACAAGCTATCAAGACCATGTAAGTGGCACAAGAACTACACATACGCACCTCTGCTTTTGTACCGGATAGAATTGTATCATAAGTTAATCAGGCTCTTTCCTGTTAAAATGGATGGAACTTATCTTCAGCTGTGACTCTTTGAAAACTTACCCAAGTATAAATCAGAGGAATTTACTTTTGAGTAGTCAGGTATATGATTGCAATGCCCAACATAGATAGTTTTCCACCTTAATTAGGTGGTTCTACATTCAACTAGTTGAGTCTGAGTTCAATTGAACACAAATAACTTAAAGAAATAAATACAACTGATATTTCCTCTATATTTCATGTTCAACACCTGATTTGCTAAACCAAATGGGAATCCATAATGGCCATCATCAAAACCCCTTTTCCAAATTGTTTACTTCATTTCTGATGGATAGTAACCAAACCTCAAACCTTCTATGCAGAAAAATCTGTAAAAGTACCCAAGTGGCATGGTTCTATTGCCACTAATACCCTGCCTACAATGCTTATGATAATGCAACACAGAATGCACAATTCAGCAGTAATTACTGATGAAATTTCTGATACAATAGGCTCCAGATTGTTAGCTCAATTGCTAGACTTTCTGGTTAATGGGATGGGATCAGGATGCATCAATAACAACAGAATGAGAAGAGGGCATTAACAAAACCATTAATATGAAACATTAGAAATGATCCATCTGTTTAACACATCACTCTTTTGAATTTTGAAAATGAAACTGTGTGACTGCATTAAAGATGAGGTCAGGATAGTCATAATGTCTTTACAAATTCCAGAACATTAACTGCTGATAAAAAGCTGCTCAACTGTCATGCTTGATAGCCATTTGCATTCAGGCAGAAAACCTGGAATAAATTGGTGACTATACAGTGCACTTCTCAACCTCCTAGACAGCTAATGGCTGACCTTTGGAATGTGTCACCAATTACTAGAAATGCTTAACAGTAATTTTATGACACTTTTTTTTCTCTTCAGATACCCTATCTCCAATAAAGATTTATGTTCTGTGTACAAAATTTTTTCAATAATTGCCAACCATAAAGAGCCAGATTGCAGCTAGGCAATACATATTAACAATGACACCCATGTTAAGTCAATAGGAATTTGTGTTCCTTGGATGATGGCATTAAATAAGCCCATTTTACAGGATCATATAGGCAGAAGTGAGGGTCTGAGCGTGTCTGATCTCTGTGTATTCATTGCTAAGTTCCGAAGTACTCTTTTTTTATGCATATACACACTCTTCTTGTACTTGGGGGCTTAGAAAAAGTGCAGAACTGTGTATGCAGACTGGGGCTGTGAGGAAAAAAATGATTTAGATTTGAGTTCATTCCTTCATTTGGGAAGTCGTTTAATTTTACTGCTTCATAGACACATGATTCTTCATTTCCCAATACAGAGTAAAGAAAGCTTCATTTGCATTTCTCATTGATTTTATATGAGCAAAATCACAACATTCCTATTATATGTATTTCCTATTATGTCTATTTATTTTTATTTGTTTAGATAGAAATGGATAACACTTGTAGAAATAGGTGAGAAAGGATATAAGAAATAGCATGTCCCCAGACTTGAGTCATTTTAATCTAGGGGGAGGTATTCATGAGAGAAAATAGGTGCCATCTTCTGGTTGTTGGTGTTAGGGAGAAGCCACAGAAATTACCAAGCTTCTGGATGCTGGGAGATGGACTTCCCCAGTAGATAACCAAAAGGAAGAGACCATCGGTCTCACTGCCTGATTGAGATATATTTGAATAAGAACCTTTTGGACATCCCCATTCAAACAGCTCTTGCTTGTCTTGGTACATTTGTATCAATAATTCTTTAAGCTCAATGGCTTTTTTATTTATTTATTTGTTTGTTTGTTATCAATTCATGCTTCCTGGCACAACTTTGGTAGCTGGTTTGTCCTTGGGATGGTGCCTAGGTGTCTGTCCCCCACATGGTTGGGGATCACTAATAGGTTTTGGGGGTGAAACTGGGTAGGACCAAATTTGTCTCAGGGGATACCACAACTGCTTCACTCCCAGATGACAGTAGGGAGATCCACAGTGATACTACCATAAATTCAGCCCATTATTCCCATGACACAGTTTTGTCTCCAGAGGTTTCACTGAAGAACACCTCCACTGAACAACACTCAATATTAGGAGCTGTCTCTGTGCTATGGAACTGACATTGGAGTAACAAAATACCTGAGGAATGTGTTACCCTGTGTACTGGGGGTCCCGGGAGGGACACCAAAATGTGCTCAACTAAAGGTGGGGAAAATTACCTCAGAGCACTGCTTAGAGTTATGGGAGGCAGGGTAACTTAGCGAGATCTTGAACCCTATGTCTACGGGGTCGGGTCGAGTCAAGGAGCACACAGAAGTTGAAGCAATAAATGATGTTTTATTAAAAACACAGGCAAGACAGTGTATGCGACACACTCATACGAGATAACTAAAGGAAATAAAGGTTGGAGTGGTATAGAGGGATTTTTAGAGGAGTTGCTGGTTTGGGTGATACTTCACCTGTCCTGAAGCCTGGAAAAATAGAGAGCGAGGCTGGGGTGCGATGTAGCTCAGCACGTGGAGCTGAGGGGAGGCTCACCAAGCAAAGCGGCAGCAAAGCGGGATGAAACTCAGAAGCGATCTGAGGAAGGTCTCGGAATCAAGAGTTTTTATAAGGAGAATTGTGACTGCAAGCTATGCCTTACTTGGGGGAAAACAATAGATTTGGAATTGGAGACAAAGCCTCCGAAAGGTCAGAATCTGAACGATTGAGTTATCGTAGAGTTTCTCAATAGAGTAGCCAGTATGCAAACGCAGAGTACTTGGGTATTGCACAGTTCACTCATCAAGCTGCCAGCGCAGGGCAGAGACTCTTTTGTAGGTTGCGTGCATATTTAATTAGAGTACTTGCCTGGAGGTCTCCTAAAGTAGCGAGTCGGCTATTTTCTGGCCTGCCTGTATTGTCTAGGAATATTACGGCGATAATTGGCCGAACCTGTATGCGTGCTTGTCTGGGGGCCTCGCAAGCACGTGGAAGGGAATAGAGAAGTGAAGCCGAATTATGATATCAAAAGGATATCTTTTAATATCCCCAAAGCTCGGACTAGCCAGGGCAGTAACAAATGGAAAGGATTTATGGGGAGACCCTGATAATACATAAATTTAGTTAGAATAAGGTGAATAAGCTCAAGTGAGATGAAAGTGAAGAATATAAGGGACAAAGAAAAAAAAGAATGTAGACTTGGCAAAGGAGTTGAATAAGGAGTTCATCACATGAGACAAGTAAATCATAAATACAGCAGGATAATAGTGACTCTGGCTGGGACTTAACACATAATATCAGATAATGACCTCCTTTGTAAAACAGCAGAAGAGCAACAGAAAAAGGGGAAAAAATAGAGGTTTTAAAGGAATACTTATGAAGGCAGAGTGGGTGGGGAAGGAGGAGGAGAAGAAAGACGGGAAGCAGCAAAGGCAAAGCAAAGATGAATGCAAAATACTATACTGTCCTCTCCCCTCCCTCCCTCCCTTTCTCTATAAATGTGGGACAGACAGATAAGATACTTTCTCACTGTCACAAATGTGAAAGTGATAAAGAAACACAGAAGCTACTTTACTCCTCAAAGACCCTCCCAAATCACTTCATTGAGAGATTGACAGGACATGAAAAAAAACCAAACCAATTAACAAGAACCTTTAGGAACTGCAGGCTTGGGGGCAATAACAGATAGACCTGTTATTAACAGATGGACCTGTCAGATATGGGGCTGGCTTGCTTCCAGTCAGCCCTCCATTCCATATATGCCTCTTGTCTTACGTTTACAGAAAGGGTCCTAGAGATATTTCAAAATTGTTACTAAGATAGGCCTCAAGAGTCTAAACAGACACACAAAAAAAGAGAACATGTGTTTTGTAGCTTTAATAGCTGTGTAGAAGAGAAAATCTCGGCAAGTGTAGATGTTGTTGCGGTATGCCTTTCAGTTGTTTCTGACTTATGGTGACCTAAAGCAAAACTATCACAGTTTTCTTCTGGGGGCTGAGAGTTTGTGATGTGTCCAAGGTCACCCAGTGGGCTGCTGTGACCAAATGGGGAATTGAACCTTGGTCTCTGGGGTGGTAGTCCAATGTTCAAACCACTACACCCTGCTGGCTCTGTTAGATTTCATTTTCTACACATCTATTAAGTTGAAGGAACCTTATCCAATTGTTCATGTGACAAACATGGGCATGATCAAAGTGATAAGGAAGACTTCTATAATGTAAATTGCAAACAAAAGTTTGTGAAGAAATGACGCTTTATTTTCCAAATGCCCCTTTCCAAGCAGCTCACCTCTGCTTTATTTGACTCCATAACATTTCAAAGGGTACATAAAACATGATTTATTTAGTAGCGGCTGGAGACTTGCATGTCAATGAGGGGGTGTACCCAACTTGGATTTTAGTCTGAACTTTAACAAAGGTATCCATGATGCTAAGCTTGATTCCATTCTGGGAGAAAGTTTGGGTATAAATTCAAGAAGGAAAGGAAAGGAAAGGAAAGGAAAGGAAAGGAAAGGAAAGGAAAGGAAAGGAAAGGAAAGGAAGAGAAGAGAAGAGAAGAGAAGAGAAGAGAAGAGAAGAGAAGAGAAGAGAAGAGAAGAGAAGAGAAGAGAAGAGAAGAGAAGAGAAGAGAAGAGAAAGCTGATCTCCAAATAGCTTTAAAGCCTGGGATGAATTCACTGTCCCACAGCAATGGAAGCCAACAGCTGCAACTACCCTTATCTATTTTGGATCCAAATTGCATCAGAAGTGATTTTAGTCCCAATATTGAGACTATTTTGGAATTTATAACAAATGTGTATTGCTTAGGCATATGGGATGCACCTCTCTGCACTTATGTGGTGCCAGACCTGCATGGTTCAATGAACTATGGGAGAAGGACTGCCTTGGTTGGCCTCCAATGGAAGGACGCAGGTGTTTTTATATCAGATGCAGTTGCATCTGGATGGTGAGCGGGGGGGGGGTCCAGAGGATATTTAAGGTCTTCCTGTCCCCTTCACATCCTATTTTGACAACTAAACTCAATCCATCCACCTACCACCACCAGTATAGTGTGAACTTTTCTGGTTACTTCAGGGCTGAGTAGGATTCCCCCCGTTACCTGTTTTTTTCCCCCTACCCGTACTGTACCTGGGGAACTTTGACAACTGGCTATGGGTAGAATCCTTAAATAGGGAATTGGTTGGCAGGTAGTGGTAGAGAAAAGTAGAAGTTGTGATGAAGACTTTGGCACCCTTTTTTGTTCAGAGGAGGGATCTAGAACTATCTCTTTAGGTTCTCAGATCCAACGGGTGGGAAGGGAGACTACTTTTGGGGTTGAGCTGGGGGCTTTGCTCTCACTTTATGGCCTGCGACTTGGGAAGAGTTCCTTGGGTCTGCCTTTCAGGAAATGGCCAGAGAAGGAGCAACCCAGTTATTGGATTGTCCTCAGGGTTCAGGTGTTTCACCCAGGGGGAGGCTGAGGAAGAAATCAAGTATTATCCCTCACTAGGTTGTTCTCTTTTCTTGTTCCTTTCCAGGTTCAAGAACATTAAATAGGTTCTAGGTTAAATAAAGTGGCCCTTATTCATCCTGATAATCTGAGTCTGGTCTTGTTATTTTATGGTTGGTCAGCAGTGCATGATCATTGCAACTCCTTTTTCCTCAAAAAAAAAAAAAGAGTTCTTTTTCTTTTCTATTTCACTGTGAACATGAACATCATATATACTGGAGCCATCTCAATTGTAAGTGCACCAAAGATAAATGGTTCCTTGTAAATCCAAGTGTCTTTTCTTTAAGTCATTTTTGCCTCATTATCATTAAGATTATTGGGGAAGCGGAGGAGTAGCTATAGCCAGAATGAATCTGAAGAAAAGAATAGGATAATTGTGGGTAGTTTGAAGAATGTGTTATGCATCACAAGCAAAGTCAGCTAAGGGAAAATAAATTGTTTCAACCAAGCCAGTGACTAGTCATAGAGAGAAAGAATGAAGGCAAAGAAAACAACATCAACAGGTTCAAAAAAGGGGTTGACTTTTCACAGTGATCCAGTAGCTTGAAAACCACAGTCGTTCAGCATGTGATTAATCACTGCAATAAACTTTTTGTTACTTAATCTAAATAAAGGTATAGATTCAGTTAAATGGCTGGTTTGCCCTTCTAAGCCCCCCCCCCCCCGCATCTGTTCCTACTGAACACGTGGCATGTGGTCTCCCTAAAAGGATTAAACACAGAAGTATCACTTCATATTATCAATAATGTAATGATTTAAATCCAATAGTTAGTCAGTTCCAACTAGCATATAGAATCACAGAATTGTATAGCTGGAAGAGACTACAAAGGCCATTAAGTCCAAGCCCCTGCCATGCAGGAATACACAATCATATATTCGCAACAGATGTCCATCCAACCTCTGTTTAAAAACCTCCAAAGAAAGAGACACCACCACACTCTGAGGCAGCATATTCCATTGTTAAACTGCTCTTATCTCCATCAAATTCTTCCTAATGTTTAGTTGGAGTCTCTTTTGCTGTCATTTGGAGTCTTTGTTCTGTGTCCTCATCTCTAGATCAGCAGAAAACAAGCTTGCCCCATCTTCCGTATGTCATCCCTTCAAATATTTAAACAGAGCCATCATGTTATCTCTTAACTTCTCTTCTACAGGCTAAACATATCCAGCTCCCTAACCCTTTCCTCATAGGGCATGGTTTCCGGATCTTTTGCCATTTTGGTTGCCCACTTCTGGACATGTTCAAGCTTGTCAATATCCTTCTTGAATTGTAGTACTCAAAACAAAGCACAGTATTCCAGGTGGGGGTCTAACCAAAGTGGAATAATAGTTTCATGCATTCAAAAGAAAGTTGGTATGTGAACACTTGCACAACTTGTATTCACTCAATAAGTCTGCTTTGGATAGGACTACCAATTGGATTTGGGCCAATAAGTCTTTCAGGATAGCCTTACTAATTGCTCCAGTGTACTAACATTGCTGACAATGAGGTTTGGATGATGCTCAAAGGAGGCAATGAGAATTCACATATAATTTCAAACATGACAAGATGAACTGTAATTAAAGTGGCACCTACTGTACATTAGTTGTTAGAACTTTAAAGGATGTTTTAAATTACTTCTTGATTGAAAAATGCTGCCTAATTAATCAGAAAGACATCATACCGAGAGCCATGGTAAAGTCAAAAAGAGTAATTGCCATTGTTGTTAGAGAATCGACATATTGCTCACAAAAGCTGACGAATCTATTTGATATACTGCAGGAATTCCTAGATTCACCCTGTTGCTTTACTGTGCTTGAAACAAAGCCACTGAAAAGAAAAATAAACATAAAAGAAATTACTTCTACATTCATCTTTTAGGAATGGGTAATTTATTCCTTTCAGTTAGTAATAAGCTGAAGTGTTCATTATGCACAAGATTTGTCTACCACCTGCCTGCCCTAGAAAAGAGTTTAGACACGGGCTTATGCAGACACTTGCTCATATTTTCCTGACTTATTTTGAGCCCACGGGAACTGGAGAGGACCATTTGTAACCTACTGCTCTCTTCTGAGCCTTTGGTAGTGATGTGTTGTGTTGGTTTGACTTTCTGAGGGCTTTGGAAGGTGTTTGAGAGGCATGACAGGGAAGAGGAACATAGGAAGCTGTCCTATACTGAGCCAGACCACTGTTCTCTCTAGCCCTGTATTGTCAACTCTGGTGGAGAGTAATTCTCCAAGGTTCAAGAGAGAATTCATTTCTGGCCTTGTCGACTGATTCTGAGTATTCCATAGTGGCCACCTCTCCAAGTACTAACCAGGTCCCACTCAGATTAGTTTCTGCAATCAGTTGTGTTTGGCCATGTTAAGAGTGGCATGGTGATGTCATATTGCACAGCATCATAGGCCAGTTCTGCACCTTACCTCATTACTGGGATGATCCATGACCATCCTGGCATCACCAGTCCTGGGACAGAAGCAGTTTCCTACCACTCCCTTCCGCACACATCCCTCAGCAGCAGAGGAGTAATGGCATTAACACCACTACTCCTTCCACATTACAGCATCTATAGTGATGTCTTCTCCCTGCCCTTTCCCTGTTCTGTGGCACCTGATTGGTCACCTTTTTCCAGGGCCTTTTTTCCTATAGGGCAGCTTCGTATGTGTTCATGAGTCCATACATCAGGGCTCCCAGATTGACAACAGGAGCTGGCACAATGGAGGAACCTCACACAACCAGGTTGTGGGAACAGGGGTCAACAAGGGACTTCTTCTATTTTTGACATAGGGCACAATACAGGCAGGTTAGGAGCAGTTGGTGATGCGATAGTGATATGTTGCTCATGGTGTCATGCGAAAGCACAACTCCTGAAACCAGTGATCCACAAGGACCATCATGTTCATACATTTGCCTCGTAGGACTGTACAGCTAAAGCACTCCTGAGAGATGGCTGTCCGAGCTCTGTTTAAAGACATCCAAAGAAGGAGAATCTCTCTCTCTCTTTCTCTCTCTCTCTCTCACACACACTGTTCCACTGTTGAGCAGTTCCTAACCATAAAGAAGTTATTCTGAATGTTTAACTGGAATCTCCTTTCTTATAATTTGAATCCATTGGTTCATACCCTAGTCTTTGTGTAACGCCACTTTCCTGACCATCTAATTAGCTCTGTGTGTGTGTGTGTGTGTGTGTGTGTGTGTGTGTGTGTGTGTGTTGGCAGATATGTTTAATTGGCATAAAATAGAAATCATATACAGTGACTAGATAAGGCCATGTGGAAGAGGACTGACTGAAAAACAAGTCAGAGATGATCTCAGAGCATGGCTGAGTTCAACTTAATGGCCCTTGCAAGGAGAACAAAAGGCATCTAGAGAAGAGCAGAACCCCCTGTGGTTTGCACATCCTCTGGGAAACCAAGTCATAAAAAGTGGCTACCCACTTAATTTGACTCCCAGTTGTTGGAAACTTCAAAGAAAGATTTTTTTCAGTTGATTGATAACTCTGGTTCAGGAAAACAGGAAGATTTCAAACAAATCCTCACACCTATCCTTTTCCTGATCCCTGATTACACTGCAATAAAAATCTTTCACCCCATCTGCCTGATTCTTCCATTTGTTTTTCCAAGGAACAGTGTCTACCCCCGTCCCCCCAGACATGCTTATATTTGTGTTCCTTTTTGGGGGCTTTAGCTAGCTTTTCTCTTTCTTTTCCTCCTGGCTGGCCAGCTCACTCTCTCTCTTCTTCGGGAGAATTTCCACCTTTGGCTAGCATCTGCTAGCTTAAAGGCTCCTGTCAGTCTTTTTCTTTGTCTGCTGAACTGTCCTGTGTTTTCCCGAAATTAGCAGCCTTCAGGATCAGGTGTAGCATATTTGCTTTGTCCCCTCAATTTTTCTCTTTCTTAAGACTTTCAACCCAGTAGTCCTTGTATGCTTGTGTGAGTGACTGCTTTGCATGAGTGTGAGGAAACTTAGCCACTTCTACCAAATAAAAGACCATTTAAAAGGACACTTGACTTTTCTCTCTTTCTCATGAAGTTTGACCCCGTAGACATAGGATAAAAGATCTTGCTGTGTTGCCCTGCCCTCCATTGTGCCAAGTTGTACTCTGCTCATTTCTCCAACCTTTGTAAAATCCAGGTGTTCCCCCAGGAACCCCTAGAAGCCAGGGTAACATTTGGAACAGGAGCCAACATTATTGCTCCATCCACCTTTTATTTAAAGGTAACCTTCATGTCACCTTCTCTTCTCTTCTTTTCTCCAAGAGAAACATACCTACGTCTCTAAACCAGTCCTGGTAGAGCTTTGTTTCTAAACTTTATCCTTCTTGAACTGTGGTGCCCAGAACTGGATACAGAATTCCAGGTAAGGTACAGTACAGTACAGAACTGGATACAGTAGTCCACAGCACATCCATGATGTGCAGTTAGAGCAGCTGATTTTGATCAGGACAGTGCCACTTCAGGGGTACATAGGAGGATTATTGTCAGTTCCCTATTTTTCCCAACCTAAGTGCCTCCTACTCCAAGCCTAACCTCAAAGCTGAGAAAGCAGAAAATTTTGTATTTCTGCCTTGCTTAAAAACAATAACAATAAGCTTCATTCCAGTCCTTTAATTAATGGATTGATTAACTGCCCGTTCTCCTTTTTTCGCATTGTGCCTTTGCATTCTGAGCATATTTTTCATTTTTTTTAAAGCATATATTTCCTTATGTTGTCTTAAATTTCTTTCTATAATTCTCTTTCTCTCTCTGTTCATCTAGATGGACAAAACTGCCAGGGCATAACAGTTTTCTTTCTTGTATTTACTGCCTATATTTTCAAGCCATGAAACTTATAACTACGTGGCATGCAGCATCTAGCCAAGCACAATATGAATGTGCATTCTCATGCAACCATGCACAAAATGCACATTCAATGCATTCTGCGTGCAATGCACCACATTAACAGTTCCATTTCTGCAGCCTTGAACTTAATAAGGTCGCTCTGTATTACACATACACACACACACACAAAATGTCCCCACTGCTTCTAGAGAGGAACATAAATATGTGTAGGATACCAACAGGATTCTGGCCTTTATATTTTTACTAGTTGGACTGTGGACAGATGGAATTTTTCTGTCTTCTGTGGAAAACAACCTAGCTGAGTTTGGGCGTTATACTTCTTGCCTTGGTTAGATAAGAGCTCTGTTTGCTGCATTGCACAAGGAGCAAAATGTTTTGGGTGGTCCTAGATCTCTCAAAATTATGCTTAGATTTTACTGGCAAGTTTGTTTGGCTCTCCACCACCACCTCAAATCACTCACATATTTAACAGGAAAGATTTTTGAGATCCAAGAATAAATTTGAATAATATAATAAACCCATCGTCTTCAAACATGTGCATGCACACAAGCCAGTGCTCTTCTGTGGTGTAACATTGTTAGTATTCTGCTTTTGGGACTGAGCCCAGTGTTGATTTAAGGCATTCAAGTGTGAGCAAACAAGTATAGTTGTGTCTTAGGATTTAAATCTTTCAGTAATGCCTGCCTGAGTTTTGGAAATCTTTCTTTCTACTTTCTTTTTTTTTTAATTGAAAACTATCTGTCAGCACAGACATCACTTTAATTTGTTTTAAATGATTTATTGCAATTTGATGTGTGAGCTTTTTCTCCTGGATATGATTTTTTATGTTTTTTTTCTGTATAAAATTAAAAGCACTGATGCTTCAAGTTGAAAGAAAAGTCTCATCAACATGTCACTAGTGAGCATCTTTTTAAGAAAGCATACTTTAAAAAGTTTCTTGCCAAAACTTTTACATGCAAGGATCCATGACCAGACCTGATTTTCATGATTTCTTTTCTAGAACAAAAACAACAATTTAACCCCTCCCTATGAAACTCATTTTTACAACATGTGTCATTAACCCTGATTTTGTTTAGTTTTAGCCTGCCCTGAAGGACTGACTCTTCCCTTTTGTTTTTAATGGCATCATTTATCTGTTGTTGCTTTCCAATTTTATTTGTACTATTTATACAAATGTGTTACTGAGGCTAATTTTAGTCAGAGCTTGGATAACTCCCATAATGCCCCACTGGCTATGCTCACTGGAGAAATTTAGGAATTATGGTCCAACATTTTTTTTATCCTGTTTTAGTTACTTTTCACTACCAGAATGCTATTGTGGCTTTACACCATTGTAAATACTGTTAAATGAAAGCCAGTGTTGGATATGGATATGGACATGATCAAAGTCATGGTGACTGGAGAATATGTTTTAAGGTCAAGCTGACCTGAGACATGTTCAGGATCATAAGTCCAGAGAGGATCAGGTGGGAAAACCTAATGCTGATGGGTTTGTGCTAATCTTTTACCATTTCAGGGTCTTTGCATTTCCAAATACAATGAAAGACAAACTGCTCGGATCAGTGAACAATCAGAGACCATCCCTCATTCTTATCCTACAAAGATCTTCCCTATATACCCTACCTGACCAAACATTAAGAGATTATTATGAGTCCCATCAGTGTTTTGTCACGTTGGAGTTAGCATATTTGCCAGCATATAAGATGCACCAGCATATAAGATGCACTCCATTCTCAAAGACTATTTTTGGGGGAAAAACTGTTTAGCACTGGTATGTCTTATATGCCACCCCTCCTCCCTTTCATTTGCCTTAGCAGGAGTTCTCCCCACCCAGTTAAGAGAGGGGGAGCTCTAGGGAAGCCTTGATCAAGCATTTTTTTTGTCCCTAGACCTCCCTCTCCCTTTCCTATGCATTTTGCCTTGGCGCGGACAACTCCCTCCGAGGCAAAACAGAGGGGAAGGGGGGGGAGCCTTGCCCAAGCTCTTCTTTTGCCCCTTAGAATTCCCCTCCTCCTTTCTTATGCACAGGCAAAATGCATAGGAAAGGGAGGAGGGGGTCTAGAGGGGGGAAAGCAGTGCTGGTGCAGGGTTTTCATAGACCTTCCCCTCCCTTTCCTGTGCATTTTGCCTTGGTAGGGAGTTCTCCCCACCAGAAACAGAATGGAATGGGGGGTGGGAGAGGCTTTCTGTGAGTGCCTTTTTCACCCCTCCCTTTCCTATGCATAAGAAAAATTCATGGGAAAGTAAGGGGTGTTTAGGTGGAGAAAGCAACACTGGTGCAGGGCCTTTGTAGACCCCCTCTCTTTCCTATGCATTATGCCTTGATGGGGAGGGTGTCTCCCCACTGAGGCAAAATGGAAGAGAAGAGGGGATGGGAGAAGCTTCATATAAGTGCTTCTTTCACCTCTCCCTTTCCTATGCATTTTGCTTCAGTGGGGAGTTCTCCCCATCAAACCAAAACAGAAGGGAAGAGGGGGTGGTGGAAGCCTCATGGGAGTCCCCGTTTCACCTCCTCCATTTCCTATGCATTTTACCTTGGCATGGAGATGGAGGGGAGCATAAGGAGGGCTCACAATGATGCACCCTGTGCATAAGACACACCTCATTTTCAAAGGCTATTTTTTTGGGAAAAGAGTATGCCTTATACACTGGCAAATATGGTAAGCAATCAGCCCATTCCACATCCTTTTGTCAGTCCCATGGGAAAGCCATTATGGCTTTGTCATTGCATCCCAGAATATAAAAACCCTAGCTTTGACCCAAGCCTTTTGTAGTACATTGGATGCAGTATGTTGTACATGGTGCTTCAGACTGCCATTCCTCCATGCTTCCCTCAGACGTTGTCTGTGCTACTCTGCTATGACCCCTTCTTCAGGATTGGGAACTATCACCCTTTCCACCAAATCTCTCTCTATTCAGCCTTTCTCACTTCACTTTCCAACAGCCTTGTATGGCTTTTAAGAGCATCTGATTTCTTGTTTGTCAATTCAAATAAAATATTTTTTTTAACTTTAAACTGGAGTCCTCTCTACAGTTAGTACTGATATACATAGATGAAAAGATCTTGCTGTTAGCCTCCTATCACAGGCCTCCTTTTAGCTATAATTCCCCCAAATTCTAAGAAGATGCTGGCATTGTGGGTGGACCCAAACATCTCCCACCTCTTAGGGTAACAAGAACATACCAAGATATTTATGAGGATAAAATATGTTTGTGTGGAATCTCTCTTTCCCTCTCTTTCACATCTTAATGAATTAATTTCTCCTTTTCTTTTACATAGCATGGATTATAATGAGTCAAATTTATCCCACTACTTACCTATACAGGCACCATTTCTTCATACAAACAGTCACTATGGATGGTAATTATAATTGTAGTAGCTTACTGGAACTCTAGCTTTCTATTGGCAACAGTTATTGATTGTGTCTGGTCTTATACTAAAACAAGTACTGAAATGAACTTAGTTTGAACTTCCATCAGATACAAAGCTTTGTATCTTGAGGCTTTGCAAAATAGACTGTATTTTAATCCCTGAACTACATAATATTATTGTTTGTTATTTGTTAATGTTTATCTCTTATCTGTTTGTCTATCATTATTTTGTATTTCTAACTATAGGAACTAGTAGTGTTACCCTGTTTACTGGGGGTCCCGTGAGGGACACTGATGTGCGCTCTCAAAATCAAAAGGTGGGGAAATTAGCAAAAGCGCAAGTTAGCAATGTGACAGGCAGGGCAACACAGCGGAATCTTTTACCCAATGTCTACGGGGTCAGGCCAAGCCAAGAAGCACACCGGAGTTTAAGAATAATTGTGATCTTTATTAAATTCAGACAAACAGTGTATACAGCACACTCACACAGATAACTATAGAAAAATAAAGGTTGGAGTGGGATAGAGGGAATTTTAAGAGGAGGTTGTTGGTTTGGGTGTCCTGAAGCCCAGGTAGATCACTGCAGAAGTTCATAGGTGCGCAATCTCAGTATGTGAGACTGAGGGGAAAGCTCACCAGATAAAGCGGCAGCAAGGCTGGATGGAAGTTCAAAGCGATCCGAGGAAGCTCTCAAAACCAGCGGTTTTTATAGGGAAAATATGACCGTAGCCTAGTCTGCACTTGGGGAAGAACAATGAGTTTGGGGCTGGAGACAAAGCTTCCGAAAGGTCAGAATTTAGCATGATTGAGTTAGGTCCGAATCGACAATGGGATAGCCGGTATGCAACCGCAGAGTACTTGACAGTTAAGTATCCAGCTTGTCAAGTCGCCTGCTCGGGGCAGGGAGTTCTTTGTAAGCAGCGTGCATACATAATATAGTGTTTGCCTTTGAGGTCTCCTAAAGCTGCGATCTGGCTATTTCTGGCCTGCCTGGGTGGAGAATGGAATGTTCAGCAATCAGTGTCCTAGTTCTGTGCTCGTCCGGGGGCCTCACAAACACTTGGCGTAGGGTGGTAAAACAAGGCCGAATTATTGATATCAAAATGATATCTAACACCCCCCAAGGTTGGGCTAGCAAACGGTAATAACAGTAGCACCACTCCACAAACATGTAGCCAGAGTAAAGGGAAACAGAGAGTGTCAGAGATTTGGGGAGAGGAAAGGAGGGAAATTATTCTAATAGCAATAGCAGTTAGCAATAGCAGTTACATTTCTATACCGCTTACGAGTGCTAAGCTTTCCCTAAGCAGTTTACGATGTGTTTTAGCTAATTGCCCCCCAACAAGCTGGGTATTCATTTTACTGACCTACAGAAGGATGGTAGGCTGTGTCAACCTGGAGCCCTGCAGGATTGAACTCACAACTTTGTGGCTGCAGTACCAGCATTTAACCACTGTGCCACCAGGGCCCCCTAATATGCTAGTATGCTAAATGATGATGTAGTGGTTGCCCTGTTACACTCAGATAGGGAAAAAGAACAGATTCAAATCCCAACCTAGCCAAGTAGCTTCCAGGTGACCCGGGGCCAGTCAGTATTTCTTCACCTAATCGAACTCACAGGATGATTGTAAGAATGAAAATGGGAAGGAAGAAAATTGGGGGAATGTACATGACCAAGAAGCTCCTTGGAGAAAAGACTAAATGTGTAGCAAATAGTAAATGTATAACAAATAATAAATATATAAATTAATCCATTAAAATTCTGGATCTAAATCCAACTTTCAGTTTCAACTAGATTAAACCCATTAAATCAGTGGAGCTTGTAAGAGTTGACTTAACAAGTTCTCAATTACTTCTCAGGTCTACTTAACTGGGACTCTTAGACCTTGGCTAGTTGATTGTATGCCTTCTAGTCACTTCCAACTTATGGAATTCTTGAGGTGACTGTGGGCCTTTCCGCACTACACTGTTATGGTGCTATTATTCCACTTTCAACAGCCTATGGAATTCTGAGGTTTGCAGTTTAGGGAACGGCATTTAGAACTCTCAACCAGAGAGCTCTTTGGCCTCAGTAAAGTATAAATCCCAGAATTCCACAGGATGTTGAAAGTGGAATAATAACACTATAACAGTGCAGTGTGGAAATGGCCCATGAAAGCCAGTGTGATCTATTGGTTTGAGCACTGGAGTCTCACTCTGGAGACTACAGTTTGAATCCCCATTCAACCATGGAAATCCACTGGGTGACATTGGGTAAGTCACAGTCTCAGAAGAAGGCAAAGGAAAGGCCCCATCTGAACAAATCTTGCCAAAAAAATCCTGTTAAGGTTTGCCTTAGGGTCACCATATGCTGGAAATGACTTGAAGGCACACAACAAAAAAGGCAGCCTCATCATGGGGTTTTCTCAACAAGATTTGTTTTGAGGGTGTTGGCATTTCCTTTCTCTGAGGTTGAGAGAGTGTGAGTTACACAAGGTCTTCCACTAGGTTTCCATGGCTGAGCAGGGATTTAAACCTTGGTCTTCCAGAGTCCTACTGCAATATTCAAACCACTATACTGTACTGTCCTAGGCCTTAAGTACTGGTTATTAAGAATAGAACCACTTATGAAAATGAACTCAGAGCTTCTACCAAAAGGGTTAAGATACTTCATTCATCTTCATAACTGAGGCATGGGAGTCATGGGGCCTCCAAGGCATTGGATTGCAACTCCTAGCATTCTTCCCAACTGGCTATACTGGTTAGGGTTTCTGGGAGTTACAGCCACAAAGCATCTGGAGAACTGCATGATTCCCTCCCCATTTCACATGTCATTTCACACATGTCCTTGTGCTTGCCTCAGAGAGCCATTGCTATGACATAGAAATGTGTCTTGTAATAGTCTCAAGGTAGCGTAAATTGAATTAGACTTTATAAAGAAAAAAAAATGGAACATTGGCATAGGGCTTCTCTTCCAATATGGTAGCCTCACACTCTGTAACATATAATTCCTCTCCCAGTTTGGCTATAAAGGCAACTTCAAATCTAGATTTGGATTACATTAAAATTGAATGCAAAATTAATATTTGAACACTTGCACTCTGTCAACATTTCTTAAAAAATGGATTGCATATGTCAGCAGTGGCACTGGCAACCTCATTCCAGAGATGTTCCATGCAGAGCTCTCGCAGACTTTTGTTACTGGAGGAAAATAACTAAGGCGCTGTTCATTATTTTGATAAATAATGAAATGTAAAGTAAGTGGCAGCTGAATGTAGCCTGGTAGAATCTCTTTGCGGGTGTTCTCCTCCAAAGGGAAATGCCAGCCAGCGATTGGTCTGGCAAGCATTACACTAAAAGCCACAATTCAGCACTGACTTTCTAAATAATGGAAATCATAATTAGTGGTGGCATTGCCAACAGATGGGCAAATGAAGGTTACACTGCCAGCAAAGAAAATATTGCCAACCAGCTAACATAGGGGTGGGGGGGATTTAAACACTAAAACTAATTTTTAAATACCACTGACAGTGTTTTAAGTGGAAAGACAATTAACTGCACTTCGTCTATTATCATGGATGGGTGGGCAAGAGAACCAGTTTCCTAGCAGTTTGGCTTAGTTCTCCTTTGTTGTGCTATTGCAAAAACATTTATATATTTATTTACAAAATACACTGAAACAGATTGCACATTATACATCCTTTAGGCAAGCTTTTTGTTTAAAGTTGGGCTCCACCTTTCAAAACATTCAAAGTAGCACATGAAGCAATCAAGATAATAAAATCAATTTGACCCAGCATAATTCCATGACATTAAAACAGGAACTGATAATAGAACCCACAGAAGAAATTAATCCATTTCCTGCACTTTTTTTTTTTTTTTTTTACAAAATAGGAAGAACTTTTATTCTCAACTTCTTTAAGCTTAAATGTATTGTACTCTGAGAACAGTTTATCTAGTTATGAAAACTCTGGAAGGATCTATAGCAGAAGCTTATATTTGTGTTATTGAACAACAGTCACTTATCTCTGGCTGGCTATATGTCTCAAGATGTCCTTAGGCTTGAAGGGGAATGAGGAAAAAATAGATTTCTTTTTCTGTAGCACTTGTCAAAGCAACAAGGTATGCAATTAGATGCTGTAATAAGATGATTGTGCTGGAGGAAATGGAAGGCTTGGACTAAGATCTTATATCAAGGAGCTGGACTGTAACTTAAGATCCACATATTTATGTGGCAGTCGCAGAACACCTACTTAGTGAATGTCAACGTTACGCAACAGAATGTGCAAACAAATATAAATGTGCTTTCACATGTATAGTATGTTCACTGCACAATGATGTGCAATGAAAATGTGCATCCATTTGCATCACGGGCATAGCATTTGCAACTCTGTTCTGCGACTTTGAACTGAATATGAATATTCCATATCAGACAAAAAGACTGAACTGTCTCTGTAGGAAAACTTACACAGGATTTTGGCTGCTGGCTGCCATCTTACACTCTTTTAACTCAGACGTGCTTATTTCTGAGTAGGTAGGTACATAGAAGATTGTGCTGCTAGAGAATACATATCTACTCAAGTTTAGTAAAAGTACATTTAGAGTTGCAACTCTAATTAGATTAAGCTCAAGAAAGTTCTGTGAAGGTTTCAAGTTACACCTGTTGCTGCTGAAGCAGAGAAACACAAACAGTTTCTGATCCCCCATTTATTAAAATTTAAGATCCAACAGTTAACAAATATAGCATTATGATTCCAGTTTACCATAGTAATATAATTAAGGAAAAGGTTTTTTTTTAAAAAAAAAAAAAAGGTCAAGCAGATAGGTCTAGTGCCTCTCCAAACTGTAAACATCAAGATTTCATGGCATGTACACATGGTGGTTAAAGTGGAATCACAGGATATTTTCACATTACTATTATAGTGCTATTATTCCACTTTCAAAATCCTATGGAATTCTGGGATTTGTAGATTACTGAGGCCAAAGAGCTCTCTGGCTGATAATTCTAAATACGCCTTCCTAAAATGCAAACCCCAGGACTTCACAGGATGTTGAAAGTGGAATAATAGTATATCAGTGGAGTGTGGAAATGGCCATACTATGATATCTGTGTAATATGAAAGTGCCTCTAGATCTGCTTCCACTCTTAAATGAAAAACAGAAGTGCTTAATTAAGTATTAAGGGAAATGAAGGAAACCATGGAAACTTCTACACAGGGCCTGGGACAAAATCCTTTTTGGATTATATGCTGGCTGAAGGATTTGGGGAACTATAGTCCAAAAGTAACTTCTTTGGCTCAAAGATGGTGTGGGATGGCATAAGAAAATGCTTGAGGAGGAAGGAATTGTCCCAAACTGGGTTTGTGTATTAAGATGAATTAACTTTGGAAGGATGACAAAAAGAAAGTATTCATCACCTCCTTTCTACATCATTCCTCATGTGCTATCCCACATTGTTCATAAAAGCTCTCTAACCTTTTGACGAGGTTTATTTCTGGGACTTCAGGGACCTTCAGGCAGAGAATAGGAATCATTCCTTTCATACACTTCACTTTGTTATCCTATCCTGAGATCCAAGCCATGCAGTTTCCTTTGCCAAATGTAGTAGTACACACTAACCAGATCAGATGTCATGAAATAAAGGATTAAGCAAACTCATGCTATATACATGTATCAATGGCTTTGAGATGTACATGAAACTGATATTCATATACAGAGAATATTTCTTGCCAATATTGCCCTCAAACAAAAACACTTCGTCATTCTGGATTAAATCACATCTATTAACTTTGCTCCTTTGTAAAGGAGCATGAAATTGGGCCATATGCCTTCCTGTGAGATTCTTTGACATGTTCATAAGGAATTGTTGAGTTTCTTCTGCCAGCACAGTCAGATTTAAATGTGTTACCTGAACTATTGCCAAAAGATAATGAACTCCATAGTGTATTTAATAGACCTTTCCAACTGATTGCCTAGTTATAGAAAAAGCCAAAAATGTTTTTGGTAAAGGATGAACTACAGAGCTGAGCAAACAGTGTCATTGATGACAAATTGCTTCATCAAGAGCATAGAGGGAGATGCTCTAAAGTGACAGTGAAATGCTCCTTCTCAACAACAAGAAGAGTGATAAAGATTAAAATGGTGAAATTATGCCCTGCTGATAAATCAGTAGTATAGCATTTCTTGAATCCAAAAAGGCAAGGATCTCTAATCTGCATTGTCAAGGTTGTTTGTCTTGCTTCTAACTGCATTATTCACATGCAATATCATTAATCTATTTGTTCCTTGACTCTCTAACATCCTCATCTTCAGTGTCTTGTGTAGCTGAAAGATTGGGGGGTGGGGGCAGAACCAATTCCTAGACTGAGGTAAGCCCTGTAAAGGTGGCTGTACCCTGGACTTACATAGTTTGGTGGTTACACCTGAGAAACCTAGTTCCTGTTTTAATTTTCCACAGTGCTTTAAAGCACTACTAAGATGACCATCCTAGAGCAATGTGGAAAATTTAAGATGATCAGTGCTTTCCCAAACTCAGTTATTACTGCTAAATAGGTCTGAGGCTAGGGTGAAAAGGTGAGCAGTGGAAACAATGCTGATACCAGCATTTGGATCCTTTAACTTTAGCTATTCTGCTATAGTATACTGTAGACAGAAGAAGAGAGTCAGCATGGTGTAGTCGTTTGATTATTGGACTAAAACTCCAGGATACCAGGGTTCAAATCCTTGCTCAGCCATGGAAAACCACGGGGTGACCTTGGATGCTCTCTCAGCCTTAAAGGAAGACAATAGCAAGCCTCTTCTGGATAAATCTTGCCAAGGAACCCTTTTGGTAGGGTCTCCATAAGGGTGATCAATGTGGAGAAACATAACCAAAAGCCAGAAGTAGTGACTCCAGGTGAGTTCAAAATGTGAGCGATGAAGTCCACAGTATAAATCTTGCTACTGTCACATATTTGCTCTGTGGCCTTTAGTGACAACCTTTTTCTGAGCTCAGGCACTGTAATAAGGGGATAAGATCAACCTTGGAAAGTTTAACTGCCATGACAACACCCTATGGAATTTTGGGATTTGCAGCTTAGAGAGAAGCTATGAGAATTCCCAGCTAGACAACTCTTGGGCCTCAATAACCCCAGAATTCCACAGAATGTTGCCATGGCAGTTAAAGTGGAATAATAGCACAATAACAATGCAGTATGACAGGGCGTTCCATATTTTTCACCATCGGTAGCCACTATGTTCTTCTCCAAATGACCTGCCACCTTGTGAGACAGAAGAACAGTTTTTCTGGGTGATGTAAAATGGTTAAAAATGCACCAATATAGATGTTATTGTCAGCTCTAGTGGCAGCAGAAAAGCGAAAGGAAAAGAAAAGCGGGAAAGGGGAAAGGGAAAGAAATCCAAGGGGAAAAGGAAGATGCTAAACTAAACAAAGTCTTGGGGAACTTCTCCTCTGGAGAAATTTAACTGAAAGTTCTTCCCAGTTTGTCTCCCTATAAAGAAGAGATAATTTCATGCACAGCTCAAAATGACATTTATTGTACAAGAAATTGGATGGTTGACACTTGAAGGTGTGTTAGGAAAAAACATAGAAAGCAAGGGTGGGTTCCTGAACTAAGCTGAGATTTTTGTTTTGTTTTATTTTGCTTTTTCAGAGAGATGTGGGAGATATCGGTATCAAAATGGGTCTTCTCCGAAGTGAACTAGATCTGAATCTGGAGAAACACTCCTGGAGATATATTTGGAGACACAGAGACATCCAGGCAGTTTGTCTAAAATTTTATACATTTTTCAACAAGCTCTTGATATAAGGAAAGTACTGGAGAAGGGGAACAAAACAGAACAGAACAGAAAAGAACTGCAGTGTTGTGACTGACATTTCTAACTTCTAATCACAGGGAATGTTTACATTAGGGTCTCAAGTACTTTTACCAGGACTGTTCCAGCATCAGTGCTCTCTTTCCCAACATCAGGAACATTAAAATAGGTGGAGTCTGTGGGAACTGGGAGGGTGTAGCATTGGATGCTTGCTGGTAAAAAGTTCAAATCCTTCTGCCTCTGCCATTGTTTGACCCACTGTTGTGACTCGGATGTCAACTTCACAGAAAAGAAAAAGAATAACTAAACATCATAATTCCGCAGCACCTGCACCCATCCTTCTGAAACCATTCATAGTTCATACCTAGGAACACCACTATGACACAGGTAATTTTCATACAAATCAATAAACAAGGAAGAAGTAAGAGATTAAGGAGAAGAAACTAATTCTTAAAAGCCGAACATTCCCCTTCTCCCTCAAATTATATGCTCCAGCTATGATGGACACTTTTTGCTTTGCTACGATTGATGCCATTGGAAGACACTGGATTTGACAAGAAAAAGGATTTTTCTGCTAATAAGTAATGAAATCACATCATTATCCTAATTTAGGGCTTATTTCAGACTAATCAAAAGGAGAATTCTAATCAAGTCCCTGAACTGATATGGTTATAGATATGATATCACCTCTTCTCATCTGTTACCCACCTTTCATGTCTCTCATGAGAACTGTTTCTATTAACCTACTGATTAATTCAACTTGGCTAGATTTCTGTTCCCTTGATCATATTGTTACGGCAGAAACAACACATTTTAAATAAAGTTTCATGCTGAGACAGCCCTATTATCAAATCTAATGACAGATGAATTCTTTGTGGGGGGTGGGTGAGCAGGAGTGTATTGATGGTGGGTTAGCTTCCTGAAAATATATTAAGAATAAACAGAGCATAATCCTAAGCATGCCTATTCAGCTGTAAGGCCCATTGAATTCAATACGATTGCAGTTCAAATGGGTATGAGTAATGAAGGGACACTATTCAATTAGAAAGTACAATTAGTTGAAAAAAATATGAACCCACCTCATTCTGGACAGTTAAGTAATTATCTAGCTATGATAGGCAGGTTTTGCTTTGCCACCATCAAAGCCATTGGAAGATGCAGGCTCTGACAGGAAACATAGAGTATGACTGACCTTTTTACTTATTTCAAGGATTCAGAGTAACACTTTTTTTTTTGCACAAGTATTACTAGATGTATTAGAATGAATAAATTTTGTCCATCTTATGTAGGAAGGGGAACCTCATCAATTTTGCGATTATTTCCATCCTGAATATAAAGAAATTTGTAACATTTTGCAAACTCATAAAAAATGAACTAAATTGAATTTTGCTTCCAATTGGCCTGAGGAAAAAACAATAGATAAAGCTATTGTTGACATGAAGAGGGGGTTAGAGGTTAGAGGCCCTCTACAAAAGTGGGAAAAAACTCACAACTCTCTCTTGACACCCTCAACTTTATCTCTTAATATTTAATGTAAGCTCCCCACTTCTGCCTTTGGAATGAATTAGCAGAAGTGCCATTGAGAACCTGCTGTAGCACTTGTGATTACTCATTACAGAGGTAGAAGCTGATGACTAATGGGCTACCACTCATCAGAGCAGCCTGTCAGTCACCACTTTTGCCTTTGGAATGAGTGAAGAGAAGGAAAAGGACCTTTCTTCACTTCTTTCAAAGGCAGAAGCTGGTGGCTGGTGGTCAAAATGAGCAAACAAACACATGCACCCTCCCTCCTTGCAATCGCCTCATCCCACCCACTTCCTGCCTGCCCGTGCAAATTAGCAAACATGCACGCAGTCACCCTCCCTCTTTGCAATCCCCTCATTGCATCTCTCTCCCCCCACCAGCAAGAATGCTAGTGAGGGAATGTGTGCGCAGCTAGGCCCAGCCACCCTGCCAGTTTGAATTCCTCTCAGACACATTAATGTTATTGAAGTGGTAAAAATGGCATAGGGCAGCAGTGGAGACAGGGCAAATAATCTGTGAATGATCAAATCTATAAAGGTAAAACCTGCAAATATGGTGGGAGGATTGTAGTTGGGGAGAGTTAGGAATGATACACAAAAAGAGATTTGTTGAATTGTAGAAAATAATTGAGTTTCCTACTTAACATTAACTGAAGTAGAGATATTGAAATCTTTCAGTATTTATTTTGTTGGATTTCTCCAAATCACACATTTGCTGACCAACATGGAAATAACAAGACCAGACACAGAAAGTTGGCTTGGAAAATGGGCCATTTTATTTAATTCTACTCTATTTCTTGTTTCGCTCTTGCGAGCTGAAAAAGGAAAGAGCAACCTCATGTAGGAACAGTTGAGGCAGGTGGTCCTTCCTCAGATCTCTTCCTCAGCTTCTCCTGAGTGAAACACCTGAGCTTCAGGAAGAACCCAAAATCTGGATTGCTTCCTCACTGGCTTCCAACTGGAAGGCCAACCTAAGATTCCTTTCCCAAGACCTAGGACTTTAAGTGAGGACTTAGCACTCACGCCAGCCCCAAGGAATGTCTCCTTCCCTATGCCTCTAGACTAAAGAAGACCTAAAGAGGCAATTCCAGGGGCCTCTCCTTTACTAAAAGGGTGCCATAGATGTCCCCAAAATCCTACTTCTCCCCCCACTAGCTGCCAAGTGACTGCCTATTTAAAACACCACCCTGGGCTAATTTTCAAAGTCTCCATTTGACAGTGTATGATAGATGAAAAGCACATGGAAATAGGGAAAGATCCTGAAATGATTTGCATTTCATTTCAGAGCTGAGGAGCCCAGTCTCCTGGGAAAGAAGAAGAACATCAGTAATCATCATTGCAAGTCTGTCAAGAGGGAAAAGTTTTGTCACTGTGATGGGGAGGAATAGGCATGCCAAAATACCATCTGTGATATTATAATGTCTTCCCTGTGTCAACAGAGCCATTCACAAGCAGACCAGCATGGTCACAAGGAGGTTACAAGTGCCCTCCTACTGAATGAGAAATAGAGGGGCACCTTCTGCTCTAGTCGTGTCCCTCAAGGCATTCTTGTAAGCCACAGAGGCCCCAAGTATTGCTGCTAATGCAATCAAGAAAGAGCAGATCAGTTTCTGAAACTGCCAAAACAGCTTCTGGTATATCTCTTAAAGGTCCCAGCCCCTGTTGGACCATTTCCTGATTGGAAGCTAGAGCTATTAATGCATAAGACTGCAACCTGTTCTTCTTTCTCTTCCTTCCCATGTTATGAGATTGTCTATTTAAGGAAAGTGTGTAGGGCTTGTGAGAAGTTAAAAATGTGTTGAATATGAAAATCAAAAGTTTTGTTTTTTAAAAAAATACCCTCTGAGGTGAGTCTGAAGCATCCAGATAACTTTGTCTCCTATCAGTTTGAATCTGAATTGACTTGGATTTGAAGGGGAACAAATATCTATGATATAAAAATATTCACCTCAGGTATGTATCTCATCTGAGGCACTTGCACAGTCTTAGTCAGTGGCCATAATTTACATAATTTATAGAAACACATATATCTTTAAGATTACTCAATAGTGATTTCACAGATTGCATCAATAGATACACATATTGGATACAGTATATAGTCACTGATGTCTTAACACAGAATTAAAGGTCAATTAATTTAAATAGGCCTTCATACAATTTAGTTTTCAGAACAATTTTTGCTATATAACTTATGAATTTGAAACCTTGTCATGACTTTATATAAACTCCTCCTTCAAATGCTTCAGCATATTCATGCATCTATATTCTAGACCTGAAAGGAACTAAAAGTGTGTTTTGTGAGACAGAAGTACTACCTCCTGAATGCTTTGGTTCTCTAATGTAAATGACAACATCAGGCATATTTGCCATTGTCTTTGGCTTACTTCCCACTCTGCACAGTGTTGCGTTCAAGGTGATGTTTTTGCTGGCCTCAGTTGGAAAAGAGGCCAGTGTAATTGTGTCGCAGGACAGCGTTCTGTCACAAAGAACATAGGGGACAGAGTTGGAAGGTTTATAAGCTCTTGCCACCGTCTCATCTCCCTTGTTGACTGAACATCATTTAAACCTCCTTTGAGTAAGTGAACTGGTTGGCTGAGTGGGTGAATGAGCGGAGGTGAGTGGCAGGTGATGTTGAGGAGATGGGGATCAGAGGAGAGCGGTGAACATGAGTAGAGTACAGCACAATGGTTTGGTGGTGCTCAGCAGGCTGGGGAATGCATCACACTCAAACAAGGATCTATAAACTTTACCACCAGGTGATCAGGTGTCCAACAGCTTCCCAGTCCAAGAGCTGAGGGTGCTGGTTTTCTCAAGCAGTGCAGTATCTGGTGGTCAGAGTTGTCCAAGTGGTGGCTGGGTGGACAGGATGGAGGGATTTCAGGACAGGATGGAGGGAATTCACCATCCCAGGTTTCAAATGAGCTAGTAGGTCCCCATTAAGTCAATAGACCTTGATTAGACCACAACATGTCACCCTTAGGTCAAGCAGAGGAATCTGACCATCTGATAACAAAAAAGTCCAGATCCTAGTTCACGTGTTTCTTTTCTCAAATGAGATAAGATTCTCAGTTTCAGAAATTTCTGCAGTCAGATTTCATATGTGTGTATACAGGCTTTAAGCAGGATACAAAGATTAAAATGATGTATGTTACATTATGGATGTCTTATTATATAATTATATTTTTCCATTTAAATTATAAATCTATATTATATTTGTCTTTATGTTTTTATATAGCCCCTGAAGAAGGGCATAGAAATATATACAGAGATCAAAACATGTTGTGTTTTTTCTAAAATAAAGCAGCCATTTATCAAGCACTTTGAGACATATCTCCAGTTTTCCTGAGGAAAGGTCTCCTTGCAGATCTCAGAGGCTGGGTGAATTCAAATTAGAGTACACAGATGAACTGAAGGAGAAGGTACAATACTTTTATTTTAAATATTATTAAAATGCACTATTTTAGAGATTGCCTGCCTTTCCTTATCTAATTCAAGGAGGCATACAAGAACAATAAAAGACAACCAAACAGCAATAGAAAAGAACAAATATGAAAAGCTGGCAACTTTTTAAATAGAGCAACACTGTAAAACAATAAACCCTAGCTTCTCCCCCCACCTAAAAAAAAAAAAAGAAAGAAAAGAAAGAAAAAAAAGGAAGAAAGACTATATATAATTATAGAAGACATGCAGCAAAATCCAGCCTCTATCTCTCAAATGCTATCATAGCTAGAAACCTCTTGATTTTGTAATCAGGATACCTATAAGAAATAGGTGAATCAGACTTCCTTACAGAAAAAGTACCAAGACTCGGCACCACAACAGACAATTTGACTTTCTTATCCCAGCTTTGGTATGGAAATCAAAGAGGGTTATTCAGATGATCACATAATGATTCCGTTAGAATGTTGTTCACTGTGGCAAAATGTTATAAAGCACAAATTATATATTCATGTTCCTGCTTTCAGCTGTCTATATTTGTGCATCTTGACAGTACCACAGTGACTATAATACCCATAGCATGTAAATCTTCTTCAGAATGCCTAATTCAGTTTGATTCTGATCACAAACCCAGAGACTGCAAAAGTAATTGCTCTTTGGAAACAAAGTATGTGGCAGCTGGAATGGGGCTGAGACTCCCTGTGTCATCCTCCACAATCTGGAAATATGGATTAACTCACTGGGACTCTGGCAACCTGCCAGGCTAATGTTTCTGAGAAAATTAAAGTTTTGTTTTGTTTAAGCAAAATCAGTATTGATTTTGTTTTGTTCTGCCTTAATTCTGGATTCAGCTCCACTAATTTTGCTTTATATACTCCAAAGTCCCTAATTTAAGCATGATATTCTGTCAATTTGAATGCCAGGAAAAGAGGGAGAAAATCTATTTCAATTCCCAAATGACTAAAACCATTGGTGCAGAAGGGAGTTAAACCTTAACGGCTGCATTTTGGAACCATGTTCAGAAAGTCATCCAAACAATCCAGCTTTGCTACTCAAATTAGAGCTCTGGAGAATTGCAAAAAGAACTGAGGAGTATGCTCAATTAAATGTGACGGCTTGTTTTTCCTATATATCGTTATTTATAGTGTTGGCAACTTTGGGTGTTATATGTGTCTTCTGCAAAGGAAAGGCAATTTTGCTATGATTTTGTCACATGGAATATCTTTTGGTAAATATTCTCATTTGATGCTTTGGTACCAAGTGGCAATCTCTAACAATAGGTATATACAATTTTAAAAAACACAACTGGTGTGATCTACATTTGAGGACCACACTGAGGGGTTTCTCTCTCTTATACAAGCCTGTTGTCTTACTACAATCAGGTAAGAAAGCCTTGATCTGTGACCCATCATGATGGAACCATGATTAGTAGGCTACAAGATAGGCTTCATCAGTGGCTGTACCAAAAGTGTGGAAAAAGTTGCCCCATGAAGTGCAGGAAACATTCTTCTGGGTGTCTTCATTCTTTCTTTTCACTTCCCTTCTAGGTTCCTAAACTTCTAGGATGCATTGATTTTTACTAGAAGATTTTATAATTATCATTAAAGAATTAATCCACATGGCGAGATGGGTAAGAAATAAATGTTATTATATATTATTATATACTGTTGTTGAAGATGCTGTTGTTATATTTTGATTTTGTATCACTATTTGCTTTGTCATGTTCTTGTAATTATATTGGGACACAGTGTGACACCATGCTTAAAGTGCTGGACTGTGACAGGGAGATCCAGATTCAAGTTCCCGTTGAGCTATGTGGTGGGAAATGTGACAGACAGTAGCTGAGCTCTCTAACAGAGTAATCAGAATCTGAACAACAGCCAGGTCCATGCCTATCCATCCACCCACCCATCCACTAATAGAGTCTAGCAGTGAAAAGAAAGAAACAAGCTTAGTCATCTTTGTAAAGCATATAAAATAACTTTAGTTACAAATTACTTGTTCATAGCCAAAAAAAATGACCTAAAGGAAGAGAAAGAAAAAGACAAAATAGTTGTTATATTAGAGTGAAGCAGAAAGAGGTGTGAAAAAAAAAACCCTAAGAAACAAGAAATTACCATAAATACATGCTGTGGTCAAACTCTTATAATAAAGTAACATGCAAATGAGCATTCAGGGAAAACAAACATACAGAGTTTGCTGATTATGAAGTCATATGATAAGTTTGAGGTCATTTCCACACTATACTGTTATGGTGCTATTATTCTATTTTTAACATCCTATGGAATCTTGGGGTTTGTAGCTGAGCAAGGGGCATTTAGAATTCTCAGCCAGAAAGCTCTTTGGCCTCAGTAAACTACAAGCCCCAGAATTTCACAGGATGTTGAAAGAGGAATAATTGCGCTATAGCATTGTAGTGTGGAAATGGCCTGGGTCCATTAACCCCTGCCAAAAAATACTTCTGGGGTTATAGTGAGAACACAATAGGGAGGAGGAGAGTCATGTGCTGGTGAGAAGATTGGATGCAAATGTAACTAATAAATAAAAGGATTAATATTATATTAATGTAATTTTATTTATTGTAAGTGCCCTCTATTAATGCCTATACAAGTTGTAAGCTATCTCTGTTTCTGGACACAGTTCAAAGTGCTGATTATAATGTATAAGCACTATACGAATTGGACCCAGGCTGTCTGACAAACTTTATCTTTCAATATTAGTCTGTCCATACCCTGAGATCCACAGAAGATACCCTTTTTTCAGTTCTACCACCTTCATGTCATTAGTTGGTGATACCACAAGCAAAAGTTTCTTGGCGGCTGCCAATAGACATTGGAACTCCCTCCCTTGGGAAGCTAGAATGGCCCCCTCCTTGCTGTTCTTCCATTGGCAGAGAAAGATTTTATATCCTGGCAAGCTTTTTAGAAATTAAGGCTTTTAAGGAAAAAAATACAATGAGGGTGCTGTATTGTTTTAAACTGTACTGTTTTTACTTTTTAAAAATTTCTTCTTAAGTGTGCATTTTAAATTATTTTGATATGGTTAATAGTTTAATTCTTTTCTTTATTGTTCTTTTCTTGTACATTTTTAGTTACATTGACATCTTTTCAATTTAAAAGCTACTTTCAGGCTCAATCCTGGGGAAATGGTGGGATGATAATAATCATAGTAGTAGTAATAGTGATGATGATGGTGGTGGTGATGATGATGATGATGATGATAGCATAAGTATGAGATGGGGGAGCCTAACTTATTGCCTTAAATGACTGAGCCAAGCTTTCCAAATCTCCAAAGCTTAAAAGGAACAAGGTTCTGAACTCGGTAGCCAAAATAGCTCTACCACCTTGGCAATCTCCTTCAATATTCTGATTAAAGCCTATAATAAATTCACCACCCCATTGACATGGAAGCCACCAGTTGCTACTTTTGGCCCTGAGAGAGAGAAAGAGAGAAAGTGAAAAGGCAGTGGAAAAAGTGGCAAGAGTTAGGTAAGGCAGGGCTCTAAGGAGAGCATCTTACTGAAGCATCTTACTTACCCCCCCAAAAAAAAAACTAGTTTGAAATGAACATTGTTGAAGATGAAATTGGGTTCTGTTCATCCCTGAAGTATGAGATCTCTATTTCTCAAACATTAACCCACCCCCTATAACTAAATGACCTGAATAATTGAATCATAGAGCTAGATTAGCTGCTTTTGAAATTGGTTAGCCTTTTAAAACCAATTTGGGCTGCAGTTTAGCTATGTTCTAGGCAGGACCAGTATGTATCGCTGTACAACTTATAAACTATATGCATAAAGGGAATATCTGAAAAGTGGAACTTTTCTAGACTGGAACTTAATTTTAGCAGACTGAACCAACCACCATGGGAATCAAATTTTTCATGTCACAAAAAAGGCAGCAAAATGTGGCTTATTTACTTAGCTAATTTTTTTTCAAAAAAAAAAAACTGGCAGAAATAGGGAGATGATAGTGGAACTACCAGCCTCATGTGTTTAAATAACTTTTGCAGACTTTGGATACACAGTTAGATGGGTCTTGGAAAGCCCATTTGTTGCTTTACCTCAGGCAGCAAAATAAATTACAGATCAGGGAGCAAAATATCTTGGGCCACCCCTATCCACATCCCACTAATATGGTAAATGGCCGATGGATGGCAAAGTTTGCCATCCTTACCTCTCCATTAAATTCCTAATTTAGCACACTTGATATGTGACTCACTTCTCCCTTCAATACTACCCTTCTTCCAATTCTTATTAGATCACTTCTGCTGCACTGAGTGGTTCAATCTCATACATCATCTCTATCCCTGAATGTTTGCAGAACTTTCCAGAGCTGATTGCATTACAGCAGGTAAGCTCACCCGCAGTCACTGATTTCTCCATTACCTTTGGCCATCTGCTGAGCTGCTTTGAAACCAGCCTTCCCACCCACCTTGCAGATGGGATCCCAAGAAGAGAAATCCCAACATTTTATTGTGGTTATATTCATTTACCATATTTGCCAGTATATAAGACTCACTTGTGTATAAGACACACCCCATTTATACACTGGCAAATACTATTTGCCAACGTGTAAGACACACCAGTGTATAAGACGCACCCAATTTTCAAACAGTATTTTTTGGGTCAAAGAGTGAGTCTTATACACCAGCGAATATAATATATCGCACATTTTTCTTTGTAAGGTGATTCAAGATGGCTTACAAGTTATTAAAGCTAATACAGATTGAAAGTATACACAAGCATCCATATGTATATGTGTGTTATTTAAAAACCATTTAAACAGTCTAACAAGGTTAAGAACACTTTGTCAAAATGTCTGCAATGTTTCCTTGTATCTAGAATTTTAGAGTGAAATGATCCATGTTCCACCATTTACTTACTTACTTACTTACTTACTTATTTGCTGCATTTTCTTGCAAAGTGGGACCCAAGGTGGCTTCCAAAAAAACTTAAAAAACATTTAAAACAATTAAAAAGATTTAAATCATATAAAATTATACAAACTTACAATGTTACAAACTTACAAAATTATACAAAGAAAAACAGTTTAATAAATAAATAAAAGCTCCCCTGTGCATACATTAAGAGCTTGCTTAGAAAGAAATGTTTTTACTTGCCTATGAAAGAAAAGCAGGGAGGGGGCCAGCCTAGCCTTCCATGGAAGAGAATTCCACTGAGTGGGAGCAGCCCCTGAGAAGAGTCTCTCCCGTGTCCTCACCAGGCGAGTCTGGGACTGAGAAAAAGCCTTCCTCTACAGATGTTAAGGTTCTTGCAGGTTCATATAGGGAGATACAGCCTTTCTAGTAGTCTGGACCTAAGCTGTTTAGGGTTTTACAGGTCATGATCAGCACTTTGAATTGTGCTGAGAAGCAAACAGGTAGCTGGTGAAGCTGTTTTAACAAAGGAGTTATGTGCTATTCAAATTAGAGTTGGGAAAAAAAGGCTGATCGATCCAAATCTGTTGATCACATACAAAGAAGCCGTTATGGTCTTAGTGACTACATTAAAAAAGATAACTACCACATACACTCGACTATATGTCAATCTCATGAATAAGTTGAGGACAGGTTTGGGGCCCAAAATTACAGAATTTGCTATGACCCATGGATAAGACAAGGGTAAAACATATGCCACAACAATAATGATGGATATGTTCTTAGCCCCACGTCTGGTAACCTACCCACATATTGTACAGCCACAGTTTAATTCCTTCCTTATCCATCCAGGCTTTAAGCTGAACAAGAACAGTTACACCTGCCAGAATGTTTATGCTATTTGGCATGAGGTGTGCAGAAGCAGGCTCTAGTGGCTTTTTGGCAGCCTAGGCTTCCTCCTTCCTTCCCGCCTAAGCTGGATGGGTTGACCTTAACTCCAATGGAAACCAGAATTGTCCTGTGGATAAGTTGACTCATGTTTCCAGGGTAAATTTTTAGACTAAAATTTCTAAACTAAAGTCAAGTATATACAGTATTCTCTCCCCTCTCCTGATCACAGAGTTTGAAGAAATCTCAGTGGCCATCTAGGTCAACTTCCTGCTAATGCTGCAGTATGCTTGAGATGTGTGCCTCCAACTACTGTTAAAAATCTTCACATGAAGGAGACTCCACCGTTTGCGAAGTGAATCTATTCTGCTATGATGAGGGTTTTCTGAATGTTTAGTCTCAATGTCTTTTCTTGCAGTTTAAATCCATTCGCATCAAAGCAACAAAGCTACCACAGTACCACTTCCATCCTGGATACAGTAATGAACTGCATTTTATACCTTTCAAGAAGCATTTTGTATTTTATATCGCTATGACTGAAATAAAATTGAATATAAAAGTGGGAGATGAGACTACAGGACTGCAGGGACATAAGCAAGAAGTAGCGAATGGTTAGGCACTTTCTATTTGTTCACCCTTTTCCCTTTTAAAAATGGAACTTTCCTCCAGGTCTTGCCTGAGATATTTTGCTACTTGAGGCAAATAAACTGGTATACTCTCTCTTCTTTCTGTACAGAAGTTTCAAAGATCTATAAAAATGGTGGACTTGTTTATGGTTGTTGTGGTTCCTGCTGTTGCAAAATTCATGTTTTTAACAAAAGATCTTAATAATCTTAGATATCTAACTTTTGCTTCCCATGCCTTTAACCCAACATCTCACATGAGACTGTAAAATGTTCAGATGGAGCTCACAGCAGTTGAACATTTCTCAGATTTCTTTCTGGGCCAAAGAGATAGATTTATAAGAGGAAAAGAAGAACATAATAGTCACTGAAGCATAATCTCACACTTTGACAACTATTGCCAAGTATTATGTAAGAGAAAACATTTTCAGGCTTAAGACTGACAGACTGAAATCCATTTCAGTATCCATTTAACAAGGTGTTGTAAGATGTCAATCACACTTTATGTTTCAGAATGTACTGAAACTTAACACTACTCAGCTCCTTCACCTCAATAAGTATACACTTGACATGAGCTACAGATCAGATTGTGAAATAATGGAGTAAATGAACCTGTGCCTGGGACAGAGAGTATCAAGGCCATTTTGGGGATAGGAGTCAAGAAATTCTACAAAATCTTTACTCACTACGATGGATGTTCCATACCAAAACTTGTACTACTGTTACACACAGTAAGAAGGTCAGAAATAGCAAATGTTTATATTTTTGTGTTTCCTTTTAAGAAAGTAGTACAGACTATTTTGCAATAATGCAAAGAGTATGTTCATCTTTCTACCCATTTATCACCAATTAAGCTTGAAGGCCACAAAACATAGATACATGGAAAATGATGTGGATTCAAACAGATACTAGAGGTGTGCAGTTTGTCATTATTTTGTTTTTCAAATGGATTATTTTTTGTCAATTAAAATTTGCCAGTAGTTTGAGGTATCATCTTCAATCACTAGGTGGCAGACCATCCTAATCTTCTATTAATGGCTTCAGTCTGGTTCACATCTTTCCTCACTATTAATGCCACCTTATTTCTTTGCAGATTTTCATTTCCTGAGTAAAATATTGTGCAATTGTCCAATTCAAAATGTCCCACTGCTATCCACTTTAGCTTGCCCACCCCAAATATTGCAACGTTTATAGATGCCATTTCCTGTTTTACTATATCTAGCTCTCTTGAATCATGTTTCTCACATTCCATGTTCCTACAATACGTGTTGTGCAGCTTTGGACTTTGCTTTCACCTGTGACCACATCAACAGCTGAACACCCTTCTAGCTTGAGCCTATTTGCATCAGCACTACTCATCGTTGTCCTCTGCTGTACCCCATTGAGTGCCTTCCAACCTGAGAGTCTCATCTTCTGGTATTATCTCTTGTTTCCTTTTGAATTGTCTCATCATAGGTTTTTTTGTGGTAAAAGACATTCAAAGGGGGTTTACTGTGCCATCTTCTGTGCAGTACTGTCAAGTGTTAGCTATGGTGCCACTGTCATTATGTCTGAGAAATCTTCTCACAGTGCCTCCCCCAACTAGTGCTGCTGCCTAGGTTAACCCATTTAGTCTGGCTTCTCAGCAAAAGCTGGCCTGATATGAAAGACACTACTAGCAGCACCGCTAACATCAACATAGATATTTGCCTCATAGGAGTATGGAATCCCCTCACCATGGAAAGGTAGTGCCATGGTGAAATTGGTGTCCTGAACTCTGTAAATATAATTTATTTTAAAAGCCCAATATTTCTTAAATAATTAATTTTTATTAATGTCATTAATATTCATTTATCTTCTAATGAATTCATAGCAAATTGAATTTAATTATTAAAAAATAAAATAAAATAAGGTGTGGCACTTGAAAAGCTGCCCCCAGCCGCACTGCAGCTGTTCATCCTTGTCTTAAAATACTTAAATAAACTTGTTCCTATCTGTTCTTGCATAGAAGTGAGAACAGATTGGTGGCCTTCAGCCACCAATGCAGTTAGGAGACAACACAAGAGTTTTCTAGACTTCACAAACCCACAGAATAAGGACAAAAAGAAGTCTTATCAGACTACTAGTTTAAATCCTTCTCAATGGTATGAATCAAAAGGCTTATGTTTGTCTTTTGTTGAAGTGGCACTAAACTACTCATTTAGTTGTAGTGCCTACCATCTTGCAGGATTGTAATGGATACTGTTGGCTATAATTTTCACATGCACAAGTTATGTTCATGCCTGTGATGTTAATTAGTGGTGCTTCTCTTTGTGAGCTGCCTAAAGTCCTCAAAGGGGGTGGGGAGAGATAGGGATAATTTTGCAACCTGGTAAATGGGCATAAGGAGAGTGAGGAGTGGGAAAAGCTAAACAACACAGAGAAAGATCAACAGAAGGAAAAGAAGTGAAGGAAAAACAGAAGGAAAAGAGAAGAGAGAAATAGAAAATGCACCAGTTTAGGGATTTCTAACCTTCTGGAAGCTAAACTTCTGAAAGCTAGGTAATTCTTCTTGTGTGAATATTTGCAAATTGTCCCTGTTGTCATTATTTGAATGCTGAATAACATTCACTCAGTATAATTCTCTTCAAAAATTGTAGAGCTGCATTGTTCTCATGATCTGCCAGCCCTTGGATGAATCGATCTAATGCAAAATAGAATTCTTCAAGAATACTAACAACTCAGAAATTACAGTAGTATGAGCAGGTAGCCTCTTAACTGCCCTGCACTATTTATTTATAGGAATGTAGTCAGATTAATTAAACCATCAGTCTTTCAAGGTAGTGGTGCAATGAATAGAAATCATTCTTTCAACATCCTGATTGAATTACCTGCAAAACAATAGACACTATAGTTGAAGTACCTGGTTCAACAGGTTTATGATGATTGACTATATCTGCATCACAGAGATAGCACACCTTCACTAACTCAACAAAGGTGATTGCCCACCACCCTGAAGAATGTTTATTGAAAGGAAATAGAGCATGCATCTAATCCTCTAGAGACAAATTCCTCCAGAGTCTTCATATTTTATTAAAGATGTATGCCATGCTCTGTTTCTCCCATCCAACAAGTCAGTCATTTCTGTTCCGGAGATTTGTGTCTAACACTCTCCCCTGCCCTATTTCATGTTAACTCATTTAATTTGAAAGATTTGATCTGCTGAGTTTTTTTCCCCTTGTCTTACTGCTTGTAAGTGGATTGAATGTTAACACACTTAGCGTGATAAACAGAAAAACAACTGGACAACCACAAAATTTCAAAACGGAATGCCACCATTTAGCCATAATGGGCCATCAATGGTTCAGTTCTGTATTCACAGAATCATCAAGTCAGAAGGTCCTCAAAGGGCTTCTAGCCCCATTTTGTGCCATGCAAGAATCCAAAGATAAAGCATCATTGACATATGACCATATAACCTCTTTCTAAATCTCCAACAAAGGAAAGTTCATCACAATCTATTCCTTGGTCAAAAAGTTCATACCACCAGGAAATTCTTCCTAATATCCAGCGTGAATCTCTTTTCTTGTAATTTGAATATAGTCTGCCCTCTGCATATCTGGAGGTTCCACTCCATGAACTCCCATGAATAAGGAAATATATGAAAGTTCACATACCATTACATTCGGTGGTGGTGATATGCTCATAGATGCTTCAGCACATCTGTGTGCACATTGCCACCATTTTAGAAATAGGATGCAATGCAGTCATGGGCACTAAAACTCTCACATCCAGAAATGGCAGGTAAGTAGGTCTCACTGTACCTTACTTTGGGTCCTGTCCTCGGGGACAGGAGAAAACAAGGTCACTCCATCTTCCACATCACATCTCTTCAGATATTGAAAGATGGCTAAAACATCACCTCTCAGTATTCTCTTTTCCCAAATAAACATGCCCAGCTCCCTCAGATATTCCTCATAGGACTCGGTTTTCAGACCCTTGGTCAGCCTTATTGTGTATGTTTATTGTTCATCAATGGCTCCATACATGTTTTTAGTATATGTATTATGGCACTTTGTAGCCCCCATGATTGGCATGGTTTAATTGGCTAATAATATTTGATTGACACCATACAAATTGACATCGATACAAATGATACCTGAGGTGGTAACAAAGTCACACTGGAAGACGCAAATTTCTGACTGTAAATGTGACATGGTGAGGAAGGTCAGCCCCACCTACCTCTTAGACAAGAGAACCAGCCAGTTCAGGATGCTCTGAATACATTAGGTGCGAAATATCAAGCTGGACTCTCAGAGCTGAAATAGGGAAGTTCCCACCAAATTGTGGTTGACTTAACCTTGGTCCCTGTGCACCTGGACATTTTCCTGTTGTTTCCCCACCTTTCCACAACATTTAGCTATTACAACAACCACTATCCCCTTGCCACTCAAAAATGAAGACCATTGAGTCTGTCCAGACTTCATTGTTTGTGATGTAACTCCCATTGTCTGCTTCCAAGAGTGCGAGTCACAATCATACCCTTGGGATATATTTCAGGTACAAATACCCCTGATTTTAGGCTGCTCAGTGTAGTCTCTTGCCATTCCAAATACTACTCTGTCCACCTGATTCCCCAACGAGAACTGTCCTTAGGTTCCTACCTAAGACATGTTGCTGCTTTCTCTGCTTCTCTCCAGATTGGTAAATATCACTCTAATCCCTCAAGGTCCTCTATCCCACTTTCCTCTCTTTCTTTCATTTAATCCTTGTGTGAGTGTGTGAGTGTTTGAGCTCTTGCGTGCTTGCGTGAATCTTGTCAATTAAACATATCTTTAGCTTACATTTTACTTTTGTCTGGTTCCTCTTCCAGCATGAACCTGTAAAGCTGGTAGGCAAGGTCTCACAAGCCTCCTGTCTAATTATTCCCCACTTTTGAAAGGAAGTACTGGCATAGTGGGTTGGCCTTCGTGGCACCCACAATTTGGGGTAACAAGATTGGTGGAGTAACATGGGAACAACTCTGCACTCTTGTCCCATGAGTTGGCATATGTGGCTCAGACTTCTATGCAGGAAACTGAATAGTGCCCAGAAAACTATAGTTTTCAAAGACTTGTTTGCAAGAGGAAAACAAATACTCAAATGTTGCTTCCTTTGTGAATAAATAAGAAAAGAATTATAACCCTACTATTGGGTGGTTTGTTTTTGGTATCCTTCCCTACAATTTAATATATGTGAAACAAAGTTTCCAATCCATATTAATGGCTGTAAAATATATAACCAGGCTGGCAGTTCTCCTTAACCAAATAACCCAAAACTAACATATTTGGGGTTTGTCTATAGAGACACTGGCCTCTAGCCTCAACGAATGGCTCCTGACAGATAATTAAATAAAATTAAATAGACGAGATGCTGTCTCCATATGTGCCACCATTTTAATTGTGCTAATTTCAAATCAGCGGGAACATTTTATGACAGAAGTCACCGACACTCCAGCAATCAGAAATTTAACAGCCTCTGAATGCTGAGAAATCAATTGATATTGCAAGTCACCGGGGAAGGGAAGAACAGAGATGCAATTTTCTTGCTTGTTAAAAAAAAGTATCATGGTTTTGTAAGTTTTACTGATTTCTTTTCACTGCTTATTAAAATGAAGCTGGAGTGGATTAAAATGCAGAAAAGGAGAAGTGTGGGGAGATGGATTTTGTACAAGAATGCTTCGGCTGTTTTCTAGAAAGAAAATATTTTAAAAATTTCTACAGGCTATCATCTTCTCCAGGATGACTCTGAGATTTTGCAGAATGAAGTCACTGACTGCTTAGTAGTACATTGAATTAATTAGAAGAGGTGCGTCTGTGTGTGTGCACGCCCATGCGCACATGCAGCTTCAAGTTGCCTGTTCACTTATGGCAACCCCATGAATTTCATAGTTTTTAAAGTCAAGGAATACTCAGAGGTGGGTTTGCCATTTTCTTCCTCTGAAATATAGTTTACAATACCTAATATTCATTGGTAGTCAACCATCCAAGCTAACCATGGTGACCCTGCCTAGCTTCCAAGGTCAGATGTGACCTGTAGCCTTTCAGGCATTTAGGCCTCTAATTAGAAGAGGAGTAAATTACAATAATATGTTTCCCTAAGAGGTGGGGGACACTGCGGTCCATCTGCAATACCAGCATCATCTTAGAATTTGGGGAATTATAACTCATAGGAGGCCTATGAGAGGAGGGTAATTGCAGGATCTGTTCACCTGTGTGTACCAGTACTAACTGTAGAGACGACTCTAGTTAAAAGTTAAACAGGGCATTTTATTTTGAATTAAGAAACACACAAGAAATTAGTTACTCTTAAGAACCATACAAGGCTCTTAGAAAGTGAGACAAGAAGAGTTGGATAGAGAAGATTGTGTGGAAAGGATGATAGTTATCAATCCTGAAGCAGAAGGTCAAAGCAGAGTGGCTCAGGTGACACCTGAGAGTAGCACAGAGAAAGGAGAGTCTGGGGTACCATGTGCAGCATAATACTTCCAATGTACTAAATTTGCTGGGGCTGGAGCTCGGTTTGTATTCCCTATTTCCTAACCTGAAAGAAGCTGTATGGACAAAACAGTAATTGGTTTCTCACAGGGCTGACGAAGGAGTCCAGAATGTGTTACCCCTGATTCTCTTAACCAGGTGACAAAACATTGATAGAACTCATGACAATCTTTTAATGTCCAGCTTGGCAGGGGGTCTAGGAATGATTTCCATAGGATGATATCACAGGATGGTCTCTGATTGCTTCAGCTGGGCAGTTTCACTTTCCACTGTATTTGGATGTGCACATAGCCAGCAGTCTTGAAAGGATTATCACAAACCCATTAGCACTGGGTTTTCCCCCCAGTCCTCTCTGAACCTATGACCTGAAAACATCCTTCCAACCAGCACACTTTCAAACAGGTTTTTCAACTATAAATATGTAAATTATGTAAATTATGAAAATAGCACATTCCACAGAGTGGGGGGTATGGTGTGGTAACATATATGTGCAGAATTTGATACATTCAGATCATATTTATGAACACTTAAATGAGCATTTTATGATTTCAGATCTCACTCATTCCTGCCACCAAATCATGTTTGGAACCAAGACCAGTTTCTCACAGTTCCTGAAAGAGATTCAGCATCTTGGATAACTCCTTTAAAGTTCAGACTAAAACTGAGAGTTGATTGACCATCCCAGTACTACAGAAACCATCAGCTGTCACTGTTTGGAGCAATCTAGTCAGCAGTCTGGGCATGAAGAAGGCTTGTGTGTATTCAATACTTAAACATAATACAAAAGGGAGGCTTTCCTTTACATCAACCCAATGTTTCTTCTCAGTTTCCCTGGAACAGGAAACTGAGTTCAGTAAGAGCAGAATCAACATTTTTATTCAGCTGCGAGAAGGTCACCTAAGTTACGGTATAGTTTTCCAAAGTCTATGCACCGTGAGGACAATTTACATTAAAACAGCAATGCAGAAATTAAGATCAAACTCCCATTAAAATTTATTTTATTCTGCTTTCATTTAACAGTAGCAGATGTGCAAATGTTTGTTTACTTAGTTCTTGATAGTAGGCATTTGCTAGAGGAAGCATGAAATTAATTTCTGCCCTAGTATTAAAAAATCATTTTCTTGATTTAAATGTGCCTTTGATAAAAGGAAGTCTCATAAAATGCTTAAGCTGATGAAGCAATGCAAAAAGAAAAAAAAAGAAAGAAAAAGAAACAATATTTGCTGTCTTAGGACTGCCATTGCTGTTTGCTTACATTGCAGAGAATGTTTTTTTTTGGTGGTGGGGTGAGCAAACAATTATTTTGTACAATTGCCCATGCAAACACTTCCCATTTCAATGGGATGAGAGTAGTACGGTAAAACTGTTTATTAACTGTAAGGAAAATTATATTAACAGATGGGGGAAAAAAACCTCTCTTTTGACATCTGCCATTTAATAAAAATTGAACAAAAGCAATACATAGCTAAATAAAACATGATTAAGGGTTCTGCTGTACTTTGTTTCAGTTTGTGCTATGTATATCTGAAACAAATGGCTAAACAGCCATTGCCATTTCACAGCCCTTCTAGTTTATCTAGGTCCTTTGTAACCCATTTCTTAAAGCTGGCTTCTTTTGTACATTCTTTTGTAGAAAATGCCACTTTTCCTATATCTCCCCCACACCCAACCCTCATTGCCCCCTTGAAACTAGCTAACTATTGGATCAAGAGTAACTTTGCTTGCTGAGTATATAGAGCAGCTGCTAGAAGCAGCGGGAGAGCTTGGAGTGCATGGGGGGGTGGGAGTTGGATGTGGTTATGGCGTGGAGGCATGACTACAAGCTGGGATGCCCCAAAAACATTGCCACCGGAGAGAATCCCCCATTGCCCCCTCATTCCTATGAAACTGGCTAGAAGAAAGAAGTTTTACATCCATGTTAGTCATGGCTAGTTCTTTCCAGGTCTACCAATGCAAGGAGAAGACCTTCTTCCACACACAAATGCCTACTATCAAGAACTGCTCTAGCCTATGTTGTATAAAAGAGGCCCTAGGTTCTGCCCAGATAATTGCCAAAATTCACTTATTCATAGTGTGGTTTTGACTGTATATTCAGCCAGTCTTGAAGATGTGAAATAGAATTGTCACCTCTCTACCTCCCCTCTCTTTTCCACCTTACAGGTTCTTTCAAGTATTACATTGAAAGTCAGAGTCAGTACAATGTAGCAGTTTGAGTGCTGGTCTAGGACTCTGGAAATCCTTGTGGTTCAAATACCTGCTAAGACATGGAAATCCACTAGAAAGCTTGGGCCAGTCACACTCTCTCAGCCTAAGAGAAAATCGCTGACAAGCTTCCTTTGAACAAAATTTGCCAAGAAAATCCCATGATAGGGTCATGATAAGTGGAGCTTGACTTGAAGGAACAGAACACACCAAGGCAGGTAGGAATGTCATCATCCTCTCCACATTGGGCAGATCCATTCTACATTCTCCATGTCATCATCTTGTTCACATTGAATTTAGCTGGCGCAAACTGTGAATGTCCTTCAGCATGCTTTTGTAAGAACTTACCAAAATTTGCAAATTATCTAAATCTAACTCTTTGGCTCACTTTTACCATGAGGGCCAAGAATATCACATAGAGAGTTTACCAGTGGACCTGTTGCATGGGGAGAGTGACTCCTCTCTGTATAACAGTCACCCCTCTTATAGGTGTTCCAAACTTTACAGGAATTCTCCTGATACTAAACCTCTGTCAAGAATAGGGTCTGGCACCTTCATGGCTCCTGTACAACTTGTAGCAGTGACAGGAGAAGCAGCTGCAAAACTAAGAATGGATTTGCTACCTCCACAGTAACAGATCTGTCAGCCATCTTTATGTACACAAAATTTCATACCTGGGTGTGAGGCAGTAGGAATTTAGTTATGTCATTTGTCATAGGTGGCTAGTGACTATAGCAGTGGGTGACTATGACCTGGAAAATCCCAGAATTGTAGATTTGGAAGAGACCACAAGGGTCATTGAGGCTAACCCCTTTCAGGAATACACGGTCAAAGCATTCCCAACAGATGGTCATTCAACCTTTATTTAAAAACCTCAAAAGAAGGAGACTCTACCATACTCCAATGCAGCATATTCCACTGTTGAACTGCTCATACCATCAGGAAGTTCTTTTAATGTTTAGATGGAATCTCTCTTCCCGAAGTTTGAAGTCATTGCTGTCCTATCTCATCTGGAGGGTTGGTTGATGATGGGAGCTATGCAAAAACCGCGATAGCACTTCCCTCCTGTACTGAGCTCTGGCAAAAACGCCAGAGTCAAGTGTATCAAAAACCACCATATAGCAGAGACTGTATACACAGCTTAGAAGCATAGCCAGCAGAGTTTATACATTAGCAGCAATGCTCTGAAGCCACAAAATACGCCCACACAATATTATCTTCAACTTGGAGGCTTTTACTCTTCAGTTACGATACATACATATTTACAGTACAGAGTTTCAGCATTCCACAGCAAGTGGAAATATGCATCCAACATAGCCTCCAGCCACACAATCAGACAATCGAGAGGACAGTTGGCTAGGACTCAGCCCCTTATATACATACCTTGCTGATGCATCTCTAGCCAACTTTGCATGTTCCCATGTCTGATGCAACCCTCTGCCCCAGTTACATACTACAATGACTCAGCAAGAGTAACATGGGATTACATCATTCACTGTCATTCCCAGGTGCAAACCTCAATGTGCATCATATATATTTTATTGGACTACAGGTCATGTCCAACCTATCCTCACATCTCAGTCAGAGAGGCTCAGCTGATAAGACAACAATAACTGAATAGCTCCCTGCTCATTATTTACTTTTAGGTAGTAAGCACAAGATCATAAATAAAGTCCAACAGAATTCTAAGGCAAGCAAGTCCAAAGTCACTCAGGGTAATCCTGAGTCAGGCATGGAGTTCAGCAAGATATCCAGCAGGGCAAAAGGTCGATAAGCTCTGACAATTCATGGAGCAGAAGGGCGCTAGCTATATAGGTCAGCAGCCTAACACAGCTGCTGTCTAAGTAACTGTTGGTGGTTATAAATTCTCTTTGTTGTCTGGATTCAGCAAAGATGGGTACTGGTAAGTTATCTTCTGTGTCTGAAGGGGCAAGACTCTCTGATGGAGCTGGCACTGTCCTCTGTTCTGTTTGTGGCACTGTAACCTCCTCCTGTACAGCAGGTCCTGGAATGCCCCCTGTTTCAGCCTCTGGCATGTCCTTTGTTTTCAGACTCTGAGTCAGAGTCCATATTATGGAAGCAGGGCATGACATCCCTGTCCTAGTCTCTGGAGCAGCAAAAACAAGGAAGGAAGGAAGGAAGGAAGGAAGGAAGGAAGGAAGGAAGGAAGGAAGGAAGGAAGGAAGGAAGGAAAAGAAAGAGAGACTTGCCCCATCCTTCATACGCAATTTCTTCAGATATTTAAACATAACTATCACGTCACCTCTTAACCTTCCCTTCTTTAAGCTAAACATACCCAGCTCCCTAAGTCGCTTCTCATAGGGCACAGTTTCTAGGCCTTCTACCATTATTATATATCTCCTTTCATTCAGCCTGGCGATCTGCGTTCTCCCCTGAATCAGGCTGACACATCTGCAACAAACTTTCCTTTTGAAATGTATCTCACCCAGCTCTGTTTTCCTGAGTGACCATGACTAAATATCACATGCTAGTTCTATAGGGTCAGCTGACTGGGTAACATGAAGGGCCTTTCCGCACTATACTGTTATTGTGCTATTATTCCACTTTCAACATCCTATGGAATCTTTGGGTTTGCAGTTTAGGGAGGGTCATTTAGAATTCTCACCCAGAGAGTTCTTTGTCCTCAGTAAACTACAAACCCCAGAATTCTACAGGATGTTGAAAGTGGAATAATAACACTTTAACAGTGTGGGGGCGGAAAGGCCTGAAGTCTTTTAACTCTGCTCACCACAGAGCTTACTGTCCTAATTTTCCAGAGATCAACAGTGAAGCAATACTTTTATTAGGAACAACTCCTTGAACTCTTCTTCAGTGTGAATGTTTAACAAAACAAGAATCTGACGTGTGTGTTTTCCTGTTACAGCTTCCATTACAACATCATTTCACTTTCATATAAAATGTATAGCCAATTTATTTGCTTAATTTCAGAATGCAAAGTAGTATTAAATCGTCAATAAAAAGAATATTGAATCAGAGTCTGGGTCTATGAGTGTGCTTCCCCATAAATCTCTAGATTATAACTTATCTATCATATATATTAATGAAAGTGATTATGTGATTTGATGTCAGCTTAAAACTATATCGGGTGAATGGGAATATCAAAACAGGGCGATTTTAAATAACAGACAACAGATTATCTTCTCGTTAGCAAAGCCTTTCTTCTTTTTATTTTATCCTGTTCTGTGGAAACTTAAAATAAGAGATGGAGGCTGTCAACAACATCAGCAAAAAGGTAACTTTATTTTACTTATCAGCTTAAGTTGACATCTGAACACTGTTTGCTCTGTGGAGATCAAAATCACCAAAATACTCTGTAGTGAATGCTTGACCTTGTATTCTGGTTGACATGAGGTCAAGATTGCCTAGCTGGGTTAACTGAAAGTAGTTTATCAATGGTCTTTTCTAAAAGTTGTATTACTACATTTGGTTCTTCAGTACATTTTAAGGTAGGCTACAGTACAGATTGCTTATCCTGGCCTGAAATGAGGATGATGACAGTATTCACATGGTGTAGTCCATCCAAGACTTGGGTAGGTCAGCTACTGTGTATTTGAATGCTTCCTTATAGCAAATTGATAAACAAACCTCTCTTCGTAGAAGAGTAGGGTGGGGCCAGCCATAAAGGATGCCAAACTTTCAAACCACTCCTTCTTGCCAATTGTAGCATATGGTATGGCCCTCTTTTATGCCTCCCTTCCCAATTAATGCACATCACGTCATAGATTCATAGACTCATAGAGTTGGAAAAGACCACAGAGGTCAATCAGTCCAACCTCCTGAAATGCAGAAACCCACATCAAAGCACTCCCGACAGATGGCCATCCAGCCTCTACTTAACAACCTCCAAGGAGGGAGCCTCCACCACACTCTGAGGCAGCATATTCCACTGCTAAACAGCTCTAACTGTCAGGAAGTTCTTCCTGAGGTTTAAGTGGAATCTATTTTCCTGCAGTTTGAATCCAATGTCAGGGAGGAGTTTTACAGGGAAACTTCTAAGTGACCAAATATCTAAATTTACTCCCACACCTACAGTTGGAAGAGGTCCAGGATGGTTTTAATGGAGTGGGATACATTTCTCTTAATTGTATTTCTAGGCACTTCATACAACAAACAGTTAACCATGCAGAGAATCTCTTATGTGCTTTATACTCCCAGCAGTGACTGCAGTGCTAGAATAATATGTGAAGACAATGCGAAGTAATAACTCTGTTTTTATATAGTAAGTCTGGTGGCCTCTTAAACAGACTTAAACTTAAGTCTGGTGGCCTCTTAAACACTAACAGATTTAGAAATTAGATGAATATGTCTTGACAATTTGAGCTGACTTTATCAGATGCAGAACTAGAATGTATGAGAAGTGTAGAATGGACCACTATCAATATTTTCCTGACATGGCAATGAAGATATGCTGGGATTAACTATTTCAGATATGGACATTCTTTTGAGTGGGGTAGGTGGGATTTTTGTTTGGTTTGTTTTCAGACAGGAATTTTACTAAATTCTTCACAAATATGATTAAAACATAGTGTGATTTCTTTTAAAAAATAGTAAACAAAACTCTGGCACACTTAAACATCTGGGCCTAAAGTGCTAAACTCTTAAAGGTCTGTGTTTCAATTCTCGTGCATTTGTGGTACCAAAATTAGAGTTGCCAGTTCTTCGTCCCACCTCCTCCCTGTTAGGTTCCTGATTTTTAACAGTTACATAGCAAGCAGATAGAACATGTTTCTTTCCATGCTGAGAATAGTGGTTGAATTGTCCAGTGCAGATGCATTAAATTTTGTTTGGCTTGTTTATATTAAGAATTTTCCAGAACTGGTAGATTTCTTCATAATCAAGAGTGAAAGAACTTGAAATTAAAATTATTATTATTATTATTATTATTATTATTATTAGTGGAAAAGTGAACATGATAGATACTTCCCTCTCTGCCTTTGAGCTTTGTCAAATACTTGATGGATCAAGCTTGTTATGTACTTGAATACGTTAGGGAAACTGTAAACTGAATGATGAATGTTCACCATGAAGTGATTTATGCCTAGTTCTGAAAGTAAAAGTAATTAAGAACTGCTAATTACAGAACTGTGTATATATGTCTGATTGTAGCACTGGGGGATAGAAGTGGTAAAGTCCACCAAGAATTTTTGCTCCTTCTACTTTGGCTACTACCACCAGGAAGAGGAAGATGACAGAGGAAAAGGAGGAGAAAAAAAACCACCACCACAACCACCTCCAAGTTTGCTTAATGCTGCACCTTATCTGAAATGGAGTATCTATCCTCCCAGAAAGCATGAGTTCTTCCTCTCCAAACCTGATGTATTTATTTAATCTCGCTTGGTTTTTCTTGGTAATTTCTCAAGCAGTGTCGCCTAGAAGGGATGCACAAGAACAAAATAGAAAACAAATGCTCAAGCTCCATCAACAACAAGTATGGATTTTGTTATATTATCTAAGTCACTCTCTTATATATGAACTAGAAAACTTCTGTTTCATCACATAGGCAGCTTTTCAAATGAACAAGGGGGCCCTCACTCTACCATATCAAGGTGAGGTCTTCACCAGCTCCACCCTACCTGGGCCATGAGAACATCTACTTTGTATAGACTCATCAAGCACAAAGCATCCTGGAGACTTTGTAAAAAGGAAAAAAAACAGTCTTGATATGGGGCATTATGTATTATCTATGTCATCATCATCATCATCATCTATATCATACTTTTCCCAAGTCTGAGACAAAAGGTGGCTTACACATTTAAAAGATTGAAGTTAAAAACATACAATAATTATACTGCAGTTAAAAATGTACAAAAAGTCAACATTGAAACCAAATGAAATTATTAACCATATAAAAACACTGACTTGAAATCTATTGCTAGTGATACCTAAAGGCGACCCACTTAATCTATAGGATTTACTTGTGTGTTCATTTACTCTTTACCAATGCACTGAATGTGTTTAGTATAGTTGGGACTAACTCACAGGATTCCAGCCATGCACTTTAAAAAAGTTAAGTGTATGCCTTGGTAGACTAAGCTGCCAACCTCGCTGTTCTCCTTCTGCTGACAGGAAAAGATGTCCTATTTGAATAGGCATTTGTTGACTAAATGGCTATGCATAAAGATCTTTAATGGGGTGCATGTGCTGCCCTTTTATCGTTTTTGTTGTGTGCCATCAACTAATTTCCAATTTGTGGTGACAATTGTCAGGGAATTGAAAGATTTTTCACAATAAGTTTCCCAATCAGCAGAGTATTTTGTAATGCACAGGCAGAAGTTGAACAAATTACCAGTCCCATTTTATCATCTCCACCCCAGACACACTTAATCTAGCTCAAAATAAACAAAAACAGTTTGATTAAAAGTATGTAAAAAGAATTTACTCACATAATCTTGTGCATAGTTTACATAGGTTCAGATTCTTGAAGAAAAGTAAGAAGAAATCAAGAACTCAGATGCTTACAGGAACGCATGCTTGCCAGAGTATCAGACCACATGCTTGCAGAGAAGCTGTGATAGATGATGCCTCTGAGATCAAGGAGCAACTGATTGTGCCAAGAACTGAGCCAGCGAGTGAGCAAATTAACTTGCAAACATCCCCCACACTGGGAGGTCAAGCAGAAACAGAGCTGCCCTGGCCAGGTCATGACAGAGAGGGAACCAGCAGTGATTCCAAGGAGTTACAGCCATCTGTGCCCATCAGCCCTCAATCACAAAGAAGGCTGAAACAGACGGCTCAGAGGGAGGCTGCATGGACTAGGTTGAAGAAACAATAACAAGCAGCACCTGTTCACAGCGGCTATTTAAGTCTGCCAGCATGGCTGCTCTTTGCTTGCAGCAAATTACTAGCAATCCCTCACAACCTTCATGTCTCCTGCTCCCTGAAACCCTCCGGATGGATCTCTGTCTCCTGAACCTTAGGACTGGACCTTGACCTGGCTTGGCTTGTGTCAATGTCAAGATGGCAGCTAAGCAGACGCAGAGGCAGAAGCTGGGTTTTATAGCTTTAATGGCAATAAATCAAAGACTTTACTTCACCAAATGTCAACGTAAACAAATAGCAAAGTTCCAGGAGTGGCAAACTCAAAGCAGCGAGGTCAGATTGGCACAAAGAGCCCCCGACATGGGATGCAGATTCACGTTTGGTAGACGGTTGTTGCCCCGTGCCCAACCCCAACAGTGTCTGACCTAAATACTCAGTTTTAGCCCAGCTGAGGCTGATCAAATGTCCGTTGGCCCAGCTCACAGCTGGAGCCTCTCAAGAGTTCAGGGCCGATTCATCAAGCGCTTCTCCCACAGTCACTGAGACCTCTGGACCACCCCCTTCTCCAGTCATCTCTGGAGGAACATGGGAGGAGGGTCCGCTGCAAACTCCAGACTGGAGTCAGAAACCCCGGTCTCTGCCTCTGGAGTGCAAATGTCTGCTGCAGGTGCTGGCCTGGGCTCCGTGCCAGGGACAGCTGTGGAGTCACAGGCAGACTCCTCCCTAGGCTCTGAAGGGGACCCCTCTCCAGAAGGCCCCTCCAAGGGATCCTCCCCAGGTTTGGAGTCCAAGTCAGAATCAGGAGCGAGATCAGCCTGGCTCAGGACAGCTTGCATTTTTCCTTGTGTTTGGTGTATTTGGACTCTCCCTGGAAGTATTCCTGACCTCCCTCCTCCCTTTGCTGGCTGAGGCTTGGCAAGGAGAGAATCCTTACAGAAGCCAAAGAAAAAAAGGGGAAGAGGAAGAGACCATGCAAGGAGAAGTGAGTGTTGACCAAACAACAGGAAGTTTACTCTAGGCAATCCCCTCTATGCCTCCAATACACATGCAAATTAACTAGCCAGTTAATTAAGCATGCAAAGGTTGCCACTCCCAACACTCCTTCTCAACAGTGCATGCACCCCTGAAGTCCCAGTTTGACTCGCAGGCTCTCAAAGCCATCTCTTCGTAGAGGCTTGATCAAGATATCAGCTACACTCTCAGTGGTTAGACAGTAGATCATTCCATTTTCTGTGAGCTCACAGACTTTGTGCTATCATGTTCCTATGTGCTTGCTGAATGGTGTCATCTTCTCTGTTTGAGAAAGTTTAATACAGCTCTGGTTGTCTTCCATAACTTGAATTGGTTTTTCTTCATTTATTCCAAAATCAGACAACAATTGATCAAGCCATAGTAATTCTCTACATGCTTCTGATGCTGAAATATACTCTGCATCTGTAGAGGATAGAGCCACCGCAATCTGCTTGTGGCTGCCCCAAGAAATAGGGCCATCTACATACAAAAATAGAAAACCACTGACTGAGTGATAATCTGCACTATCACCAGCCCAATCTGCATCAGTGTAGCATACTAACTTTGGATTGCTACTAACCGGTACCTTCAGCTTAAAGTTGATAGTCCCTTTCAAGTATCTAGCCACCCTTTTTACTCCAGTCCAATCTTTCTTTGTGGGTGAGCTAACTTTCCTGCTCAAAATTCCTACAGCAGAGGCAATATCAGCTTTTGTGTTCGTAGACAGGTACAGGAGTTTTCCTATTGCTCTTCTGTAAAGACTGTTGTCTGGTAAAAAATCCCTTTCCTCAGTATTTTTAAGAAAATCTGTAGTCATGGGAGTTGCTACAGTATAGGCATCTTAGAGTCCTAAGCTTTCTAAAAGTTCATTTTTGACTTAGTAGAAAAGAGCTATCTTACAGGGTTCTCTGGGTCTGAGAGTGTGCGATGCACCCCAGGTTACCCAGTGGGTTTCCATGGCCAAGCGTGGTACTGAACCGTAGTCTCCAAGGTCATAGTCAAACCACTATACCACACTGGCTCCTTTTATAGCACTTCCCTTTAATTTACGTTGTGAGCTGCCTTGAATCCTATTTGAAAGAAAGGTGAGACATCATCATCATCATATTAATATTCCACCCTTTTGCCCCCAGTCCTTGACTAAAGGCTGCTCACAGAAGTTAAAACAGATACTACTAAAAAGATTCACAACACTAAAAAGTTAGATGTATGTGTGTGTATGTGCATGTTATGTTCATATGTATATGTGGTTAAAAGAGCAAGCCAATAACCCTTCTCCCAAGTTAGTCCTGGGTCCCAGAAGGATGACATTAATTGCAAACACACCCATATTAATTTCAAATACACACACACACGCACATACGTGCTGGTTTTCACCATGCTATTAGGACCTCCAAAATCAAAATGTTGAACTTGGAGAGGCATGTTTGTAATATTACACAACAAACCTGGTCTCATGTTTTGTTTATGTCCAGACTAAACTTTTGTAATCTCCTCTAGGTGAAAAAGAGTTAGAACTTTCAGCTAGTGTAAAATGCAGCAGCCCAGGTGTTGACATAGGTGAAAAATTTGAACCACATTATCCTAAATGCACATCAGCTAAACTTACCTCTTATTCACTTTTGGGCCTAATTCAAAGTACTGTTATTGACACTTAAAGCTGTTTATGTTAGGGGTCAAGTTTCAGGCACTAAGTTACTTATGGAGCTCAAGCAGCAAAGGATGTATGAAATTGGCATATAATGAATTGATTCATCAAGCTCAGTGGTATCACCTCCAGTTGGTAGGTGTTCTTCAGGGTCTCAGATGGAGGTCTTTGTAAGGTCTTCCTCTTGAGATCTTCTCAACTAGAGAGTTCAAAGATTAACCCTCAATTCACCTACAATGTCATTGTTCTTACTACGAAGACCTCCTCAGATGACTGCCATCCTATATGACCAAATGAAATAAACAGTTAAATAAAATCTAATGTATACATATTAAAATTTTGAAGCTTTTAAAAAAATCACAGGGGAACTGCTGTGGCACATAACAACACCACCCATTAAGATTCCATTTTTAAATATTTTATGTATTAATTATGCAAATTAGGCATAGCAAGACTTGCTTTATGAGATCATTTATTCATGTTTCAAGTATGTTATGAGGTTAATTGCACAAGGGATGTTTTATAGGTTTATAAAATGCTTCTTGTCAAGTCTTACTGCTTTTTGGACTTGTATTATATTTATTTGTAGCAGCCTTTTCAATGCTGTCTCATTAGAGATTTTCATTCATAGATTTTTTTAAAAAAAATCATTGTTGAATAAATTAAAACACATAGACATCTATACATCTTTATAGCAGGGATGGAAAGAATATTAACAATTATTCATTTCCACATTGAAAAATGGTTTCCTGAAATTCAGGAGGAATAATAGAACAGGGAGAATTTTGCAGTTTTCTCCTGGGGCTCAATGTTCCAAAGTGTTGTACAATAACTGTTCTTCTGTGAAAAACCACATGGAGGGTTTGCACAAAAATACTGTTGTACAGAAAAATACTCTTGTACAGAAAATGTGGTTCTCTGCACAAAACAGCCACCTGCAAATTTTGTGCAAAACAAAGCCTGAGCTGTGAAAAGCCTGATCAGTCCAAGATTCTACTTGTCAAGGTTTCTCAACATGTGTCTCAACCATTTTCTGAATACTTTTTGAATAGTCTTTCCATCTGTCTTCTGTGGAGAAAATCATGGGGGGGGAGGGGGCAAAAACAGATTTACTATGAAGCAAAAAGGACCTACCACAACTTTACATGCAAAATTCAAATGCTCAAGTAAGTTCCTGGAATTCCCTGAGTGTGGTCTTCCTGTGCCCTAAAAATTCCATCACCTTTTTCTTCAAATCCCCAAGCTTCTTCTGAGGGATCCTGCAATGTTGTTCCACGGCTTCTATCTCTGTGCCCAAGAATACTAAACAAGTGCTGGGTCCTTCCATCTTCTCCTAAACTAGGGGTACACTCAGTTCTACCATCAGTGAATAAAACTCTCTCATCAGGAAAATGCATTGTCCTGTTCCTGTTTGATCAATAAAAAAATCATCAAGGTAATGTATAACCCACATCCTTGCTTCTGTTGCATTTCTCCAAGGATTCTAATTAAGCTAAAATTTGTTCTGTGAGACTTATTTACTCCCCATTCTAGTTTTCTTATGAACTGGGTCTGCCTGCTTCTTTGGAGGAACCTGGGTCTTCTCTAGATCCTTTAATCTGGCCAACATACCCACTACCACCCTTCTCTTAGTTTCCTCTTCTGATGAATCAGGTAACTCTAATGGTGGGCACTTGTAGAGAAACTGCCTAGCAAGGCCTTTTCCTTTGGACCCAACACTGCTTTTCATGGATACCATGAGTACTTACAGGGTTACTAGTCCAACTCTCAAGTCAGCTGAACAGAAAAAAACGAGGGGGAGTGGAGGGTGGTCCACCAACCCAAATGGGTCTAGCAAAGCACAGTGAAGCCTAGGATGGACAATCAGACCCAGAGGTGCCTAACAGGTCCAATACTCCTTGGCCAATGGAGTGGGGTGCACACCCACAATAATAGGGTGTAGTAAGAGCTAATGGAGCCTGGGAAAAATAAGTCCACTGTGATCTAACAAGCCTGAAACTAGGGCCCTTTTTGCACAGCATTTCTTAAGTGAAAGGGCCCCTTGAGCGTCATGTAAATGTGAGAAGCAGTCTGCATGACGCACAGCGCATACGCACCTTTTTATTTTTGGCTTTTAGCTGAAAATGGTGCGCACTTGCGCACCAGTCAGGGGTCTGGGGTGAACTTACCTGCCATGTGGAGCCTCTGGAGCCGGGCCGGTCACGCTTTCTGTCCTCAGTGCAGCCTACAGTTCCCAGGCTGCACTGCGGAAGGAAAGGGGCGTGGGCGGGGCGCTTGTGTGACCAGGAAGCTGCTGTGGAGCCCAAGCAGCAGGGACGCGAAAGCCTTCCTCCGAAGGCTTCTTGCGCAAGTGCTGCCTCCCACCTCCACAAAAAGGTAAGGTGTGGAAAGGGCCTAGGTGGTCAGATAGGCTCCAAAGGCCTAATCCACTTGGCCCAAAGGCCTTTGCTTCTTGCACTATGCCACACTAAGCCTGCAAGACCTATATGGCACGTGATCTAATGAGGCTTGTGCAACCCTCCATTTACACAAAAAGGTGACCTGCTTCCAGGTGCAAGGTCTGCTAGGCTGGCGAGGCTGGCCAGCACATGGTTGCGAGAGGCCTAAGTTCCATGGCTGCGATAGGCCTAGATCCTGATAGGCCTCAGGCCTAGATGTCGCTTGGCCTACTGAGACCAATATCTGAAGGAAAAACAGGGTATACCTTAACATTCTAATATGACCTTCTAAACAGTGCCAGCTCCATGCCCAATGGGGCCTAACTCCCTGGAGTGGAAAAAAGTGGCTGAATTGACCTCCAAAAGTGTCCAGCAATGCACCCATAAGACCAAGGGGACAGGATGCACCACACACCATTCCATGGGACAAACCAAGTGTTGAGTGTTATGAAGTGTTGCAAGAGTTAAACATGTACTTCTCCCAGGTACTGTGGGACTGAGTAGTGGACAGAGCAGAATATGAATGATCCCTCACCAAATCAAACTACCTGCTTGAACACTGTGTGCTGTTCTGAATCCTCTGGTCTGTTCTCAACACCCTCAAATGCCTGCAGTACCTCCAACTGATCACTAGGGAGTGATCAGGCTTTAAAAGCCCTGCAATCCCCCAATACACAACATCCTAGTGCCTTGTACATGATGCAATGAACAATGGCCTCTCCTCTGTGGCCATCAAAGGTGGCACCTCTCAGCGTCATCTTGGGGAGATAATTATTTTACATCACACAAGTCCAAGACCATAGTTTCATTGAGCCAGGAAATCCCTGGGTGTTCTTGACCAAGCTACTGTCTCTCACACAGTTTCTCTCAGAAGGTTGTTGAGAATATGACGTAGGACCAGAACCATGTGCAGTAATTTTTGAAAACCGCATTTTTAATCTGTCCCATCAAAAGGTCAGAAAGACTAACTCCAACTGCTGTTCTTTCCCCTTTCATCTCCTCATCTCCTTAAAATCTCATCTCTTTCACCTCTCTTTGCCTTTAGCTTACTGATTCCCACTCAGATCCAAGCAAAAGTCCCATAGATTGAAAATTCAGTTTCCTGGAACAAAGAGTCTGTGTATGGTATTCAGTGTAGAACACAGGAGGATTGCCTACATGCAAAGAAGACCAGTCCTTTCCCAAGCTATCCTTAGTATTAATCTTTTAACCTTAGCATTAACTTAATCATAATCCAATCACAGATAAAAATAAACTAATACATCTAAAGCTTTTTAATTTATCCAAAAAAAGCAAGACATTTAAAATTTGCTTACTCCTTAACATAGTCTCTTGTGAAATTAATTTGCAACTTAATTAATGACTCTGGAATTAAGATACTACTGAAAGTCCACTTAAGTTAACCAATTGAGTTAAAATAAATTTAATAAATTTAATTAGGTTACTCTTTCATTACAAAAAATAATTTAATTAATAACTTAATTGATTTAAATTAGTTAGTTTCTATTACCATGGATGGCTTGTCCTAGAGCACATTTTTATTCTTTGAAATAAAGAAAGTGTGTCAACCTGGATTAGGACCTGAGTATGGAATATAAGAAGCTTTAGCACTTTCTCTTCTTGTGTGATCCTGATCCAAATCTCATCATGGCCACAGTTTGCATAGAAGAAATTCTCCACTTAAAATGGGACCTCATGCAAAGTGAAAATATGAGAGGTAGAGGGAAGAATGTATGGGAAGACTGAGTCATGCTACTTACTTCTCAAGGAAAACCATGCAAGCAGGGGCAGAACATGCAGTTTCAACCACAAATAGGTTGCCCTCAGATAGAGATTAATTAGAAATAGCTTCCAGTTTGTTTGGACAAGGTTTTGTTTTGTTCTTGATTTCATCTTTGGAATAAGAAAGACAAAACAAATTAAACAGTTGAATGTAGAAGAAATAAACATAACTCTCTAGTTTATATCCAGTCTTCCTCCCAAGATGGGATTCAAGGTGGCCATTTAGAAATACATAGATTCATCTACCTACAGTATTTAGAATATCTAAATCTTAAAAATCTGTCTTTGAATCTCTGTGAATTCAGCTATGTTCTGTGCCGCTGAACAAGGGCTGGTACCTCTGTCTTTTTTTCATCTTTAACATCTAAATGGAAAACAGGCAAGTAATGGCTCTTTTTTCCAGTTTGAAAAAGTCTGTTTCCATCTTTAAAAAAAATTGTGGGCACTTGAATCATATTGTCAGAAGTGTGAGAGAAAAGGTTGTCTAATATTTGCTGGCCATTAAGGTTCATTTAGTGGAAGCTGATGGCCCTGATGCAAGTGCGCTAGTGAATCCACTCTGGTTTTAGAGTTTACAGTAGTCTACAGGAGTTTAAAGTAGATATCCAAGGTGCTGAACCTATTTTGGGAATGAACTTCAGCATCTTGACTAGCTTCTTTAAAGACTAAAACTTGGAGTGATTTCACTACCCCGCTGACACTAAAAACCACTGGGCTAATAAGCTAATAAGCTCAATAGATCTGCTTAGGTTACATGATCAGCCTAGGTGAAATCTATCTAGCAGGTTTCAACCATTAACCCTTTCTTTTAGAATCAATAATGACTGTCCAAGAAAGGATTCTGAGAGGTCATCTTGACCCAAACTTATAATAACTTGGCTTATAATAAGGAGGTAGAAATTTCTGAAGCTAAAGATAGCAGGAAGGAGGAACAAATCTTACACAAAGAGAGGAAGACACAAGCAAAATCAATACAAAAGACAGAAGGACATGGGCACTAGACTTAAAGAACATTTAAATTTAGATAGAACACAGACATAGGGAACAGCACACAAATAACTCTTTAGGTTAGGCCAAGGTTATCATATTTTTCATTATATGATATTGCTGTTATTTGAACCTAGGGGAAAGGAAGAACCAATAGGATCCCCTAAGGGCATCAAACTGATTAAATGTGTTTGATAATCATTTGCTTAATTCCATGGTGCATAGCAAAAGACACAACCTGCTTTGCTGCAGATCCACATTCTCAAATGGCTTTGTTGGCACAAGCCCCAGTTCATGCCAATCAGGCAGCATGGTCACAAAAATACTGAAAATTAGAATACCTGTGAGGGCCTAGGGATTCTACAGAAGTTATAATTTTGGTCTTATTGAGATGCTAGACTAAGTTAAGATCTTATTTTCAATAAACCTGTTTTATTTGGCTTAATGAAAATAGGGTAAGAAATTATCTTTGAATCTATATCTGAAATGGTATCTGTGATATATTTTCCAAGACCAATACACATTACCTTTTTTATGAGTGATTTATATCTTATTAAAAGGAGGCATGATTTGTAATCAGAGAATCCTGGATTCAGTCCCAAGAAAATCCTGGATTCAAGATATCAAGTTGTGATGGGGAAAAGTTTTTGCCTAACATGCTAGGAAATTCTTCCTAGATGGACAATGGTGGACATTTTTTTTTTTTTTTTTGGCATTTTGCCAAAATAGGGATGGAAAAGACTAGCAGAAATATTCAAAAATGGTCCTCAAACCATTGTACTTTGAATAGCGGTAATTTGGATCCCCTTGAAGCTGTGCAGCACCATGGGCAGGGTGCGGAGGGAATTGTGTTTGCTGGTTTCCAATGTAATGTGATCAATGAAATGTGTCCTGGTGCTGTGCACCATGACAGTGAGAGTAGGAGGGTGGAATCAGAACCAATAAAAACCCGTGTCACTCTTTTCTCTCCCTCTTTTGGGCAATTTTGTCCAAGGAGTCCAGAACAAGTAGAGTGATAAAACCAGCATCAATGGAGAGATTGGAGCAACTGAACATTGACTGGTTCACTGATAGTGGGGTGGCTGGGCCCAGTCTTGAGATAGCACATAGTTATTACACTGCCACACAAGTAAACGTATTCACCAACTTTTCTATTTAATTTAATTCTTGTTTTGGTTACTTATAGTTAAGTTCTTGTTTCATCATCTTTTTTTTTTTTCAATTTAAGAGTTTTCTCTATCAGGTAGGATGCAGTCAGCCCCAGCTGGACCATGGAGGGCCAGAAGCTTTTGTTTATTTGGATTTGCACATTACCTTTTTTGTTGGTTTTTGGGCTTAAACAGCCTTGGGGGGGACAAGGGGTGATACACCCTGTGCTGAGTGATAGCGGGTGGTCTAGGTGCCATGGGGGACTAGATTGGGCCCTTTGCCTGGTGTTAGTGCAGTCAGAAGACATGCACCTGCAGCCCTTAGCCCTGTCGCATTCCCTGGTCCCTTAAAGCCTCTAAGTGTTAGAACTCTACTCACCACATGTTGTTAAGCCCTGTCCCTCGATTTGTGATTAGGCCCTTGCCCTCTAGTTAGGCCTTTAAAGGTATATATTAGCCCTGAGTAGGCCTCTAAAGGCCTCATGCTTGAAGTAGGCCCAAGCCAATAAGCATTAGGCCTGACCAGATCTGGGCAGGCCATGGCATGGTAGGCCCATGGGTCTGCCAGGATAACGAGACTCTAGGTCCCACTGCTGTCCCAGGTATTTAGGCCTCAATTGGGTCCTTAGGTCCCAAGTAGGCCTCAGCATGGCCTAACCCCTCTGCTATTGGCCTATGTGCTGGTTAATATAGCCAAACTTTGTGGGCGAAGCAGTTGGGCTAGGACTTAGGCCACTTGCATTGGTCATCTTAAGCCTTTTCTTACAGGTCTTCCTAGACTTTGGGGCCTGTACACCTTACTGGGTATTTATTAGACAGATATCCTGGTCTGGTTGGCAGTTTAGGTGATTGAGTACTGGACTATGAAAGGGATTGAACATGAATCCACTGAAGAGTTCTGGAGTCCCCAAGGGCAAAGGCCTCCAAGCATCCTCCACCAGGAGGGTCTTCTTTCTTGGAAGATGAGGAGGTAGAAATCACTGCTGTCATCCTGTCCAGGTTGCAGGCCCTGGAAAAACATAGACAGATTACAGCCATGGAGAGGATTCTAAAGGTTCATCGAAAAGGATGGTCAAGGCCAGCTTGACTAATGAAATACTTGCTCACTTTGATACTTTGAAACAGGATGAAAAGCTGGAAGGGGGTCAGGTTTGATCTTGCAGCAGGATTAGACTGATTTATCTTCTTCATCATTGGTTTATCTTCTCCAGACTGAAGAGGCCAGTTGATCTGCCCCTGGTTCAGGTGAAGTTTAAGACTCAACTGCTGGGGTTGGCGGGGAGGGGGTGGTATCCGGCCCTGGCGTCCATGGAGTATGCCACTTATTCAGCCTGCTGTATCATCTATTATTCCTAATGTACCAGGCACTGGTGGTGGTGGGAGGGATTGCATCTCATCAGGTTCAGCCTTCAGAACATCCCTTCTGGTCCCCTTAGTATAGTCTCCCACCTAATCTGAACTTCTAGTTCAGGAAGGCAGGAAAAGAGGCTCACAGCTAAGTAGTTTTGCAAATGTTACATGAGGGACCACTTTAGCGGGGAAGCAGACTGTTTCTCTAGGTGAAAACTTGTCACCAGCCGCCACTGAGAAAACACTGTAGGAATATCACATGGATGTTTTACACTGTTATATCATGAGCTGGAAAAGAAAGCAAATAAGGGTTTGAACGATAGAGAGAAAGAAAAGATTAAAAAGTATAGGATTGATGGGAACTGGGTAAATAGGTGGTCTGGATTCTTCATTTATTTATAAGTACTTCCCCAGGTGGCTCTGGGGCAGGAAGGACTGCCATCGCGCTTCTTACCCTTCCACAGGCCAGATAACTGTAGGATGGTGGCATGATCATGGGGAAAACCTATCAGTGGTTTAATCTGAGATCATGCTTCCTGGGGATGGGAGAGGAGCAGGACTGCAACAACATCATGTAGAAGCATCATTGTGGTCTCACTTCTCTCCTGTCCTCATGCTGGGATAGGAGGCTACTGCAGAAAGGGCCTTGGACTCTATCATTGTATCAGAGACTAGGAAACAGGCTCTTCCTAAAAACACACATGTGCACACACGCACACACGCACGCACACACACACAAAACATATTGTACTGATCTTCTCCCAGCTTTACTTGCTATCACTTTGTTTCTGGACTCTATAGAAGGCACTAGGTCCAATATTTTAACCATTAAACAATATGGGACAAGGTATCATAAGAACTTCCTCTTCCTGCAAGGACTTGATTTCCGCTGTGGTGCTCCTTCATGCTTGTCTTTTATTAGCTAATAAAATTATTAGCTTTTATTAGCAGCAGAGTATCCACAAATAATCATTTTTGCCTGTGACATCCCACTTGTGGAACGATGTGCCCAGGGAGTTCCTGTTTAATTTTCAAAGGGCATTAAGCTGATATTATCCCAGTAAACCATTTAGACATTTTTGAAAAATCATTTCTGATTTTTTTTTAAATCTGCTGTATTTCTGTTTGTGTTGTTGACATTATTGGATGTTATTGGTTGTTTTGGTTTTTTTATTGGTTATAAGCTGCCATGAATACACTTTATACAGACAGGTAGGATATAAAATAATTAAGCAAAATGCAGGAACTAACAATGATGCTATCTCCACAGATTTCCTTCTGAAAAATATGCAATAGACTCTCATTTCCCTGTCAATAATAGGAAGGGAGAGACAGGAGGCAAGCAAAAATTCCTCGCTCTAGAGTAGCTAGCTTATTGCACCATGGGAATAACTGCTGATGGGCACTATATAGCTTCCAGAGGAGAAGAAATCAGTGTCTGGTAGCTGGAAAATCAATACAGAGAGATAAGTATTCACTTGTTTCCTGCCCAGTACATTCCCCTTTCACTTTCCTCTTTGACAGATAGTTTGTCAACTAGGATTGCTCAAGGATTTCATTTAGTCTGCATTTTAAGCAAACCAATCTGATTCACACTTCCCAGAGTAATGCATTGACTGGAACAAAGTTATTCCTCAGTTTTCATACATCTCTGAATGTTATGACAGTGTTCCTGGCTCTAAGAAAGAAAAGGAAATTATATTTTATGTTCAAATGTGCAAAAATGAATGTTAGGATAACATGCATACAAAAATAGACCTTAGCCAGTAGTCAGTATGTTGGCACAAATTTAGGCCGGGACAAAGTAGTCTTAAGTAAATTCCAGAAACCCTCAACTGACAAGGCTTTGGATTCAACACAGGCTAGCATAGACTGGCCTAGAACAAACTCAGCTACCCCTCAACCATTTTGCTATCTTAGGATTCATTGCTCACCTGCACTGATTGCCAGTGTAGTATATGGTGAGAAATACTCTAAGTTGTGTCCCAATAGTGTATAGTGGGATATATGATTCCCATTTCCTGTCCTAAAGGCTGATGATGATATTACCAATGTCACTATTGTTATGTGCCTTCAAGTCATTTCCAACTTATGGCAATCCTAAAGTGAACCCATCACCATTATCCATGTGTAATCCCATATTATTTTATAAAGGTGAGCATAATTTATGGAAACATCCATTTATGAGAGACATCTCAGGATGGAAAGGATTAAATATATAAGATATGATCACAGCAGAACAGATGAGCTATCCCTAATAAAGCTAATTTAAAACATTTATGAGCTTCTCATTTGCTAGTATACAACTGGGCTCCATGCTGCTTTCTCTCTCTTTTGGCAGCTATCCTTCACTAATCATGCAACTATTTGCTGTTGCCATAAAACTGTTGTCTACCTGTGAGCACATGCTGGTTCAATTTTCTAGCTTAAAATCAAATGTTAAGTTTTCAGGGAAACTCATTTAGAATTGTCTTCTTAATAGCCTCAAGAGCCTGACAAGTCTTGAAAAAATTCTGTAGCAATAATGGTATGGGGAGGTTTTAACACACACATAAGATTATGGTGGTGATGATGAGGATAAGTAAAATCTTTAATGCGAGTCTGGAGTTTTCCATCAGCTTCATAAATTTCTGAAATGTATTTAGAAGTGCTGTACAACAATTATGGACAAATTCTAAAGTGGACTGGACTGGTTTAGATCAGGTTCAAAGAGCATTGAATCCACTCGTTGTGGATCCAATGTAGATTAGCTCAGTCCAAAGTAATATAAAATGATTTGGACAAATCTGGAGACAGTGGAGTGAGAGTATGTTTCCTGCAACAACATATAAGAATATATCATGATGGTGTGCGTTTTTGAGGAGAAGCAGAACTGGATTTTGTTCAGTATGCACAAGATGTTACCAGTGCTCTCCAGCTACAACACTTGGGGTGCCAATGGTTTGAGATGACAATGGTGTGAGTACATATTCACTTTGCTTCTGCTGATTTGTGCCCCCATTTAAGGATTTACCTACCTAAACAGTGCTCACCACTCTGTCTCTCAGTGTTTCACTTTACTATCACTTCTGGAGTCCTTTCATCCTACAAAGTCGTACCATTATGATTTCACTTTAACTGCCATGACAACATTCTATGGAATCTGGAGCTTTGGGGCTTGGTGAAGCACTAAAGCTTTCTGGATGAGAAATCCAAATATCCCTCCCTACAGAGCAAATCCCAGGAATCATAGTGCTACAATTCTGTAGTGTGAAAGCCTGCCGCCATCTATAACTGTGTGTCGGTGCAACTATTCTTGAACTCTGAACCTTGGGTCTTTTGTCATGCTGCTGCCAATTCCGGGAATGGTTTACATTTTCCTCCTTTCTTGCTACCTCTCCCTTTTATTGGTCTACACTCTCTGTAGGCACAGAGAGCCTCTCACTGCAAAGCAGCAGATATACATGACAGACTAGTGTGCAGAAAGTAGTGTGAACTGGCATGACTGTGCACTTAGCTGATTCAGTTCTTGAAAAAGGAAAATTTAAAGGTGGCTAATAGTAAACCCTCTGGAGCTGAGTGTCCACAATTTGGAGAAGTTATTTGCTTTGAAGCTTCTCCCATGTCTCCAAGTTCCGTTCAATTCTGTTTTAAAAGATCCCTAAGTTATAGCTGTTTTGATTTCCCTTTGCAGGCCAACAAGAGACTCAGAGATCTGTATCTAAATCTTGATTTGGATGGTGAGCTGAAGCAAATCAAATTGGATTTGAATCAGTCCAAATCAAATCAGAGCCCAATCTGAATGTGGTATCAGACTAGATCAGGGAACTCTTGCACAGCCCTAATAATTGGAAACAGTAAGTATTTCAGACATATCTTTAGCTTTCTGTTACACATACCTCTGCAAGACAACATGGAGGCACCTCACTCAAGATGTACATAAAGGAGTCTTTAACACCAAATTAATCTACCAGCCAGACTAATGAACCAGTAACGTGATAATATCACACCAATTCAGAATAAAGGCGAAGCTCCATGGATTCATATTACTCTCATTCAGAATCAGTCAGTAGGTCTCAGTAAGAAAAAAAAATCACTGCAAGGACTGCTTTTCACAGATGATGAAAGTTCCTCTTTCAAAGAGTACCCGTACTTTCATCTCTGGCCTATAAGTAGTTCCTTAAGGTTAGGACTTAGAGCTACATTTTTTTTCTGATGCACATGGCAAGAATAACATTTAGATATTTCTCTTACTGAGAAAAAATAGCCCATCATCCAAATGGTGAGGGCACTCTATTCCACAGAACTACCCTTTGATCACAAGCCAACTTTAATATGCAAATTCTGAATGGAATACATGGTGATCTGGATGTCTCTAAGCCTGGCCATATATTCACCAAGGTCTCCTATATATTTTCAGACACCATTACATTCTTAGTGGATTGGAGACCTCCATATTTGTACACAGTCCAGCTCTGGTGCATCACAGGGTGGATGATGTCTTGCCATGAAGGTCCCCATGCTGAGCTAATCCTTGCTGCACATGTTCTAAAACATCTGGTGTTTTGTAAAGCAAATGACATCAGCAACCCTGTAGTATATCTAGAGCCTTGGAAGCAAAAAATGAAGACAGCTCCCAAGCCAGTTCCTCATACCTTCTGATGGTTCCTCTATTCTCAAATGAATACTGGTCCTCTGTCAATTATATAGGAGAACACAAATCCTCATAATGCTGGAGTAAAAGTAAAATGTGACCCTGAATTAGCAATGAATTCCATACCTGTTCTGAAAACTGGTTGAGGGTCCCAAGATAACATTCCAGGTACATTATCTTGAGAGACAGAATAGGTCTCTCATTTCAAAGTCTCTTGTTCTTTTTAAGCTGCTGCTGCTATGGAATCCCTGCTGTTTGTTTTTTGATGTCCTTTTTACTCCCTTCTGATGAAAAGCAGCCAGTTTTCTCCATCACCCTTCCCTGACAGAAGCAAACAACTTTGAAGGTTCCTGCTGTCACTGGACATTTTAAACCAAAGGAGAGTGTTGACCAGAAGCTCCCTTGCCTACAAAACCAAAGCTATGCTTTGTTTTAATGATTTGCTTTCTGTGGGATGAAGCATTGCACTTGCTGACAAGAAGCAGTCACATAATGGCAGGCAGCTTAATTACTAAGGCTGTGCACACTGTGATGTAAATTGGAGGAGCTGAGATTAGCAACATGCTAGGTCACAAGAAAGAGAATTATTTTTACTTATTTCCTCCTGTTGGTCCAATTTGCTCCCTTAGGGGATAGTCCAACTTCTTTGCAATTGTGTTTATTGTAAATTGAGAGAAACAATTAGTCATTAAAACGATTATATCATCTATGTTTTGAATGGGCATAGTCTGTCCCAATGACTAGCAAAACCAACCCCAGCATTAAATGTAAGCTGAAAAGGAAGCAGTTTTTGTGCTAAAGGAGAGTGTATTCAGAACCATGTGGTGCAGATTTATCTCCTTGGATTTTTGCTTAAAAAAAAAACACAGAGATTGTTTCTTCCTGGTTCACAATTACACAAATGAAATAGTGATGTGTGTTGGTACAACTGCAACTTAACGGCGCAGAAATGAAACCAAATGCATTAAAAAAAAAATCTTAATGAAGGAGAGGGCTGCTCAATACTGTTACTGCCCTGGCTAGTCCAAGCTTTGGGGATATTAAAGATATCCTTTTGATATCATAATTCGGCTTCACTTCTCTATTCCTCTCCATGTGCTTGCGAGGCCACCGGACAAGCACGTAAACAAGCTCGGCCATTAATAGCCGTAATATTCAAACTACAATACAGACAGGCCAGAAATAGCTGACTCACTGCTTTAGGAGACCTCCAGGCAAGTACCCTAATTAGGTATGCATGCTACTTACAAAAGAGCCTCTGCCCCGCGATGGCAGCTTGATGGGTAACCTATACAATATCCAAGTACTCTGCATTTGCATACTGGCTACTCTATTGAGAACCACTACGATAACTCAATCATTCAGATTCTGACCTTTCGGAGGCTTTGTCTCCAACTCCAAATCTATTGTTTTCCCCCAAGTACGCCATAGCCTGCAGTCACAATTCTCCTTATAAAAACCCTTGATTCCGAGACCTTCCTCAGATCGCTCCCGAGTTTCATCCTGCCTTGCTGCCGCTTTGATTGGCGAGCCTCCCCTCAGCTCCACGTGCTGAGCTACATCGCACCCCAGCTTCGCTCTCTATTTTTCCTGGGCTTCAGGACAGGTGAAGTATCACCCAAACCAGCAACCCCTCTAAAAATCCCTCTATACCACTCCAACTTTTATTTTCTTTAGTTATCTTGTATGAGTGTGTCGCATACACTGTTTTGCTTGTATTTAATAAACATCATTTATTATTTCAACTTTTGTGTGCTACTTGACTCGACCCGACCCCGTAGACATAGGGTTCAAGATCTCGCTACGTTACCCTGCCTCTCGTAACGCTAAGCAGTGCTCTGAGCTAATTTTCCCCACCTTTAGTTGAGCACATTTTGGTGCCCATCCCGGGACCCCCAGTTCACAGGGTAACAATACACTGTGGCCATTTCTGCATGATAGTGCCATCCTGGCATGGGGATGTGTTGAAGCTAGTCTGTGGTGTGTACCATTGCATGATGTTATCATGGTCCCACTCCTGTTGCATCCCCAGCCATCGCAATTGTACGGTATACCATTACCTGAAAAAATCTTTTAATGGCCTCCCTTCACACAACAATTGCATCACCGGAGGCTGTGTGGGAAGGCCAGAAGAGTTATGAAGTGCTTCCTTCCTCAGTGCAGCACAGGAAGCGGCAACCTGCACTGCCAAAGGAAGGAGAATGTCCCATACACTACCCATTAACTGACTGTCAGCTGTGTGTATGTGTGTGGGTGGGTGGGTGGGTGTTTGGGGCTTGCTACCACCCCAGCAATGCCAATGCACTGCTGGAGTGATGCCAGGTCATTGCGGGATCATGGTATGGTATGGAAAATGCCTGTATCTTTCATAGAGCATATGATTTTCATGAAGAAGGTTACAGCCTCAACCCTTGGCATGTTCAGTAGAGACTCCTATTTGAAAACTTTAAAAATGATCCTATTAAGTGGAGACAGTATTGAACTATGTGTGCTTTGCACCGAAGGTGACAATTGTTACCAGAGGAGATTGTCATGGGTACCTGGCACACCCCAAGACAAGCTTCAAAAGGTTACGTTAATTAAAAGATAGTTAACACTGTGGCCAGGGCTCACTGAATTATTCTTCACTGCACAGTATTCCAGGAATAAGATCACACCTTTCTGTGGGAAACTAGGATGGTTACAGTCCTTACTTCTCAGTCTAGTCATAAGAAAAGGGATGGGTATATTGTAATAGTAATGCTTCTCCACATAATAATTTTCATTGCCCAGTGATTAAGACATCTTAGAAATTCTAGACAGACCTTTGCCACCTTCTCAATATGGGAAAATCTGTACATATGCTCAACAGACATGATGGTTTTAGATAATTCCTCTGTGAACTCTTAACCCTCTACAGTGGACCCAGTGATAAATATTCTTTGCTATGAAACCCTTTCTGCATCTGTTAATCAGCAATAAATCTTTTGCTCCAATGGCTTTGTCTTTCTTGATCATCCTTGAATCTTCTTTGATGTGGTAGTCCTGAAAAAACCTTCAGAATCAATGCAGTTTGATTCAGTATAGAACAGTTTCCTCTGCTTTTCCTGCACACCAAAATCACAGCTTCAGAAATGTTACTGTTTTAGTCAAATATTAAGTGCACAGGAGTTCTGTCTTCTTTTATCTAGTCCTCTTAACTTGAGTGCATGTTGCTGGGAAAGAATGCTTGTAGTAAATATAAGTAATCTGGGCAGACAGGAAAGTTACTTTTTAAAAGTAATCTTTTCCCTTACCAGTTAATCTTTGATGAGCAGCTTGTTGTTATTAACTCGTCGCAATGTATTGTTCATTAGTTTCCCATTACCTCATTACCTTAAAAAACCCAATAGTTTAGGATGGAATACTTGAGAACATCCTGTCAAGTGCTTCTAAAAATGCCCTTGTGAGGTAATTTTAAAAACTAGGAAGGTACACATTACTCATGCAGCACAGAAAATCAGATCCAGGATGTATGTTGAAGTACAGGTGGGACCAGATACCATTTGGACAGTATGAAATCCTGAACTACTGCAAAAAGAGGAGCAGTGTAGGCAGGACACTGAAATAACTCTTCCTACCCATCTACCTTCAAATCCACACTCTCAGACTCAGCAGACAGTGGAACAGATCACCTGGCAAGGGGAATGGAATCACAACAGATCACTGCAATAGGCTAACCACCTCTGCCTTCAAGTTAAATAGTGCACTCACAGTGCACCTCAGCAGCTTCCTGACTGAGGCAGAATAGGGCAAATGAGTTTTTCACACTATTTTGAGCATTACTAAGGTAACAAAAATACTGAACTGTGTCACTATTACATTATACTGTTATATTTGTTTCACACACAACCGTTTTTTCTCCATATCACAGATTTAAAATTGGTTACGAATCTAATAAGACAATACTTCAATCTATAGTATCATAGCAAAGAAGGATTCTATTCAGTTGCTTCAGTGCTTGAATGGTGTCTTCCCCACCTTTTTCTGTAAGTAGACATCTCCATGGCTCACAGGTGCACCAAATTATTTTAAGATGGTTATAGCTATAGATGTGTGGATATTTGTGTCAGCCTTGGGACGCACAATGCGGTTTTGCAATCATATTTCGTGAGGACTTGCAAAAGCCAGATGCAACCCCATCCCTTTTGTAAACAGTGACAAAACGATGTGCCTTAGAAGGAGATTGGTGGAAATAAGGTTCTGTCTCCCAGACACACAGCAGCATACCAACCTTGAATTGACATTCTGACTTTACTTTGTACCTTCATTTTCTATTGGGATCATCCTGACAAAAAAAACCTGCAGCCCCTATGATGCCTGTGGGCATTGAAAGTTCTGAGCATGTCCAGCCCATCTATAATTATAATAGGCTTGCCCACCTTATGACTCACTAAGACAAGTGCAGTACACCAGCCATGGATCGCTGCTTGCCAGATGCTTGACATCCCACTTATTTCTGCAGTTGCCCTTATTGCTGCAGAGCAACAAAAGGACAAGACATCAATAAAGTCCATGATTGTAGGCAACCATACATGGCTTATGGGGTAAGATCAGCTTGCTGGCTTACAGCTTGTGCAGGCTTGATGGATAAGGTAATTTGGGCCACTATTTGTCTCTCCATCTATTTCACTGCTGCAATTGCATAAATGATTTGTTTTATCTGAAGAGAGCCAGGGTGGGGGGTGTTCTTTCTTCCTAGTGCAATAATGACAATTTGACCTTGCTGTGCTATCAGCTGAAAATGTAGCTTGAATTGCCACAGAAAAGAAAAAGTTGCGATATTATGCTACTGTCGTGATCCAGTATGAAGAGTCAAAAACACCCAGAAGTCCAACAACACTATGGATGCCATACCAAGAGCAAGGGAGGAGATATTACATAAACACATGCATACATAAATTTGCCCCCATGTTATATGTGTTAAAAATTGCCATGCAAACCACAAAGACAAAAGATTGGAAAGACTTCCAGCAATTTCTTTAATCTTTTTTTAAAATTATATTTCCCAGCAAACTTTTTGGAAGTTATTTCAAAGAAAAAACTCTTTTATTATTGTATTTTAAGAACATAAGAAGACTTTATCTGTATCAGATCAAAGGTCTATTTTATCGAACATCTTGTACCACCTTGGCCATAAAGATTGCCTCTCACACTGCTGCTCCCTGGTGGCTAGTAATTAGATGCATACTTAATTTATTCCAATTGAAAATTTGTAACTGGCTGCTATCTCAAAATGTGAGTGACTCAGGGTTGACCTGTGATGCCAGTAGGTCTGTGCAAAGATGAGGAATTATTACCTCAAAGAGGAAGCCTGAACAGGGGATAACCTTGTGAGATCTTTCCACCTACGATTACCAGTATTTCTTCAGGGAAGAAACAGTCAGAGATTCAAAAATAAGCTTAATTGTGTTTTATTAGGACAATTATTCACACACACAAGATATAAGCAGTCATGCAATTACACAAGGCTATCTGAAAGAAAAGGGAGGAAAGTTTTAGATAGTAAGATTTCAGTGTGTAGTGGGTGATATTTATCGATCTAGAAGAGTAGTGAAGAAGCAGTGATGTGGCTTAGGCTCACATCTAAGGACAGTACACAATAGGGAATCAGAGTAGCAAAGTGGTCACCAGCAACCAGTGTAGGGTGAGTTGACTGGCCAAAACTACAGATTTATGTACCCAATTTTTGCCTGGAGGGCAAGAGTGTGAATGGCTCTCTGGCTGAGTAAACGATGGAGTTTTCAGAGTAGACAATGAGGTCTGTAACTGGATAATGGTCTTAGCATTAAGTGACAAAGAGCTAATTGTCACCCTGATAGCTCAATGCTTGTTGGATAGGTTTTAAGACAAAGAAGAGGTTTTTGTGGTCAGGGGAAGAGGAGTTAAGACAATCAGCAATCTGGTGGGAATCTTTTAGTCTCTATTGTCCAGAAGGCAGAATCATTAAGGCTAGCTGCACACCTATTATGTCTGTAGTTTCTGGTGATTGCCTGACTATGACCTGACTATTGCTAAACATGTTTTCTGACCTAATTCACAGAACACATGTTCAGCCAGTATTTTCCTCTTGTCCAGCTTGGCCATACAGCTATAGCAGAGCACATTTTATATCAATGCCAATTAATATATTTTGCCAATCAAATCATGTTTTGCCAATTAAACCATATCAAAATGTGGGGGTGTATGGCCTGGTAACAAGAATAAGGTTATGCAGAAGAATTCCTTTCATTATTCTCATTGAACTTGTACTGTTTCCTTCAAATAGTTCAAATTATTTTCATAAGGAAAAAAATGCATAGTTTCACTTTAATATTTCAGTGGGAACTCTTGAGACTGAATTTCTGTCACAGAGTCTCAGAAGGGCAGAAGGGCTAGTGTGGTTGCAAAACTATCAACCAATCTATTTTATACTTCTATTTGAAGACTTCAACAACATGTCTGGAAAAATTAGGAATGTAAGAATGGATCTTATGCTGTTGGCTTTCCTCTCCTCACAAGGTAAGTGGGGAGGATGGAAAATAATGGGAGGGAAGGCTCAGACATGGAATGATTATTCCATGTCATCAAAAGAAAAACTGAAGTTCTCCTGCAATTGCTGTTTAGAATGTGCTGAAAATATCAAATCATTTTGATACAAGTTGGATGGAAGCTTTTAGCCTTCTTCAATATCCTTCGCAACTTTGACCTTTTCAGTATTCAGTATTTGACCGATAGCCATCCTTTTGATTTCTCTGATTAGAATAGCCTTGTTAAAATAGAGCACACGAAGGCAAGCCCAACCAATTAAATTAGAGAATGCTAAAAAGGTCATTGAAAAGAAGGAATGAGAAATCCGCACTATAATGATGGCTGCCTGTGCCCAGACCCCTACAGAAACTGATTGCCCAACATATGCAAACTTTTTTTTAATGAAACATAAATAGTGTTGCAAATGGTATGCCATGTAAACAACATATTCTTGGATTCAGTATTTTAATAAGGTAAGAAATAGCACAGGCCTAATTCATTCCCATTAAAATCATAGTACATAATTATACAATTCCTCTTTAGAAGATGCTGCATGGAAGATATTAGCAAATGTCACTCAAAGACACCCTGACATTTTACCTCCATATCTTGACTCACGTCAGAAAAAGGTGTTAATAAAGTTTTGGCAATTCATTATATTGTCATTATCAGATGTGGTCTTCTTGTAATTAGATATCAACAGGGGTCCTTTGAGAACATACCACTGAGCTTTATATTGCAAGGATATTCTCAGCAGGATATGCTTTTAATTCAACTGGTATAGTGCATTTATATGTATATCATCTTTCTGTCCTTGTATTATTATCCTAGACTGTGGTATAGGATAATGTGTATTCTGAAAGTTTCCCTCTACTTGTCCTTCACAAAGATCTGTTGCCTCGAATCCTACATTTCTATGGGTGTAACTGTTTGAGGAGGCAACTTTTGCAGACATGGAAGAACCATAATATGGGATGAGGTGTTTAATGCCTACATTGCAACTAAGGATATATGAGTGTGTTGTTCTACCTGAGATTTTATATATCCTCGCAATATACAGATACAGAAACTCCTGGTTATTGTGAGTGCTCAGCATGCAAGCTTCTACTATGAAGCCATGCTAGTCATATGCCACCTAATAAGCCTCTAAACACAACACCTCACCTCTGTTCTGAGGGAATAATGCACATGTTTTAGGGCCTTTTAAACAGAACATAGCTGATAGTTTCAACATGTCATAATCTTGTCCTTTTCATAACCAAAAGCAAAGATCTTTCTTTAGTGGCTGCAGAAGGTATAGGTGATGACAGGCAAGGATTACAAATCCTAATATTCCAAGTGAAGAGATGATGCACAGATAATTGATTAATTAATTATATCCCACTCTATATCTGAGGGTCTGGGGGTGGCATATAAAATTGGTTTGGACACTTTAAAACAGTAAAAATAGTTTCAAGGGTAAAATCATATTAAGCCAATTAACACTTGAAAGCAAATTTGAATTAAATCAGTTATGTTCTGTAAGTTTTAGTAAACAGCTGTTTTTACTTGGTGTCAGAATGACAGCAGCATTGGTGCCAAGTGTTCCTCTATAGGGAGAGTATTCTACAACTGGGGTGTCACAGAACAGAAGGTCTTCTTTCATATCCTTCCACAAAGTAATGTCCTGAATTATGTAGGTATAGGGGAAGGCCTCTCCAGGATATCACAAACCTCCCCTCAGGGACATATAGGGACAAGAATAATAGAATCATAGAGTTGGAAGAGACCACAGGGGCCATCCAGTTCAACTCCCTGCTATGCAGGAACACACATCAAATCATTCCCAACAGATGGCCATCCAGCCTCTGCTTAAAAACCTTCAAAGAAGGAGACTCTACCACATTCTGAGGCAGCATATTTCACTACCAGACAGCTCTAACGATCAGGAAGTTCTTCCTGAGGTTCAGGTGGAATCTCCTTTCCTGCAGCTTGAATCCACAGCTTCTTGTCCTAGTCTCTGGAGCAGTAGAAAACAAGCCCACTCCCTCCTCAATGTGACATCCCTTCAAATATTTAAACATGGCTATCATGTCCCCTCTTAAACTTCTCTTCTGCAGCCTAAACATCCCCAGCTCCCTAAGCTGTTCCTCACAGGGCATGGCTTCCAGATCCTTCACCATTTTGGTCGCCCTCCTCTGGACGTGTTCCAGCTTGTTGATATCCTTCTTGAATTGAGGTGCCCAGAACTGGACACAGTTTTCCAAATGAGGCCTAACCAATGCAGAATAGAATGGTACCCTTGCCTCCCTTGATCTAGACGCCATACACCTATTGATGCAACCAACAATTGTGTTGGCTTTCTTGTCTGCCACATCACACTGCTGACTCATGTTCACCTTGTGATCTACCAAGACTCCTAGATCCCTTTCACATGTACTGCTATCCAGCCACGTGTCCCCCATCTTATATTTGTGGATTCCATTTTTTCTGCCTAAGTGTAGGACCTTACATTTCTCTCTGTTGAAATTCATTTTGTTAGCTTTGGCCCAGCTCTCCAATCTGTCCAGGTCATTTTGAAATTTGATCCTGTCCTCTGGAGTATTAGCAACCCCAATTTGGTATCATCTGCAAATTTGATCAGCATGCCCTCTACTCCTTCATCCAAGTCATTGATGAAGATGTTGAATAGCACTGGGCCCAGTATAGAACCCTGTGGCACCTCACTAGTCACTTCCCTCCAGGATAAAAAGCAGCCATTGGTGAGCATCCTTGGGGTTGGGTTTGTCAACCAATCACAAATCCACCTAATAGTAGCCCTACCCAGCCTGCATTTTATAAGCTTCTTTGCAAGAATGCCATGGGGAACTTTGTCAAAGGCCTTACTGAAGTCATTGTATGCTACATCTACAGCATTCCTTTCGTCTATCAAGCTTGTAACCCTATCATAAAAAGAGATAAGATTAGTCTGGCATGACTTATTTCTGAGAAACCATGTTGACTTTTAGTGATTACGGCATTGCTTTCTAAGTAATTACAAGCTCACTGTTGCACAATCTGCTCTAGGATCTTTCCTGGTATTGATGTCAGACTGATCGGATGATAATTATTTAGGTCCTCTTTTTTTCCCTTCTTGCAGATGGGGACAATATTTGCCCTCCTCCAGTCGGCTGGGACTTCTCCTGTTCTCCAAGATTTCTCAAAGATTATTGCAAGTGGTTCCGAAATGACTTCTGCCAGCTCTTTTAATATCCTTGGATGTAATTCATCTGGCCCTGGAGACTTGAATTCATCTAGTTTAGCCAGATATTCCTGTACTACTTCTCTACCTATTCTGTGCTGCATTTCCCCCACTTCCTCACCTGGTCCCCAAACCCCAGGTTGAGTACTTCTATTCTTTTGGGAGAAAACTGAGGCAAAGAAGGTGTTGGCCATCTTCTCCATCCTGTGACCCTGTCATTTCTTTCTTTTTCCTTTTGCTGCAGGCATATCTAAAAAAAGCCCTTTTTATTGTTTTTAATGTCTCTGGGAAGCCTGAGTTCATTCTGAGCTTTAGCTTTTCTGACCTCCTCTCTACATATCGTGGCTATTTGCTTGAATTCCCTTTTGGTGGTTTCACCATTCTTCCATTTCCTGTACATGTTTCTTTTAACACTTAGCTCAGCTGAGAGTTCTTTAGGCAACCATTCTGCTTTCTTTAGACACCTGCCATTTTTCCTCCTTATTGGCACAGTTTTACATTGCGCCTTCAGTATCTCACGTTTAAGAAACTCCCATCCATCATGAACTCTTTTCTCTTTCAGTATTCTTGACCATGGGACTTTGGCAAGTAACTCCCTAAGTTTACAGAAATCAGCTTTTTTTATAATCTAGGATGTGTGTCTGGCTACACTTGGATTCTCCTTTCCACTGAATGACAAATTCCAAAAGAGCATGGTCACTCCCCTTTAAGGATCCCACCACCTCCACCTCATCAACAAGGTCATCCCTGTTGGTCAGGATCAGATCTAAAATAGCTGATCTCCTTGTTGCCTCTTCCACCTTCTGGACCATGAAATTGTCTGCAAGGCAAGCGAGGAGTCTTGGCAGAGTTTGACTGCCAACAAATATCAGGATAATTGAAATCTCCCATTACTACTGCATCTCTCCTTTTTGAATGTGTGGCCATCTGCTCCAGGAAGGCCTCACTGGAGTCCTCAGGCTGGCCCAGACGCCTGTAGCAAACCCCCACAATCACATCCCTATTGTTTCGCGCTCCCTTAATTCTTACCCAGATGTTCTCGACTTGGCTTCCCAGATTTAAGTTATGGATCTCTTCACAGGTGAAAATATCCTTCACATATCAGGCTACTCCTCCTCCTCCTTGCTTATTTGGTCTATTTCTGTGAAATAGGTTATACCTCCTTATTCCTATATTCCAATCATGAGACTGATCCCACCAGGTTTCAGTGATATCTATTAAATCATATTTATGTTGTTGTTTTAAGAGTTTGAGTTCGAGAACATAGGTCCTAAGCTATTAAAGGCTTTAAATGTCATATTAGTATCTTGAATTCATACTGGAAGCACATTGACAGCCAGTGCAGTTCTTTTAAAACTGGTTTTATATGGTGTTCTCATCAGCAGTCAAGCTACTGCATTTGAAGCTTCCAATTAGGCCCTTTCCACAGCACCCTCCCATACTGCAAAGAGGACCGGAGAAGGACGGGACCACAATGATGCTTCTGTATAGTGTTGTTGCAGTGCTGTCCTTCTCCTGTCCCGAGGCAGTGCAATCGCAGATTAAATCATTGATAGGTTTTCCCCATCAATATCACTCAATTTCACCACCATCCTGGATTTACCTGTCCTGCAGAAGCCTTAGAAGCACGATGGCTGTGCTTCCTGTCCCAGCGCAGCCTCAGAAAGTACCCAGCTACACTGCAGAAGGAAGAGGCATGGCCATCACGCTCCTTTCTGCAGGGAGCCAGCCAGTGCAGAAGGGAGTGCTCCCATTGCACTCTCCTGCCAGCAGAGCTGCTGTCAGGATCCCCATGGGATGACTTTGTGAAAAGGTAAGGTATGGAAAGTGCCTTAGTCTTTAAGAGCAGCCCCACACAGAGTGCATTGTAGTAGTCTAAGTTACCAATGCCTGCAACATTATGATTAAGCTATCTCTGTCCAGGAATGGTTATAGTTTGCAGACTAGTTGAAGATGGCCCCAAGCACCACTCTAGGCACAGAATCCACCTGGGCCTTCAGTGACAAGGATGGATCTAAGAGTATTCCCAAGCTATGCATACAATCCTTCAAGGGAATGCAACCCAACCCAAGACATGTGGCTTATCCAATTCTTTAACCCAAGAACCATCATATTGTCAAACCATAGAGACTCTGATGACCACACTGTTTTAGAGTTCTTTGACATCATGGTTCATTCACTTACCAGTAGGAAAATCCTCTTTATATCAGTTGGGCCTCATTGTATCTGAGACTTCCAGTACAATATTTGTCTCACACATTACATTAGGTGAGGTGTGGATGGGAAAGCCATGTACTGACTCTTCTACAAGGTGAACAACATCAGTAGCTTACTAAGTATATAAACTGTGCAATAGTTGGATCAATAGATACATTCTCTAAAACACTCTTCAAAGCTGTTGGCTGTCACCAGCTGTCAAAATGTGATTTCTTTTTATAGCAATTATCAACAATTTAGTGTGTCCCAGTAATCTTTAAGAATGAAGACACTGATTCTTCTGTTTAGATTTTGTTAAGTACTGGGACATATAATGAAATAATATTATTAGATTGTTAGATAAACTAAAGTGAGGAAAGAAGATCAGCACAGAGCAGTAAAATCAGATGTCTTTAAGCACTCTAGCAACATCAATGATGGATTAAGGATGCAATTTTTCACTAAGTCTCTTCTTGAAGGAAGTAATTGTAATTTTAGCAATTTTCTTCTTGCTGCAAGAAGATCTTATAAACTCACCTACTTCAACATTATTTTCTGGACTTGGCCCATGCAAAATTTGCACATGGTTGGTTTGCACAGAAAACATTTTCTTCCCAGGAAGTAGCAACCAAAACATTATTCTCAGGGCAGGAGATAGCTTTATCATTGCAGGAAATTCTGGTAGGAATCCACCTGTGCACTTGCAAATACATAACCTAGAGGTATGCATTTGCAACAGCTTCATATTACCTATATGTGCCCTAGTTCAGAGGATGCATTGGGATCATGTAAGTCTCCCCATCCCTACTTAATGGGCAGCAACTGATGCAATTGATGGGCGCTTGCTTCCTCTTTGCTTGGGAAGCAGCTGACTGATCTTTCCACATACACACACCCTTGTGTACAGCATCTCTAGTGTGAAGGGGAATTGTGACAAGAACCTGGCTTCCACTTGTTTCAATGGAGATCACTAACAGAGGTCAAAATCTCTCAGCCACAGATGAAGACAAACTCCCTCTGAACAAATATTGCCAAGAAAATCCCATGATAAGTTCATCTTGTGTGTGTGTGTGCCTTTATGTCATCTTTGATTTTATGGCAACTCCATAGATTTCATATGGTTAGATTTCTTGTGCATAATTTGAAAATGACCTAAAGGCACACAACAACAAACCTTCCAGCCACACTAGGGATACCAGATTTCTAGGCTTGGTATTGGGTCTCAGGGCCTGGACCCTTTTGTCCAGTTTCAGTGTGATGGGGAGAACCTCACGGCAAAAACATTTCTTTGGAAAGTATGTGCATGTATGCTTTCCTTATTACTTAGACTTTTTTTTAATGGCATACTGTGAAACTGTGGTCGATGCTTAATGTATCACACTTGATGACATAACTAGGTGTTACTCCTTGTAACATCACTTGAGGACTGCCTCTTGTAATTTCACAAGATGTCATCTCTAGGTCTCAGACATCTGAGACCCTGGGATAGTACTGACCTGAAAATCCAAAGCCACAATAATGTGGGTTTTTTTCTTACATTGAATTCAGTGAAGCAGTTAAACATGCACACACCTACAGAAATGATGACAATGAAATTTATTCCCAGGTAAACAACATGGCAGCCTTAATGGTTCTCACTGAAGGCAATGGAACTTAAAATGGGATGGATCATGACCACAATATGAGTCTTTAACAAATTAACATTGCAAGCATGTCTCAGTAGTACCCAACCAGACTTGGTGTTAACAGCTTATAAAACTTTGACATTTCCTTCCTTGGAAAGTTTTTTCTTTTCTTTCCCTACATGATTCACACAATCCCCAAAATAGTAAAGTACTTATATATTAGCTACATTATACATGCCCACAGCTGACAGGCAGTACAGCAGCTATTTTAGTCCAAGAATATATTGGCAATATTAGAACCAGATAAGAAGAGACCAGCTGAGTGACAGGTGTTGTCAGCAGGTGACACATCTCTCCTATGGACTGAAAATGAATTAAAAAAAACCTATACCCTGTGAGATGCTATGAACCATGGCCAGCCAAGATCCTGACTACCACAGAAACTGAGAACATCCAGATTCCACTTCTTTTTTTTACAGTGCTATTCAGGAACAAACCTTATATGAAATAATTATTTCATGGTAGGTTGCTACCTGGAGAAATGGAAAAGCAATGTGCTCCACTTGTTCTGTTTGGTCAGGTGTCAATGGTTTTGTATGTGCTAGAAAACTTAAGTAGAACCATCAGAAATGAGCAATTAAACTGCCGTGGATCTTGAAAGGCAGGTATTTTCCTGATGGCACATGTCAAGAGTTGCAAACAAGCGACACATAATTACACTGTTAAATTGGTATGAACTACAATCTGTGTGCTGTGTAAAGAGGCAGGCATGATTTACGGCTGCCACTGGAAACTTTACAAAACACATCCATTCATATGGGAGGGGGAGCAGGGAGTTCAAAATGTAAAAGGATCAACTTGGGATTCTAATGCCTTTTTAACTGTTTCTGTTTACGCCATTCAAGTGTTCAGCGTGCCTTACATAAACAGTTGCTTCTACTAACTAATGATATATTTTGAAATATATTATAAAACAATATTCCAAACAAGCTGGCAAAATGAAAATTTGTATCATTCATCTCTGGGGAGTGACTAGCAAATCCAAACACTCTGATGCTTGTTTTAATTTTGAGCACAACAAATGTTGAGACGGCTCAAGATGGTAGCAAAAATCTACTCAGTGTAACTAGGCCCTGGATATGTGGCACATATACTCTCCAACATTTCACAAATAAAAATTGGGATATATGTGACCAAGCAACATCAGAATGTAGTCAAGATGGCAAAGTTATTAATATCACCCAAGATTATTAATATTACCCAAGGAAAGGCTGTAGTAGTTTGCTTTTGCCCAAATCTACAGGGAATATCTTAAACAAGCACACGCACACCACACACACACACACACACACACACACGCACACACGCAGTACCACAGTAGTATCACCACAACAAAACAACTTTTCTTCAGTCCTTGCATTGTTATTACGACATAATTTATGACATAATATGGTGTAGGAGGATGGCTGTGCCCCTGTCCTCTGCCACATGAGACCCAGAACAAAATGGGTAAGCGATAGCACAGCTGGTATACAGCCACTCTATCTGGGAATGTAAAAGTGTGAAAATGACGTTAAAGGTGCAAGGTGACCTTGTAGTGTATTCCTAAAAGAAATCATATGTGAATTGGCTTTCTGTGGTAAATACTGCAGCTTGTTAAAGGTAGACTTTCTCATCTCAATAACTAAGACACTTTGGGCATACTATGATGTTTATCACATATAATTATCTGGGGGGGGGGAATCATTTATATACCCCCAGAAGTAAGAAAATTGAGTATGAGGTGTACTTTTTTTTCACAACCCAGAATCCATTTAGCAAAGGTCAAACATTCCGCAATATTCAGGATGGGGAAAAAAATCTTAAAATACTCAAATTGAAACGGTCAAATTCTACCATCCAGGTCCTAACCTTTGACTGTTTAAATTCCAACATATTAAACAATGTCAGTGCTAAATGGCTTGTTTTTTTGTTTTTTTCCTTATAGGGTCCTCATCTTAAACATCTATGAAACAGGCAGTTATATTCTTGCATGCTAGAATAGCTGTACTGACTGAATTTGGTCAGTACAGACGAGTGAGAATATCATTTCACTTTGATTTTGAAGGAACAATATTTGAAAATGTTTTCATATTTGGTAGAGACAAAACTTGAATGTTAATCAAATATAGGAGAAAGTAAAGTGTTCAGATTTCCCCATCTTCTGCTGACTCGCATTCAAGCTAGAAGGAGGGCAGTCCATTTAGACAGAATTTGAATTAGAATCTTCTATACTTGAACATTTAAAGAACTGAGTGTTATCCCACTAATTACTTTCAAAGTGCCTATTTACCTTCATTTTCAGTGTGAGGATAGATTAAAATATGTGAAATGTGATACCACTTTTGTAGCTTTGGTAATTAAGAATCTGTGTCTGGATTAAAGGTATAAATAAATAGAAATAGTAGATACGTCCTAAAAAACGGCTGATATTCTGTTAGTGACACAGAACTGCTTAGTGTCTTTTCTAGTTACAGCAGGGGAAGGAATTCATCACTTCCATTGTGCAATGATGCCACCCCTCGAACATTACCATTTCTTGTACCCCCACACCCATATAGCCATATAGTGGCCAGCGGAGAGCAGGGAGTAGCAAAGAAGCATCTGGTGATGTTCCTGTAGCCAGATACACAATGATAATGCTATCACTGGGCTCTCTGGAGGACTTCCAGCTGGTCTTGATGGATGCTTTTGTGAGTTATGTCATTTTTGCACTAGAGTGCTATTATTCCACTTTCAACATCCAACCGAATCCTGGGGTTTGCAGTTTAGGGAGGGCCATTTAGACTTCTCAGCCAGAGAGCTCTTTGGCCTCAGTAAACGAGAAACCCCAGAATTCCTCAGGATGTTGAAAGTGGAATAATAGCACCATAACATGTGTAGGGTGGAAATAGCCTTAGAGTCTTACGATAGGAACATTGTCAAGTGTTTCCATGTCATCTCCACTCTCTGTCAACCACTAAATGACTGCATTCCCTCCAATAAGAGACAGGTGAATCCTGAGTGGGGTGAGAGAAGAGACAGGGCGTAGTTCTACCTGGGCTGAAATTTACATCACCACCATCATCATTATTTCCTGCCTTTTTTCTAGCCTAAGACTCAAGGTAGTCTATATCACCAGATCCAAGATCCCAGCTCTCTTTTCAAATGTTTTACCATTTTTTCCCAAAAATATAACTCTTAAAATGGCATTACTTTGCACCCTGTTGTTGTTGTTGTTGTTGTTGTTGTTTTCCTAAAAGGACAAAACGCTTTAAAGGACAAAGTATTTTCAGTTTGACATTCTAAGCATACGCTATGCTGAATGAACAAAAAAAGGGGGAAGGGAGTTAACATAATTAAAATGGTTATAAACATGCCTGCTTTTTCTGTTTACCAAGCAAAAATTTAATTATCAGAAACATACTGTAGTGTATGTTGTCTTTGCAAATATACGAGCCCAGCATTGTAAATTGCTTGTTTCCAAGCTGTGTGTGCATAGTTATGTGCCCATCTGTAAACATTTTATTTAATTGATTTTTCAAGTCTTTAGACTCTGCTTCTGAGACTTCTAAAATGTAGTTAATTAAAATCTGCAGACTTAGAAACAGTTACCTTGCCCCCTCTTCTTAATATTTTTTTTTCCAGCAGTGAGGTATTTTGGAGTGGTGTTGTTACAATTAAGGCAATTATAAGTAAGTGCAGAGTAATGGGGAGCTGAGGTACAAAGGTTACTGCTTATCTTAGAGAAAGTGTTTAATAATGTACAAATTAGCTTAGACTGGAGTGAAGGGCGTTTAGGCCAAAGATGGCTGCAAGGCACTAACAAAACTGAATGGAATACAGAATGTGCAAATAGGTTTTGACCCAAGAGCGTTTTTAAATGTTGCAAACCTACAATCCAAAACTATCAGTATAAAGCTGAAGCACAAGAATACTGTAGCTGGATATTACAGAGTGTGCAGTTATTTAGATGTTGATGGCGCCAATAGTGACATTTTTTTTTTTTTTTTGGTAAAATGATACTGAAGAATATCTACCTTGCCAGTGCATGCTAGCTTAACTGCCATGGCTTTTCCAAATAAACTCTGGAAATTTGAAAGTGGTGATAAGATTTCTTTTAGAGGTCCCTCACTGCTTCTCTCCAGAACTACAGGAAAATAGAAGTTACTATAATTTAGATGTGTTTCTCAAATGGCCTTCAAACTGTGTATAATGAACTTATGGAGTGGTGGTGATAGCATGCTTGTGTACCATGTCCCCTGCCTCCATGCTTTGAGTGTAGCTATGTATACTAAACTTGTGGGTATCTTGTGGACCAGGGTAGGCTTATTTAAAGAATCTGGGAGCCATTTTTTTTCCCTATCTTCCCATCCTGTTATGCCTATAAATCTACTTTAAAAAAAAAGGCACCACAACCCTTCCCTATTTTTTTAAAAAAACAAAATGAGTGGAGGTCATGGACCTTGGTTTAAAGGAGAAGCACATTTCTTGGGGTACAGTTCTCAATGTTTAATGAACAATGAAATTAGCTCTACAAAAATGGGTGTACATGCAACCCACAGGCCATGTTTTGCCTATCCTACTGCAAATACTTATATTATCCTCTTAGGGATTCTGTGTCCTGCTGTCATCCAATCCTGACTAGTCAGTAGATAGGCTAGGGTTTTAGACATCACTTCCCTATCTTGACTATGGCCTGTTCCTCCTATCCATTTGTTTTCCATTGATCAAGAAGAGCAGAAAGGCAGATATAGTATATATCAGACCCGTCCAGGTCTGAAGCTCCCTACCACATGCTAAGCAGACAGGAGAAATGATCCATACGTATCACCTTCTGTGTCTGAAGAAGACCTTATAAGCAGAATAAATAATATATTCACATTGTGCAGCCAGTTCTTCATCATAGTCATCTACCCTTCCTTTCCATTTTTAGAGCCAATTAACTAGCTTTTGAATCATTTGTGACACAATATTTTTGATGCTGACATCTGAACTGATGAGACAGTAGAGCTCCATGAACAGGTTTCCTTTATAAAGAGCATTTAGATATGGAAGTCCGCCCATCTGGATTAAGATAGTCTTGGGAATGGTCTTCAACCCTTTTCCCTCATGAAAATTCGTCCAAAAGTAATAATTATGGTTTGTTTAAATTTACCATCTTCCACAAAATGTTTAATTAAAGCAGATACTTATACCTTTTTTCTTTGTCCTGTTTGGAGAATGCATGTGTAGTCATACAGTTTTCCAAAGAAGCAAAAAGTAACTTTGAGGTGTGTGTGTGAGGGGTTATTTTCATTGAGAAAATGTTGGTGAGGAAAACAAATATGCTTTGATATTGCAGATTCAGTCTAATATTTGTTACCCTAAGAGGTCAGGGACTTTGAAGTCCACTCCCAGTGACAGCTTCTCCTTAGAATTTGGGGAATTACAGTTCAAAGGAGTTCTGTGAGAGGAGGGTAATGGCAGGATCTTTTCATTTGTGGATACCAGTACTAACTGTAGAAAGGATTCCAGTTAAAAGTTAAATAAAGAATTTTATTTGGATTGTCAAAACACACAAGAAATCGGACACTCTCAAAAACCATACAAGGCTATTGGAAAGTGAGGTGTAAAAAGTTGGATAGAGAGAGAGATTGCTGGAAAGCATAATAGTTATCACGCCTGAAGAGGACAGGCTCAGTGGAGTGGCTCAGACAGTGTCTGAGGCCAGCAAGAAGAAATGAATCTGGGTGCCATATATTACTCCAGGTATTACAATTTGCTGGGGCGAAGCCAGTGGTGGAGCTTGCAGTGTGCGGAGGGGGGTCAGGAGGGGTCTGTGGCTACGGTGCGGGGGCATGACCACTGTGTGTGTGGGCGTGGCCATGGTGTGTGGGCGCATGACCAGGGCATGTGGGGGCATGAGTATGGGTCAGGATGCCCCAAATACATTACTGCCCAGGATGGACCACCTCAATTGTCCATCTTTCCTTATGTGACTGGGCAAAGCTGGGGTTTATATGCCCTATTTCCTACCCCAAAGGAAAGTAGGTGGACAAAGTGGTAATTGCTTTCTCACAGAGTTGACAAAGGAGTCTGGAGTGGGCTGATTTTCTTAACTCTAGGTGACAAAACATTGATGGGAATCATGACAATCTCTTAATGTCTGGCTGGGAAGGGGGTCTAGGGAGGATTTCCATAGCACAGGATCACAGTATGGTTCCTACTTGCTTCACCTGGGCAATTTAAGCTTCTGTTGCATTCAGGTGTGCATGTAGCCTGAGTTCTTGACAGTATTATCACAAACCCATTAGCTTTTGGTTTTCCCACCCAATCCTCCCTGAACTTATGACCTGATCATATCTAAAGTCAGCTCCTCTTCTAGCCGGCATGCCTTTTGCCATGTTTTCTAGCCATAAATATGTTTAACTATGAAAATAGCATATCCTGCAGGATGGGGGAATAGGCGAGTATAACAAATCTCTCTCTCTCTCTCTCTCTCTCTCACACACACACACACACACACACACACACATACACGGAGAGAGAGAGAAAGAGAGCGAGATCTTTTTTAAGGAGAAAAAAAGAGGATATTCAGACAGATGTCAGTTTTCGCTTTTGGTTTGACCTACAGGAAAATCCTTTCATAAGGTTCTCTAGGCAAGTTTTATGCAAAGGAAGTTTCCAATTACCTTCTTCAAAGGCAGAGAGAGTGTGACTTGCCCAAGATCACCTAACTGATTTACAAGGCTGAGCAGGTCACCATGTTGCTACACTGAAGAACCCAGGAAGAAACTAGGAAATGCAAGGAAAGTAGGGTAAGGCACTATCAGTAAAATAACACCCCACTCTGAGAAATAAGGCCACGAGGGATCTTGCTCATGTGTCTGCATCCCCTGTGTTGTTAAGGACAAAGATTCTGCGTTGCGGTTGTGTAGAAGAAATCTCTCCATGTGGAGTTATGCACTGATTGTAATATGCAGCCATTGTGTTGAATGTCAGTACTGTTCTGCTCAATGCACACTTGAATGTTTAAGTGAATGTACAATTGAAAGCACATTATCTTTTGAATGTAACTACTATTGGCAACAAAGTTTTAAGTAGTGATTTAATAGTTGAGTACAAATACTTACTAGGAGCTGTTTACAATGAGGGTGGGAGCCAATTTTTAGTCATTTATAATTTTGTACTTTTTTTGTACTTTTTTGTAGTTTTGTTTATATTTGTCATTTTGTTTTCCTTTTGATAATGTGCATTATTTAGTTTAATTTCTTTTCTTTCTTTCTTGTGTATTGTTTTGTATCGTTTCAGTGGTATTGTACTTTAATAAAAAAAATCAAGTGAAAGCACATCTGCATAGAAATACAAGCACATCATATGCATGCACAGTGTCACTACACGTACAGCTCAAATTTCACAACCTTGAACTGAATAAAGATATTCCTCATTGGACAAAAATGTCCAACCATTTCTAAAGGGGAACTTATATGTGAGCAAATCACCAACATGATTCTAGCTGAAATGTCATAAAGAAGATATCCAAGTTTCACTGTGTTTGTGAGCAAGAGAAGGAAGAATTAGGGAGAATGCTGAAAAAAAATTGTGGTGAAAAGGTTAAACGTATTGTAACTAAACACATGTTTGGTGGCAGAGAAGATGATACCTGGTCTAGAGATGTAAATCCTTGTAAATTTTGTTCATGTACACAAGATGGATAATTTTACCATTTTTCTCGTTGGTATGAAAAAGGCTTGTTTTCAGCTTGGAATTTATTCTGAGATAAAACCACACATGAGTTTTTACACAGAAAAATGTGTTTTCTGTGCATAAATATGATTTTCTGAAATAAGATTTTTTTCTGCACACCCATACAAAATGTCAGTGTTCACACACAGTATGTCTCAACTGTGAAGATTCTCGTATGTCCAGGGTTTCCTAGCAATCAGGAACCTCATTTTTCATCTGTTACGTGAATGTTTTTAATATATAATTCCCATTTCTAATCTGGACAGACTCCATGAATTAAAATGAGGAAAGCAAAGATGGAAAAGCTACTTAGAGCTAGGTGGTTATGGCACCAATCACTATATGTGTTTCTTTCATCACACAACAGCATACCCTCCAACTGTCATGATTTGGCAGGCATGGCCCTTGTTAATCCTCTGTCATCCCACTTTTTCAGATACTTTTATAACGTCCCACTTTCTCTCCTCCTCAGTCTATGAAAGCTGATGAGGGAAACCAAGTCTATGAAAGACTATGTAGTAAATTGTAAATAAAGTAAATTGATGGTGAAGTAGATTGTGTCTGTGAAAGCTTATGCTCTAAACTTCTTTCTCCCAGTTAGTCTTAAAGATGGTATAAGCTTCATTTGTATATATTTTACAGACATTGGAAAAGTTACACCTTTGGAACACATCTCCAAGAGTTCCCACATGGACATGGTTGCTGAGAGAATCTGGTAGCTGTGGTACCCAATAGATTTTTTTCCCCACACACTGTTTTTTGAACAGCTTGAGAAGAGTTTTCCATTTATTGCAGATTCTTAGTTGTTTTGCCTTTTTGTTTCCTTTTTTGCCTGTTCATATGAGGACTAAAGACTGGTAGTAATGTGTCATGCTACACGTCCTTGCTTTAGTGATCCCAGTCCTGCCTATTTTGTCTTTAATTTTTCCATGATGAGCTGGACCTGTATCTGTTTGGAAGGGGATAGAAGATCCCACATTATGGGAACCAGGGTAAAGTAGTATTCGCAGCTGTGAATAGACCAGGAATGCAGCTATGGGGTGGCAAAATTATTCTTCCAAATAAGAATTCTTCCCCTCAAGGAAATTCTTCTTCATTGCTCAAATATACACCATTTCAGAGACTGATATTGAACTATTGAGATGAGATATTGAAAATCATTACATGCCTAGAATTCTCTTAATTGCTAGGTTCACATTCCCTTGGTTATTGTGTCTGCCCCTTTCTTTGGATGCCTAACTTTATCTCTAAATTCTCCACTGAGGTTTAGGTTACTGCAATGCTAGCAATTTAAGAACTGAAGAAAAAAAAACATTTAGTGGGTCAAAGTTCTTATTTGGGGGAGAATGTTCTTATTTTGCTCCCTCCCCATAGCTACATCCCTGGAATAGCTATGTACAACATGGGAAGATTGCAACTCATCAGCCAGTGCTAGGGATAGGGCAAAAGTGGTACTGAAGATGTGGCTTCTTTCCATTTTCAGAGCTTACAGAGGCAGACTGAATGTCTGTGTAAGCATGACCTAAGGTCAGCCTGGCCTGGCCTTTCTTCTAACATTGTTCTTCCAGTACCCTGCTTTGAGCCTTTGTGAGTGTATAGCTTGAATGGCTTGATGGAATGTGTGGTATCAAAACTAAGAGGGAAAAACAAAAGTTTCCAGAAGTGGCAATTCCTTTACAGCTGGACCCAACTTAAAATAGTCAGGTCTCCGTAACTGAGATCTCACACACTTTCCTTAAGGAAAAAACAATCAATCTTTTTCTGTGTGCAAAGCCAGTCAGGAGGGATCTGTAAGTGTAATAAAGTAAGGAACTGTATGTCTCCTAAACAATAAGAAACTGGAATGGGGGGAGAAAAAGAAAGTCAAGGCAGAAAGCTGAAGCTACGCCAAAAATAAAGTTATCAATAGAAGCCACTGACAGGCAGCAAGCAAGGGAGCTTTTCGTTATTATTTAATAATTTTGTATCTATCTTCCTACGGGGGAAAAACATGTAAGGCAGATAACGTTAATAAAAACAGTTGAAAAAATCAAAATATTATCAAGTCATTATATCCATATATGTCTTGGTGATGTTGCCAAAACACTATCACCGATACATGAAAGCAAGGTATCAGAAGTTTTAAAGGAACATCAGGACTGAGAGAGGTACAAACATATCTTTCTCAAACTATCAAACCATTAGCAGTTAGATAGGAGGACAGCCCAATAAGGAAACATAGAGTTGGAACAGACCAATCGCCTGCCATGCAGGAACACACACTCAGAGCATCCCCAGCAAATGGCCATCCAGCCTTTGTTTAAAAACCTCCAAGGAAGGAGACTCCACTATCCTCCGAGGCAGCATATTCCACTGTTGAATAGCTCTTACCATCAGGAAGTTCTTCCTGATGTTTAGGTGAAATCTCTTTTCCTGTTGTTTGTTGCTCTGTGTCCTAGTCTCTGGAGCAGCAGAGGCTTGCTCCATCTTCCATATAGCATCCCTTCAAGTTTGCTCCATCTTCAAGATAACATCCTTTCAAATATTTAAACATCACTCTTACGTCACCTCTAAACCTTCTTTTCATCAGGCTAAACACGCTTAGCTTCCTAATACACTGTCTTTCGCCCAGAATGGGACCTCACATCAGCCAGTAAAAACACATTTACCATAAAATGTAATACAATTAAAATCAATTATATAAAAACATCATAAAGTCATTACAAAAACATACAATTTTTTTAAAAAAATAAACACCCCCATACAAATAAAAAGCTCTTCTGCTCATTAAAAACCTGCCAATGAAAGGAAAGCACAGAGGGGCCCAGCCTGGCTTCCTGTCAAACAGGTCCGAGAGGGTGGGAGCAGCCACAGAGGAAGCCCTCTCCCATGTCATCATCAAGCAAGCCTGGGATGGTAGCAGGACTGAGAGGAAGCCTTCTGTTACTGCCCTGGCTAGTCCAAGCTTTGGGGATATTAAAAGATATCCTTTTGATATCACAATTCGGCTTCACTTCTCTATTCCCCTCCACGTGCTTGTGAGGCCACCGGAGAAGCACACATACAAGCTCGGCTGTTAATCGCCGTAATATTTCTAGACAATACAGGCAGGCCAGAAAATAGCCGACTCACCGCTTTAGGAGACCTCCAGGTAAGTACTCTAATTAGGTATGCACGCAACCTACAAAAGAGCCTCTCCCTCGCGCGGGCAGCTTGATGAGTAAACTATGCAATACCCAAGTACTCTGCGTTTGCATACTGGCTACTCTATTGAGAACCTCTGCAATAACTCAATCATTCAGATTCTGACCTTTCGGAAGCTTTGTCTCCAATTCCAAATCTATTGTTTTCCCCCAAGTATGGCATAGCCTGCAGTCACATTTTCCTTATAAAAACCCTTGATTCCGAGACCTTCCTCGGATCGCTCCCGAGTTTCATCCTGCCTTGCTGCCACTTTGCTTGGCGAGCCTCCCCTCAGCTCCACGTGCTGAGCTACATCGCACCCCAGCCTCACTCTCTATTTTTCCGGGCTTCAGGACAGGTGAAGTATCACCCAAACCAGCAACTCCTTTAAAAATCCCTCTATACCACTCCAACCTTTATTTCTTTAGTTATATTGTGTGGGTGTGTCACATACACTGTCTTGCCTGTGTTTTTAATAAAACATCATTTATTGCTTCAACTTCTGTGTGCTCTTTGACTCGACCCAACCCCGTAGACATAGGGTTCAAGATCTCGCTAAGTTACCCTGCCTCTCATAACGCTAAGCAGTGCTCCGAGCTAATTTTCCCCACCTTTAGTTGAGCACATTTTGGTGTCCCTCCCGGGACCCCCAGTATACAGGGTAACACTTCCTTTGCAGATCCTAAAACTTGGCAGATTCTTATAGGGAGATACAGTTTTTCAAAACAGTCTGGACCTAATCTGACCAGCACTTATAACAGTAACAACAAGAAGATACTATTGTTCTTGTCCTTCTGTTACTTTGAAATCTAACTTTTAAACAACCTCATTACCAAGGAAAACTAATATGTTATAGGTAACTGGATTACTTGTAACTCATGACTTCCAAACTCTGGGAGCCACCTTTACATTCCTGCTATTTGAAAGCAAGATGAAATGTGAAATCTAATGTATTCATAGAAGCTGTAGATAAATGAAGACTACAGAGTCTGCTTTTATCAAGATAACCCCATGAGCTAAAAATTCATTTATATCTGGATTTGACTAGAGAGAACAAGAAGACATTCATCCCAGAATAGAATCTCATAAAGACAGCTGTGCAGCAAAGGGAGAGTTAGGACTGGGTCAGTAGGTACAGGGAGAAAAATAGATTTGGGAGCCGTCAGCATAAATTTAGCACTGAAGCCTCCAGGCAAAAAGAATAGTGCCCGAAAGAGAAATATAAATAAATAAAAAAATAGACCTGAGGCTTGAATGATCCTTGTGCCATTTTTTTGATCAAAATGAGACACAAGAGAAGTATAACAGCAAATAATGCAAAGTTCATATTACAATCTGATGAAACACCAGGCAGAATATGATAACAATATTTCACAAAAGGGGAGCTTCTTTAGAGCAACAGCATTCACCAAACGAAAGACAAAAAATGCACATGGTTGGACTGGAATTTCATTATACATTTTTTATGTTTTCATGATAAGTTTTATCACTTACAATATTACATTTTTGCATGTTATATTTACATTTTTAAAAAGAAAAAAAACCAGGAGAACTGTACATACAATCTACTTTTGGGTGACGTTTTCAAAAGTGCACCACATATGATACAATTAGAGACGGAGCATTCTGTCACTTTCAGAAACTCCCAGGCTACACTGCGGAAGGAAGAGGTGGGGTTCTCGTGCGAGCAGACAGCTCGTGCGGAGCTGAAGCAGCAGGGACACAAGAGCCTCTCGCCGGAGGCTGCTTGTGCGATCCCCGCACCCCAGCGCTGGAAAAAGGTAAGGTGAGGAAAGGACCACACTCATGTCTAATTCTCCTACAGAACTATTTGGGCTCCCCCTGCAAAGCATAACATCTGTGTTCAGTTTAACATTGTAGAAACAAAGCTGTGCAGGCAGTGAGATTGCACATACAGGTATGCATACACATTTGCATGGGTACATGAATGCACATGTATATCGGGGTGTACATTTAGTTGTGCAGCTTTGTTATTCAGCACAAGGTTTGGGTAATACACTGAATATAGAATTCTGGGCTACATGACCCTGATGTAGGATGGAAGCCATAGTGTTAGTGAATTGTCCTGAGAAAAATAAATGAATGCATTGAAAATAGTCCTGGGAAAGTAACCAGATAAAATAAAAAACTTTCCTGCTAACCAGACAGCAAATGTCAGCTGTTAGTGTACTTAATATCTGCCTTTGCCATTGAAAGCCTAGCTGCAGGATGGTGCACTTAATGGAAGGTTGCTATCATGCAAGAATGTGTGTGCTATAAAGAACTTCATAAAGTTTCAGTTACAAATTCCACTTGAGTGGCGGGCGAATACCAGCAGGCCTTGAAACACAGGAGATAACCACTCTCTTAAACTACAACAACAAACCAATCATCCAGGAATCAATATCTCAGGCACTTGGAGAATCTGCAGTTAAAAGAAACTTTTCATATAACCACTGCAAACTCCGTTTGAGTTGCCATCAATATCACAACGCCCTAGAGTATTTCCAACAAAGCCTTCCATAAAACAGCAGCCAGTGCCTCCGTCACCCTTGTTTAGTTCTTTCTGAAGAAGAAGTGTGCGTATAGGGTCTTCAAAAGAATTTTTTTCCTCACTGACTTCAATCACATGAGGATTTTCTCTTATACACAATGCCAGACTGGGTTTTAAAAAAGGTCACTTGGTTCCACAATTGGAAAAAGAAAAAAAGCCTATCAACAAGTTTTGTCCTCATTCGCTCTGTTTGAAAATTCATTGAAGCTACTACTACTACGATATTATTATTACTATTATTATTATTATTATTATATTTCTATCTCACCTTCTCCCTGACTAAAAGCAGGTTGCAACATATTTTTTTAAAAATGTTAAAAATCCACAAGATACAAAAATCCAATGAGATTAAATTACAAAAAATTAAAACCAAATTAAAATGTATATTATTGAAACACACACATAGCAACAGCACAACAATTAGCAAGATCAAGCACATTATTTGGTGGGACAGGCCTTATACAGTCAATCATCAAATTCCTATTTAAATAGAAAAGTCTTAAATGCAAAAAGAAACTAGGAATAGTACCAATCTAACTGCTCTGGGAAGAGAGTTCCAGAGTTTGGGGGCGGTCACAGAAAAGGTCCTCTCTTGTGTTCCCACCTGAGGTACCTGTGAAGTGGGTGGGACAGAAGGAAGGGCTTCTTCAGCAGATCTCAAAGCTCAGGCCAGTTTATTAAGGGAAAATATGGTCCTTCAAATAATATGAACCTGAGCCATATAGTGCTTTATAGGTCAATGCTCCCAGGTCAATGTGTTTGAATGTTCCTGGAAACAGACTCATAGCCAGTGAAGTTGTTGCAACAAGGGAGTTGTATGTTCTTATAGCCAGCTCCAGTTAACCATCTGGCTGCAGTTCTTTGGAACAATTGAAGTTTCCAACTTCTTCAAAAGCAGTTGCATGAAAAGAACATTACAATAATCCAACTAGGATGCAAGTCCTTTGACACCATGGCCAGATCTGATGTCTCAAGGAATGGGGGTGCAGCTAGCTCACAAATTTTAACTGTACAAATGCAATCCTGGCCACTGCTGAAACTTGAGCTTCCAGGCTCAATGTTGACACCAGTAGTGCATCCAAACTGAAGACCTGTGTCTTCAGAGGAGAGTGTGACCCCACCCAACACAGACTGAATCCCTACTCCCTGATCTGTCCTTTGACTGACTAGGAGCACCTTTATATTATCTGGATTAAGTTTCAGTTTGTTTGCCCTCATCCAGTCCCATTAGTGATGACAGGCTCCAGTTTAGGACCAAAAGAGCTTCCCTGCATGATGGTGGAAAGGAGTAACAGAGCTGGGTAGCACCAAACTCAAGACAATCTCTCTAAGTGGTTACATGTTTATGTTATATAGCAGAGGGAACCGAACCAAGCCCTGCAGGACTCCACAGGCCAAAAGGTCAAACAGGAGTCACCCAGCACCACCTTCTGGCTTCATCCCTCCAGTGTCCAAAAGTCCCATCCCAGCAAGGTGAGTCAGAAGGATACCATGGTTGATGGTATCAAAAGCCAAGAGTTCCAGTAGAATGAACAAAGACTCACTCCCTCATCTAGTTCCCAGCAAAGTAAGTCCCAAATTGCTAATAGTCTTCAAAAATGCATTTTTTTCAAAACTGTTCACTGTGGGAAGAAATTGCTGGAATTATTCATTGCTTTCTTTAAGAAAAGAATTAGCAAAGAGTTAACATCCGTATTCAACAGAAAAATCTATATATAAACTGCATAGGGGGTGGAAGAAAAAATATTAACATGTTTTCTGTTGTTCATTTACATACAATATAGGAGTGATCATGTTTATATCTCTGTTAATACATAATTGGTTCTAATGATGACTCTATATGAAATGTTTATGCATTATTTAATTTAGCCTATGAAGAATTGTTCTGGGTTATTGACAACCTTTTCATATGTGGATATGTGTGGTGTGAGCAGTAGGTAAATGAGGTGATGTAATTGTTCAATGAATTGACATTAGTAAATAAAATGTCTTTTAACAAGAAAAAATATGTAAAGCTATCAAGTTTAGGAGGACATCACCGGGGTTTTAGCTCATACCTTGAGCTCACACTCTCTCACACTCTGAGAAAGCAGCGAGACACTTGCCCTAGGAAGGAGAAACCTAAATTTGTCAGATCTGTGAAGCTGTCAAAAGGTCTGCAGTCACTGCTCCTCCATTCATGCTCTCAAGTTATGCCAAAGGTGAGGTATTCCAGAGGCAACAGAATAGGAAAGTCACTATAGATATGCCAGATTTTTGGGTATAATTTACAAAGACCTACCTTACTTTACATGGAACAAAAAGAACTTTGAGAATATATTTTCCAAACCCAACACATGATCAATTCCTTTCCTTCTTTCTCTTAAAGACTAACAAGCCTTGTTGGACATAAGATTTCATGGACTGCATTTCATTAGATACATCCAAAGCAGGCTCAACTATGGTACAATCTACAAAAGCTTATGGAGAATAAAACTTACATGTCTTAAGATCCCATAGGATTTTCCATTGTTTTTGTTATAACAAAAAAGGATGCCAACTTCTCTAAAAATTCCCAGTGAAATATCTATAGAATCAGGCTGCCGTTTAACCATGTTCAGCCTGTGTTTAATATTGATCTCTCTAACTACACAGGACCAGATGCATTCTAGATAATTTTTGTACACATAACATTTACTATATTGCTTTTCACCTATGACACATCCATGTGTTGATTCCCTGGAATTAAAGAAATATGCTGTTAAGAAGCATCCAGCTGGAAATGATCTTCCACTGTCTCAAGGCCAGCTATGGCACATAGCTATTTAAGGACTGCCAACAGGAACTCCAAGTGAAGAGTCCATGTTCTCATGCCTGAAGGCTTCCTTCAGGGCTCTAGTTGAAAACGAGTGACAGGGCTCCTCTAGCAAGGAAAAAATGTTGTTGTCACAGTAATAATGAAGTGATTAGTGAAGGACTGTGGAGAAAAGAAAGGCAGTGATTTCCAAAAAGTTCACAGCCCTGACTGACCAATGTAGGGTTTCATTCCTGTTATAGATGCATTAAAGTAAAAATATCACCCTCATGGGTGAAAACAATTGAACTACATTTCCACTAAAAAGTTAATGATCTGGCAAAATAGACACTAGAGGATATTGCTTTTTATCATTCTGTGACAAATTTAACCATTCTTGACACATTTAAAAGGCACTCAAAAAGTTTGTTTCCATGGTGTTGCTTCAGTTTGTGCTAAATAGATTAAGAAACCATGTGTGTCAAGTTGTTATGGCCTCCATAGGGATCAGCATCTCATAAATCCTACCAATAGGTCAGAGTTGCTTTTTTTTACTGTGATTGTGTCATTTGTTGTGTCATAACTCACTACTGCAGGAGTGGGCAAGGAACCTCTGAAGCAGTCTCAGGCTTAAGAAGGAGGTAAGGCAATCCCAAATTGAATAAACAAAGATGATAGATACACTCTGGATCTCCTACAATTGAAAGTTCAGTACGTATAGGTTCTGTCCCATAGGATGATGACTATCTTCTCTATCTGTCCAGAGGAGGTGTAAACATACACTTGTTTGGATTTGCTGAAGTAGTATGTGCAGGAATTGGCCCAGAGGACTATAAATTGACACAGGTTCCACCTCAAGTTATTAATAAGGACTATGTGTTGGTGCAGTTGGAGTCTCAAAGTGTTGGCGAGGAAGCCAGCCTGAGGGACTATGAACTGGCAAAAGTTCAGTCTTGAGGAATTGAGAGGAAAGCAAAATCTAGCTGATGTATGGATTTCCAAGATGCAGAACAACCCCATGTTCCATTCTGGCACTAGCAAGCAGAGTCCACATCCTGCCTGCAGTCCTATGTCTCCTAACATTGCCACCTCCATCTACTCACACTCTCCCTTTCCTCTTTGTGTTTATGACAATCATACTATATCTTGGCTTAGAACAGGGCACCAGCAAATTAGCAAAGGTCTTTCCTCTCCTTTCTGGTGAGTCTTTGCTACAACACAGGGATAAATCTTGAAGGAGCTCTTCTGCCAGAGTGCCTATTCGTCTCCTTTGCTGGTACATTTGTTTTCCCACCACCTGGGTCAACATGCCCCTCATCAACTCGGGTTTGTAAAATTCTTCCCACACTTCCCTGCAACCTCACTTCCTCCTTGTCTTAACTGTCTACCTTCCCACTCCCAGTCCTCTTGGCATCACCTACTCTTTTAAAGTGCCACTCCTTGTCTACACCCACCTGATGCTACAACCCCCAAGGACTCTATCTGGTTTGGCCTAGCAGCTGTCTGTACTGTGCCCATGAATGACATCACCAATAATAGTTGCTGGGGCCAACATCTCATCCAGGCATGCGGCTTCAATGTTATGCACAGACAGTGCAGCACCCATGTAAGAGTCTTCCTTCTATGCAGATCTACAGAAAACTGTGGCCTAAATCCTATTATTAGTCTGTAGTAGAGCCATTGAATCAACTGAATTTATCATTATATTGACTCACCACTCAACATTTGATTCCTTCTTCCCCAGCTTGCTTGAGGAACTTGGCTGTGACCGCAAACAGTGACCTTTTAAGAGCCAAGCAATGTCATTTTGGCTTTGATACCCAACCCATAGTTTTAATGCTGGTTTGGAGTGTGGTCACCCATCCAACATTTCACAGATGAAAATCAGGATACCTGTGGACAAACAATATCAGAGTCAAGATGCCAGAAGTTATTAATGAAAAAGAACAGACAAGCTAGCAGATGCTACATCAGTTTGTGTTTGCCAAAGCTTACTGGGAAGGGAAAAATTCTGCTCTCTCCTCTCCTCTCTTCTTCCCTTCCACCCCTTGCTGAGTTACTCAAGTACAAACTACTTTTGCATTTTGAACTCAGCTTACAGCATTTAAGTAAGCCAAGGAAAAAAGGGGAAGGCAAGGGAGGAGAAATTAAGACATTCTAAAAGCAACTGAAAAAGTAGGATATCAAAGTATTAATCAGAACTGTCCCTGACAGTGGAAAAGTATGTGTGTTTGCAAACTATGTTGTGTCAGGCATACATTATGATAAACTAGTAAACAGACGCAGTTAACTCCATACTTGTAAGACAAGCTTCACCAGGTGCTTCTATCCTCAGTCTCAGTAAGGCTCAATACAAGCCAAGATATGAGATCTGCTAAGGATCCAGTTACACTTTCTGTTTTCACTCCATGCTACAGGCTACCAACACAAGGTGGGATGAGGAGAGATTAGGCAAATGTTCGACGTAATTACTTGGCTTGATTTTGTTCAGGTTTCTGGGCAAAAAGTCAAGCAATTAAAGAAAACTCACAAACAGCACACAAGATCCGATTTTCAATTATATGTTATCTATATAAAATGCATAAAAAAATTCTAACTTCCCTACATCACAAAACTAATGTGGACTTACATGCTAAATAGTTGCAATGATGTGACAAAAGCAGATGCACACAGACTATTTCCAAGGCAAAATGTAAGTCATATTTCAAACACGATTCCCCTTCCCTTCTTCCTTTAACTCAATTGATATGTAAATAAATAACTCCTATTAAGCACTGAGTTTTTTGTATTGGTAGCTTGAATGCAAATCTAGCAAGTCATGGATCAAGCAATGTTTTTATCATGTAAAAAGTGCATCAAGTACATTTAAATGACATTCAAGCTGTTTTCTGAATTGGACACTTTCCCTGTAGAATAATTTGATATGAAATGAACTTCACAAATCGAGGGAGTATAAACACAAATCTCAGAACAGCATATGCAAAACAATAGGTGCTGCAATCCACCAATTCAGTTTAGTCCTGTTAACCAGACCAGGACATTGGGGGAAGAAAATTCTTTAAAAATAAATGTTATAACCAAAATTTGTTTTATGAAACAATGCTATCATTTCCACCCAATATGTTCATTCAAAGTTCTACTAGAGACTGTCAGTGTAAGAAGTCTTGATCACAATTTGGAAATAGGAAAATGCCCCATAAGTGAATTTGGCCAAGGAGGTTGGTTGCAGTGCCTACAACAGGGTAGCTGGGTAGTTTTGGCAGATCTCACAATAGCACCAACTGCCAGCCATCACTCTCTCCTAGGATCTTGGCTCTTGTGGAGTCCAGGAATCTCATGATCTGGCCTTCCTTGCATGACATCCAGTAAGCCTTAGGCCCTTTCCACACCCTACTTTCTTGAGTGGTCTTCCAGTGGCAATCCTGGCAGTGGCTTTGCTGGGAAGGGAGCACAGCGGGAAAGTTCCCCTCCATACCAGACCAGCTCCTTGTGGAAGGGAGTGCTTGGCTGCTCCACAGAGCAGTGAAGTACCTTCCCAAGCTGCGCTGAGCAGGAAGCACATTCACTGCACTTCTGGCCTTCTTCAGGACAGGTAAGTGTGGGATGGTGGCATGAATGTAGGTCATTGACAGGGAAAAGCCTTCACTGATTTAATCTGCAATCATGCCACCTGGGGACGGGAGAGAAGTGAGATCATTATGATGTCATGGAGAAGCATTGTTGCGGTCCTACTCCTCTCCCGTCTCCATGCCAGGATTGGAGGCTACTGAGGAAAGGCCTGATAAACTCTGCATTATGTGGTTTGCTCACAAGGATACAAAGAAAATGCAGGTAGGATTGAGAGAAATGAAACAAAATATGGAAAGATCAGAACTACTTAGTTCTGATGTTCTGGGAAAGGAAAACCTAAACAGATGGAATAGGTGGAAAACTGGTTGAAACCAAGGAGTCAGGCTGCAGTCAGCAGCTTCACAGAACCAATTGAAACTATTCTCCCTTTGAGTCATCCAGCCCTTGTTTTGCTGGTGTTAGACCACATTCTGGTTCATTGCAACATAGCAGAGAGTAGCCCAATATTTCCATATTCAGGAATGCTTTAACTGCAACAAAAGGAATGACCCTGCAGGTACCTATTTGTGGCCCCTGGTCCCATAAGTAATGTTTCATACCTCACCATTTCATTAGACTGTCATCTAAAAACAAATTCAAGATTCTCACTTATTCAAATGCAGACTCATTAGTGCTACATAAACAGCAGTCAAAGAAAGAATGGTTAGAAATAAGAAGACATGTGATAAAATGGTAATCTTCAGAAAAGAACAAGTCAGCACTAGAGCAATCAAGAAAACTAAAAATGTTATTATGGACAGGACCATTTGGCCTTTCTAGTATACCATAGAGGGAAACTCACATGAAAGATAAATTTGGACTTAAAAGCAATCTGCAGGGAGGAAAAGGACTAGAATACTTACATTGCCAAAAGGTCAAATCCTACAGCACAAACCAAAAAGAAAGCATTCAGCAACATAGTCTAATACCCATGTGTGCAAAAAGAGCTTATAGTTATTATTGCTGTTGAGAAGGGAAATAGTTTGGAGGGTCTCATAATAATTTCAAAGTCAATTATGTAAGCATAATGGACATCGATAGAAAGAGGAGAAAAAAGACCTGTGAGTTTTAGTTGATTGTAAGTTGATTCTGAGTCATCAGCGTATGACGTTGATTCAAAGAGGACCAGAAAAAAAATGCATTAGGAATTCCTAACAGGGATGATACAAAACACTCCTCGGTAAAGCTTAGCAGACTACTGCTTTCAGTTCAGGTCACCTATATACAAAGAATAAGCAGAAAGGAAGAACAACCCCAATGCCTGTGGGAGCAGTGAAAATATTCTTTAAAATCTGGAAAAAATGTGTGAGAGAGAAACAAAGAGAGATTGAGAAAGGGAGAGTCATTGTGATGGTTATTAGGTCAAGAAGCAAACCCTGAGCTGTCAGATCCAAACCTAGGGATGCCCCTTGGGCTACATGTTTCTGTTACTAAATGATGTTAACACTGATTTGGTTAGTCTACAGTAGTCTTAGAAAATTAATGACATTTCAGGATTTTCCCCACTATGACATCATGATTCAATTGGTCTACAGTAGTCTGAGAAAATTTGACAGTTCAAGGTTTTCCCCACTATGACATCATCATGGTCATATCGTGTCTATGGCAGAGCAGGCAGTTACTCACAAACAGCACAGCTCCTACTCATGAGGTGAGAGTCAAAGAAAGTCCAAACAGAAAGGCAGCCAAGAGCAGATAAGTCCAAACAGGCAGAGTTCCAAGACAACCCAATCCAAGAGCACAGTACAAGGTTTCAGGGCCAAAGACACCACTTGCTGATTCTGGGAGGAAAGGACAGCTGGAGCCCTCTTTTATCTACGGCTGCTGTTGCCACAGGTGTTCCCTCATTTGGGCTCACTTACTACTTAAATGGGCCAAGCAACACAAGCTCTCCCTTTCACAATGTCTCTGCTGCAAGGTAAGTGTATCAGCTATGTCTTCCTCTATTTGTTCCCCTGGCTCAGGCCCTTGTAGTTGTTGTGTATTATCTCCTTCTGGAGCAGCTTCTGGGGACATTTCAGCCTCTGGGGAAGCCTCTGCCTCAGAATCCTCCTCCTCACTGCCACAGTCTCCAAGGCAGGGCATGACAGGTCATAAATGCCTCATCTCAAATGACAAAACCTCAAAGAGCATCACGTTCCCTACTGGCATCCAAAACATGGGTGACTCAGGGGTCCACCTGAGATGCCAGTACCTCCATGAAACAGTGAGGAATTATTAGCTCAAATTAGATGACTTGTGTATATGTGTGCATGGGGGGGATAACCTAACAAGATCTTTGACATCAATGTTTATGGAGTCGCCTTCAGGAAAGAACCAGCCAGAGATTCACAAGGAAACCAAAATGTGTTTTTTTTAAGGGAAATTCAGTCACACACACACACAAGATCCAAACAGTCATGCACTTATACTAGGTTAACTAAAGGAAAAAGGAGGAAAGTTTGATAAAGAGACTTCAGGGAGTGGGCAGTATTTACCAATCCAGAAAAGCAGCAAAGAAGCAGCGATGTGGCTTAAACTTGCATCTAAGGACAGTACAATGGGGAATCAGAGCAACCTTCAGCATCCAACGTACTCCAAGCTAGCTGCTCAAAACTGTGTTGTTGTTGTTGTTTATACACAGTTTATGGCTAGAGAGCATGGGTGCAAATGACTCTCTAGCTGAGTAAACAATAGAGTTCACAGAGTGAACAATGAGGTTTGGAATGAGCTGATGGTTTTAGCATTAGGCAACAAAGGGGCTAATGGTTGTCCAATAGCTCAGTGTTTGTGGATGAGTTCAAGGATAATGGGATAGATAATGGGCAAGATGAAAGGAAGAGGGCTTGATACAATCAGTGGTCTGGTGGGAATCTCCCAGTCACTATTATTTAGGAAAGCAGAGTTGTTAAGGCTAGGAGCAGCCTGTTATCTCTGGAGTTTCCTGGTGATTTCCTGACTATGACCTAACCACGCCTAGGAGGTGTTTTTCTACCCTAATTTCATGACACACGTGTTCAGCCAGCTTTCCTCTTAACCAGCCTGGCTATATAGTCATAGCATATGTTTCATATTTTATATCAATTTCAATGTATGACAATTAAACCATATCAAGCATGGGGGTGTATGGCTGCTAACACTACCATTTGTCTGGAAAATTTTTCCAGAGGTTTAGTAGTAACGGAGAGAGCAAACTGGTACACCTGAAAGAATGACAGCCACTGAGGACATTGATCTTCTGTCATCATTTTTATTTTGTAGTGCACATGATAGCAAAATAGAAATGAACAGATAGAGACAGAGATAGAAATTATACTTAAACAAAAAAGTAGGGGTTAAAGGCATGACCTACAAACGTCTATCCAGTTAATCCAGGAGAGAATCAATATCATTAGTTTTGGTGCCAAAATGAATGGCTCAGTTATTTACAGAGAAACAGTACTAAGAGATCACTTAACTTGAACAAGCCAGCATGACATAATGAAGGGAATGTTGTATTCTGGGGGTCCATCTTCAATGCTGAATCATACAATTGGTTACCTATGACTGGGTGATCTCTAGCTGGCCCTGCTGCAAGGCAGACTAAGGTAGACTACTCCAGGTAGCAGAAGTTCATGGCAGTAGAGATATCACAGTAGAAGACTATTCTTCACTGGCCATTGTCCCATGTTGCAAGACTATATGTGTTATACAAGCTGTCCTGTGCCCCCTTAAGCTACTTAGCAGCCATCTGACATGGTAGATGATTTTGTCACCAATATGGAAGTAAGGTTTAATTGTATGCTAGTCAGTTTCTGTACAAGATAGGGGAACATGATGTTGTTTTTCCCATCAGACAGCAAAACCTCTTGTCCTGCTGTACCACTGCAAAATCTTACTAGCAGAAACTTCACCAAGAAAGAGTCTTGGTTGTCAGCCTATCTTCTACCTTTCCCTTCCTTTTATCCACTATTACAATCTCTAGCAATGTATGTTCAAGGAAGCCTTTTTTATTGGATATGCACTTGACCTTAAGTATTTCATGTGAGATGAAGGGGTTACACCTGATTTACTCTTTCTGAGAAGTAGGCCTCAGTTAATTAGGTAGATATACAAACGAAAAAAGAAAGTGACCATAAGGTTTAAATGAGATATAGCCATGCTTGCTTGATATAGATATAGGTAATGCTGCTTAATGCTGTAAGTTTCTAATGATTTCATGTAAAGTTAAACTTGTACAAAATGTTCTGAGCCATGTTCCAAAACATCTTGGTGTTGTTTGGCTGATATGAGAACACCTGAAATAAGATGCAAAGAACAAATATGACATATATAGTTTAGAAGCAGTGCTTGTTCCTTCTCTGAGTTTGTATGACTTCCATAGTCCTTCATTGCTCAATTATTCTATGTGTTTTTTAATCATTCTACATAACATTAGTTTAATTGCTTGATTAGGGTGGAGCCCTGGGCTACCAAGCTAGAGGTCACTTTCCATTGCATCATTAAATAAACTTATGGTTCAATCTACTGTCACACTCCCTTCATGAGCCTTAAAGGGTTAAAAGAATCACCTTCAAATAGCTACACAATTATGTATATGACTGCAGCTTTAATCTCTATCCTAGCCTATGTGGAAGGAACCATAAGAACATGCTATTCAATTATTTCATATTCATATATTTTGAAAGAAACACTGCACTCAGTGTTAACTGTTGCTCCATCATATTTTTCCCCTGCCAATTTTTCCAACCTTTCTCTGACATTGCAATGTTAGACCTTCACTGCTGCTCTTTGAATGGACTCCTAGTTTCTCCTTCTATGACTCACCAGTGCTTGGTTTTGTACTGAGTTTACCGTGTGTGTGATGTTGGCCCACTTAATGCTTTTGATCATGAATTTTGAACATGAAGCTCTTATCTCTTACTGTGTTTCACAAACTTTTTCTTCCTTTTCCTGAAGTAGCATATCTGAAATGTTTGGGTCATATTATGTAAGGATCAGAAGATTTAAATTAAAAACAGGATTGGCTAGCCAGCTGTTTTCAGAACTACAGGCTCCCAATTCTATGATGCAGCTGCCAAATATCAGCAAGTTCCTTTGGGGGTCAATGGATTGCTGGCAATAAATGTCAAATAACAAAGGTCCATGAACTTACATGCACATTACCTCAGGACTGGGAACTTTTGCATGTGCCTATCATTAAGACAGTGAACTGGAAAACACACTTGGAATCCAATTTACACTTCTGGTCACTGCATCTGAAACAATGACATGGGCTTAGAAATGTAGATAGGCTTACAGAATTATGTATACTATTGAGTGGAGAGATATTTTTATTCCTGTCTGATAAGACTGGAATCATGGGATATCCAATATACCAGAGTGAGGAGAGTTTCCAGAGAGACCCAAAGAAATTTTTTTCACATAGTCCATTATTAACCATGAGATTTGCTATCATGCAGTGGGATTATAGTGACCAACACAGTTGACATTAAAAGGAGATGAAACAAATTCATGGAGGTACAGAAACAGCAAGAATCCTGTGGTCTTCCAGAAGCTAGTGAACTGCAGTTCACAGCATCTTAGCCAGCATGGGTACCAATGAGACATGCTGGGAACTGCAGTTCTATAGATCTGTTGAAAGGTGGGTTGCCTTCCTCTGAGGCTGAGAGATTGTGGCTTGCTCAGGATCACTCAGTGGCTTTCCATGCCAAGTGGAGATTCAAACTTGCTTTCCAAAGCTGTAGTCCAACACTCAGACCACTACATCACACTGGCTCTCCTTTGATTCCTATCTCTGATATAGGTTCAACTAAGCTAATGTAACTAGGATTAGCAATAATCTTAAAAGGCAGAACAGCCACAATTTGTTTTGTCTGAGTAGGAACCTAGGAGATGTCTCAGAAGATACTCAGGCTTTCAGGACATCCTAGAGACTCCTTGGCAACAAGGTTCAATGTCTGAAGTATTTCCTTCCAAGACTCCCATGCAAAACCAATAAAAGAAAAATCTTCTTTCCCTCTTTTTATTCCTGCTCCCCCTCCTTCTTTCACACACACCACTTGTGAGGAGGTGGATTTATTTACAAGGATAGGGAATCAAGAAAGAATATACAGAAAAAGAGAGGACAATTCAAGAAAGGGCAAAAAGATAAGAAATCTAATTAATCTTGCTCTGGTATATGCCAAAAGCATGACATACGCAAAGTAGAACTTCAAAGTATCATCAGGATTAACAAGATACTGAAAAATGAAGAAGCTAAATATAATGACATCAAAAAGCCTTACTATTGGTCAGGCAAATGCAATTAACCAATGAAGAAATGAACATCCTTACATGTTGGCTTATAAACTGGTTATGATCAGAACTCAAATGAAGTCATTTTTCTGACTTATGGACAGGAATACGAAGATACCCAAGAAATTCAAGGCAGGGGATAGCATAGATGCTTCAAGAACATTGTGTGATCCTGAGGAGCTTTGAGAACAATATGTATGTGTGAAGGAACTGGATCCATAAAAGCAAGACAAAATGTTTTCACAATGTAGGATAAAGATATTAAATGGCTGCTAGCTATAATGGCTATATATTATCATCAGGTTCAGAGGGAATATGCCTGTGCATCATCATGTAGAAAAGTAGAAGGGTATTGCTACTCTCATAAGCCGTTTTTGAGCATCTCATAGGATGGTCACTTTAGAAAGATGCTTGTCATATACTCTAGGGCTTTGGCCTGCATTCACATTTTTAAAAGCTCATGTTCTTTTCAACTTGAACCTTTGGATATTCAGGGACTTTTGTAAATGCTTCAAAATGAACAAAAATGAAATTCTCAAACATCTGTGCTGAAAAAATTTGAGGAATAGAGCTGATCTCATAAGGAAGGGGACCATATTGTACCTGCCTGCCAAAAAAATGTTAAAGATGAAGCAGTAACCCCAGCTCAACAGTAGCATGGTTAAATACAGATTATTTCAAATTTAGGCCATTTTTGCACTACACTGTTATAGTGCTATTATTCCACTTTCAACATCCCATGGAATCCTGGGATCTGCTGCTTAGGGAGGGGCTTTAGAATTCCCAGCCAGAGAGCTCTTTGGCCTCAGCAAACTACAAACCCCAGAATTCCACAGGATGTTGAAAGTGGAATAATAACACTAGAACAGAGTAGTGCAGAAATGGCCCTAGACTTTTTTAACCATAGAACACCAAAAGGTTCTGGGCATTAAATCTTTCAGGTTCCATTACTTCCAAATTCCTTAACTTCTTTTCATTATGAATAAGAAGAAATTTGCAATTTGTGAGTAAATTTTTATAAAAAAAAAAATGAACTGAAATTCTCACCCATTGCTAGATAGGTCTTTGGACTAAGCTATCTTCTGGACCCACAGACTGTAAGTATAAGTAGGATTGTAAAGTACATTCACTTTTTTTTTACATCATGTGAAAAAGGATACATCTGAGATATCTTGATGAAAAACAAGTCAACTGTTGAAAGATTTCCTCCTCTGTGTGAGTGACCAAAGGCCCTTTCCGCACACGGTTATCAAGGCGGGCCAATGCGTCTTGCCACGGAGGTCTTCTGCACATTGGAGCAGACTAGGTTCGGTTTATTTACCTTCGTTCTGCACGTAATTCCAACTAAATGCACTCCATGTGGTGGTAAAGCACGCTATTTGAAAATCAGAAGAAATCGGTTTTCCAATTTTCCAGATTGATCCAATTCATACTTTCACAGTGGTGCAGACACGTACATTTGCACCAATGCAAATTGGTGGTCAGGGGAGGACTCATGGGAGGGGCCAGGGGGTAGAATGGACTTTCGCATGTACAAACGTATGCACGTACACAATGACGTACTAAACCATGCAAATAAAAGGGCCAATTACAGCTGACGGGGCAGGGTGAGGGGAGTAGCCAGAGTGGCCATGGCAGAAGCAGTGTGGATTCATGAACTTGCACTCCTCCAAATCAGAATGGAACATACGCAGTAGCTGAGTGGAAGGAAATGAAGGAAAGTCTGCCTTATTTCAAGCCCAGAAAATCCAGTAAGAAACAGCACGAACCAATTCACCAGCTTTGTGCGGAAAGGGCCAAAGACCAGGACTTCATCAGCAGTAGCAACAACAAAACCAGAACTTCAAGAAATTTTAACGAAAGAGTCCATTAAAATAAAATGAAAATGTTAAATACACTTTTAACTAGTGAGAAGAAATATTCTGAAATAAGTAAAGGTTTACAGTTTTATTTCAGTTACCAACATGGAAAAACAGTGGAAAAGCTTCAATAGGGCTAAGCAAATTTTCACTGGGATGAGACAGAAGGTTACGCATCTCAAGTAGAAATATCTATAAGAGGGAAAAAAACACTTTCTGACGAATAATTTTGTATGGTTCTGCCAATAAACTACCAAAGATCAGTTCAGCATGTATGAGCCTGGTGTTACCACTCTAAGCTTATCTTCTTGTTGACCCCCTTGTTGCCATGCAGAAATAGTTTACATAATAATATATTTCTCAACATTCATTTGCTATCTCATACTGCTGATAGAACACGAAATTTAAGGCTGTGGCTTGCAATCCTCGAGAAGCCTCATATATGCAATTTTGACTTTAAAAAGAAATATAATAGCTTGGAAGTGAAAGTGATGTGTGCAAAAAAGTGAAAATCTGGAAAAAGAAGAATCAAAGAGATTGGTAAATTTGATGAGTGGAGAGAACTCACTGCCACTTCATGGACTGCATTGCCTTATTGTTTGCTGTTGTCGTGTCACTTCAAGTCTTTTCTGACTTATGGTGACACTAAAGGTGAATCTATCATGGGGCTTTCTTAGCAATATTTGTTACTGTGTGAGTATTTAGATCCTGTAACTCAACTCCTCCCTTACTATTATTATTACAGTCACCCCTCCACACTAGCTAGGGTTAGGGGAACAGGACCCCGTGAAAGTAGAAAAAACTTGAATAACTCTCGGCACTCTCAAACCATATTTAATACACAAAAAGGTATGATTACCATATTCAATTCACCATGGATTCCTTTGAGGCATCAGGGTTCCTTCACAGGTCAGAAGTGGGTGACCGGTGGGGTTTCCTGTCACCTCTATGGCTGCCCCACACCATTTTAACAGGGACTTACAAGCCTCGTTTACAGTTTCTCAGTTTCACAAGGCTTGTAGTCCGAATTAAAAACGGCATAGGAAGGCAGCAGAGTAACAGCAAGTAATCTGTGAATAATCAAATCTGCAAAAGTGAAACTCGCAAATATGGAGGGCTGACTGTATTATTATTATGATTATGATCCTACTTTTCTCCTTAGAAGGACTCAAAATGGCTTACAGCACTTTTTAAAATAGAAAACATAGTTAAAAAATCATAACATACAAAAGTTAAAACACAAACAGTCCAGCAATAATTAAAACAGAGTTAAAATACATATTTAAAAACACAAACAACTAAGAATAGCCAGCATCATTTGTCAGCAGGCAATGAACACAGATTGAATACCCACTGAAATGAAAATGTCTTTGAACACAGATTGAACACCCACTGAAATGAAAATGTCTTTGCTTGTGTATGGAAAGAAGGGTGGCAGTCTGACTTCCTTGGGAAGGGAGTTCCAGAGCCTGGGAGCAGCCACTGAGAGGGCCCTCTCCCGTGTTCCCACCAGATGCATCTGTGAAGGTGATGGGACAGAAAGAAGGGTGTCTTCAGTAGATCTCAAAGCCTGTGATGGTTCGTAAGGAAGAATAATGTCCTTCAAATAACCCAGACCTGAGTCAGGTAGGCCTTTAAAGGTCATCAGCAGCACTATGAATTGTGCCCAGAAACAGACTGGCAGCCAGTGGAGCAACACTATTGCAACAGGGGGGATTGTTTGATTCCTGTAGCTAGCCCTAGTTAACATAAAATCATGCATAAGCAGAGTGCAAAGGGGTAACTCTAAAGTTAGTAACAACTAAAACAGATATATTAAAATGAATGGAATGTCTTTTTTCTCACTTATGTAAGTCTCATTGGCCTACATCGAGTTGATAGTCTTGACTAGACAACTTTAATCAATAGAGTTTTTCACAAATGTTGATTTGTTAAATTCCCATTGATTCCATCAGTCTACTCTACTTGGGATTAACACTGGATTTAGCCCTAAGTAAGGAGCTAAAGTACAAGTGTCATCAATAATATTGGGTACAAAATCAACTTTGATTAAAAAACAGCAAACAAAATGATGCAAAAGAATCAGTTTATCTATTTGTTTGTGAACAAAATCTGATATAAGCTATTTTAAAAATGCTTCTAGTCAATCAGTCCTTTTCTTAAACAAGTATAAACAAATGCCTTCTTATTGAATTTTATTACAACATACATCAACCACTCCTGATGTCATATATTAAACATCTTGTGACAATGAAATATAATATATATATTCTTATATATAATTTAGTACAGGACAATTCAGTATTAATATAGCTATACTTTACTGTCTTCTACATTCATAACTCACAACTTAACCTAAAATCTTTTGTTCCAAGTCTTTTAGCATGTTTAATTTATTTGAAGAAAAAAAACCTATGCTTTTCTATCTCCAGCCTCTATCTCTTTTTCAAAAGGGGGTATGTCCAAGTTATTCACACCTATTGAGAACAACAAAGTAAAAGTAAATTGTTACTAAGCATTTATATAAGCTCCAGTGATTTATAGAGTTATGGCAAAAAACAGTTTGTTTGTTTTTTGTTGTTGCTTGTTTGTTTATTATGGTCTTATCCACCATTTTCTGCAACAGATTCAACTTCCTGGTTCTTTCCAGAACTACAATCCACATAGGTGTAGCACTATTGATTATTTGTAGTGCTGGACCCCTTCCCCCTCAAAAGATGAGTTTTGATTCCTTGCCCTCCAGTCTTTCCCTACTTGCTTAATGTCCTTGTCTCTAACTTTTGGCAATGCTATGGTGAACCTATCATAGGCTTTTCTTGGCAACATTTGTTCAGAAAAGATTTGCCTTTGCTTTCCTCTGAGGCTGAGTGTGATTTGCCCAAGGTCACCCACTGGGTTTCTATGGCTGAGTGGGGATTCAAACCCTTGTTTCCAGTGTCATAATCCAACACTCAAACTACTTCACTCTGCTGTTCCTAGGGACAAGGAATGTGTTTCCTGAATTCCAAGTAAGAAAGTGATGATGTGAGATAAAACCTGACAAATGAGGTAACTCTCTGATGAAGTGGGCAGAAGTTCATGAAGCCATTTTAAGAGACCTCCACAGAATCCATGGCCATACATACCTATTGTGATGGTGAGATTCATTTCTCCTTGCCAACTCTTATTTGAAAAGCAGCAGTCTGTGATGATGAAAGAAGATACATACTGCTCAAGGCTTACCATTACCAGCTGGAACTGGTCAGTTAAAAAGTAGAAAAGAAATATAATGGTGACTCAGACTCTGAGTCCAAATGAGAATGACACAGATAAATCCACTATCATCTACAAATGCACAGGTTTAATAAATATTAAATGCATAGATTTAATAAATAACAGCTCTTATTATCAGTGGTTGCCTAACATTACAGCAGAGGACTGGAGAAAACAGAAATTATTTCACTGACTAAAAAATCTTGCTGTGTAAATAGTGATATTGCAGATCACTGGTGAGATTCTTGCCTCAGATTGAGAGTTAGAGCTGTTAGAGCTGTCCATCATCAAACTGCAGCCCCATCCAACCCTTCCTATTCATAGTAATCTGACATTTTTATTACGTGGTCCTGTTGCAGATACACTGTCTAGTTTTTCCTCTCTTCTTTTCCATGCCGGAATCTCTGAATCAGTCCACATCAATTTGTTTACATGCTTGAATCTCTGAATCAGTCCTCATTGCTTTGGACCACAGATTTGATCCAGAACTGATCCCAGTCAGTCTGAATCTATCTCTTTTAGTTCATAATTTGGAATTTGGCTATATCAGTTGCATGGCCTTAACAAATAGCATTTGTGGCTGCATGTTTTGGTGAGGAATATCCATGGAATCTGTCACTAGAAGTGTCTCTGTTAAAACATTAACATAAATGCTTAACTTTTGAAGATGTTATCATGTCATTACTTGTCTCATAAATTGTTCATCTGGATATTTGCAGAAGGTACATTTGAAAGCTGCGGCAGAGCAACTATCAGGGTTCATGAATAAGATATAACCTATTTCATATTTTATAAGCTATAAGCATGCTTTCTATAGTGAGAGAGAAAGAGAAAATTGGATTCTGCAATTGTTAACAGAACATTCTTGTTTGTATAAGGTCAATTCTACACATGATATTTGGAAGACATGAGACACTGTGTTGGTGTAGCAAACCTGCTCTAGGACCCCTATTGACTTACCCATTTAAAATGATGAGAATAGCAAAGCAATTTTTGAAATATCAATATTTTAATCCTGTGCTATTACTGAGCAGGGACTTACAGTATTATCAGTGTCCACTGCCTGAAACACAAGCGCATGGAAACTACATAACTCAGAGCAATACCTTTTTAACACCGTGTCCCCAGAGTGCTTAAGTGAAAGCTTTATCTTTGTAGAAATTTTAGCTCAGAGAATTAGCCTTGTCATTTCCTTTCTCAGGTTGGTGGCTCTAAATTAATCACTCATAAAAGGGGAGGTAAAGCAGCTGTGCTTAGCATGACTCAGAAAGACCAATAACACCTTCTCATCTCTGCTCTGTTTTTTACTGTCTCTTCTTGAATAAGTGATCTATCTACCACATTAGTCCTATCATCACCATCCTTCCAGCTTTATGTTCTTCTGATATTGGTTACAGTTTCTCATATTGGCTGCAACTTTGCTTCTCTCTGTGGAATATAAAGCTCTGCCAAGCATATCTCCTTCTACCTCCACCACATGCACAGATAACCTATCAGCTACTGGAGCATGACCCATGGCAATTTAATGGTTTTGCCTTCAGTGCCGAAAAAGGCTAGGCAGTATTCAACTGTGTTTGAGAGGACATCATCCTTGGGATCTCTTGGAGATCTCTTGTGTTTCTGACATCTCCTTTCTGCTTCTTCATTCTACAAGATATTGTACCTCCTTCCACAATGACCTTTTAAAAAATGCACAGGTGTAATTAGAGTTCACACTTGGCAAATATCAGCAACAGATTTATCAACCAATATGTTGTGTGTTGTGCCTGTATTCTTATGGTGGTTAGCTTTTGAAGACACTTTTGAAAATACCTTCACATTAGCCAATTATAGTACAGCTACTATACGTGAAACTTGCTTTCTGAACCAAATGTTGTTTTTTACTATTTTATGCACAAAATGCCATTTTCTGCACACACACAAAAATTGCAGAAGAAACTCACACTAAATAAGTTCTGAATTGCAAACATGCTTGTTCATCTGGGTTCTTCCTAATCAGGGTTTTCCATCACTTGAGAAACCTATTTTTCAACCATTTTTCAAATATTTTGGAATATTTTCTCCATCACTGAAATGTGTACAAGCTGGTATAGATTTCAAGTTAGAAATCAAAGAAACACAAAGTAGTTTGCTTAATTTCACATTCCTATTCATGGCAATCATGTAAAAGAAAGTTGGTCTTACTATTTAACAAATTATGAAATCACGCTTTTTGACATTCCTATATGCTAACTCAATGACTGTTCTAAAGTTCTCAATCATTCCAGGCCTTCAAACATAGCTGAGTGTATCAATCATATTTATAACTTCTTTTTGTGTTTTCATGAACTTGGTAGTATAAAGGATGGAAACAAAACACAGTTTTAATATATCAGAGGAGCATTACATTGACTTGCAGTGTGAAGTTCCTATGTATTAGGGAGGTGTGATCTAATATTGCCTTTATTTGTGTCAGGGCTTTGTTATCATTCTTCCTTGGGATACTTCTACATGTGTCTTATGTTCAGCAATCCTTTCAGGAACGTGAATAAATAGGCATAATTTAGTTCAAATGTGGTAAGGAATACATGAGGAACCTTTAGCCCATACCCCTGATATGGTTGGCATGCCTGGTTTGTAGTCGGAAATATGTCATCATACAGTGGCGTGCTGAGACGGAATCCCTGCTTAGACCATAGGGCACTAGTGAATGGTAGACTATCAGAGTCCAAATCCCTGCCTGTATGTCTCTGCCAGCAAAGAAGGGGAGGCAAAGGTACTTGCCCTAGAAGGAAGAGGAGGCAGTGGAGAGTCTCCAGCACAAACAACTAATGGAAACGCTGAGCTGAGTCAAGGTTTAATCCAAAAGGTCCAGGAAGCTGGAAGTCCATCCAGAGGGGTCAGGGGAGCTGGAGCACAAAGGTCAAGAGGCTTGCACAGTAATTTGCTACAAGCTAACAGCAAGCCACACTAGCAGACTTAAATAGCCACTGAAAACAGGTGTTATTGTTTCCTTAATCTAGCCAACACAGCTTCCCTTTGAGCTGCCCGTTTCAGTCTTCTCCGTGATTGGAGGCTGAGGGGCATGGGTGACTGTAATTCCTCCAAATCACTGCTGGTTCCCTCTCCCTCTGGAGCTGGCTGGGGCAACTCTGTCTTTGCTTGTCTTTCAACTGATGGGGATGTTTGCCAGCTGGTTTGGTCAATCACTGGCTCTGTTCCTGGCACAATCAGTTGCTCATTGACATCGGAGCCATCATCTATCACAGACTGCAACTCCCATAGCCACTCACCATTGGTTCTTCTGGCCAAGATTAATGAGAATTGTTGTCCAACAACATCTAGATAGCCACAGCTTGCCCAACTCTGTGCTAGCAGTGCATTGGAATTCTAGTTGTATTCTTCATCTTCATCTTCATTCATTCTTCAGCCTGAACTGCTGTCAATCTGGTACACCCATCCCACAAACAAGCAATTTTTAGAAATACAAACAAACTCTTAAGATTAGATTATTTAAAATAAGTAATCAAGTGCTCTTATAAGCTGTTTCAGGAACAACAAAAATGATATTAGAGTTTTTCCAGATATTTAATTTCACTGAGAAAGTAAATCATATTAGGGTAATGATCAATGCTTCATAGGTACTCCCTGCTCCAATGGACACAGAGCAGTAGATAAATCCAACACAATAGCAGCTTATCAAGGTACAGTACGACATCACTGGTCCTGAATTTTTCAAAAATGCAATGCCTTCCTTGAAAAAGAAGTACTGTGCTGAAGGTCTTTCCATACATTTCAAGAGTATAGTATCCTGATAATATGCAAATGCTGATTGTCTTATGCTCAGGAATTAGTCAATGATTCCAATACAACCCCTTTACCCTGCAAATAAGTGTTATTTTATCTGTGTAAAGGTGTAAATTTTATGCCTACTTTTATCTCCGTTTCAAAGCTAACCTATATGATTCTCATGCCTCAGAGTCATAAGCTGATTGATTAACTTTTCAAGAAGATATTAAACAGTCCAGTTTGTTGCTTGCTCACTTTTCACTTCCATTATCTCTCACAAATATAAGCCACTGAAGTCTGAAATTCCCAGCTGTCTAATGGCTAAAGGCTTTGAGTAACTAATGTGTTTAATAATAGAGTATTCACGTAGGTCCAGAAACTAAGGTGAAAAAGGTATTTATCCAAAACTGTTGGAGAAGGGCTTTCAGAGGGAGAATCAAATCTCTTCCACTTCCACTATCAGATGTTAGTGGATGGATAATACAGAGTGCAATTCATTAGCTACAACATGCCATTAATATATGGGTAGATTAATAAAGAAAGGAAAGGGAGCAAAAGGATCTGTGCCCCAAACAGCTTGCAGTTTCTGTTTGCAACCTTTTTGTTTATTTTGCCCTCCTCCTGTGACTATAATAGCAGTCTAACAATTGTTCAGTCAATAAATTAATTAATCAAACAAACAAACAAACATAAAGCACCTAAAATGTTCCACGTATTACATCATGCTTTTGATCCTGTCCCAATTAGTGCTCCATAATAATGGTACTACCTTTAAAATCAACAGGGACTTCATTTGAACTAATAGAGCTAAATTCACAAGGGAACTGAAATCACCATTTAATGGGAATGAAGAATTGGTTTTTGGGGAGTAAATGGAGTGTGCTGGATGACCTGATTAAGAAACATCTGTGAGATCCTCCCTCTGGCTATTGCTGCGAAGAGATGAGGACAATAGCCATTGAAGGTGCTTAGACACAGATAGCATCTGGCTTTTACTTTTTGTCTTCAGTTTCTCTTCCTCAAAAAAAGGGAGTTTACCCATCCTGAACTGATTTGTGCATGTGTGTGTGCTGAACCACCGCATTAATGCTAACCTTTCTCTAATTTGTTTTAAAGGCATGCTTGAAAGTTAGAAAAGCTTGGAATGCTATTCAAAAAGGAGATAACACAAGTTCTTGCCAAATCATATGATATGTAAACAAGCATGTGAACAAACTACAGTTCTCCCTTCACATTCACAGGTTTGACCTTCGTGAATTTGATTATTTGTGAGGCATATGCTTGCCTCTCCTCCCATCCTTTGCACTCCTCACCCCAGGCTTGCAAGGCTTGTGTTTAAAATGGGTGAGTTTTTTTTTTCCTTTTGGATGTACAAAGCCCCTTCCCACTGTTGAAGGCATGGCCTCTTTGCCATGTGGTTCCACATTCTGCTGTGTATTGGCTGCTGATTGGTCAGATACTCTCTTTGCTCTTACCCCTCCTTTTTCAAGATGGCCACTGGAAGTAATTAGAACTTCAAAACTCCCATCTTCTCTGTCTGAAGGGATAGTACCAGTAGGCTTACTATTTAGCTTGTCCTCACCCCACCCCCACCCCTGCTGGGGCCTGAGGTAAAGGCATGGGAGGGGGAAACTCCAGAGGAGAATAGTAGGAGAATCACAAGGGGGAGTTATTCACAGTTTTTCCACTGGGGCTACTATGCCATAAACTTGAGACTGAATATTTTGATTATCATGCCTAAAGAAGGAGCTATTGCTAGTATTGCAACTAGTAAGTTGTCATCTTATGCTGTTTTGCTTTGGGACAGCAACTGGGTCTGCAACTGCTGATTGATTGACTGATTGATTGATTGTTTGTTTGTTTGTTTGTTTGTTTATTTATTTGACAGATGAAGCTGATGCTAGAAGTACTGAAGCAGGCCAGACCAACTTCTTTTTTTCTTCTTGTTAGCTAACAACTGTAATGATGGACCAGAGTGTCTCTTGATGAAATGGCATGCTGAATTGACTTCATGGGCTATATTAACACAGTGGACTAAACTGGGTGCTGAAGGAAACAAGTTTTTTTTATTGAATCTTATGTCCAATACAGAATGATGGCCTATGGAAGAATGTATCTGGCAAGGTTTTTCATCCTAATACCACCACAGCAGAAAAATGTGAATGCAGTTATCCATCACTGTAGGAAATTGGCAGTGCTCTACAAATGCATTAAAATAAATAGACCTTGTCCAGATATGTCACTACACTAGTGCAAGGCCCATTGCAGTATTGGTGGTTGTGCATTTTCAAAATTAGCAGCCCAGTACAGTTTTTTATTGCTTAAATTGGTTGCCCAACTGCACGACCTCTTGCTCAACTCTTTTATACAACCCTATGCAAAAGGGTATTATCCAGTGCAAAGGCACTGATAGGCATATTTATGCTGTTTCACTTATGTTGATTGTGCCAAAGACACCAGATATAATAACTTAACCCTGAACATTTGAAGCTGCAAACAGGACCCACACCTGTGTTGATCTGTCTTTTGGATGATCAAATGATGAAGGCCACATGCTGCCTTCCCAAGGGAAGGTCCTGGAACTCTAAGGCTTTTTTTTACTTGTTGCCATTTGAGTGAACCACCACCATCACACTTATTTTTAAAGCACCAAAAAAAAGCAGTCAGAGCAGCTGCGTGAAATAAAAGGATTTCCTATTGTGAACTGCAAATATCTGTCTAAAGTTTCCTCAAACCCTTAAGGATATCTGAGGACAAAGTTTTTCTCTTATCAACCACTACACCTCTCTCTTGGGGTGAACTTACCAAAACCTTAGGAATGTGAAAGTCCCTGTAAGTTCCAGAAAACCCTGTACCTTGAGCAAAGAAAAAAAAAAGCTAACTATTGGACTTTAATAATAGATTTAAAATCATCTAGGTATGTGGTAAAAGGCAAAATGCCAACCTGATTTCACATTTTGCCAATTCAGCACCCACGCTCTTGCCTGCAAGCCTCTTTCACAGCCATGTCAAATGAAGTTTGGTGGGAATAGCAACCTTTTGGATTATACAAATGTTGAGTAATCCTGGAACTTTCTTTGGCACAACAACAAGATACACCTTTATGTTGTAAACAGGATGAAAGGAAGGGGCAAACTACCCTCCTTTCTGATACCTTCTTCTGAATATTTCCCCAACTACATGCTCCAAGCCTACAACTGATTTTAAATTCTTAGACATATAAGAATGAATAATTCCCTGAAGAGCAATTTTAAAACCTACCCTAAACCCTTCCATTAAATAATGTGCCACTATCTGATCCTAGTAATCACAGAAATGTTTTCACCTGTGAAGAGATCCATGACTTAAACCCAGAAAGCCAGGTCGAGAGCATCTGGGTAAGAATTAAGGGAGCGAGAAACAATAGGGATATTCTGGTGGGGGTTTACTACAGACCTCCAACCCAAACTGAGGACCTTGATGACGCCTTCCTCAACCAAATGACCGCGCATTCAAAAAGGAGAGATACAGTAATAACAGGAGATTTCAATTACCCGGATATATGTTGGCAGTCAAACTCTGCCAAGACGGCAAGGTCCAGCAAGTTTCTTGCTTGTCTTGCAGACAATTTCATGGTCCAGAAGGTGGAAGAGGCGACAAGGGGATCAAATATTCTAGATCTAATCCTGACCAATAGGGATGACCTTGTTAATGAGGTAGAAGTGGTTGGATCTTTAGGGGGAAGTGACCATGCCCTATTGGAATTTGGCATTCAGTGGGAAGGAGAAAATAAGTGTAGCCAGACACTCGTCTTAGATTTTAAAAAAGCGGACTTCTGTAAACTTAAGGAGCTGCTGGCTGAAATTCCATGGTCAAGAATAGTGAAAGAGAAAGGAGTTCAGGAGGCATGGGAGTTCCTTAAAAGGGAGATACTGAAGGCACAGTCTAAAACTGTGCCAATAAGGAGGAAAAATGGAAAGCATCGGAAGAAACCAGAATGGTTGACTAAAGAACTCTCAGCTGAGCTAAGCGTTAAGAGAAACGTGTACAGGAAATGGAAGAGGGGGGAAACCACCAAAGAAGAATTTAAGCAAGTAGCCAGGAGATGTAGGGAGAAGGTCAGAAAGGCTAAAGCACAGAACGAGCTTAGGCTGGCCAGAGACATTAAAAACAATAAAAAGGGCTTTTTTAAATATGTCCGCAGCAAAAGGAAAAAGAAGGAGACGATAGGGTCGCTGTGCAGAGAAGATGGCGAATTACTAACAGGGGGAAGAGAAAAGGCCGAACTACTTAACACCTTCTTTGCCTCAGTTTTTTCCCAGAAGGATACAAGCACTCAACCTGGCGGTTGGGGAGCAGGGGAGGAAGCAGGGGAAATGCGGCACATAATAGGTAGAGAGATGGTACAGGAATACCTGGCCACACTGGATGAATTCAAGTCTCCAGGGCCAGATGAATTGCATCCTAGGATATTAAAAGAACTGGCAGAGGTCATTTTGGAACCTCTTGCTATAATCTTTGAGAAATCTTGGAGGACGGGAGAAGTTCCAGCAGACTGGAAGAGCGCAAATGTTGTCCCCATCTTCAAGAAGGGAAAAAAAGAGGACCCAAATAATTATCGCCCAGTCAGCCTGACGTCAGTACCCGGAAAGATCCTGGAGCAGATCATTAAGCAGTCAGTTTCTAATCACTTAGAAAGCAACGCGGTAATCACGAGAAGTCAACATGGATTTCTCAAAAATAAGTCATGCCAGACTAAACTTATCTCTTTTTATGATAGAGTTACTAGCTTGATAGATGAAGGGAATGCTGTGGATGTAGCATATCTCGATTTCAGTAAGGCCTTTGACAAAGTTCCCCATGACATTCTTGCAAAGAAGCTAGTAAAATGTGGGCTGTACAGAGCTACTGTCAGGTGGATCTGTAACTGGTTGACTGACCATTCCCAAAGGGTGCTCACGAATGGTTGCTTTTCATCCTGGAGAGAAGTGACTAGCGGGGTGCCACAGGGTTCTGTCCTGGGCTCAGTGCTGTTCAATATTTTCATCAATGACTTGGATGAAGGAATAGAGGGCATGCTCATCAAATTTGCAGATGACACCAAATTGGGAGGGGTTGCTAATACGCCAGAGGACAGGATCAAAATTCAAAATGACCTGGATAGATTGGAGAGCTGGGCCAAGGCTAACAAAATGAAATTCAACAGAGAGAAGTGTAAGGTCCTACACTTAGGTAGAAAAAATGGAATGCAAAAATATAGGATGGGGGACACTTGGCTGGATGGCAGTACGTGTGGTCCTAATAGACCACAAGCTGAACATGAGTCAGCAGTGTGATGTGGCAGCCAAGAAAGCCAATGCAATTCTCGGCTGCATCAATAGGAGTATGGTGTCTAGACCGAGGGAGGTACTGGTACTGGTACCAGTACCAGTACCAGTCTAGACTGAGGGAGGTACTGGTACCACTCTACTCTGCTTTGGTTAGACCTCATCTTGAATCCTGTGTCCAGTTCTGGGCACCCCAATTCAAGAAGGACATGGTCAAGCTGGAGCAGGTCCAGAGGAGGGCGACCAAAATGGTGAAGGGCCTGGAAGACATGCCCTATGAGGATAGACTTAGAGAGCTGGGTATGTTCAGTCTGCCGAAGAGAAGGTTAAGAGGGGACATGATAGCCATGTTTAAATATTTGAAGGGATGCCATGTAGAGGAGGGAGAGGGCTTGTTTTCTGCCACTCCAGAGACCAGGACAAGGAGCAATGGATTCAAGCTGCAGGAAAGGAGATTCCACCTGAACCTCAGGAAAAACTTCCTGACGGTCAGGGCTGTCCAGCAGTGGAATATGCTGCCTTGGAGTGTGGTGGAGTCTCCTTCCTTGGAGGTTTTTAAGCAGAGGCTGGATGGCCATCTGTCGGGAGTGCTTTGAGGGTGTTCCTGCATGGCAGGGGGTTGGACTGGATGGCCCGTGTGGTCTCTTCCAACTCTACATTTCTATGATTCTATGATTCTATGAAAAACCCATAATCTCTGAAAATTAATGAGTCTGGGTCCTGGAATGGGGAAGCATTTCCTACCCCATTCTTATCCAGTTGCTGCTCTCTTCAACTACCTAGTTGACCTTTTCCTTTGGGACAACTCCCCCACAGACCAAACACTTGTTTTTTAAACTTACACAGACCCTATGTGAGCACATCCTGAACAGTGAATTCTCAGCAAAATAACCTCTGCTGCTGTTCTTGGGTACCCTGAGAACAAAGTGATGAACACTCTTGGGCCTTCTGCACAATGTGACCGCTGTGTGACTGCTCCTCCTTAGACAGTCATTCAGTGATCATAATTTGCATCCACAACAGGGATTACATTTGGTCCCATATAAGGGCAAGGTTAATCATCACCTTCGTATGGAAAGCCTCATCTTGAAGCAGGTCCAGAAAAAAAAAATCTGGGTGGGCCCAGTAAATAATATTGATATACTGGATCAAGGAAAAGCCCACAAAGGCTGTGCCCTAGAAATATTCTCGGCATATATACAGAATCCAGGCTACCAATTTGTCCAGGTCCTATCAACCTTACCTTTCCTTAGTTTCTCTCTTTCCTTGTTATCCATCTCCTCCTTGTCCAACTCACAATAAAGCAGAGTACACACATGCAGGTATTCATACAATAATATCATCCCTTATGGATTGAAGCAGATGATCACCAAAAAGGAGTGTCTGCTCACCATAAGCAATGGCCATATAAAGAGCCACATTATAAGCCTCATTGGACACAAGGACCATAGCTCCCCAGTCCCTGCCCTGTCATGTCTGAGTTGCTGCCCTAGGGGTCTAACTGGATCAAGGAGCCCATTGTGGGCTGAGCCCCTGTCCATGCAAGTTGTGTAATTAGCCCCGTCCCTGAAGCTGGACTACTGCTGACGCTCTGCATATTAGGATAGGAGCACTCCAAGATCCCCGGGGCCAGTTATAACCTCCTGGGATCCCACTAATCCCACCAATCCCAACAAAGACACTTGAGCCACTGAGGTCTCTGCTGATCCACCAAGATCACTCAATAAAGCTGCAAACTCTGAATCATCATTATCATCAGCTGCAGTGGGTCCTGCAGGCTTCTCCTGTCTCATGAGGGCATCAAGACAAGACAAGATTTGGTTAGTGACCTTCATCTTATTAGATACCTTAGGTGCCTTTTTGGAGAGGTAGATGTGAGTGCTTAGGGGAGGTGTGAGCTCTCTCTAAGGCCTCTAGCATAGTCAAAATAGTCACCAAAGTACCATCTTCCCCCTCATCCTCAGATGCGGAAGATACCTCCAGAGGTAGACACTTTAATGTTTGTCTCTTTACTGGACCTTTAGCTTTTGATCCACGACTACTTTACTTGGGCACGATAGCAAAATCTAGACCAGGACAATAGTCCTAATCTAACCACACAGGGACTACCTGCTTATTTAGCCATGTAGCTCAACTAAGTCTGGGGACAAGTCAAACTGAGCCATGCAGCCTAAGTAAAGCCCAGTTGGACTAACTGGCCTAAACCAGGTTTATTTTGGCCCCAAAGGTTTACTGGACTAACTGGAACCTGAACACCGGGGCCTGTGGGTCCTACCCATGGTGCCACTATTGCCTATGTCCCCTCACTGCCTTCCACTGTTCACACTTTGCTGCTCTCTTACAACTCCACTGCTCTTCCATTAGCTCATTTTCACTCTCCTCCAACCACTCACATGCTCTACAATTCTCAATCAGTTTGCTTGTGCTCTAAGTTGCTCTGACAATACCTAGCCCAAGGAGGAGAGGAGGAGATGGCAGGACCTTATAAAACCTTCGTCTCCACTCCCTACACTCTCCATCATACCACACTGCACTGTGATATGTTTACACTGGCCTTTTTCCCAGTTGAGGCCAGCAAAAGCATAATCCTGCCTGAAACGATGCTTTATGCTGCAGATGGACCAAATTCATATGGGAATATAGGATCAGGGCAACTTTGATCATCTTTGCATCATCCCAGTTTAGATTTGGGCCTGAAAGATGAAAGAAATCTGCTGGTACATTATGTGTACATGCTAAGAAAGAAAATTTGTTGACACTATTACCGTTTTGGGCACATGACTATTAAGACATCAGGCTTAGCCTACAGTTTTCTAGGTTTGTGGAACATGAGCTAACATGGGATAAATATGGGCCTAAATGAGCAGGTGTCTGAATGTTAAATATACATAGACTTGGGAGAAGTTCAATGGAATAACAAACTGTGTGGCCACATTTTTAAAAAACTTCATCATGAAGAGGAATCTGATTGGGTGTATTAAATAAAAGGATTTCTACTTAAACATCACTAATGATTAGGTTCCCTACTGAAGCTGGCTTTTTGTAATGTGTTCATCACCCAACAGTATCCTACTGTGACACTTATGATCGGTTTTTCAAAGAGTCTGGCCTCAGTTGGGTGTGCTGCCCTACTTTTAAGAATCTGTTACTTGTTTTGATGCATTAATTGGATTTGAGGTATTCAAAACACACACATGCACACACACCAAAAAGCCCACCCGATCCTACTGTGAATAACAAGACTTTGAATTATTTGTGAATCGTGACTTATATGAGCATAGATATGGCCATGCTTTCATTTTTTGTTTTGGACAAATAATAGTTTAGTTTAAATTAATTATGCTGTTATAAACCTGGGGTGATGATAGCTACTGGTATTCTGTAGTATTGTTTGCAAACTTCTTGTTTCCTGATGCTGTGTAGTTCATACTGTGCAATGCAACCTACTAGCATAAATAATAAATAATCAGAAAAACATCCAGAACAACTTTTTAAAGATGTTCTTCACTTCACATACAAAATAACCAATTCACAAATTATTTGAAAACAACAGTTTAAGTGTTAAATAAGCATGTTTAACCACTTCTTATACTATAAAATAATAGGGATGTAATTCTTTGCTAATTTTGTTCTCAAATGAAGCAACAAGTGATTTTAGCAATTTTTCCGCTCCATGAGAAAGTCCCCCAAAAAATGAGCAGTTTTCTGTTCTGGAAAAACTATTCACTGTTTGTGTCTTATTCCACGTAAACTTCACACCTTTTTTGCACTGAAAACAGTATTTCTGAAAAGAAAATAATAAAATAATATTTTCTGTGCAAAAAATGCAGATTCCGCACAGAATAAGTCCCAAAATGTGAAGATTATCACTGACCCAGGTTTGTCTTGATTAGATTTTCCTAGAGTTAGAAAGAGTTGTGAGAAGGGAGTAACCTAGTGAGATCTTTCCATCTATGTTTACGGTGTCTCACTCAGGGAGGTACCAACCAGAGATTCCAAATAAGCTAAACTGTGTGTTATTAAGGGAATTGGCAATCACATTCAAGACACAAGGACTCATCCGATCACAAAAGACTAGCTAAAGGAGAAAGGGAGGAAAGTTATAGATAGTAAGGTTTTAAGGGCAATGAGGGGAATATTTACTGACCCAGAAGAGCAGCGAAGAAACAACAGTGTGGTTTAGACTTGTGCCTAAGGACAGTACACAAATTGAAAATCAGAGTAGCAAAGTGTTGACCAGCAATTGGTGTACTTTGAGACAGACCAAAACTGGATTTTTTTAATAAACGATTTCTCCTTGGGGGGCAAGGGTGTGAATGGCTCTCCAGCCAAGTAAACAATGGAATTTGCAGAGTGGAGAATGAGATCTGGAATGGGCTAATGATCTTAGCATTCCGTGACAAAGGTTTAATAGACATTGTGATAACTCTGTAATGGTTGGACAGCTGTGAGGACAATGGAGAGATTCACAAGTTGGTGGGAAGAGAGGTTGAAGAAATCAGCAGTTTTGTGGGAACTCCCCTGTCACTATTGTCCAAAAACAGAGTTGTTACAGCTAGCTTAAGCTATTATCTCTGGATTTACCTGGTGATTTCCTATGACCTGGCTATGCCTAGAGAGGATCTGTGACCTACTTTGCAGTGCACGTGTTCAGCCAGTGTCTTCCTCTTGTTCAGCTTTGCCATACAGTTACTTTCAGGTACATTTTATATCAATGCCAATTAATATATCTTGCCAATTAAATCATATTTCATCAATCAAACCATATTGAAGTGTAGAAGTGTACCACTTGGTAACAAGAGAGCAAGAGAATTCTAACTTCTGCAACATTAATAATAACAAAAGGCATATGCAAGTGTAAGTTGAACTTACATCTGTATGTATCACTAATAGGATGCCAGCCCATTCATCTTAAATGTGCTACAAGATTCTTCTTTCTTCTTTTCCTGTTATATTGAAACAGGCTAACATGGTTTCTTCTTTGGAATTTAATGTTGTCTTTATTTGGACTTAGATTAAGCACAAAGTAATTGGTATTTCCTGTGCATGCACATTTTGCATGATGAAACATCCACCATATTTCTGCATGTTCAAATGGTGATTGTTTTCAACCGAGCAGATGTGACAACAGCTGATCAGACAGATTACTCTGTAATTTTTAGGTAGAATACAATACCATATTACACACACTGGATGAGATCATTTATCAGGATTGCATAGGATAAATGCAGAATTATGTGTTGATTGTGTTGTGCAACCCTCATATTGAATGGCAATGCTATACAATGGCATATGGAATATGCATCTACATCTGAATGTATCTAACAGCATCACATCTGTAACATCATCACATACTGAAAGAAATCAGTTAGTTTTAAAGGCAGTGGTAGATTCCTTCTCTGCTATCTTTCCTTTTAATGCTGCAACAGGCTAACACAGCTATTTCTTTGAAAACAAGCTTCACTTGTGCAATTTCAATTCTGAGATCTTAAACTGAGTGTCAACATTGTGCATCAGACAAAAATGCCCAATAACTTCTATAAAGGAACTTATGGATGCATAAAATGTCAGGGTTGGCAGGATCTGGCTCCTCTGAGCATGAGCAGAGTACAATCTGGGAAGCAAGGCTTTGCCTCAGTAGAGGGTCCCAATGAAGCAGAAAGAATTCCAGAGGCTCATTACGTAAGACTTAGAGGCAGAATTTATTGCCACACTCTAAGATAAAGGCTCTTGGCAAAACATTCCAACAGCAATTAAGCAGTAAGAATAACAAGAGATAACAGAGGATAAAACAGGCAGTATCTCACCCTTACAGCAAATAAACTGTCAGCAGCATGACAGGTCCAGCTAAGCAATCCTGACTGGCAGCTGGTCAAGGCAAACACCAGGCTCTTTATGCCTCTCCGTCACCCTGAAACAAGTGAGGTGACCCACTCAGTGCTCTGGCATGTGGCCTTCTCTAATACATAAATCATAGCCTAAACAATCCTGGTGACCTTACACCTGTTTGTCTGGCCACATCGCCTCTTCCTCTGCCGTCCACTCAGAGGAAACCTTGCCTGCCTGGAAATAACCTTGACAAAATACCAAGACAATATAAGTAATATGTTCCATGATACTCTTCAACAAGATGTGTGTGCAACGTCCCCCAAAAAAATACTTCAGAAAGGTACGCTGATGAATAACTTAGATTCATAACTTAGCGAACGATATATGAATTATGTCATGACCATTTTACCCATCACAATGTATGGATGCTGCTATCTTGCTTCCTTTCAAATGGCAACCCCCATTTTGGATTCCTCTCACTATCCCTTTGGGCTGGAATGCTGATCCCCTTTCTGCACTTTATGATGGCTAAGTCAAACCCCACATCTCTCTGAAGTGTTGTGTGGGACCTTGGTCCCTATATAGAAGTAACGGACAACAGCAAAAAGCAACTGTATTTAAAAATTATGTGGCGATGTTTCAACAGAGTTTTGGTACTTTGCTTTTTAACTTCATTGGTAAACATAGAGCTACAAAAGGCTGTTTGGTGATAATTTTGTGAGCTTTAGATTTAAATAGTAAAACTAATTTATGTAAAAGCCCATTATGCCCTGTTATGCCATTTTAAATATTTATGCAGCTAAAGGTTTTTCTTCCTGCCTCACTAAACAACATTCCATATCTTTAGTACCATCCAGCTATCTCTCCTGGCTGCTGGCCTATTTTATTACACTTATTTTGTATTTATGTTACCTGAGGTGTTTGTACGTCATAAACCTTGTCCAGTTAAACAGTAAAAGCTTTCAGATTGTTTTATGTGAACAAGAGTCACTTTTATGTGTGCAAAGTAGAATGGGGGTGGGCGGGAATTCCTTCTTGTTGTTTAAGTAGCTAGATTTGTTTAACCAAAAACTTTTCTAAAAGCAGAAACATTTTTATCAACTACCAGAGATGTCATATGCCATAAATTCAGGTGAGACTCTATCTAACCTACACAGATACCTAATATGGTGTTGACTATCTTTTCTTTTAAAAAAATACTTCAAATTTTATACTTTTGCTTTCAATTTAGTTCATCAGGGCAAGCTTTTACATGTTTATTATTTATTTCTTTACTTGATATTTTGGCTTTATCCCCAAACTAGGAATTAAGGCAGCTGCTTACTTAGAAGAAAATCTCATTGTATTTGACTTGGCTTATTCCTATCTAACTATTAATGGGATGGCAGCATCATTTATTCCATTAAAATCATTTTAATCTTAAGCAGAGTTGAGTACACATTTCCTCCCAGAGACTGTGGGAGATTCTAACAATATTTTTCTCCTATGATATTCTGTAGTGGTTACTTAGTTTTTATATATGCATGACTAAGTAACATGTCCTGGCTTGTCCCTCCCAGTCTACCTTAACAGCCAGCAGCCAAACTGGGTGAAGGAAGTTTGTACAGCTGGTGTTTGGGGCTCAAAGAATGTCACATTTCTGATCTCCTCCCACCAGTGAGTTAAACTGCAAAAATCAGAAGCAGGAACCCTGTCACAAGCCCTTGGTCATTTCCACACTAGATTTTGAGGCCCTTCCCTAAACTGCAAACCCCAGCATTCCATAGGATGTTGAAAGTGGAATAGCACTATAACAGTCTAGTGTGGAAATGGTTCCAGTCACATCCCTACTCACTGGTGGAGAAGGTTGGAAACATCATCTTCCTTGCGTCCTGATCACCAGCCGAACAGATCTCCTTCAGCTGGTCCAGGTACTGGATGTTAAGGTGGATAAGGAGGTGGTATTTATGTAATTTTACAGTAGGAATCTGCAGTCTTAATACAGAGCAGTTATAGATCCATAATTCAAGGTTACAGATCTGTAAGTGCAGTGCAGAATGCCAGCTGGGGTTTCTAAATGTTGCTGAAAGGTTTCGGTTTTTTTTTTTTTTTTTTTGACACTTGCCATTTCATTTGCCATGCCCTAGAGTTATATTTCAAGGCATGATGGGGAACAGAAGATGGTGATCAGGATGGTGACTGGCATCTTCTATGTCAGTTGGATGTTGAATTAGTTCCAGATTATATTCTCAACCTTTAAAAAGTTATCAAAGTTGTGGGCCCATTTTGGGGATTCAGCACCTTGGACTGCTCTTTTAATCTCAGGAGTAAAGCCTAGAACATATTCACCATCCTACTAACATGGAAGCCACACCACTCATGGTCAGGTTACCAAAACAGGAACTCTACCGCTTGTGTTTTTATTGTTTGTTGCAGCACTAAAAAGTAGAGAGCTGCCACTACTAAAAGTAATACTCACTCTCATACACACCCTTCCCAGAAGTGGCTATATAGTTTTGGCTGATTGGAAGATTATTTAGCAATACTGTTGTCCTTTTCATTCCCTTCAGATAAATTGCAACAAGCCATTTTTACTCAGCTCTAACTTGTTTCTCTTTATTTGAACATTAGAGAAGAAGTGGTGGGATTTGAACCCCTTGTTATATGCAGTTCTTGTTCTCTGGCTGATGTAAAAAATACACACTAGAAAATTCCCTGGATGTATTCATGGCTGCAGCTCTGTATGAGTCTATTTGTTCTGCTAAAGAACACCTGCAAAACTGTTGTTTCAGTCTAATCCTTCCACAAGATTTAGCTGAATCACTTTCTTATTGGTTACTACAACCTTGAAGTATAATACTTTGTTAGTCTTTCTAGAGGTTGATTAACATGAGAATGGGATGATTGATCCAAATACAGTGGTGACTATAAATAGACTAAAAAGATCATGTCTTGATATTATTACAGGACTGGCATTGTCAGCTAAAGCATTTCTGTCTCACACAGCTTTTTCACATAAGAAGAGTGCTGGTATTAGTTCAGTAATTTCCCCTATGATTTCTAAGAACAAATTTATACGTTATCTATTTAGCTATAGGTAAGCCTACAAAGTGCACTTTGCATGGATGGATAAGGATTATTGAGGAATGTTTTGGATTTCAGCTTCCATAATCCCTCACATCCACCATATGGCCAGGAACTAACAAAACTCAAAGTCTGAAATATCTGGAGATCTATTTTCTGCCAAATCCTTGCTGATACATCCTGCTTTTGCCACAGATCTTTCCTTCAAGGTAGCCACTGATATTTGAATATTTAGGGTAATGACAAAAACACATAGCAGAGAAGACACATAAATGTAAGCACACAAGCACCTACACACATACGTGTATGGATTAAAGTCAGTAAAATGGTACAAATTTTCATCCAAGATTGCTCTTAAAAATAAGAATGTTTAAAAAGTTACAGATGGATATGAAAATAGGATGGGAAAGAGAATGAGTCCTTTATCTCTTCTGATGAACCCTCCCTAGTTCACCCAAGTATAGCCAGTGTGGTGTGCTAGTTTAACCATTGGGCCAGGACTCTGAGGGACTGGGGTTGAAACTCCCACTCAGGCACAGAAACCAGCTAGGTGACCTTGGGTAAATCACACTGTCTCATGCTCAGAAGAAGGGAACAGCAAATCTTCTCTCTGAACATCTTATCAAGAAAACCGTGTGATGGGTTTACCTTAGAGCTGCCGTAAGTTGAAAATGACTTGGAGGCACACATCAACAACAAATCAACAGCAGCATCATTTTTCTCTCACAATGTTGAAAGAGAGACACCCTAAAAAGCCTGAGAGAAGGTGGTGTGTAAATAATCTCTGATTCTTTTCTGCCATGGCCTGCTTCTCTCCTTCTCCCCTGCCAATCACTTTCGCAACATGTCACCAAACTTATACATGATTTAGGCTGAACTGAACTTAGAGAAGAGGCTGTCACATCTAGTTGAACCTCATGCAAACAGATACGTCCAGGTCTGTCAGTCTCAAAAGGTCATAAAGTAATTGCTACTCTTGTTATAGCTCTTTTACATTGCCAAAGCAATGCCAAGTGGCTTTAATACAAAGTATCTAGAGACTTTTTCCCCATATATTTCCTATTTTCTTTTTAGACTAAGTGTTTTAGGGGCTACAAACACCACGGCAAACTGTGAAACATGGGAAACAATATTCCTTTGATCTCTGTGTGTTGCCGTTACTAATGGGCTGCTTGTTTTCTTTAGGAAAAGGAAAGGCCAATTATTTTTTCTGGCTATCAGTCATCATAATCTATACAAGCTAATAAGATTCCCACTTACAGAGTAAACCGTCCATTCATCGGCTATTCATTTAACATGTCTTATCATTGATCCCATATCCAGTTTTATTTGAAGCTATGGTTCTCCCTTGCAGTGGAGAAAATCTCTTTGAGAGTTTTATTTTTCATTTGAGACAATTGCTTGAGCTTAATACTGAGTGAGATCATATCTAGACTGTATTTAATAGGAGAACCTTCAGAGATTAGGAAATAGAAGGTCATTCATGTGGATTGGGAAAGTTTATTCTTCTTGATACAAAAATATAACCTAACAGAAGTCTTTCATTTTTTAACAATAGGATGGAGACAGGCTGAGTGGAACAGAGATCAGGCAAGACTAGTGGACAGTAGATTTTGATTTTGGAAAACTGGTGGGAGGTGAACCATGGCTTCATAAATCCTTCAACTGTCATTGCTACTGACATGCTCAGAGACTCTTTGCTTTGGATGCCTGCAGGTGATGACCATCAGTGATGTCTATGTCTACATATGTTTGAGAATTCAGTTGTACAAGATGAACACATATTTGGGGTCTTCAACCTGTGCTGAAGATAGGATGCTCAGGTAGGAAAAGCAGTAGAATCAAAAGTAGCATAATTCTCCCACTCCTCCTTGAGGAAATATTAGAGTAATCAAATACATATCTCTTACATAAATGTCTGCACAAACCTTAGGTAGAACATGCAGCTATATGGTCTATAGTGTGGAGAAGATTGAAGAAAAAGAATCTATCCTACCTGTCAGTGGCAACGATGAAAATCTGAATTAGATGAAAAGTATAGTAGGGATACAAATCCTCACTAAGTTTCTTCTCAAAGGAAACAGTGATTAATTTTAGCTATTTTCTTCCCACTGTGATAAAGTTGGAAAACACCAGGGGCTGATGAACAGTTTTTGAAGATTATTCACAATCTGGGACTTCTTCTGTGCAAAAATTCCACATGGTTATGTTGCACAGAAAACAACATATGCTGCATAGGAAATGATATTTCTGCACAAAAAATATTAATTCATGGACAGAAAAAGCTGTTTCCTTTGCCAAAAAAGGATGCTTTCTATGCAAATCATCCATGTATGAATTTTGCACTCTTTTCTGCATAGGAAAGAGTTGCTTTCTTCACAAGAAATAATGTTTATGTGTATAAATATCATTTTCTGCACAAGAAATACTGCTTTCTGAACTGAAAGGGTTGAGTTTTGTGCAAAATACGTCCTGAATGGTAAAAATGCAGTTTGTTAATTGCATGCTTGTTGAAGAGGAGGAGGTGAAAGAACTGCTCAAGGGAGGGAGGGAATCAAAAAGAAAGAAAACTCTTACTTTTTCTCCCCCCACCCACCCCCTCAGATAGGAATGGAAAGAATAGTAAAAAATATTCATAAAATGGTTGGAATACATGTTTCTGAGTGCTGAGAAACCCTGAAGAGAAGAATCCTGGACCAATTAGAATCTTCCCATTTCAGGATGCCTTCTGGACAAAACTCATACTGATTGGTTTATGCATAAAACAGCATTTTCTGTACAGGAAATAATATTTCTACTTAGTAATATTGACTGGAATTCACTAAAGCAGTTATGAATGTGGGACCCCTTTAGTTCTGTTAGTTCTGTTTAGTTCTTCATAGTGTCTCTTTGCCTGATCCCCCAATCAAATCCTCACTTACTGGGTAGCAGCCACTTTCATTAATGGAGATCTGTTCCCCTGTGGATCTAGAAGCAGCTGACAGATGTTCCCATCCTTTTCTATGAGCAATCCAAGTGCAATAGATAGAAGGAGGGTCCCTATCACAATTCTTCCTTGTGTTGAGGATTGCTCACAATGCTGCGGGGGGGGGTCATCAGTCAGCTGCTTCCTGATTAATAGGGGAACAAATCCACCATGTTACAGCAGCTGCTATCCTATAAGTGGGGAAATGGAGACTTTCATGGTCTCTATATATCCCCTAAACTAGGAAATATATAGGGAATGTAAATGCAAACCAGTCACAAATGTGTAATTCTAGATTACACATTCAAAACTGCCCTTGCAAATTCTGGACATTATTATCTGTGGAGAAAGTGTTGTTTTCTGGGCAGAGAATGCTTTTTTCTGTGCAAAACAACCAAATGCAAATTTCGCACAGAATAAATCCTGAATTACAAATAAGCTTCAAAAACCATGTGGCTTTCACAGATGTTGGCTGCTTTCAGAAACCTGAATGCTACTGGTAGAACCAGTTCAGACCCTCTGCACAAGGAGAGCCTACCACATCTGGAGGAGATGGACCCTGAGGAGAGGTTGCTTTCATTTGCAGAATGATATCAAAACAAACTAGAGTTAAGAAAGAGACAATACCTCTTACAGAGTCTTTCATAAAAAGTTCTGAACCAAAGTCAAGCACTTATAAATCTTCCAGCAGCAGGGGGACTTCTTGTTGCAGACAACTATGCATCAAACTGGTGTATGCTCTCATGTGCTCTCAGATTAGTTCAGTTCCTGACCTCTGGACTATATATAAGCTGTACATCTTGTCATCTTCTCTTTTCCGTTTTCATTACCTTGACTGTTTGCTCCCAGTAACTGTCTTTGGAATAGCTGAGACCATGTTACTATGACTCCCCACAGTTTTGAAGACTCTTCTTGACTATAGAGGTATAAGCTGGACTGGACTGGCTTAGCCATGACTGCCTCACACTACTAGATTCAGATTTCTCTCTCACTTGCTGATCCTAGATGCATATCAGGCTGCCATTAAAACCAGGTGAGCCTGTTAGTGGGAAATTTGGGCCTCCAAGCTGAACAGCCATATCAAAGTCATGAGCCCTGTGTTGGGATTTCAGCAAAGATCAACATGATCAATATTCTCAAGCAAGCCCCTGCTCAGCTTCAGTTGCTGTCCCATTAAGGAGGAATAATAATATCTCACTACCTACATCACAAGAATGTAATGAAGATTAATGAGATGGTTGCTAAGTCCTTTGCAGATGTAAAGTGATACACTGGCGATAACTATTATTAGAGAGACATGTTGCCGTTCACTTTGCAATCCATAGCAAGGCCAACTTACCTGGAGACAAGGGCTGGGTTTATGAAGAGTAAATTGTCTGCAATTAGCTTTTGAAATGTGAGTATAACATCAGGCAATTATTCTCTTTAATAGCTATTAAGAGGTGTTAATTGGCTGCTCGAGACCATTGATGGTGAAAACTTTATTCAAGTTATCCAAATACCTATCCAATGCTAATGAACTCAGTACTGAAGTTATGTTACAAATATTATAAATACATGAATTTTCCTTTCAGTACATAAACCATTAGTGTTAGTCATTTGAGAAGTTTGTTCACATTCACACATACACAATCTGTCATCCATCTGCTATATATATATTCATCAAAATGGGTGGGAATAATTTAGTGTCCCTCATTTTTTTTAAGACTGCAGTGGAGATATGAAGAGAGGAAATAGGTTAAGAATGTTAAGAACCAATACCAAGCATATACAGTATATTATCTCCAGTAAAGAATTTCTACAGATGTTTGAGTACTAATAGATAACAGACACAATTTTGCATGGTATGGAGTAGAATAATAGTTCTACATGTGGAGCTATGCTATAGAGAACCATTTACAAACTGCTGAAGCTCCCCCATCTCAGCTAGTCCATGCCTGGTAGACAGTTGGATCACGGAAACATCTGACTATGTCTCTGCAAAGTGATTACATCATCCACTGAAGTCTACTGGGGTCCTCTGGAGGTCTTAGTGGCGGATGTAATAATTTTGCATCTCATTAAAGGGACATAGCCAGATACTTCTGCAAACCTCCCTCCACCAAACACAGAATGACCAGGGGGAGGCTTCCACAGCTCTATAATAAGTCTAGGGGACTATTGTAGGTTCTATAGAACTATTGTAGAACTGGGGGGAGGTATGGAGGGAAGGAGAAAATACCCACTTCCACAGAGACCAAAAGAAAGACATACACAAGGGTAACCCAGTAACAGGATACCAGCCAATGTTGGCCAATAGGATTACATAGTAGTGTTTTTTCTTCCAAAAATGGACGCTACCTGTAACCAATTGTATTTTTATACTACACGGGAATGAAGCAAGGGGAGGTTTTGTGTGTGCACGTATATGTGCCTGTATATAGCTAATCCACATTTTGTAGATGCAAACTATCCTTTGTTACCAATTTAAACCAACCAACATATGAAAATAAAATTGAATAGTAAATCTTGAAATGTACAGGCCATGTTAAAATTAAAAATCATAATAGCCAGCATCCAACAGAGAGACAGACACAAGTGTGTGTTGGCTATGGCCATGATATGAAGAAAAATTAAGTTAAGCTGCCAGTAGTGACTGGCCCAAAGTCATTTCACAAACTTCACAGGTCAGCTGGAACCTGAAACTGGCTTTCTCCAAATCTAGTCTGATACCCTGAGGCTACAATTGTACATTCACCTTTCTGGGAGTAAACCCCAGGTACTCTGTCAGTCTTAAATCTTTCTGTTTCTGTAATTCATTACACTACAGTTGTGGAGATTAAAGAAGATAGGGCAGGTCAGTTATTGTCTGGAACTAGTATTAGTATTAGTTATTGTCTGGAATTAGTTATTAGTATTGTCTGGAACTGAATGCTGCTCTGTCTATTCATAAGGAAAATATTTAATAAGCGAAGATGATTGTGCCTACTGTCTGAAAATATGGAATACAAGTTCCTTTTTACAGTGAAATCTACTGTTTATGGTGCAGAACTTAGAGCTGTCTCACAGAACTTGGATGCCTGAAGGTTATATATTTGTAAATGTGCATTGAACATCAACTTGATATTTGCTATTTAGTATCTACTGGAAGGCAGCTGTGTTGCCTTTTAAAATCTATAAATACAATTAAAAAAAAATCTTACCAAGAAAGAAGACAATATGATTTTAAAAAATAGCCTTCATGGTTAAAATTCTAGCTTTTGAGTCATTCTGCTTCTATTTTTATTTTCTAACATTTTTCCTTAGTTCTGGAAAAAAAATGTGCTTCTCTTTCTTTATTAGCTAGATCAACATGTAGTTTAAAATAATCAGTGACTGAACAGCACTTATTCTTTGAGGATAATGTTCTGTGTGGTCTGGATCATGCATTCAGTCATTGGCTTCCAAATGTTTGCTGAATACATCTCAGGAAGAAGATTATGCTTGATGGCTCCACCCTTGATATTGTGGCGGAGATCCTACATCAAGCAGGTGGACTGTAATACTCTGCCAGTGTAGTTCAGTGTCCTCCCTGTCCCATTATCTATCAAGTCCCAGAGGGGATCCTTCTGTTGCTGCTGGTGCTGACTGATGAGCAGGGGATACAACTGAAATGCTAGAGCAGCATCTAGTCTCAGTTAGGAGGGGGAAGAAAGGGGGGTGCAGTCATAGATGAACTGCATTCTTCTTTTCCTTCCCTTCAGAACCTAGCGCAGCTGCATTTTCATCATCTGAATTGCTTCCCCTTCTCTCATCTCTCCACCAATAAGCAGCAGCAGAAGTAGCAGTCCATCACAGAGCTCAACACTGATGTGCCCATACATTACTAATCACCCTTTGTATTCCACCCCCACCATTTAATGTAAATGCATTCATGGTGATGTCTATAAGGGGATGTTCAAAGCATGTCCATCGGTATACATTTAAGCTTCCACAACATTGCTACCAAAGAAGGTGGCCCCAGACAGTAGCACTGGAGGATTCCTGGGGTGCCACAGTGTTTCCTCCTGTCTCCAATGTTGTTTAATGTGGGAGACACTGGGTGAGGTCATTAAGGGTTTGGGGGAATAGTTGCCATCAGCATACTGATAACCCTAAATCTCTTTTGCTTCGCCAATTCATTGGGATAGCCTGGATACTGTAAGAAACTGTATCCCAGTAAAAGAAGCTCTGTGGATTGGTGATTCCTTGGTCTGAGGACTGGGGCAGGACCTATATGCATGAGGTTGCACTCCCTCTACAGGAGCAGGTGCACAGTTTGGGAATATTCTTGTTTCCTTCTCTATCATTTGTCCAAGCAGATTCTAAGACTCAGAGTTCACAGGTCCAGTTTTAACTGGATTACCAGCTATGGTCTTTCCAGACATGCATGGTCTGGAAAGATCATATCCGGTAAACCAGTTGATGGACTTGTAACTTGTATGTGGAGCTGCCCTTGAAGACTATTTGGAAGATGCAACTAGTGGAAAAGACAGCATCTAGGCTACTGTACAGAACATCATATAGAAAAAATAGGAAATTGGTTTTAGAGGAATTGCACTGGCTGCTGGCACACTTCTAGTTTGAATTGAAGGTAGTGGTGATGAAATTTAAAGACCTAAACAGCTCAAGCCCTCAGTATCCGAAGGAGCATCTTGCCCTATATACACACGACTGAGGTCTGTTGGAGTGGCCCTCTTCTAGAGAGAGCAATACATGGTGCAAGGACAAAGAAATGGTGCTCCTCTACTATAGCTCCACAGTTGTGGAATGCCTTGGAGGTGCAATGACTCTGGATTCATTCCATCAAGTGAAAAAATTGCTTTCTGTTATAGCCTTTAGAATCTAATGATTTCATCCAAATTTGTCCATGGGTCTGCTTTTATACTGATCTAACTTGTTTCAACTTGTTAAATTATTTCGTATGCTTTTCATTGGAACAAAATGTCTTTTACTGTTATGAGTTTTAAATTATCTTAAATTGTTTAGAATTGTACAGTACCCTGACATCCCATGATATAGAGTGTTATGTAAATATTATAATGGAATATAAAAAAAATTATAAAATAAAATCAATACAGGTTTGCAGTCACACACAACTCCATATCCATATCAATTTTACTGTAGGAAATACTGTGTTTCCATGTATGTACAGAAGGCAAACTGCAGTTTTCATCTGCTTGATTCAGTACAATAAACATCATCTTCCATCACTTAGATTTATATTGTAAATACTAACAATTTAAATAAATATCAGATGTTATACAAAAGAAAGAAGAGTTTACATGAATGCATGAATCCAATACCAACAAAGTGATCAGTTGTTCAGGGTGAATAGGACAATTAAATCCCACCTCCCCACCCCATGCAATTCTCCTCCAAAGCAACTTGACTGATATAATTACCAGTTTCCTTTTGAGGGCTACCTGTCAACAGCCCTACCTTCTCAAATGAGCTAAGAAAGTCCTATACATGCAGCAATAGGTGGTATATGAAGTTCATCCTTCAGCTAAAGAGAAATCTCATTATTCATTTGTATTCCACTAGACATATTCAGGATGTCAAAATTACATAATGATATGTAAAGAAACAGACCAAACTGAAAAGAACATTTTTTCCTACCATATATCAAATACACATAAACAGCTAGTTCTGAAATAGCACCTAGGTCACTCTGTTTTTAGATCTTCAGCTTATTCCCATTTGATTAATATAATCCTATGGCAGGAGGACTGATTTATAAAACCTTGATGTGGTGTGAAGCTGCTGTGACAACATAACCTTGTGTTGCTATTATTACAAGCAAAAAAGCAAGGGACATAGGCATAAGCTTGTGTTGTTAATGACATTTGAGTCAGTGGCAACTTCTTTTTTCCTCGTTCTTATACCTGTTCTTTATTTTATTCTGTGAAATACCTTGTAATGGGAAGTGAATAAGCCATTATTACTAACAACAGTGCAGCAGTCACAGCTAATGGAAGGAAGAGGTTTAATTTGATATGACAAAGATAAAAAAGCATTCTGCATTTATCACAGTGTTTTGTTGTTTTACTGTGGTAAATAAATCTCTGTCACAGCATCTGAAGGAGTTACCTGACCTTCATTCTTCAAGCACAGTTTTTGTTAAGAAAGCAGCTCTGCAACTGATTGGGTTTTTTGTTTTTTGTTTTTTGGGTTTTTTTCTTTTTCTTTTTTTTTGGAAAAACACAGATTCTTTTTAATAGATATTTTTAATGCTTCTCATATGCCCTCAATTTATTGTGATATTAAAGTTCTATTCTATGTATAAGAATGCTTGAGTTGATTTTCAGGAGCTTTGTCTGTATCTGGCTACAATAAATGCACTGATAAATTAAACTGACAAAGAAAGCAAGAAAGAGGTGCACGCTTTAGTAAACTATTAATAAATTTTTCCCTATTGTGAAATGGAAAGGACCATGGCAATTGTATAATACAAAGCAATGTTCATGCAATCCCATTAAAATTATAGGGCTTAAGTGTTAGGTATAAAAGCATATCCTATTCAATAATAGCCAAAACTGCTTGCTTGGAGTATTTACTAAGTTAGTCTAAGCAGAGTCATTTTGTAGAAGAGGAACCGTTTTGTATTAGATTTAGAAATACGTTAACTGTTGCTTTTATTAAACTGCTGGGGGGAAGGGATGAGGGGATATGGATGCAAACCAGACATTGCCAGTTCTTCAAGGACATCCTGTTTTTGTGCAACAGGCAGGATTGTGTTCATGAGCTGGGTCATGTAGACCTGATAAGGAATGTCTTAGCCCCCTCTCCTGGGAGCCATACACTAATGAGTCTTTGTTTAGAGTTTAGCCATACGCAGATTCTAAACCCCAAATTGCCTGGAAATACCTGGGGTTTTTTCTCCCCTCTGCCTCCTTCCTACTTCGTTGAACCTCCTGGACATCTTTACCCATCTCTGATTTCTGCTCCAGTCCCAGCCCTCATAATGCTTGATCTGTCAGAACACCCTCATGCTCAATCATAATCTTCTCACGATCTTCACCTCTCTTGCAGTCCCAGGTGCAGCCTCCCTTCTGTTCGGTCTCCTGCACCTGACCACTCTTTCCCTGCATTATCACTGTCATGGACCCAGGGCCCTTCTCCCACTCAATGCTGATTTCTGCCCTTGAATAGAAGATGGAAACTCCCTAGGTTCCATTAATTAAACGCTGCCACCATCCACTGAATTGAATCAAAATCCCTGTCTTCATAGCATAGTGGGATGCCACCAGGGAGCCAACAGTCTCTAAGGTTAGAGATCCCTTTCCTCTTCCCACACCCTCTGGGAAAGAGGAATCCTATCTAAGCGTGTCGCTGACACGCATGTGGAAAATAGAGAGCAGGGAGTTCTTTAAAGGAAAGCATTTATTCTAAAAATAGGCAATGTAAATACAGAAGATATCACTATACATGGAAGGCTTCTTCCCCCACCCCCACGTGCACTTAAAAGTTACGGGTGGCAGATGCTTACATCATATCAGCCAGAGCTTTCAAAAGAACAGAAATCCTGATGCGGCTATCTAAGAAACATCCTTGCTACTCACATCATTGATCCAGTGCCGAGAAAGTGTGCAGAGGCAGAGATGAGAGAAGAGGCCTAGCTGGTCCTCCCTGAAACTAGTGATATGCCTACCTCTGATTGATGCCCTTTGTTCTTCTCTTGCCTGATGGTCCCCTGAGGGTTTTAAAAACTTTATCACCAAAGCATGGCCAAGATTCTCACCTTTCTCAAAGGTTCTCACCTTTCTCCCACTGATTGGGCAATTATCTCTTGTGACCTGTGATGTTTTTTGTGATGCTGACCCACAATAAAATTTAACCTAACTCAGCACTCATTAACCCTTTGTATGCCTGGAGGAAGAAGTATCTCCCTCCAGCACTGTTACGTGGATAATGGGAACCCCCATTATCACAGTCACCTGCTCCTTTCACTACACTCTCTGTTGACATGCCTATTCTGGTTTCCACCCTATGCTCTCACATAAGTCCCATTTTCCCAGAACTGGCCCTTGTGGGAATACTGGCAACAACAGGTACAAGCCTGGTAGTTACCCAGACCCCCTCTGAAAGCCAGCTCTTAGCTTTGTGAGAGGAATTGACAAGTCTGTGAGAATCAAACCTTTCTTTGGTAGAGGTATTAGATGTGATTGCTGTGAGGAAAGAGCCTTTTTTTCATCCTAGTGCCTGCCCCCTTTCCTGTACCTGAGCTGCCTCCTCTGCAAAAGTATAATTTGAGATCTTGAAGAGGGCTCGATGGCTGTATCCCTTGTGGGATCAGGCAGGTGGTCTCCTGGGTGGTAATCAAACCCCTTATAAACCCCAGCTGACAATGGGGCAGTGGGAAGCCTTTTTCCCCCCACTACATGCCTGATGTTGGGACTTAAGATTTGAAAGCACTGTGATGAACACAAATCTGACTGAACATTGATCATGGATGGAGTGGGTTTTGTAAGAGTGGGTGAAGTTGCAATGTCTTTTGCTACAGAGCCCTGTGTTTTGCAGAGGTTTGTGTACAAGTTATGATCTGACATATACACATGTGGAACAACTGTTGGAGTGTATGTTGGCCAGAGAAGAGAGGGGTTGTTCTGGATATCAGAGTGACAGTAGGATGAGGAAGTGGAAGCCTGGATCCAGTGGAATCAAAATGAGGAGAGGGTGGCAGCACATTTAACTGAGGGACAACCCTGGAGCCATGAGCAGAGAGCATTGTTGGTAACCAATAGGGACGACATGTTTTATGTCATAAAAGAGAAACAATGAGACTCTCATGCAGTTTTGGTGTTGGTTTCTTGAAAAAGTCAAGCAATATACCAACTGGGATGCAGAAAAGGTTGGGGATCAGGCAGCTTTGGCTAATTGCTTTGTCAACCAATCCCTTTTATTAATCAGTGATTATTGTAAAATGGTCTGGAAAACCATTGGAGGAGATACTGAGAATTGCCAATCAGGAACTAGAGAAAGAAAATAAAAGAGACCCAGAAAGAAAATAAACTTTTAAAGAAGATGGCTGAGGTAGTGAAAGTGGCAGGTGTGTTTCAAGCTGACAAAGGCCATGGGGGTGGCAACATGCAGAGTGCTGTTAGAGAAAGAGGTAGAGAATGTGATGGTGAGCAGTGTGGAGGCAGCATCAATGACAGACAGAAGAACAGACAGGACCAAACTTGTTTTTTGTTGTGGCCAACCAGGACACTTTTGCAGGGAGTGTCCACAGGTTATGGCCGAACAAGAAGGATTTGATCAGGGAGATTTTGCTCAGCTGGCCATTCCCGTGGGGTCTCCATCATGCTCCACAAGCCTGAGCATCTCTTGGGAGGAAGGTGCACTGAGCAGCTACAATGAAGGTGCCCTGAGGACAAAGCCAAATCTGGGTCTGGACTGCTTGCTGCAATGTCTCTTGTTGCCTTTTTACTGGATACTAAGGAGCCTCTTGTTTCTGCTTCTATTGAAGGCTATTCTTTGCTCTTTGATACAGGTGTTACTTTTTCCCTATTAAATGATATCCCTCCCTAGTGGTTATCTACCGAGAACCAAACAGCAGGGGGAATGGGTAGAAAACCTATATTGTTGCATTTTACTGTTCCCATCCAGGTTGAATTTCAGTCTCACTCTCTAAAGCATCAATTTCTGGTTTATTCTAAAATTCTCTCCATGGGTAGAGACTTCTTATATAAACCTGAGAGTAGCCTAAGCTGCACTCCTGACAGCGTGGGTCTGTTGTTAACTTTCCATATGAAACTCTCCCTGATAGCAAGCCTCATAGTTCATGCCTTCCTCCAGATATTTGATATTTGTGCATGTCCCCATGAGGTACTTCAGACACTGATGTTGGACTTTTGTTGTCAGCTGAACCCATAAAGATTCAAGTCAAGGTGTCATTCCATACCCCAGTGCTACTTTCATTAGAGGTGAAAGAAGGCATTCACTATATCACAGAGGGATTTATTAAACTTGTTCCCCAATGGACTCTCTGTAACACTCCTATCCAATTAGTGAAAAAATTACCCAGGAAGGAAAGGGACCCTGTGAAGAGGAGGTTTCTACATGACTTATGGACAATCAATCAGTGTCATTCCATTCCATCCCCTTGTACCAGATCCTGCCACAATTATCAATCAGCTACCTTGGAGTGCTCAATAGCTCTTGATTATTGATTTAATGTCTGGGTTTTTGTTTTGTTTTTTTTATTTCTGTCCCTCCAGATAGCTGGTACCTGTTCAGATTCATGTGGGAGACGCAATCTTATTGTTGGGCCAAATTATCCATGAGATTCAAGGACTCACCAATGATCTTCTCACAGTGTCTCAAAATAGTGCTACAAGGGTTCCACTCCACATGAGGTTCCACCATGGTGCTTTGCTTAGATGATATCCTGATGGCAAACTGGGCCACTGAATTTCTTCATGATGATGATAAGGATCTTCTTGACTATTTACACTCCAGAGGACATAAGGATGGCCCTAAGAAAATCCAGTGAGTTTCCCAGAGGGTTCATTTTGACAACAGACAAATAGACCCAGCATGGATGCAAGCCATCATTCAATGTTCCCTTTCCCCCCACCTTCCACCAAAAGTGAGGCTCCCTAGGTCTCATCAGGTTTGCTCAACCATGGCTACTAGGGACAGGAAACTGTCTAAATCTTTACATGTCCTCACTGTCAAGATGACCCCTGATCCCATAGTCTAGACTGATGACAATGAACAGACCTCCAAGCTGCTCAAACAAAGTATGGCCAACTCCTTCTCTCTTAAACCTCCTAATTACACTAAGCTATTTTGTCTGTGCACAAACATGCTGGAGCTGGGTCCTTACAAGAAAGCTGGGGCCAGGCCAGCACCCCATTGCTTTTTTCTCACAGCAAATTGACCAGGCAGCTGAGGGCACCTCTCATGCCAAAATTTTCACTTTGGGACATGAAACTTCTGTTTGGACTTCTCATGAACTCACACCTTTATTATGTAAGGGCACTACACAGGTCTTTTCAGCATGTTGACAGTGAAAGTTCAAGTCAGAACTCCTGACTGAACTGAATATCACCTTCCATTCCTGAGGCCCCCTCAACCCGGCTATTCTGATTCTAGATCTGCCCCTACCAGGTAACTCACACAGCTTCCTGGAGGGACCACAGCAAGGCTGCAGTTTCAGTACTGCACAACACACACTAGAGAGCAGCCAGAGATTAAACATATACAATCCCTATTATAAATTTCTCCAAACAAAGATAACAGTACAATGAGTTAAGACCTATTTTTTTACAATAATGGTATCAGGATCTGTACATCCACAGAAGTTTTGTGAAAACTAACAATATTTCAACAACAAGTCACTTCATATACATAAAGCCTTGGCTCTCTATTCTGCTTTCCCACCTACTATGGCTCCACCATAGCTACAGTATCCTTATTGCTCCACACACAGACCCTGCCATCCTTTTATAATTTAATTAAATTTTAATTTTTTTTGTGTGTCTGGAAACATAAAGAATCATGTCAAGATGGTTGCCATACATAAAATATATCCCCTTAAAAACAGTCTCTCTATTAGTTTGAATAGCATATTCAAAAGTTTCTTTAGGGGCAGGGGCTCTTTGAAAGAAGCCCTTACACCAACGTCTTAGAATGATTTTTTTTTTACTTTAAACATAATCAAACTTTATTTTATGGACCATAGACCCAAAGTAATGAACCATCCAACGGTACGGTATAGAGAAAATACACCAACTAAAAATAGGATGTAAATATATAAATAGAATAGATGATAAATAGGTTATAAGAGCATAAAATAGGACACAAATGCATAAAATAGTATAAAATACTATAAAAATACATGAAGTAAACTAAAATAATAGACAATATGGATTATTAGGTAAAATATAAATAGGCGTTCATTAATTCCCTCTCATTAAAACAATAGGATTGGATTTATCTTAAGCCATTTTGGCACTAGAGTGGAGGAGCGTTTCACCACATGTCATGAGCGGTGTTTTTTACTCTGACTTATCCCGATTCCTTTCTACACGCCTTCCGGTTTCTATGGAAGTAAAGTGGAGAAAATCATTTGTAGCTTCTGCATTGTCAATTCTCATGGAATTCTTATTCCCCTCCCTCGCTTCACCCTGCCACCACTGATTGGTCAATTTAAAAAAAAAAAGTTGCAGAAACCATTGCTATGTCTTAGCACAAGTGATGTGAATCAATGTAATGCTTCTGCATAGAATCATAGAATCATAGAAAAGTAGAGTTGGAAGAGACCACACGGGCCATCCAGTCCAACCCCTTACCATGCAGGAATACCCTCAAAGCACTTCCAACAGATGGCCATCCAGCCTCTGCTTAAAAACCTCCAAGGAAGGAGACTCCACTACACTCCGAGGCAGCATATTGCACTGCCGTACAGCCCTGACTGTCAGGAAGTTCTTCCTGAGGTTCAGGTGGAATCTCCTTTCCTGCAGCTTGAATCCATTGCTCCTTGTCCTGGTCTCAGCTGCAGAAAACAAGCCCTCTCCCTCCTCTACATGGCATCCCTTCAAATATTTAAACATGGCTATCATGTCCCCTCTTAACCTTCTCTTCTGCAGACTGAACATACCCAGCTCTCTAAGTCTATCCTCATAGGGCATGGTTTCCAGGCCCTTCACCATTTTGGTCACCCTCCTCTGGACCTGCTCCAGCTTGACCATGTCCTTCTTGAATTGGGGTGCCCAGAACTGGACACAGGATTCAAGATGAGGTCTAACCAAAGCAGAGTAGAGTGGTACCAGTACCTCGCTCGATCTAGACACCATACTCCTATTGATGCAGCCGAGAATTGCATTGGCTTTCTTGGCTGCCGCATCACACTGCTGACTCATGTTCAGCTTGTGGTCTATTAAGACTGCTAGATCCCTTTCACACGTACTGCCATCCAGCCACGTGTCCCCCATCCTATATTTCTGCATTCCATTTTTTCTATCTAAGTGTAGGACCTTACACTTCTCTCTGTTGAATTTCATTTTGTTAGCCTTGGCCCAGCTCTCCAATTTGACCAGGTCATTTTGAATTTTGATCCTGTCCTCTGGCGTATTAGCAACCCCTCCCAATTTGGTGTCATCTGCAAATTTGATGAGCATGCCCTCTATTCCTTCATCCAAGTCATTGATGAAAATATTGAACAGCACTGGGCCCAGGACAGAACCCTGTGGCACCCCGCTAGTCACTTCTCTCCAGGATGAAAAGCAGCCATTGGTGAGCACCCTTTGGGAATGGTCAGTCAACCAGTTACAGATCCACCTGACAGTAGCTTTGTCCAGCCCACATTTTACTAGCTTCTTTGCAAGAATGTCATGGGGAACTTTGTCAAAGGCCTTACTGAAATCGAGATATGCTACATCTACAGCATTCCCTTCATCTATCAAGCTAGTAACTCTATCATAAAAAGAGATAAGATTAGGCTGGCATGATTTATTTTTAAGAAATCCATGTTGACTTCTTGTGACTACCACGTTGCTTTCTAAGTGATTAGAAACTGACTGCTTAATGATCTGCTCCAGGATCTTTCCGGGTACTGACGTCAGGCTGACTGGGCGATAATTATTTGGGTCCTCTTTTTTTCCCTTCTTGAAGATGGGGACAATATTTGCGCTCTTCCAGTCTGCTGGAACTTCTCCTGTCCTCTAAGATTTCTCAAAGATTATAGCAGGCGGTTCCGAAATGACCTCTGCCAGTTCTTTTAATATCCTAGGATGCAATTCATCTGGCCCTGGAGACTTGAATTCATCCAGTGTGGCCAGGTATTCCTGTACCATCTCTCTACCTATTATGTGCCGCATTTCCACTGCTTCCTCCCCTGCTCCCCAACCGCCAGGTTGAGTGCTTGTATCCTTCTGGGAAAAAACTGAGGCAAAGAAGGTGTTAAGTAGTTCTGCCTTTTCTCTTCCCCCTGTTAGTAATTCACCATCTTCTCTGCGCAGCAACCTTATCGCCTCTTTCTTTTTCCTTTTGCTGCGGACATATTTAAAAAATCCCTTTTTATTATAGCGGAGTGCCACAGGGTTCTGTCCTGGGCCCAATGCTGTTCAATATTTTCATCAATGACTTGGATGAAGGAATAGAGGGCATGCTCATCAAATTTGCAGATGACACCAAATTGGGAGGGGTTGCTAATACGCCAGAGGACAGGATCAAAATTCAAAATGGCCTGGTCAAATTGGAGAGCTGGGCCAAGGCTAACAAAATGAAATTCAACAGAGAGAAGTGTAAGGTCCTACACTTAGATAGAAAAAATGGAATGCAGAAATATAGGATGGGGGACACGTGGCTGGATGGCAGTACGTGTGAAAGGGATCTAGCAGTCTTAATAGACCACAAGCTGAACATGAGTCAGCAGTGTGATGCGGCAGCCAAGAAAGCCAATGCAATTCTCGGTTGCATCAATAGGAGTATGGTGTCTAGATGGAGGGAGGTACTGGTACCACTCTACTCTGCTTTGGTTAGACCTCATCTTGAATACTGTGTCCAGTTCTGGGCACCCCAATTCAAGAAGGACATGGTCAAGCTGGAGCAGGTCCAGAGGAGGGCGACCAAAATGGTGAGGGGCCTGGAAGACATACCCTATGAGGATAGACTTAGAGAGCTAAGTGTGTTCAGTCTGCAGAAGAGAAGGTTAAGAGGGGACATGATAGCCATGTTTAAATATTTGAAGGGACGCCATGTAGAGGAGGGAGAGGGCTTGTTTTCTGCCGCTCCAGAGACCAGGACAAGGAGCAATGGATTCAAGCTGCAGGAAAGGAGATTCCACCTGAACCTCAGGAAGAACTTCCTGGCAGTCAGGGCTGTCCGGCAGTGGAATATGCTGCCTCGGAGTGTGGTAGAGTCTCCTTCCTTGGAGGTTTTTAAGCAGAGGCTGGATGGCCATCTGTCGGGAGTGCTTTGAGGGTGTTCCTGCATGGCAGGGGGTTGGACTGGATGGCCCGCGTGGTCTCTTCCAACTCTACATTTCTATGATTGTTTTTAATGTCTCTGGCCAGTCTAAGTTCGTTCTGTGCTTTAGCCTTTCTGACCTTCTCCCTACATCTCCTGGCTACTTGCTTAAATTCTTCTTTGGTGGTTTCCCCCCTCTTCCATTTCCTGTACACGTTTCTCTTAACGCTTAGCTCAGCTGAGAGTTCTTTAGTCAACCATTCTGGTTTCTTCAGATGCCTTCCATTTTTCCTCCTTATTGGCACAGTTTTAGACTGTGCCTTCAGTATCTCCCTTTTAAGGAACTCCCATGCCTCCTGAACTCCTTTCTCTTTCACTATTCTTGACCACGGAATTTCAGCCAGCAGCTCCTTAAGTTTACAGAAGTCCGCTTTTTTAAAATCTAAGACGAGTGTCTGGCTACACTTATCTTCTCCTTCCCACTGAATGCCAAATTCCAATAGGGCATGGTCACTCCCCCCTAAAGATCCAACCACTTCTACCTCATTAACAAGGTCATCTCTATTGGTCAGGATCAGATCTAGAATATTTGATCCCCTTGTCGCCTCTTCCACTTTCTGGACCATGAAATTGTCTGCAAGACAAGCAAGAAACTTGTAGGAAAAAACGCAGCAGAAAAGGTTTGGGTGGTTTACATTGGAGTTTTTCCACTTTTACAATACATTGGTTTCACGTTGATGTTAACTGCGCTAAGACCTCAACTCGTGCAGAAACACGGAGGACAGAACAACGTCAAACTGGTTTAATGTGCAGATGTAAAAGTGACAATACGATGCTACCGCGATGTATCAGCCTTATGTGGAAAGGGCCTTAAAGTGCATTGCCCAGTATCTCGACATAGTTTTGATACTTCTCTCTCTCTGATCTTATTAGCTGGTGACAGAAATTTAGCAACTGATAGAGTTACGTTCAGACATATATCCTCCAACAGGATTTTTACATAGAGGTTTTCTTAATGGTCTGGCATAGAGCTCAATAAAGGTGAGATCAAATGAGGGTGACTCTGACTATAGAAAATACAGGATAGTAAAATATACAACATTGATTCAACATCTTCTGACTCGCAAGGACAAAGCCTTGAGAAAGTGGGCAACAAAGCAAATCTGCAAAAAGTAATTGTGAGGGGAAAGTATTGCATCTGGCCTTAGTAAATAATATGTGATAGTTTGGCACAGTCAAGTTATTTAAATAAGTATCCTGACAGAAGAATCCCACATACTGAATATTTAAAGCACTGGATGAACAGGAAACATATTCCTCAACTTTCAAATTTTCTCAGAAACTTCTGCACACTTTATTTTTGTCTTTCCCTTTTTCACCTTCTCTGAGCACTCATTGGAATGTGATACTATATTCTTCCTAAAAGTTTTTGGTGCAGCACTACAAATTCTCTTCATGTTAGTGAAGTCATTAATAGTGTTATCACACAGCAGGATCAACTCATACTATGTTATCCCCATACTGTCTCATTTGTATAAAAAATGACCCCTCTCAAACATACTAAACTTGCTGAATTCCATCCATGCTTACAAACATTGTCTCGCCCACATTCTGCTAATCATTCTTTAATCCTTACCCCCATTGCTATCTATCACTCATGGCTGGTTCCTTCCTTCATTCAGTTGAAGTGTTTTATCTCCAAAGATACATCGCTAAGATCTTCACCTTTGTTGGCCATCTCAGTAACCTTTCAATTAGGTTCTATAAAAAATAATGATTTGTGCACAGAAAATGTTTAATTCATACTTGGAAACTGACCCAGCTGAAACCTCAACTGATAATTTATAGTGCCTTGTTATAAGGGAAAAAAAGTTATAGCTTAGATTTACAAAATAGCAAGTTTCACACTGAGTTGCCAGTATTAAATCAATTTTCCTCACCAATCTACTCCCATCTTAAATACAAAGAAATTCAGTTGAGTAAAGAGTGTTGGTAAACATGGGCCTAGTATAAAAACATTAGAAGTATCTGAAGAATGGGATATGAAGAAGAGCATAAAGAACTGTCAGTAGCATAAAATAATGCAATAAAAGCCGTCACCATAAATACTTGTTATTTTTCATGCTCAAGGGCATAAATAACCAAATGTTACTCTAGACAACCTGAGAATGCAAACTAGCAAGGGCGTCATTTGAGACAAGCACAGATAGCACTTAACTTTCAAATCGGTGCTCAGTTTTCAATGGCAGTTTTAATGAGGAATACATAAAAAAATTAGTTTTCTCTTTAAGATAAAGTACATTATATGCTGAAAAGAATTATAACTTAGTGTTAGAACATAAGCTTTATGTCTGTGATGAAGATATATCTTCAATGGTTGCATTCTTGTGATAATAGCATCCTGCCCTTATCTTGGTAAAGGCAACACAGCTGTGTAAGTGTTGGCTAATTTCCAGGTAACCCAAAAGCTAACACTGAGATTCAGAAATAGCATTATGCAAAACCTCCAGAAGATTGCCAACTGCAATCTGGAACCCTGTTTGAGCAAATGTATGAAAACTTCCCAATCCTTGAAGTAAGAGGTTTTATAAGAACAGTACTTAAAGGTGAAAAAAGGCTTGAGAAAGATAAGGAAATGAGCAGGGATGTTTGCCTATGCTGTTATGTCTTTGGGAAACATGGTTGACTCTAGATAAATGATCCAAACACCCACTTCCCATATAGAGATCAGAAGACCAGGCTGACAATTTTAACATGAGCATTCCCTGTGTTACACATGATGTGATACCATGAGTCTCACATGTAGCTACCCTTGCTGAGCTACCAAGTTCAAAGGGATCAGGGTTTTACCCTGTTTTATGGGGGTCCCGGGAGGGACACCAAATTGCTATCAAAATTATACAAGTTGGGGAAATTAGTTCAGAGCATAAGTTGGCAAAAGGAGAGGCAGAGTAACTTAGCGGAATCTTGTAACCCAGTGTCTACGGGGTCAGGCCGAGTCAAGAAGCAGACCGCTTGGAAAATAATGAATGATCTTTATTAAAACAGGCACACAATGTAAGCAACACAAGCACACAGATAACTAAGGAAAATAAAGGTGTGAGTAAGACTGTGGGATTTTCAGAGGGATAGTTGGTTCGGGTGATACAGAACCTGTCCTGAAGTCCGGAAGAGAGCGAAGCTGGGGTTCGATGTATCTCAGCACATGGAGCTGTGGGGAAGCTTGCCAAGCGATGCGGCAGCAAGGCGATCTGGAACTCGGGAGCGATCCGAGGGAGTGCTCAAAGTCAGAGGTTTTTATAAGGAGAATTGTGACCGCAGGCTAGGTCAGACTTTGGGAAAACAATAGATTTGGAGCTGGAGACAAAGCCTCCGAAAGGTCAGAATTTGAATGACTGAATTATAGCCGAATTTATCAATAGAGTAGCCGGTATGCAAACGTGGAGTTCTTGAGCATTGTATAGCTTGATCATCAAGCTGCCAGTGCGAGGCAGAGGATCTTTTGAGAGTTTCTTGCATACCTAATGAAGGTACTTGCCTTGAGGTCTCCTAAAGCGGTGAGTCGGCTGTTTCTGGCCTGTCTGTATTGTCTAGGAATATTACGGCGATTATCAGCCGAGCCTGTATGCGTGCTTGTCCGGGGGCCTCGCAAGCACGTGGAAGGGATATATGAGGCCGAATTAGTGATATCAATAGATATCTTTTTATATCCCCAAAGCTCGGGCTAGCCAGGGCAGTAACAAGGGCTTCCTACCTGCTCCAAAAGCTACAAGGTACACAGACCTAAACATAGCACACAAACCACATGGAATGGGTTCTGAGGACCTAGCCTTACTTTCCTTTGCAAGCTTAAGTGCTTTGCTGGTGTGTGTATGTTCCTGACATGTTCTGCCCTAATGCTTCAGATCCCACACCACTAGCCCCAAGTTAGGGAGTGCTTCCCAGGGCAGTCATATGCAAGGCCCTTGCAATTTAATGTGGCTCATGGACACGTGGACCAGATAGGCGTGGCTGTCAAACTACAGACCAAGATAGAAAGGGAGACAGATTCTCAACTCAACAGTAGCTCTTTGGCTCAACCACACAGATTCATACTCACACGTATTCCGGCAGATTTGGCAAGGATTCCTACTGTTCCCTAGGTCTGTTTACTGAACCACATGTGTTGACTCACAGGACAGAAAAACGGGGTTTTGCACATGTTACTCCACCAATCTTGTTACCCCAAAATGTGGGTGTCTCAGGGGACCACCTGCGAAGCCACTGCCTCTGTTCAAAGATGGAGAATAAATTAGTTCAAATTAGGAGGTCTGTGAGAGGGCGGTAACCTAACGAGACCTTTTCATCAATATTTATGCGGTCTTGCAGGAAAGAACTAACTAGAGATTCTAAAATAAGCTACAATGTGTTTTATTGAAAGTTTAATCAAACACACAAAAGCACAAACACTCGCACACTCACACAAGAACTAACTGAAAGATAAAGAGAGGAAAGTTGTGGATAGAGGAGTTTTCTTGGAATGGGCAATACTTACCAATCCAGAGAGCAGAGAAGAAAGCAGCAATGTGGCTTAATCTCGCACCTATAAAGCGTACTTGGTCAGAAATCAGAGCAACAGCATGGTACTCAGCTAGTGAGATACTGCATCAAACTGCTTAAAATGGATGGGTTTTATACCCAAAAGCTATCTGGAAGGCATGGGTGTGAATGATAAATAGATATTGTTTATTATGGTCATAGACCAGTAAAAAAGTTACACCAAAATAGTACCAAGGTCAAAAAAACCTAAGTACTGATACAAGTGGACATAAAACATGAATAAAAACAGCGTAAAAAACTTGGTGGGTGCAAATGGCTTTCTGGTTGAGCAAACAATGGAGGTTGCCACATGGACAACGGGGTCTGGATGAAGTTAATGCCCTTAGTGTTAGGTGACAAAGCATGAATGGCTGTTGTAATAGCTCTGTAATTAGGGTCAGATAAGGGAACAATACATGGAAACATCTAGGTGCAAGGAAGCAGGGCTGAAACAATCAGCTTTTTGGTTGGAACTTCCCTTTGCTATTGGGTGAAATCAGAGATATTGTAGCTTCAGTTTAAGCCTATTATCTCCAGAGCTGCCTGGTAATCTGTCTGACAATGACCTTGGCTATGCCTAGAGGGGATCGTCTGACCTGCTTTGCAATCACATGTGTTGTCAGTAATTTTCCTCTCCCCCACTTGACCTTCCAGTCACCTGGAGATCCATTTTATATCAATACCAATTAATGTACTTTGCCAATTAAGTTATTCATCAATTAAACCATATCAGATCTGGGGGGCACACAGGCCAATAACAGTGGTTTCTCAGCTTTAGGAGTTCCTGGATAGGCAGATTACCTAGATCCATTTCAGTCTGTTTTCAGCCCTGGTTATGGGACAGAGATAGCTTTAGTCACCTTGGTGGATAACCTACTCCGGAAACTGGACAGAGGGAGTGTGTCCCTGTTGGTTCTGCTGGACCTCTCAGCAACTTTTGATGCATCAACTATGGTATCCTTCTGAGTCACCTCTCTGGGATGGAGCTAATTGTACAGTGGTTCCATTCTTTCTTGGAAAGACACTCAGAAGGTGGTGCTGGGGGATTCCTGCTCCATTTCATGCCCATTAGCTTGTGGAGTCCTTCAGAGTTCAGTCTTGCCCCTTATATTATTTAACATATACATGAAAATGCTTGGAGAGGTTGTCTGGAATTTGGGGGCCAGGTGTCACCAATATGCTGAAGATACCCAGCACTGTTTCTCCTTCCCAAGTCAAAACACTTTTATGCTGTAAGGCTTTTACAAATCAACCAGGGCTGGGATTTTAATGTTGGGTGGTGCTGTTTTTAAGGTTTATGTATAGCCTTTTAATGACTCAGTCCAGAGATTTTTTGCTGTTAGTATTCCAGAACAGAAAGCTGAGCTGCAAATGAAACTTAAATTCAGACACCAATAATTGTATTAATTTTCCAAGACATTTATTGGCGAGCAGTAAGGCAAGCTGAGCTTAATAAAATCAAGAAAGCATTACAATGTAATATTTATCATTATTAGTCTTATTCACTATGTCTTTCTCACTGTATATGTTGATTATTTAGTTTTTTATCCTATTTTGCCTAAAGATTTCAAATTAGGTTTTACATTGAAAAAAAGTAGCATTTAATGATTCTCTAATATATGGCTTCTTATTTTGAAGAGCCTGACTGCTGTAATATACACACATAGTTTGAAAATCTGTACTGAAAATGCCATGGACTGCATAAACTCTATAGAACTCTGGTCCAGGCCGTATGAAGGACTTTATTATCAGTATAAGTCTACCTGGGCTCTAAGATCTTCAGGGAAGAGGCTTCTCTCTGTCCCTCCACCTTCACAGGCTCTTTTGGTTGGAACAAGAGAGAGGGCCTTCTCAGCGGCTGCTCCAGACTTTGGAACTCCCTCCCTTGAGAGGTAAGGATGGCCTCTTCCATTAGCAAGTCAAAACATTTTTGTGCAGTCAGGTTTTTATAACCTGACTAGGATTCAGCTTTCATTGCTGTGTGGTGCTATTTTCAAGATTTGCATATAGTTTTTAATGAATTTTAATATTTTAATAGCTAATGTTTTACATTTTTAAATTCTATATTTGCTTTTTAAATGTTATATTTATACTTTTCTTAATATTTTGTGTTGTTTTAAATATGTTGTTAGCTGTCTCAAGTCCCATTATTGGGAGAAAAGTAGGATATAAATGATGGTGATGATGATGATGATGATGACTGAATTTTATACAGGATGAATTGCCAATTACAGCATTTTTTCCATAGGAAACAGCATTTTCTGCACAGGAAATAATACTTCCGTGTTCAAATATTGGTCAAAGTTCTCAATCAGCTACCTAGTTAACTACTGGTTGACACCTCAGCCCATCCGTGCAACATACCAGGTAGAATTTGCTGCCAGTGACAGGGATCTGTTCTCCTGTTGATTAGGGCACAGCAAACTGACATTTCCACCCTTCCTGTGAGCATTCTTCAGTGTGTCAATCAGCAGGAAGATTCTTGTTGCAATTTCTCCTCCCACCAAAGATCACTCATGGGAAAGGGGTTGGAATATCAGTCTACCATGTTTTGATAGACAAGAAGATAGACCTGCATTGCTAGTAGTAGCTGCTGCCCAGTAGTCAGTATTGGAAGACTTTTACCATCCCTATGTATTCCCTGGGGATCGTAAAAGTCTTCCAGCACCAACTTACTAGATAGCAGCTGCAGTGACTAATGGAGATCTTTTATAATTCCTATGTATTCCCTAGAGCCAGCATGGTTTAGTGGTTTGAGTGTTGGACTACAACCCTAGAGAATTTGATTCCCCACTTGGTCACGGAAACCCATTGGACGACATTGGGTGCATCACACTCTTAGCCCCCGTGATAGGTTCTCCATAAGTCAGAAATGACTTAAAGGCACACAACAACAATAACAACAACAATGTATTCCCTGCTCTATTTAAATGCATAGGGATCATGAATGTGAATGAGTTGTGAATGTGTAACTCTTAAGTTTTCTCCACACAATAAACACGTGCAAACTTTGTACAGAATAAATATTGAATTACAAGGATTATCATCAGTCTAGGATTCTTCTTGCCAGAGTTGCTAATTGGCCAAAAACTTTTTTAAAAAATGTTTTCACGTTTTTTTCATCCCTAATCTATCTTGCCTTTAGGTTGCTGTAGTTTATAATAGGTCATTGGAAGGGCTTAATTTGCAAGTCTGACTGCCGAGTTGTGAATATCTGAGGAAATCCCTCAAAATTTGTACTTTCATTTGCCCAAAAATTGCCCCAATACAACAGTTTGCACAATATTTTTTTAAAATGAAACATATTTTTATGCAAAAATGTTGTCTTTTATTCCACATGCAATATTTTTAGTGAAATGAAATTTTCAGGAAAAATCCCAAAATGTGAACAATCATGTAAAAAAAGAAATGCAAACATATTTTGAGATATGTCAAAATATTCCTTATCATGGCTGGGAGAATTTTTAATTTTCTTTATATCATAGTTAAATTTCTCCTCTTACCTTATCAAGTTTGATAAATCTGTGGAGAGCTTCTTCCTGACAGATTAGAAAATACCGGATTTGATTATTTGCCTCAGCATAAGGGTAGCACCATACTAAGATGACACTTGACTATCACAACCCTGCTTGTGAACTATGAGATCGAAGGCTCTGATTTCAGCAGGAATGGGGGAGATGTACTGAAATCCTCCCCTTGCCTTTTGTGGTAGCACCCACGTAGACTTCTTCAACTTTATTTTATTTTGTTTTTTTAAAGTTATCTCACTACAGTTTCACAATGGCTTCCATTTCTTTGTCCCCCCCCCCCCACTCCCGACATTATCCAGTATAATTTGAAGTTATTTGGGAATAAGGAGAATAAGAACAAAGTTACATGAACACTAGGCTATCCAAATCATTTGGGGACCAAGAAAATAACATCTAGCCCACAGAGAGAAAAGCTGTGTTGCTACACCTGTGATCTCTGATCACCAGCAATAGTAGGGAATGTTCACCATTAACTCCCCCTCATACAAATATTTAATTCAAATCTCACCATGCCTTCAAATTAGCATAGCTCATAAGAATAGTGTTATCTTCTCAGATGATTAATATCTTCCTATGTGTTCATCTATAATTAGTAAGGTTCTTTCTTTTAAAACCACAAACATCCAAAGCACTGGATGCACTAACAAAATATAGTTTGTGACCTGAATCCTGCTGGATAATCATAACTAGAATAAACCCATTAATTCATTTGTTGACTAGTGTTACCCTAGGAGGTTAGGGACTTTGAGGTCTACTTGCAATGCCAGCATCTCCTTAGAATTTGGGGAATTGCAGCTCAAAGGAGGCCTGCGAGAGGAGGGTAATAGCAGGATCTTTTCACTAATTGTAGAGAGGACTCCAGTTAAAAGTTAAACAGAATATTTTATTAGGAATTAACAAACAGGAACTCTCAAGAACTCTCAAGAACCATACAAGGCTATTGGAAAATGAGGCAAAAAAGGTTGGATAGAGAGACATTGGGTGGAAAGACCTGAAGCAGAAGGTCAAGGCAGAGTAGCTCAGACAGCACCTGGGGGTAGCTTAGAAGAACAGGAGTCTGGGTTATCACATGCAGTGTGATACACACAATGTACTAAAATTTGCTGGGGTCAAAGTTTGGATTTGTATACCCTATTTCCTATCTTGAAGGGGATACATGGACAAAACAGTAATTGCTTTCTTACAGGGTTGACAAAGAAGTCTGGCATAGGCTGATTGTCTTAACTCTAGGTGACAAAACACTGATGTCATGACAATCTCTTAATGTCTGGTTGGGCAGAGGAGCCTAGAGAGGATTTCTGTAGGATAGGATCACAGTAGGATCCCTGATTGCTTCACCTAGGCAGTTTTGCCTTCCATTGTATATGGGTGTGCATGTAGCCTGAGGTCCTGAAAAGATTATCACAAACCCATTAGCATTGGGTTTTCCCAGCTAATCCTCTTTGAATTTATGACTTGACCATGTCTGAGATCATTCTGACCTGGCAATTTGCTTTTGGCTAGCACACTTTCAAACATGTTTTTCAGCCATAAATATGTTCAATTATGAAAATAGCATATCCTACATGGTGGCGGGGGAGCAGGTAAGGTATGGTAACAATACTGAGTCAACAGACAGGTAAATTCTATTGATTCAATGGGTCTACAGTTGTGTATAACAAGAATTAAAGCCTATTCAGACTGGACTGTGCTGCAGAGGGCTGGGTCTATTTCTACTATATTCAGGATAGAACTGATCCGTTGGATGTCTATGTAATTCCAAAACACTAGGTAAAATGATGTGATTTCATGGAAGATCTGTGCCCTCAGTCAGAATAGCCCATTTTAAATACTTCCTCATTCTGAAGCCAAACAGTAATATAATTCCTTGAAATGTCACAGTAGCAATATCTCTTTAGATATGGTACTGGAGAGATGATACTGAGACAGTCATTACTTCTGATTTGGACATAAGAGGAAGCAATCAGAGGGAATTAGTACATGTTCCTTGTCAAATATTTGTCATCTTACTGTGCCAAAATAGCCTTGGAAACTGGCCCCAAGAACAGATTCCACTAACAACATACACTGAAATAGCAATATAAAGGAACAGTCTTGAAAGTCACATTACACGTTGATCCTAGCTTGAGTTCTGGTTCTGAGACAAACATGGGAAAGCTGGAAAATTTTAAGTGCAGCTTATGATTTGTTCAAATCCAGTGTTAACATTTCTGTCCCTTTCCTTGAAAAATCCTCCTTTGAAACAAATACTCTCTTTTTTGCACTTTGTCATTACATGCAAGTCCCACTCTGGTTCTACCCATCAAGTTTGCCCTTGTCAAGACCTACACAGTCATTGCTGCATTTTTTTTTTCAAGGTGAAAGGAGCAAAATTAGAGGCAGTATTCCCGTTAATGGTATGACATTGTTTAGTACAAGGTCACTGAATGAATAATATTTCAGCATTTTGCTACCCTATTTCACAGTTCCCAGACAGCCAATTTCTTCCTTTTTAATCTGCCTTTCCAGATAATTTGAATTAAACCAATTAAGATCTAGACAAAGACAAGCCTGGTCTGCACTGCTTGTATCTAGATGCATATTTAAACTGCCCACAGTTATCTGAGGGGTACTGAAGTGTGTGCTTGTCCCCTGTCTTATCACATGGCTTGTAAACAGCTGCAGGGCTGGATTGAGAACTGATTTTTGGAATGAGTCCGAAACATGCTCAAACCTTGGGAGTACTTAACATTTGATGAACTTTAACTTTTATTAAGAGCAAATGTCTGTTTCATTTACTTTTACAAGTATCCATATATTCAGGCATAGCAGGAATCTCTGTAACCAAATACCATGGAGGATACTATATCAGCAAAGTGGGTCAGCAGGAATGTAGGTGTGTGTGTCTGAGTGCACGGGTGCATTCAAGTCACCCAGACAATAACAAAGATAGGAATAAGGAATGCGGTGGTGTAAAGGAGAATAGATGTGTAGCCCAGCCAACACACAAAACTGGGGAGTTACAAATACATTTTACCTAGCTGGGAATTCTGGAAAGAAATTATGAGCCTCTCTGAAGTCTGGGCTCATCCTTTGGAGTCCAATTAAGCATCCTTGCCTTTATCAATGACTTAGCAGTAGCTAAGAATGACTGCTAAAAAGAACAATTGCTAAAGTCTTAAGTCCTGCAGCGGCAATAAATACACCAAAATACACACGAGACACTATAGTTCCTAGGGATACTGTCCTTTAATCAAAACAACAGCACTTCTCTTTACTGCCACAAGCAAGTTGGGGGAGAGGGGGGTTCAGCATGGGGGTTGAGTTTGCCAGTCTTTTCATGACCTTCAGTAGGGGCAAGGGGCAACGGCAGCCCCCATATCAATGGAGTAGTGAATCTACTATGGGTTCTAGTCTGAATTAGCTATCTGAAGTGCAGAAGGCTTTTAGAGGATAGGACCCAGCACTTTGGGTATATTATTTAAAGCAATAAATTAAAGTCAGGAAATAATACACAAAGCTGATACAAATATCTGTATCTATACAAATAAAGCTAGCTAAATAGATGAAGATAGTATAAATAGTAAAAACATACTTAAGATAAGTCTACATAAGCTAAGTTGTTAGTTTCCGTCATGCCTTTCTTCTTTTTCTTCCTCTTCCTCCTCTTCTTTGATCTTTTACAGTTCGTGAGTGGATTGACAATTTTATAGGGACTGCAGAGGAAAATTAAGGTATTTGGGCTTCTTATGTGTAAGAGGTGCACCTTGTGACTGGTATATGTAAGTTGGGGGGAAATGACCCCTTGCTGCCATGAAGCTGCCTGCTCCTGCTGTAATCAATGGAGCACATTCACCCTAAGCTGTCAATTAATGTCTCCATTAATGATTCCACCGGACAAAAATGTGTATTATAATATGGCAGATAATGATGATGATGATGATTGATTTAAACAGAATCTGCATGGAATCAGCATAGAATGGATTTGGGGGTGAGAAAGAAGGACACCTGCAAAAACAGACTTGACAGATATCCTAATTCCCATTCAAACTATTTCCCACTTTCTTCATACCCTACTTTTTCCTGGGACTTCAGGCAGTTTACAAAATAAAGAGAAATTCAAATTAAAACACATATCGTTAAAAACACCAGTCTCTCTCTCATCCAATTTAAACTGTTAGCTAAAACCATGCAACTTTTATTATTGGCTTTTAAATCAGTATCTTGCATTGAAAGCAAGGAATAAAAGTATGGCAAACTAAGAGCCCAAAATAGCATTAAAGTGTTGACTAAAATCATACAAAACAGTTGATTAAAAGAAAAAGTATCGAGTAGTACAGCACACTAGGAAAAGCCATTATCTTGTAAAACAGTTCCCAAAAGCCTACTGGATTAAAGTGGTCTTCACCTTCTAAAAAGATACAGTAAAGAAGGAGGAACCCTTGGCTTCCTAGGAAGGGAATTCCAATATACAGGAGCAGCCATAAAGAATGCTATCTTTCTCATTGAGAAAAGTGTCTCCCATAAAGATCTTGAAGACTGGGCATATAGGAAGAATTTTGGACAGCTTCATGCAACCTTTCAGAAAGCCTGGATTTATGCCATATAGGGATTAATAGGTCATAAAAATCATATAGAAATCATATAAGTATGTCAGAGGCATGTTAGAGAAACAAAGATATCGCATTTCATGCACCTACATAGAGTTTTTCTAAATATTTCTGATATGGTCATTTTCTGCTTTTAAAAAGCATGCATTACAACTAGTTGTATTGCAAGTATGCTTTTCAAATGCAGAAAATCTTGTTTGAGTGATTCCATGTAAATATTTGGGCAACTTTGAACAACTTGAATCCAGCTCTCCTGCAGAGGCAGAGCTATTTTAATTATAAATAGCTTGCTTTCTGTGAAGTTCAAAATGGTGCTCAGCTCTTGGCAAGCTGTCTGTTGTCTCCAGTTTTATTTGATTTGGCTTGGCAATCTTTAGATATTGCAATCAAACAAAATTAAAACAGTGTTATCTTGAATGTGGAGCTGAAAGGCAGTGAATGTATACCCAACGATGTCAAGCTTAAAGCTACACAGACTGATCAAGAGTCACTTCAATTAGTATGACCGTTTTAAAAGAATTCAAGCTATCAGTTTAATTCTACTAATAACCATAGTTTCTGCCAATCATTGTGTTTGTTTTTTTCTTCTGTGCTACATATTTACACTATTATCAATGGGTTCATTTGGAAAGAAAAAGAGCAAGGAAGAAGTGGGGTGGCAGGGATATAGCTAGCAGCACACTATTTGCTATTTTCACTCAGAAGGAAGTATGTTAAATGGGACATAGCTCCAGGTAAGTATCTATAGTGAGAGAGCCAGTGTTGCTATGAGTTATGAGTAAATATAAACTGAAAGTAGACCATGACACAGGAAGGGAGATTCCTCTTGCCATAGTCTGCACATGTACAGGATAGGGCAATATGCAAATACTTGGATCCCCATGTCCATCTTGGAGAAGTCAGGCCTCATTTGAAAATACAAGCTGGAACTTTCCCACCAACACCTCTCCCCTGCTGACAAAGAAGTGGCTCACTGATGTGCACGTGAGAACATCAGTACTTAACCGACTTGTTCACTTCCACTGAATCGAAGCCCTGCAAAACTGGTGCAGACTGGTATAACTCCCATTGTAAAGTAATGTGCATTGTTCAGAGACATTGGGAAATCCCACCCAGATTTGAAAGAGAGCAAACGATTCTATCAGTCTGGCTTTGTCCTATGTGCACAGAATCTATTGTTTGCATCCCTTCGTACTACTTAAGAGTCATTACTGGTACCCAGATGGTAATGAACAGAGGTCATATTCAAATCTAAACTTTTGAAATTCCAGAGTATAACATTAAGGTCATGTTGGCCCCTCCTAAAAGGCATCCTCTTGAATCCAGGTGACAGCCCCCAAGTTCGGAAAGTGTTAAATACAGACACACACAGACTTGGAAAGGTGCTTCCTTCCCCTAGGAGAAGAAAAGAGCCTGCTTGCATACACAGATTTGACAATTTGCATCCCAGATAGAAAGAGGCTGAAAAGAAGGATCCTGGAAGAATCGCAGAGGAGAAACTTTGTAGAGACAGACCAGAAAGAGACTGGAAGCATCACAGAGATACTTCTACCGCCTTGTTCTTCAGCCAGCCAAGCAACTGGACTCTTCTTTCCATTGGAGGGCGAGAAAATCCATGTGTATGTCTTAGTCTGCAGTCCCTAAAGCTTAGCTGCACACCTCTAGCCCCCTTAGTTTGGTCAGGAATAGGATTTTTAGCAGCTGTGGCATGCTCCTCAGTTTCCTTTTGAGAAATGGCTTATGTTGAATATATGGTCCTCCTTCCACCTTCACAAATTTGATTATTTGTAGGGTGCCCACTTGCCTCTGCCCATTCTCCACCTCCTATTCCCACTCATTCAGTAAATGGCAATGTACTGAGAATACAGATTCTCAAGCCATGCATGCATTTTATAGTAGCCAGACACTCCTGGAAATAAGGAGGCACATATTACAAAATCATTAAATGCTACTTTTTTTCCAATGTAAAACCTCATTTGAAATCTTTAGGCAGGATAGGATTAAAAACTAAATAATCAACGTATATAACAAGAAAAATACACTGAATAAGACTAATACTCGATAAATATCACATTGTAATGCTTTCTTGATTTTATTAAGCTCAGCTTTCCTTACTGCTAACCAATAAATGTCTTGGAAAATTAATACAATTATTGGTGTCTGAATTTAAGTGTCATTTGCAGCTCAGCTTTCTTAGCTGGAATACTAACATCAAGAAATCTCTGGACTGTGGTTAAGTGTATTTCATGCCATTAAACACTGGCCCTGATTTTATCTGACACTTAATTCAGTGTGGGCACTAAGAGCTCTATAACTCACATGATAAGTTCAGCTGTAAATATCTGAAGAGAGGAGATTGCCATGATTCACCAGAAAGAGATATTATATTCTTCAACGGACATACACAGATTCCCAACACAGTAGGATCAATGACCAAACGGTTTGATGACAAAATTATACCGGCAATATTTTTCTTCAGAAACAAGTTCATTAGCCTAGTCATGCCTGTGGGGCATTTACCTGGTGTCTAGGTGAATATAGGTAAGGTAAATTGTAGAATTGTGGAGTGGAAACATAACTATAGACTAACAGAAGATAGTGACAGAATCAGATTTTTAACGTTTGCTATTATATATTGATAGTTAGATCAATAAATACATGCATAGATATTGCTAACACAAGGGGATGGGTTAGGTTGTTATTCCTAAATTTGGGTTTTAAAAATACTTATTTAAAAATATCATTTTATTTATTTATTTAAAAATATTTTTAAAAAAATAAAAAGCGAAATTACCACCCTAACTGTAGCTGGTAGTAAAACTGACAACTGTACACAGTAAAACTCTCCAGTCTTGTTCCTATATAGGTAAAGATCAAAATATCTAAGACACTAAGAGAACAGTATATTTTCCCTCTAGCAACGCAGTTCCTTCAGAGGTTTGTGCCTGAACAATCAGAAATGGTAAATGAAGCCTATAGTTACCTCTTGATGACCAGTCTGATTAAGGACCTTTCCGCACTACAGTGTTATAGTGCTATTATTCCACTTTCAACATTCTGTGGAATTCTGGAGTTTGTTGTTTACTGAGGCCAAAGAGCTTTCTGGCTAAACTGCAAAGCCCAGGACTCCATGGGATGTTGAAAGTGGAATAATAACACTATAACAGGCTAGTGTGAAAATGTCCTGAGTGTGCATGCAGCAGCTAGCTACTATGAATAAAGAGCATTGACATCAATGGCTACAGAAAATACTAACATTTTATTATAGGAACTCCATCAGAGATAGGAAAAATCTTTAAGCATACTAGGCCAAGCTAAGCCAGGAGAGGAATAGAGTGACTAACTTAGCTTGATTTTTGGAACAAAAGGAGAACCAAAAAGAAGAAGAGAGGAAAGGTGCAATCATGCATAAGAATATGAGTCTGTACCTCAGAGAAGTTAAAATCTTACTTTAAAACAAAAAGTTTTTAAAAAAACGATACAGCACCTCATGTCAAGACAAGGCTTGACATGAGGAGATTTTAGCTCACTAAAAGACTTATTAACCACATCACTGTTGTTCTCTCTAAGGCACATTTAACTCTTTAAACATAGAGTGTTGTTACATTTCCAACATAATCAACAAACAGAGCAAGATAATTAGTAAGATATAGAGGTAAGAAAAGCTTGTGCAGTACCAAACAGACTTTTTATATCACTGCTTCTAAATGAGTTGCCAGTCATCTTGTCTAGTTTGATCCTAAATCTGTCCGACTCTGTTTTGACTGGTGACTCTCACCCTGGTTGTTTAAACCATAGTAGGGCACTGTTTCAAAACTCATGAGCTGCAAAATACGACTTACTTTAGCCTATCCTGTATTTGGATGAATCTTGCAAATCTGAATTGTTTTGCTTTAAGCACTCTGGAAAGACACAGAACAGAGTAAGTCATGAGCAACACAACCATTCAGTATACTATGCTCAGCCTTCATATATGTATTTGCACAAAGTGTAGTGATATCTCAAGATGTAGTGATAACGATCAACTTGGCTGGTTGAGGGATCAGCTTGGATTGAATGAAAGCATAGAAGATAAAGCTATCTGTATGAACAAAAAGATGCTATTGTACTCATGATGTGTTTGTAGATTGCTCCCAGACATCTGGTTGGCCATTACAATGTGTTAAAAGTTTTCCATGTTATCCTATCTGAACTTCTATCCTATCCTATATCTCCAGTCAGCCTGACCCTGATCATGTTCTCCAGTCATTAATAAGCCCTATTTATGAAAATCACATATCTTGGGGGTGGGGGTGAGTAGTAGAGTATGGTAACACCTCAAATAACAAAACATAGCTCTGTAGAGATTGGAGAAAGGGTTGTGATTCTTAATTTATCTTTTCTTTCACTGTTAATTAAAGAAATACCCTCTCATCTTCCCTGCTTAAAAAAAAAAAAATTCTGCAGTTTTTTTTTTCCTGCCTCAGTTTCCAAATCCAATTTTGGAGCATCTCTTTATATGTGTAGCATTAAAGCTACAAAAGCTGCTGCTTTAACACATATACTATTAAAAAATGGAAAGAATGGATGGGTTGTCAGGTATCATTGTGAGCAATCACTCTGCCCTTTTGTGCTTGCTTTATATGCATTTCCATTCATGAAGGGAAAGATGATAGAGATACTTTGTACAATTCGTTTAAAAATGGGGCAGGAAAAAGTACTTGGCACTTTGCTCTTGCAATGAAGAGTTGAATCTCCTGATCCATCAGAAGGCTAGCTAATCCCCAATGGGATAATTCAAGCTAACAGGCTAGTAGCCTTTAGGGGTGGCAGTTTCCATAGCATTTCAAGGAACAAATCCACTCAATTTCCATTCACTCAATTTACTCCTGTCCAGCTTGAAGGAGTCTCTGGAAGCTGCACATCCCTGGACTAAAGAGCAGCAAACAGCAGCTATGTTATGGAAAAAGCTTTTGTAGGGTTCTCAGTTTGCCAACTACAGCTTTCCTCATGCACACCTTGGGACTCTATCATTTTTCATAAATGGGTGGAGGTCAAGAATGTATTTTTAAAAGGCACTGTTTTGCCAACAATTTCAGTAGTTAGAACTGGGTGGAAAATAGTATTGATGATAAGTTTTTGCCTTTTATCAGTTTTGCAAGAGCAGTTTAACTGATCTGTATCAACTAAATGACAATATCTACAACAGAAACATTTCTTACAATCTAGATTTGGCACTACAGCTTTAAGTGCATGTGATGCTCCCTTAATATTTTTTTAATATTTTTTATTATTGAAAAAAGAAAAAAGAACAATACAAATAAAAATACAATACAAAAACAAAAACACAAAAATTATAAAATGACAGAGGTGATTCCAACAATAAATTGTGAATTAAAATATCGTTTTGCTCATTTTCTGTCTATTTCTGTTATTTTAAAATAACATCCTTCTACCTATTACCACAGACATTAGCAGTTATCATGTAGTCCCAAGAAGCCACCCTTCCACCCTCCACTTTTCCCTTCTCCTTGTTCCTCCCAGCTATTCTGCATAGTAACTGACTATATACACTTTGCTTATATTTTCTACAGAATGTCTATAACTTATTAGCTTATTTACATTAACTTGATTTCAAAATCAGTATAGAATTCCACCAGTTATACATAATCATGTGGTAAGATAGATGGTCATAACCTTGATAGATCTATAGGTGATCTCAATGCTCTCTCTTTATATAAAAAAGTATCCTTCTATTGTATATATTTATAATACTAAAGACATTATTTGAGGCCATCTAAGTATCCAGACCAAAAATTTATATATATACATTACCATTATCTATAAATAAACATGACATATGTGAGGATTACAAGAATAAATAGAGAATTGGACTATTTAATATTTAATTCTAACTAATCAATGGCCATCAGTTTTAACATCTATAACTAGAATGGCCATAGGTTTCTGACTATGTCCTATACAGAAAAAGTGTTCTTTTGGATACATTGCTCATCACAACATCTATTCAAGAAATGGCTTTCTAAATAAGCAAATAGTTGGACATGTTAATTTATTAATGCCTCCTTAACATATATGTTTTGGAGTTTTGTCCCATAGTAGCTACATCTTGAGAGGAAGTAATCACATGAGTAAATCTGATTTTGGAAAGTTCCTTGATATTCACAGACATAAATGTTATTTTGAATTATTTACCTGCTTCTTGGAAATGACCAACAGAAGTGGATTTTTTCACCCTTTTGACTGCTAAAAGATTGATAATTTGTTGCTGGAAAGACAATTTGTCTCCACCTATGATCCAATGGATAGAAGCTCACATTTGAAAGAATGATGTATAGACAAAATTTACAAATGGATTTATTTGTGGACATTTGATCTGCTCTTATAGAAACTTATGACTAATGTGGTTATTTTCCCTCTTTTCATGTTTTTAGTTTCCTGCTTTTGTTATACTGGAACATTATTACATGTAACTGAAATTTAAAAATTATAAAATTAAGAATGTGCGGTTCCACTCTCAACCTCCACATAGACTTTGGAACTCCATTCCCACCACCGAGACTAGAACTGCTTGCTGACCTTTCATAGGCAGGCAAAGCCATTATTGTTGTTGTTGCTGCTGTTGTTGTTGTTGTTATTGGCTTTCAGAACTGCCAGTGTTAAATCTGTGAAGAGAAGGGACCAGCTGTGGGAGAGCTCCTATGTTTTTACATCTAGACAAAGAGTTTCAAAGGAAACCTAGACTACAGAATTTAACCTTGTTGTACAAAATCCCTAATCATATTTCTTAATGTATGTCAAACCCACAAAATATTCAGACAAAGTAGTATTAGTCATGTTAATCCAACTCATATTTTTCTGATTCAGTTTTATCATGGTTAACAGTTTTTTTCAACTTTAAAATTATTTTCTTTTGTTGACAGTAAAATCTGGAGAAAGACATAGAGTGGTTAGATGAATTTATTTTGAATTTAAAAGACACATCATTTAAGCCAATATTTTGTGCTAAGTCATCTGTTAGAAATATGCTAATCCAGTGTGTTCAAAATCAGCGTCAAAGGCACGCCACATTATTCTATTCTGGTAGATAAAAGACTCATCATATAAACTTTGTAGTCCAATGTAAGGACAATATAATTGAACGCTGTCCCCTAAACTAAATTAAAATAAAACTTGCTAGAGGAAAAACCATTGCAGAATAAAAGACATCTTTCTATCAGCTTCGGTGTACAAAGAGGTAATTTGCTTTCTGACAGGACCAGTTGCATATTGGAGGCAATCAAATATAAGCATTTTGAAAGGCTATTACAAACTCACACTTGAAAGAAGATAAAGAAATAGGTTTTTTTTTTAATTTACATTTTTCCCAAGGCTGAAAGGTAAAGCAAATATCATATATGGCTGCCACATTTCTTCAAGGTATTATGTTGTGGGGAAGGGGAGACCAGGAAACTTTTAAGGAATGCTACCTTTTCAAAGTATTTTTTAAATTCATTGTCTTAGTATGCTTCAATATACTTGTTTGGGTACATTTTTGAAAACTGAGAAAATTCCTCAAATCCAGCAGAACAAAGCTGAAGGTTACAGTCTGCAATTGATTTGATCATGATGAGCACTCTGTATGTATGTATGTTTCAGATACCCACAATCAACCTCAGTCCAAAAATATTAAATGGAAAATTCCAGAAATAAACAATTCATAATTTTTAGTTGTGTGCCATTCTGTGTAGTATGATGAAATCTCATGCATAGTGCTATGTCCTGTCTAGGACATGAATCACCCCTTTGTCTAGCATATCCATATTGTATATACTATTTGCCCCTAAGTCACTTAGCCATTACGACTATCATGGTATTGCAGTACTTGTGTTTAAATATCCCTTATCTTACTTAATAATCCCCCCAAAGTGAAATAGCTTTTTTCATAGGTATGCATGTTTAGGAAAAACATTGCTAGAGGAAAAACCAGTCCGGTACTATCAATGGTTTCAGGCATCCCCTGGGGTCATTGGACATATCCTTCTTGGAAAAGGGGTGAACTACTGAATTGTTTTTGTTTTCCTACACACGAATACTATGTGCATTTGAATCTTCTTCTTTTTTTTTTTTTTTTTTGAGATTATCCAGCAGTGGTGGGACTAATAAACCACTTTATTTATGCTATATTTATTTATTTTACTCAATGTTTTGTTGTTGTTGTGTGCCTTCAGGTTGTTTCCAACTTATGGCAACCTTAAGGTGGACCTATCATAGGGTTTCCTGGGGGATTAGAGTATGTGACATTCCCAAGGTCATCTAGTGAGTTTCCATGGCCTAGCAGGGAATCAAACCCTGGTCTCCAAGGTCATAGCCTAATGCTCTAATCACTACACACATTGGCTCTCACTTAATTTATATTTCAGTTGTTTATACAAAATTGTGGCTCAAGGAACTGTACAATTTAAAGCAAATACAATATCGGTAAAACATACAAAGGTCAAAATTAAAATTGAATTAATCTAGTCACAATATTAAAACAATTCAAAACATACAACTAAAAGTGGTAAAAAAACACTTAAAAAAAGTTCAGCTAAAACAGAACAGCTTCCTCTGAAGCTCTTTCTCTAAAAACCCTGAGTTCTAAAAACCTGTTGGAATAAAAAGTGATTCTGTGCCTATGGTAAGTCAGCAAGGAGAGGACCACTCTGACCTCTCTGGAAATGGAATTCCAGAGTTGGAATGGAGGTACAGAGTGGGACCATACATTCTTGACCTCCACCTATTTATGAAAAATGAAAGAGTTTCTTCATGTCTATGAGAGAAATTAGTATTAGCAAACTGATAAGTCTACAAAAGCTTTTAGCATAATAAATATGTTCATTAAGTTGCCACTGTCCATTCTTTAGTCCAGGGGCCCTATGCAAATATAACATTATAGCTCTATCGGATGGAATCCTATGATTTGCTGTCTATGGAGTGGCTTTTTAAGTTCTCAACTAGAAAGTTCTAGTGCCTCATCAAAATACAAATTCTAGGATTCCATAAGACGCAGCCATCGCAGTTAAAGTGAGATCACTGTGCAGTGTGAAAACACCTAGACATAAAAACTAATAGGAATAATTGATTCAGGCATGCATGGGCACATGTATGTGCACACATACACACATATCCATCAGCCCACTCACATATTCAGAAGCCTGCCTGCCACTAGAAGAGCCCAGAAGCCTTCCACAGACCAGGCTACAGTTACGTGGAGTCATTCGGAAAGCATCTTTAGCTGTCTATGGCCCTTTTCGCATGGCATTTTCCATGCGATGGGGCCCCTCGAGCATCGCGCAAATGTGAGGAGCAGTCCACACAACGCACTCATGTTTGGGTGACACTCCAGGGCCTGGCAGGCACCACTCGTGCACTTTTTCATTTTTGGCTTTAAGCCGAAAATGTTGCGCAGTCATGCACTGCTCCCAGGCCCCGCGTGCACTTACCTTGCTTGTGGAACCTCAGGAGCCGGCCGGTTGTGCTTCCTGTCTCAGTGCAGCCTGGGAAGGTCCCACACTGCACTGCAAAAGGAAGAGGCGGGGTTCTCGCACGAGCAGGAAGCTCGTGCGGACCTGAAGAAACCTAGACGCGAGGGCTTCTCACAAGAGGCTGCTCGCGTGAGCACCACACCCCAGCACTGACAAATGGTAGGATGCAGAAAGGACCTATGATAGGCTGGCCAACCACAGAACCCTGTCACTAGATCATCTTTCTGAATTATGTCACTGCAGCTGCCATGCCCATGTCCAGCCCTTGAGCTCTTGTAGATACATGCCTGCTTCTGCTTGTCCCTACCTGCCACTGCATTTCTCTCTCAGTCTTTTGGATGGCAGAATGAAAACAAGAGACTGGAGCAGGATTAAATACCCAGAGGTTCAGAGGCTGACCATGGGGAACAGCAGCAAGAACATTTTTCAAATGGCACGATACCACTCTGGCCGCCACAGCCTGTTGTCATTCTCCAAATACCTACATATTCCTGCTTGCAGATCACTTCTCCACACCACTCCTGTTTTTTCTTCTTCTTCGAAGAATGTGTGAAAGACTAGAGCAAGGATAAGGCAGGTGTGTTTCCACAAAGTATTGCTAGACCCATTATGTTACACCATTGAACTGCTTGGCAATTTTGCGAAATATGACAGATGGTGGGAAATCTCTCAAATAGCATAATCGAATTAACAAAACAGAAGCTGAACAACAACCAATCCCATGCCCACATGGTCCAGAAAAGAATTCATGAATCTCATTTAAAAATATATATAAAAGTGTCCTAGAATATTTGTGTATAGCCAAATATATAATCCAATGGAGGAAAGAGAGGGAAGAAAGAAAAATGGCTGTAGGTTTAGTGCTCTCTCTGCTCATATGATCTCTGCACACATGAATAAGAGATGGCATGAAGCCTTGTGTTCAAGTATCATTAATGAAGACGATAGGTGCATGATCAGCGTGGGTGTGCACATGTTGCATCCATTGATTGTAATGGGATGGAGCATACATGTTTTTGTTTTAGGTAAGGGTTAATGAAATGGAACCTCTGTATATATTGAGGTGCACTGCATGGTAAAACAAACAGGAAATCTGCAAACATGCAGACTAGCAATTAGTGAATATAAGCATGCAAAGTTTGCTAGATAGATGCAAGCCAAAAACATCTAACAAACCACATGTTACCCACTCCTAGACATAAGATACACACAGGTGTTTAGATGTCAAATAGTGCAAGGGGCAAAGAATACAAGAGAAACAGATCAGTCAAAGAAGAGTTGTGCTAGAAGACAGATACAAAGGCTTCTCAAACTGTATGTAGTTTAGTTTCTTATCTTAGAGCACAGAGAACTAGACTTCTCTACTTTCCTCTCTAGTTGATATTCTTCTTAAGTCCTCTTAAATGCACAGGCATCATGTATCAGAGAATCTTGCCAGGTTATCCCTTCCTGTATCAATTCCAATAGCACTTACACTTCCTACAGTTTTGCCAAGAAAACAAAGGAGATGGGCATTCCAGTGTAATGATCTGACAGTGAGGGGCACGTTTATTATTGTTAAATCATGTACACAGAACACTCCAGGCTACCAAGCCATAGATTTTTAAGCTGAGTGCTCTACGAGGAGTCTGGCATACTCTGGTACAGGTTTATTAAGGAAAGCTTGAAACCTATCTCCCTGTATGTATCTAGTAAGCTTTACTCTTTTTTTTGCCTCTAGCTACTTGATTAGTGTTCACAATCATAGTGTTGAGAGCCCAGGCGAATATGATTTGCTCTTGTTGTATTTCAACTAAAGGTTCAATTTGGTCCCACAAAAGTATGTCTGCCCTCCAGAAATTGTACCCCCTGCCGCTTCATATTTTCCATGCATAATGCACCTCTGACTACAGTGGAAATTGGATCAGGTGTTTTTTTTTTAACTGTAATACAAGAAAATGACCTCAAAAGTAATGTAATACCTTTTGCAAAACTTACTTCTTAGCAGAAATGTACCAAGCCACCTGAAAGTAATTTGGAAAGTCAGCAAACATGGTTATCTGCCCATTCTTTGATATCATTTCATACTTTTACATTCTCTTCACTTCTGCAAATGCTGCAGCCAATTTGTCTCAAGTTAAGTGAGATTTTCTACTGTTCCATTGAAGATAGCAATAAGAGAACATGGAGGAATTGGAAAGTGTAGAGAGCCTTTCGAGGCTCAGATTCTTATCCAAACCCTCATAGCATTTATAGGAATCTTGAAAAAAAAGAAAAAAAAGAAATAGATTAAACTTCCTCTTAGCTTCAACATTTATATTATTTATAACAGCTAATGGTATTAATAAAAGAGCACGTGTCGCTATGTTTTTATCGTTAAGATTGCTGTTAGATAATTCTGCACACATAGAAGTTCCTCAGCTTATGACCAGTTCTCTGTAACAGAGTAAATTTGCAAACTACCAGACATATCTTAGTACTTGCATGTGTTGCAGCTAGACAGAGGACGTTTCCACACAGTGTTGCTAAAACACAATACCTGTGAGTTGGAGTCATTTCAGGGGCCGAGATTCCACATGAAGTCATAACCATCCAGAAGCCAGCCTATCCATAAATGTAGCTAAATGCAGGACACTGTATTTCAACTCCAGAGTTTTTCCAGAGTTGAAATATAGTGTTTTAGCAACACTTCTGGACAGGCTGGCTACTGGATGGCTACGACATCATGTGGAATCACAGCTCCTGAAACTACTACAACCCACAGGTGTCACATTTTAGCAATGCCATGCAGAAATGGCCTCAGTGTCAGTACCTGGCACACTGGGGCATAAGTCAGACTCCATGTTGTTTTTATAAGAGTTTTTTCATTGTCTGACTTCCCAGAATCCACCAACACTTGGCTAATCAGTGGCTATGCTGCTCCAGTTCACTTCTCATCACAGTTCACATCACTGGTAAGCCAGTTTGCAAGAAACAGAGAGACAGCTCCAATGATCCCTATCTCTCCCCTCAAACAAAAATAAATAAATAAATCTTAAATCAGGGATTTTCTAAATTATTTGTCTGAAATTCATCAGACTTCTGTGTTTGTCTAACTGTATGAAGAGACACTTATTAGGCAGGGTCTAGGGAACTGCACACTTGCAAATATTCTCATCTGTCATTACTCACCCACTGGAATCTGAAGCAGAGGAGTGGAATTGCAAGCAGTTTCTGGATCCAGAGGACAGCTCGCTCCCTGAATCAAATAAGCTGGTGGCTGAAGTAGCCCAGCAGGAATTTATGAACAGTAAAAGGATACTCACCACCTTTAAAGTATGGCAAAGCAAAAAGGAACAGTGTCACAGAAGTCAACATCTGTTAAATATGAAATTCTAACTAATCAAGTGTCTGGTGCCCTGAGTCAGCCAGCTGGGAGTCCTCATTGCTTCCAACTATTCAATCTGCCCCACTGTAAGTGCTGTCAGTACTCATGTAGTTCTTGAGGTTTTTGATGTCTGGACTGGCTACATTTAACATCTCCTTCTGTTATCATTTTCCAATTTGTTATCTGGACTACTATCTTCAAGTAATGACTTCTAGAACAACTGAAACCTTGTCCCCAAACCTCCCTTCCACTTCCATGAACTTCTTGGATTACCTGGGCATGACCTAAACAACCTCAATTTACCTGTAGCTGCTTCCTCCATGATAAAATGTGCCTCTGGGTACTTGTTGCAAGTAAGTATAGGAGATTATCCTAAATAAGCAAGGGTTCCTTGACACTCTGAATCACCTGTTGCAAAAACAGTCAGCCACCAGAAGATTTTTTTCACACTTCTGGAATTTTTTAAAAATGAACATGTGTTTTCAAATACACAGTTACATAAACCCCAGCTTCCTCATCTGCTGGTGCAATTCACCTTGAAAACTGTCTCTCAGCTTGGAGGTCCAGAGAAAAATAGCAATTCCTGACACTTCAGTCAGTACTCTGAGAGCTGGCAACCCCATGTGACATACATTTAAAAATACTGTCCAAATACCATTACAAGTCATCAAAGAAAACTTGTTGAAAACAACCAATTTGAAAATAAGAAATCCAGACTACTAGCAATCATTAGTGCTTAAAAGCATAGGAAAGTTGAGAGAGAGAGAGAGTGCTTGACTCTTGCTTTTGCCCTAGCTTTAGTCATCAATCTTGGTGGTGGTGGTGGTGGTGGTGGTGGTGCTGCTGCTGCTGCTGCTGCTGGTGGTCAAGAGAGGAAAAGGTGGAAAGATTAGAGGAACAAGTGAACTTCCTAGAAAGATTCTGTTCCATTGTCCAGCAGAAAAAAAGCAGAATGATTAGGTGATTATAGATTATTGTAGTTGCTCTGGATGGATACAAACCAATTTTCCCCAATTTATCAAAAACAGGAAAGAAATCTTCAAGAACCTAATATAAATATGGTAGACAAAACCCTTCCATTGAAAAAAGTTATTGAAATTTGATTGCTGATTCACTGGGTGGTGGGGGAGTGAACAGATTTCCCACATATGCATATATTTTCAGAGAGGAGAGGATTGACTGTTCCATAAAAGCAGTTGGGGACATCATGGGGCTTTTCACACCTTACTTTTTCACGCTACTGGGTTGGGCTTCTCACGCAAGAAGGTTTGGAATGAACGCTGTTGCATCCCTCCTGCTTCAGCTCTGCAGCTCCTTCCTCATAGCGCACATGTCCCTCCCTTTCCTTCCACAGTGCAGCCTGGGAGTTAGAGGCTGCGCTGGGGCAGGAAGCGCAACCGGCGTGGCTCAGGAGGCTTCGCATGGCAGGTGAGTGCGCACGAAGCCCCAGAGTGGTGCGCAAGCGCGCAGCATTTTCGGCTTAGAGCCAAAAATGAAAAAGTCCATGTGCGGTCTGCGTCAGGCCCTTGAGCATCACGTAAATGTGAGTGCGTCATGCAGACCGCTCCTCACATTTGCACAATGCTCAAGGGGCCCTTTCGCTTCAAAAACACCATGCGAAAAGGGCCTATGATACCCTTTTTAAAGAAACAGTGACAAACATGAGGTTTCTGCAGTAGCCAGAAAACAATTCTTTCTTCTAATCCTAGAAAACACTTAGATTCATACATTTTAAAAAAATGTTTGTAGCCCTCATAGTTATTGACATTAGCCCAATGTAAGATCTAGGACGTTTTCGTATGGCAGTTTACAAGCGAAAGGGCCCCTTGAGCGTCGCGTAAATGTCAGGAGTGGTCTGCATGACACACTCCCATTTCCGCCACACTTAAGGCCCGCAAGCGCAGCAAATATACCTTTTCTTATTTTCGGCTTTTAGCCGAAAATAAGCCGCGTTTGCGCAAGGCTCACGGGCCTGGGCCGCGCTCACCTGCAGTGCGGAGCCTCTGGAGCCGGGCCGGTCGCGCTTCCTCTCCTCGGTGCAGCCTACAACTCCCAGGCTGCACTGCGGAAGGAAGGAAGGGGTGCAGGCGGGGCTCTTGCATGAGCAGGAAGGAGCTGCGGAGCCTGAGCAGCAGGGAAGCAGGAGGCTTGCAAGAGCCTTCCTGCCCAGGCTTTTCACACAAGGCCCACACTCCAGCAGCATTAGAAGGTAAGCTGCGGAAAGGACCATAGTTTTTCAGATAAAGTTTTCACAGCTTTAGGGAGGATGACCGGGTTGGACATGCACAGACTGTCCATGCCTCTGGAGGTCATGGATTCAGGGTCCAGATAGTTCATGTTTATGATCAAGGTCAAGAGTAAAAGGGACACATGATTGTACACATGAAGGTGTTTGCTCACATATATAAGTGTCTCTATATGTGTAGGAACAAGTTAGAGAGACCACTACTTTCAAAACTTCAGTTTTTCCATTTTCCTTGCAAAACTAAGAGTGGAGGAAAACACCATAGTAAAATAAGGCCCTGTGTTTCACTCTAGAGTGGGGTGAGCAAAGTGAAGCCCTCCAGGACCACCCCCCAGGTCAAAAACTTTTTGACCCCAAATACCCTCTAAGGGACTGAGAGCATTTTGCCACATTTTTTGCTCCCTAGGCCAGTTTAGGTCCAAGTCTTTTAAAAAACTCAGAGAACAAACAAGAAGTGACTTGTCAGTTCTGGTCACTTCCATTTGTTAATAAAAGGCCCTTCCTGGGTCTTAAATGGGCCAGGGTAGCTTATAACATGGTGAAATTGCACACACTTCCCCTAAAGAGGATTTGGGGCATTTGGGAACATTTTTTTTAAATTTTTTGTTTGGCCTTTAAAGGTCTCCTGGGTGGCTGATGAGGCCCCCTAGCCTCCCAGACATGGCTATCTCTGATCTAGAGGGGAAATCACTTCTCATGCAATTACATCACTTCTCAATTTTGACCAAAAACAGAGGGAAAGATGTTAACAAACAGGAGAGGAGCCCAGGCAGCAGTGGCTTGCCAGTCAGCTGGTAAATGTCAGTCAGCTGGTAAATCCACTGTGAGTTTTAGTTCAAACTTTAAAGGAGTTCCACATATTAGGTTCAGCCTCTTGAATAGCATATGTAATGTTCAGCTGGAAACCAAGGCCATTTCTGCATCTTATCCTTTTCTATTGTGATCCTAGTGTGATCACTGCAGTGCCTTTGCTGGGATGGGAGAATGTCCCCAACACTTCCCTGTGAACCCATCCGGCTGCCTGCAGATGGGAGTGCAAGTGACACACGCCTTCTTTCTGCACTGCAGCCAGCCTTTTCCAGTGCTGCACAGGGGAAGGAAGTGCCTAGATCACAATTCCACCCATTCTGCATGGCCACCGGCAATGGGAGCATCACACGATTGTGGGCCATTAATAGATTTTTTTCCATTAATGGAATATCCTGCCATCACAACGGCTGTGGACATGCTGACAGTGGGACTGTGATGCTGCCATTCAAAAGCACAACTCATGGACTGCTGCCAAGGTGTCCCCATTGCAGGACAGCAACACCATACAGAAGTGGCCCAAGAGTGGACTCACCACTCTATTTACAAAGGAGGCGCTAGCTATTACTAGGCCTAGTAATGCAAAAATAGCTTTGAAAGACCATATGAAGCTCACAGGTTTGCATGATCTCTATCTCTGCTCTTCAGGCAGGCATCTAAATGCATAAACCACTTCTGAACACAGAAATCAAATTTGTGGGTGCCAGTGAACATGGCAAATATATGCACTGTTGTTGGAGATGAGGCTCATGAACACGTAAGTCATTAAAGTTTAGGCCGGAATTCTCACCTCTGTACTAAAGTGAAATAGCTAAAGTGACCCTCTTCTGTAATAAAGACCAGTTCAGAGCACCTACAGAGTGAGTTTCCTCCCTATTATTTATCTGCATGCAAACCCCATGCATTTTGTATGAAAGGGAAGGATTTCCACCATAGAGGGTACAGTGTCCATGGAAAAGTGAGGTGTAGAAGTTCTCCTTCACAAAATTAGCCACTGACCATCACCACATAATACATGTGGCCATGGGTTTCGTATCTGTTTCTGTTACACCAACTTTACTACACCAACTTTACTTCTTTAGTTGTATAAAAATTATTTCTAGCACCTATGCACCAGTCACTGCCTACTAGAACAAATATTCATTTCCTCTTCATGTTCTGCCTATTTGTTCACAAATCCCCTTTTCCTTGACTCATAGCTTTGTTCAATTTCATGAATATCTGCTCACTTTGGTTGGCATTTCTGATGTTAATATGACCAGCACCAACACTATGCCCACAGCTATGATCCAGGCCTGTGATGTGTTCAGCATTCAGTGAACCTTTTGCTATTAGCATCAATGTCATTCTCTAAAGCAATGAATTACCTTTTCCCCTGGTTTCCTTCTTGTCTCATATAAATTTCTAGCCTTGACTTGCTCAACAAAGAAGTAAAAAGTTTCAAACCATACTTCTCTGGACTTGGTTTCTCTATTACAGCTCACAGGTTGGACCTTTTTCATTTTAAAAAAAACCTTTGTGCTATATCATTCTGATTTCTTTCATTTGGCATTTATAGTTATTTCTTCTTCAAATCCTTCTCTGTGTCTCTTTTGTGTGTGTGCTACTAATTAGAATATCTACCACCTGACCTTTTCTGTGTATAGGTTTTGTCTTACTAATCCTCCTTCTATTGATTTATTGCTCTTCCCACCTTTATTTTAACCTTGTTTGAGATCATAAATAACATCCTTCCCCCTTTATCTCCCTCATAATTCATAACACCATCTGGCCATAGAGGAACATATAGAAACATCAGCAAAGAACATCTTTCTGATTTGTCTCATTGAGGGATGTTGTATTAACAACAATAGCCACATACATCATTTTAGCCTAATTTACTTATGTGAATTCACTCCATTTAGCTTTCCTGTTGTGAGTCACTGAATATAAGATTCACCTGGTGAGGTCACCTACATACTTTTCACTTACTATTTATTCTGGCATGACACGTAAAAATGGTTGTTGGATGCCTTTCTCTTCTGATTACAAAAGGTTTACTTGGCAAAAATGAGACTGAATAAGGTAAGATATAACAGGGCAGAACATTCATACACTTTGTGGCTACAAAACTGTCACACACTCAATCATTCTAGAGCCTTAAAAGTTGAGGTAAACTACGTATATTTCCCAGATGCCTTTTGCCTTAGGAAGCTGCTCTACCTAATACCTACCTATATGAAACACTGCCTCATCCCTTTCTGCATGGCTGCTGCTACTCTTTTTGGGAAAGTGATTTTGGAGACAGGGAAAAGGAGGGAGATGAGACACCTCAAAATGGACCCAACCTATTTCTGAGCCAAGATTTAAATTATTTTGACTCTAATCATAATAAGCTTGCTATTTCCTTCCCTGTGCAGTTCCAAAACCTAATCAAGTTATTAAATAACACATATGTAATATATTGAGGAGAGAGGAAAGCAGAACCTTGAAAAACTGCATGGCATTTGGAATGCCTCTTGTGTCCTGGATCCATCTTTGTGTATGATACCAATTATCAGGAGACTTTAAAGACATTCTAGTGAAGTTAGACAACTGAGGTTTAACCAGTAGCAAAGAATGTCAGTTTCAGTCACTGTCAAAATATGTATTTTATTTAAAATTTGTGTTCTAATTGGCTTGTGGGAAATGATCTGGACTCATGTACCTTGCTTTGTGTGTGCATACATAAATACACACACACAATGCTGTGTGTACACATAATGGGAATCCCAACTTGCCGGGAAGTACATGGTAAGTTTGCTATACAGTAGTTCCCCTGTATCTGTACAGAATACATTCCAAGACTTAACATGGATGGTAAAAAATGTGGATAATATAAAATGCTATAGTTTGACCACCAGGCTGTGTGAGGAGGGAAGCAGTTCCACTGCCAGGGTCCTCCTTTCTTCCTGCCTTCCTTTGTGGCAGGGTTTGGTGAGCATCCCCTTCCCTAAGAACCAAATCCAGCAGGAGGGCTGGCTGCTCAGAGCTGTGTGCCTCTCTCAGCCAAGGAAGGAGTGTCCATCTCCTTCCTTAGCCAGGACAGGAATACGACTTTGCAGAGCCAGACTTGCTACGCCTCCCTTGGCCAAAGAAGGAGTGGCTGTCTTCCTCCTCAGCCAAGGCAGGGGGGGAGTGTACACCTGTCTCAGCTTGAGAGGGAAGGACTCCTTCCTCAGCTGAGAGAGGGATAGGAACTCCAGCTGCACCCAGCTGTTTGCCTGTCTTGGCCAGAAAGTGAGGGAGACTCCATCCTCAGCTGAGATAGGCACATGGGACCTGGCTGTACAGAGCAAGGACTGCAGCCAACAGTAGCCCTGGAGTGGATTGTGCATGTGACACTATGGATAGTGATCTAGTGGGTACCAAGTACATCATGATGGGCACATTGTGTTTGCACTTGGTGGTACAGATGTGAAATGTTCAGTATCAAGCAGCTTGTTCCTGAACACATGTAGCAAACATTTGGAATAAAATACATATAAAACAAAATACAATCATGGCATCACAAGTTGCCAAGTCTTAGAACACTCTCAATGTGCAGCCAGATGAGCAAGAGGTCTCAGGATTCTAGAGTATTTGGTAACAAATTTAAAAACATTTAAATGATTTTTCTGTGTTTAAAGGCATTTAAAAGTTGTAATCATAGACCTCAGAAAGACTATGTAGTTCTAAGATATTTTTATATCCTCCCCCTTTCTGAAAATGTGGCTGCTGAGCCTTGCATGATGCCAAGGGCAATGCTAAATACATATTGCACTCTGGATGATGCCTTTATTTCTCCTGCCTTAAGTGACTGTGAATATACAGCAAAATGTAAAGTAAAGCCTGAGTTGCAGGGCAAACACACAGCAGCACATTTTCCCCAGTTTCAGGGCTTCATCTCTCTATGCTAATATATTTCATATATTTTAGAGGTGACAACCTTAATATACCTATACTCAGCAACTGCAGGTTTGCATGTCTCTTTTTGTTAGTCTCAGACCATTTCTGCACTATACTGTTATAGTACTGTTATTCCACTTTCAACATCCTATGGAATCCTAGAGTTTGCAGCTTAGGGAGGGGCCTTTAGAATTCTCAACCAGAGAGCTCTTTCACTTCAGTAACTTTTTTCCTCCTGCATCAGTTAGTCTGAAATATTTAGCCTGACTTTGTTTTACTTCCACTTTGTATTCTACAATGCTCTCTCTCTCTCTCTCACTCTGTCTCTCATCCTCTTTCCCCTCCATGTTTGAAGATCAATTATTACAGAGCCTCTCAGCATGTGGCATTATGAAAACTTTAGCATTCATAAGTAAATCTACTTCATATAGGTCATTTCCACACGAGGCGAGGGAATCACCCCGTGATGCTACTCACCGGAATTTTGGTCTCCCCGGTCCGGTCCACGCTGCTCCGGAGCAGTGCGTGGTTGCTGCTCTGCACTGCTCCGGGGATGAAAATGGCAGCTTCTGGTTGGTCGAGGCTCTCGACCAACTGCTGAAGCTCACCAGCCTAAAGTCCACCCCCAGCAGATCGCAGGCTCGCACCAATGCTAGCCTGCGAATCTGCATAAGGGAGCGGGCTCGCACTGGTGCACTCCGTGCTTTTGAAAAACCTCAAGACGCAGGTTTTTCAAAAGCACGCTGGACGACCACTTGGGGTCATTCTGGAGCGGGCTGGGGTGCGGATCTACTTTAAGTAGGTCCAACCCAGTCCACTCCCAGGTGCAGACGTCCTCCCTGGAAGACACTCTGCACCGTTTTAAAAACCCCATGTGGAAATGGCCATAGTTTTACAAAGACCAACCTGCTTTATTTCACTGATACACCCTATGTATATCTGCAGGTGTGGGAATGGTTGTTGTTCACCTTCTGCTTGTGAATACATTTATTTATTTATGTACTTACTTACTTACTTACTTACTTACTGTATTTATATGCTGCCTTTCTCTCAGACTGAGGATACTAATTATTCTGCTTGTAAAATATTTTTCAATTTTATTTTTATTTATTTAATTTATATTCCCCAACAAGGGATCTAAGGTAATATACATTTTAAAAGTGCAACACAATTTAAAACTGTTAATACAAAAATTAAAATACAATTAAACTAAATTCCTGTTTTTTAACAAAAAAGTTAAAAACAGCATTAAAGACATTTTAAAACATAATAAAATTGTAGACTTTTTTAAAAAAATTACTCAATAAAAATAAATAAATTACTTCATAATTTTTTAAAAAATAGAAAGGAAACCATAATAAAATTTTAAAAACCTACATCTCCCATTAAAAGCTTTGTCTGAATCCAAAAACCAAATGCCTCCAAAAGCTAAAAAACAAAAGCTTCCTTAAATAAAAAAGTCTTTACCTGCTAGTGTAAAGGCAGCAAGGAGGAGGCCAACAGGAGCTCCCAGATAAGAGAATTGCATAATTTAGGAACAGCTTCTCTCTCATGCCCTTACCAGACATCCCACCAGACATGATGGGACAAAGAGAAAGCCTTCTTCTTCAGGTCTCAAAGCATGGGCAACCTCATATAAGGAAACAGTTTTTCAAACTGCTAAGCTATCTCTCACATTCATCCACAATATATAGTGTACATCTATCTGCTACACATCCTTCCCCTCCTTTATTGAAACTTAGACCTCTCTTTCCTGATATTGAAAGTTTAGTGGAAGGATGAGTTACCTTATGATGACTTAGGCCATTTCCACACCGGGCTTCTGTAATGGTGCAGAGCGACCTCTCACGGAGGTCTTCTGCACCGTAGAGTGGACTGGCGTGGACTACTTTTTGTAGTTCCACACCAGAATCCACTCAGGAGTGGCTGGAACTAGCCACGCTGCGTGTTTTTTAAAAACCTCTTTTTCGAGGTTTTTAAAAAGCACGGAGCATGCAGCCCCGTGCCACTCCGTTGCCCGGCTCCGACGCGGATTTGCAGGTGTGTGCAAGCGCGTGCCTGCAGATCTGCCGGGGGCGGGCTTCCAGCTGGTGAGCTTCTCTGGTTGGTGGAGAGCCTCCAGCAACCGGAAGCCGCCATTTGGGACACCGGAGGACTGCGGAGCAGCGAGCTCGTGCTGCTACGCATCACAACACACTTACCCGGCTGCCGGTAAGCTCCGTTTTTGGGCATTTTCGCCCGTTTCCCCCCCACACATGTGGAAAGGGCCTTACTTTGTGCTTTCATTGAAGCTCAAGAAACTAGGAAGTATCACCACAGAGATAACTGTACAAAGAAGGGCAGGCCATTCAAACACATCCATTAGCTGCTTATACCTAAAATGAGAGCAACACTCCTATATCAAACCCAGGAGTATTTCACTGAAATGTCCTTCTCCTTTGATTTTTTTTAAAGCAATTTATTTTCTAGCAAATAGAATGAGAATGGTCAGGCCAGAAAGCAAAAGAAATTTTTGGCACAGTAGCAGAGTAGAGGTAATATCCTCTTGCTACCATCCTTGTATTCATTAAGCACAGACACCCATCAGAGGGAAGGTCTACTAACTTGACTGCTGAAAATGAATGTGATCCATCACTAACAGCTGGTTCACCTTCTTTCCATTTTAGATAAGGTTTTTCTCACCATTCTTGACATCCTTATGTAAGCTGCAACTCTACATACAACTTGTCTCTGTAGGCTCTTACTCTGAACTTTCAGAGTACTTTACATTACTTTAGTAAATATCCCAGCATCCAGTGCTGGCCACTGCTCAGAAAATATTGCTAAGTAAACTTCTAGACAGTTTTCCAAGCTGTGGTGTTACTGATAAGATTCTTATAATAAGGGATGGCATTTCAGCATAGTAAGCTTGCAGGATCTTTGTCTGTTTGGGGTTGCCAGAATGAAAACTGGAGAGGAGGCCTGTATCATTAAAGGTTTGTGTAAAAGTGGTAACTTCAGCAAGCGCTGCTTATCATACAGCCAGGTAATGTTCCCTCTTCTACCCAACCATTAAAGGTTCAGGAGCTGTCTCCAGTTTTCAATCATGCATCCCTATCTAGATTTTCAAAACAAACCACACAGTCTGTTAGAAATCTGCTGCTAAATAATTCACAGGAGATTACAAAGTTTCAGAGTAGTGTCTTCATTGTGAGGATATGCTGAAATGCACTTAATACCTGAAACATTCCATTCCCACAGAGAAAACAACTTATTAGTAAACAATGAACATTTTCCACTGAGAAAATGATTTACTTCCCACAGAGAGAATACCTTACAAGCAGAATGCCAACTCTGGATGTGGTCTTGTCTCTATCGGTCTAATCAGTTTACATTTGAGTGATAAGAACCACTGTCTAGGATACATAGGGGATACTCAAATGTACAGAGAATTACACATTCATTTCAGGAACTTCTACATAGGTGTAGTCCCATCTGTCTGGCAAATGGGGCTCTTTTAAATTCTAGGATATCTGCTGTGTAATCTGAATTGACTTGACATTTTTATTTTGGAAAACTGAATAGCAAATTGCCACTCGTGTGTAGATCTAATATATGCACCACAGGAAATATTTCCATTACAGAGCATCTCAATTGCTACATATTTTTGCCAAGATATGCTTAAGAGCTAAAACCATTTAAACATTGTGTAGACAGATTCCATGAAACAGCAGAGACATCTGATGCAGAGAAAGAAAACAAAACATATAATTACATATCTGAAGAGCAAAGCAGCTGTCTGTGTATGGCCATCTATGCCCACATGTGTGACCATGATATTTAACCTAAAATAACAAAATCCATGTATACGGGGGAAATACCAGCAAAGTTGGGGGGTGGCTTTAACATTTTCAGAAACAGAAAACAAACTTTAGTGAAAAATGCTAAAGGGACAGGAGCCACAAAACAAGGCTATGAGGAGAGACAAACTCAGCGAGTGTGTGGTGCTGACTGTACAAAACTCTAGTACCTTATGTGGTGAGGGGGAAATAGCAGCCATTCTGAGATGAGTACTTTGGAAAGAACTCTGCTGGTGACATTTCCTGTGGAGACAGAAAAAAATTGTGGGAAGGAGGAGTTTTTAGCACTGGTCAAAAAAAACAAAAACAAAAACAGACATAAAACTAAAAGGCTTTAAAGAAATGCCAGAAATCCTTCAACCTCTGAAAGGAACCCAATGAGGCTAATGGTCTAGTCTGGCATCTCAAAGGTTTGGCAACAGGGGTGGGCATAAAGTAAAAGTAAAATCTCCCTAAATTTAATTTGGTGACACTGTCAAAAGGTTGTCACGAGTCCTTCATAGACCCTACAAAAGATGGCCACAGAGAGCAGGCACAGGAGGTTTTGTGTTTTTTTTCATTTGGAGGGGTATCATACTAGTGGATAGAATGGTGAACACTGTCAAAGACAACTGTTACTGTCCTGTACCTGAAATAAACAGGATTAATAACATGAGAGAGCTATCATAACCTCTTCTGTCCTACTTAGCCTGGGTGAAGAAACACCAAGATATTACATGATGTCTCTGTGACTCCTTGGCAGCACCTTTGATTAACAAGAATCCTTAACCAAAGCCAGTGATGTATTTAAGTCTTTTACTCCAAGTCTCAAGTCTCAAGTCAAGTCTCAAGTCCTTGCAAGATACTTTCAAGTCAATTCTCAAGTCAAGTCTCAAGTCTGGGAGCCAGTTTCTGAAGTGCGGAATAGGATCCTTCTTACTTCCCATTGCTGAAGCTTCAAAAACTTTAGAAAGAAGGATTTTTCCCTGTGCTCTAGGGTCAAGTCTTGCCTTCTGCTGTTAGGAAAAGTTTCAGAAGGTTCCTCCGATATGTGGCAAGGACAGGCTTCCAAGCAGACTTCAACCCTGCCTCAAACCTGTTGCCTAACACATTTGCTGTTCCCCTCTGAGAAATGGCCCAAGCTTTGGACTTGAGACAGATCATCATGTGACCAGTTAAGCAAAAAGAGATGGAAGCCTTGTTCAGAGTTGTAAGGTTTCTGGATGGATGTGTTATGTTATGGAACCAAGGGCACCACATCAGTCATTAAAAATATACAAGTCATGAGTTGAGTTGAGTTGAGTTGAGTTGAGTTGAGTTGAGTCAGTGCGTCATTTGTTGCCAAGCTGAGCCCAGTTTGAGTCACTGAAGCCACTTGAGTTCAACTTGAGTTTGAGTCAATTGACTTGAATCTACATCACTGACCAAACCAATATTCAATATTCAGTACCAATAACCTAGCAGAAGTTTGCTAGTTTCCTAAGCTCTTTCTAATACTACATGTGCACACAGAACAAATTATAAAGAGGTATACTTGTTCACAGATGTAGAGAAATAAAGAAAGCTAGACAAAGACATCAGAGAGATCAAACAAAGTAGAAAACCATTTGGAAATCCATTATCACATCAAAATATGAAAGCTAAATATCCCATCTCTAATAGAACCAACAGCCTCAGGTATATGGCTCCTTGCAAAAGAAGACTATAATACCAGCTGAGGTAAGGTGCTGAACAAAGATACTTATTTTCATATATTTAAAAAAACATAGCTTGGGCTCAGGTAGACTCTTTTAATCAGATAGTACAAGGGCCTATCAAACATCTTGGTACCCAAATGGCTATGGAAATCCCTCCCAAAGGAGATGAGGCTGGCTTCATCCCTCTTACATTTCTGGACATCAACTAAAACTGTACTGTTTCATTCAACCTGCAGGTCTTCAAATCAGGAGTGGCTAAACTGGCTGTTTTAAATGAGTGTGGTTTTTTAATTTTTTTTTTTAAAAAATCAGTCTTGTTTTTAAATAACATTTTTATCTGTTTATATTTAATGTCTTAAATGATCATATTTGTTCCACATTGGCATGGAAGGCCCTGGTAGGCTGATCAATAAATGGTTTAAACAAACACACAAGATAATGCTGTGGGATATTGTGATCACTGTTTTATCCTAAAGTCGCTTCTCTAAGGCCATTTCCACACGGGGTAAGTAAAACGGTGCAGTGCGTCCTCCACGGAGGACGTCTGCACCTTGGAGCGGACTGGGTCCGGAATACTTACCGTAGATCCGCACCTCAGTCTGCTCTGGAACGACCCCAAGTGGTCCTGCAGCGTGTTTTTGAAAGACCTGATTTTTCAGGTCTTTCAAAATGCCGGTGCGTGCCATTGCATGCCTGCTCTCCGATGCAGATTCGCAGGCTCGCACCAACGCAAGCCTGCGATCGGTGGAGGGCGGGCTTTAGGCTGGTGAGCTTCAGCGGTTGGTCGAGACCCACGACCACCCGGAAGCCGCCATTTTGGACACTGGAGCAGTGCCGATCTATGACCACGCACTGCTCCTCCTCACCCCGGACCAGACCGGACTGACAGAAGATCCGGTGAGTAGCGGCAGGGAGTGATTCCCTCGCCGCATGCGGAAATGGCCTAAGATGATGTGTATCCAGCCTCATGTAAAAGTCTATTAAGGTAGGATTCTGTATGAACACCCCAAATACAGATAGAAGGAGGAAAGGAGAATAGTGGGCAGCCCGGCATTGCTAAGTTGAAACCTTTGAACAGTAATTGTTTGGAATTACAGTTCTTATAATTGGTTAGGGGATTCCGGGAATTGTAGTCCAAAAGGGAACATTTCAAATCTTTGGAAAAATGTCAGGTGAATTACCTGCATCCCTGGCAGATTTTGAAAAACTAGATGGTTTCATCTATGAGCGTATATGTACTTACCATAAAATCACAAGGAAGTACTAAATGGTTGTTGGGAAGAATGTCATAAGTGTGACATTGCATTTCAACTGGTGCCTTTCCCTTTCTTGTCACACATTTTCACAACTTTGCTATTTCCATCTTCCTGCTTATGATAGCCATTTCCCAGTACTCAAAATTAGGTGGGGAAATGATATACAATCTGGCAATCAATCCAAAGCATTTATCACTTTCCAAGGAATGGCTTGGAGGCAGAATGTCTGAAAGAATGTCCCCCTATACTTTGAGCCTGCCTGAAATTTGGAGTCCTCAGAGGAGGCCCTTTTGCATGTCTCATGAAGTTGGGTGGATGGGTAACATGGCAGGAATTTCTCTGTGGCAGATCCCTGACTGGAATTCCCTCCCAAGGGAAGTCAAACTAGCCCCATCCCTTTTGAGTTTCTGGCAGACAGTTGTGTTGTTTCACAGAGCCTTTGGTTCTTAAAACCAGGGGTGGATGTTCTGCTGTTTTAAAGTAGGGTTTTTTTTTAAGGAATGTTCTTCGTTTTTTAAAAACTCTTTATTCATGTATTTAATGTTTTAATTTTTTAAAATTTATTCTGCATTGCCTCAGGGGCCCTGGTGGGTTGAAAGAAGATACACAAATGTTTTCATACTCTCCAAATTTTTATGGATGAAAACTGGGACACATGAGGCCAAGCGACATCAGAATGTGGTCAAGATAGCAGAAGTTATTAATGGTACAAAAACACTCAGTTTTCTCTGAGTCATTTCATCATTGCCTCAATTTAGAAATGCCACCCACTGCAGAAGTAACTAAACATTACACTTGTGTCCTAGAAGGAATGAACTTATCCCTTACACTATATTGCAGTTTTGCTTTCTTTATTGGAAAAAAAAATAATTACAGTTTCCAAGTTCTGAGGGAAAACATGGAAAAAATAGATTTAATGTAACACCTCCCCACCTATGTTAACGTACCCATGCTAAGGAAAGGAAGATTTTTTTTTAATGTTAAAATAAGAAAAAGAAGCTTATGACCTGGCAAGGTCTTTTTGCAGCTCTGTCAGCAGCAGGTGGGAAATCAAATCTGCAACATTAAACTTAGCAACAGATTTTCAGAGGGTTTCTTAGCTTGCCTACTACCTGAATACATTTCAGACTATTACAAAGCACTTGATAATTTCAGAATATTTCTCTTCTGTAACGAACCTAGCAGCACCATCAACATCCTCACCACTTGCTTCTGTAACTTTTATAAGCAAAATATTCTGTGTGACCATGCCACAGGAGAGCTTTTACTAAAGCTTAACCTAAATCTACTGAAAAATACTCAGGAATCCTCCATAATCCATTCGCAAGGTGAACCAGACCTCTGTGCTTACAGTTGGGCCTTTGACCTTTCTGCATACAATCTGTGTCCTAGACAGTTTATCATTTGAGCAGTTCTCCCACAAAGAAACAAAATCTGTCTTTGTTTCACAGTCACCATAGCTCAACAGTTCAGCCCGCTTTGCAGTATGTGTGGGGAGTCATCTAACCACAAACCCTGTGCTCCAGATGTGCTGGACAGCAGGCTAAAATAGGTCAGTAGCTGTGAAATCAGAGTTAACAATGAAGAGAATTTAAAATAATAGAGAAAAACATATGGCAGGACTGGAGAGCAAGCCAGAAGTGAGCCCTGAAGAGCAAGTGGAATCAGAGGACAAACAAAAAAGGCCAATGTTATGTTATGTACCTTCCAATTGACTCCAATTTATGGCAAGCATACCAAAAGGTTTTCTTACAAAATTTATTCGGAAGAGATCTACCATTTCCTGCCTTTTAGTCTGAAAGAGTGTGACCTCCCCAAGGTCACCCAGTGGACATTCATGGACACATGGAGAACTGAACACTGTTCTCCTGGAGTCCTGGTCCAATACTCAAACCACTACACCATGCTCGCTCCCCAAAAGAGACACTTGGAATGCAAAACAAGATTCAGGTCCAAAGAATAGTAGTACAAGATGTGTCAAAAGCTCAGTAGGTGATTGTTGCTCTATCAAGTTTCAGTTGGTGCTGTGATCCTTTAGTCTCCTTTCTGCCCTAAAGGATCTAGTTTTCAACCTTATGGGTGGAGTCAATTGAGAGCTTTGCTTACTGAGAGGCTGTTCTGTGCAATTGATCATCTGAGGGAGATAGCTTTATATGCTGTGAAATATATGTCTGAATGATTCACACTCCAGCAATTCTGGCATGTATAATAATATTCAGAACTGGCTTCCAGTTTCTTCCATTAATATACCTAAATTCCCTTTTCTCTCCCAAGAGATTCTTACATCTTGTTCCATGTAATAATTTTCTCTGCATCTTCTTCAATTACTTGATACATTAAAAAAAAACTTGAAACAAACAAAAAATAGCTAAGAATGCTGACACACATATAGAATATAGGACACTTTATATCCACATAAAGCTAATATTCTACTGAGATTAGATGAAGCAAAAAGTTCTACCATCACAGTCACATGGGTTCACATGACTTGGCACAGATGACCAGTCCAGTAGAGGTACAGGCTACAAACGTCTTGTACACAGATGTTCTGGTACACTGCACAACAATCAGTGGCAGTTGTGGGTCATAGCTGTAGAGGGGGAGAGAGTTCTGAGCGGCAGTGATGTAGCATTAACTTTTGAAGTGCAGGCCCTCACCTAAACAGTCTGTGTAGCAAAATCCCCACAGAAAGTCCAAAGTACAGGTGGCTATGCTATCTTAAAAGAATCACTAGCAGTTTTCACTTCTATCAGGAACCTAGGGTTTTCTAACCCCTACAAAAAAAATAAAATTCATTACTTTTGGCAAAAACCTTTCCCCTGATAGTGGAGATTGCAGTTAAACTCCAAGAGGATGGAAGATAGTGTCATCTTTGATTCTATGGACCTTGGTTTTACTACTGCATACCATATTTCTCCATGTTACCTCAAAAGGTGGGTGACTCAGAGGTCCATCCATGGTGGCAGAGCCTCCATGGGGAATTATTAGCTGAAAGGGAGGCCTGCGAGAGGGAGGTAACCTTACAGGATCTTTCCACATATGTATACCAGGACTAATGCAGGGACATCCATTGGAGATTAAAAGAATGTTTTATTGGGGAAAATCACACACACACACAAGATTCAAGCAGTCTCACAACCACACAAGCCTAACCAGAGTAAAGGAAGATAAAACTGGATAGTGAAAAGTTGGAGCAAAGCAGAGATGAAGCAATGTGTCTCAGGCTAGAGGTCCAGGGGTACTACAAGAACAGGAACAGTGTTAATGCCTCACTGACCGAACAAACAGTGGGGTAATGGGATAATGGCCTTAGCATTAGGTAACAAAGCATGGATGGGAATTGTGATAGCTTCTTAATTTCTAGGCAGGTGAGGAAACAAAGGAGCATTTTGGCAGAAAGAGGAAATGGGTTGATGAAAATTGGTTGCTATATTTGATACAACTTTGTGTGCTATTATATTTGAAAGTTGAGTGATTGAGGGGATTATTGCAAACTCGTTAGCACTACAGCTTCCTGATTGATACAACCTGGCCAAGCCCTGAAGTCCCATCTGACCTTCCTTCATATGTGTTCAGCCAGTTCTCTTTGCCAGCTTGGCTTTTCAGCCATAACAGCGAATGGTGTGTATTTAGTGCCAATTAAATAATGTTAATTGCCAATCATATCATGGAGTGGGCGCTTATGGCATGGTAACACCCATTGCCAGGAATTGCTTGTAAAAGAAGGTATTGGATAATTCGTTATGCAAGATCCATAAAAATAGATGTTCCAGTGCCACCAGTAATTGTCCCAGCATAGCACCCTAATAGGATCTTGGCCTATAAGAAATATCTCTCCAGCTAGGGCTTGAATTCTTGTCCTTTCTAAAAGAATCTCTTAATATTTCAAGGAAAGAAAAATGATTAAAAAGATGGAAGGCCTTTTGAACATACAGTGAGTCCCTCACTCTCACAAGAATCAGCAAAGGGACACATATGAAATAAGTATCTTTTTGAGAACATTCTCTTCCTTCACTTTTCAGATGTTCAATTCGTTGTGTAATTTTCCCCCTTTCATTGAGGCCCTTTCTGCAACTCACCTTTTTGCGGAGCTGGAGTGCAAGGATCACGCAAGCAGCCTTTTGCAAGAGGGTCTCGCATCCCCATTGCTTCAGCTCCGTAGCTGCTGCCTGCTCGTGAGCAGGTAGCGTGAGAGTCCCTCCTCTTCCTTCCACAGTGCAGCCTGGGATTTTCCCAGGCTGCGCTGGGGCAGGAAGCGTGAGCACCGCAGCTCTGGAGCTCCGCATGCATGGCAAGTGTGCGCAGGGCCCCGGAGCGATGCGCAATCGTGCACCATTTTCGGCTCAAAGCCAAAAATGAAATAGTGCGCGATCGGCACCTGCCAGGCCCTGGAGCATCACGCAGTTGTGAGTGCGTCATGTGGATTGCTCCTTGCAGTCGCACAACACTCCAGGGGCCCTTTTACATGGCAAATGCTGTGCGAAAAAGGCCTTAGTGTCACCTACATTAACTACTTTATAATTTTACTACATTATGTATGTCTCAATTTTGTACTCCAGGGACCACTGATATGGTTTAAAATAATCTTTTTTAAAAAAAATAATGGGGAAAAAGATCATTAACACCCCTGGAAATCCAGTGGGGAAAGGACACGGTTTGGCTAACTGGGAAATAAGGAGCACACCTTGTGAATTTTATTAAGGATCCTCCTCCCACCCACTCATATTTCAAGCACTAAGGAAGTTAGTAAAGCAACATGAATTTTATACAGGAAGAAACATTATCTATCAGTATTAAGTGAGCCTTTTGTATTCTAAGCTAAATGTATAAATGAAACCAAGCTAACAAGCTTTGTGAACATTCTGAACAAGAAAAGAAAGAAAGAAAAACCTCCTGACTAGCCGTTCCCCCTTTTCTTGCTTAAGCATTCCTCTGTGTCACAAAAATATATGGCTTAATTCCCATTTGCAAAATGAAGTGGTAAGTAACTTAGGTTTTTAGCACAAAAAGTAATTCAATTAGATGGCTCATCACCCGAATTGTAGAATTGTTCACTCAGGGGCCATTTTTCATTTGCCACCACTACCAAATTTCATGATTTGAGAGTTGGTGTCATTACGGTGCTGTCTTTAATACATTTAATCTTTATCACACTACTTCCCAATGCTTAATCACCCATACAAAGAGGTAAAAGTAGCAAAATAATCCATAATTTAGGCATTTCTATGTGTTTACTATTTTTTTTTAAGGAATATGGGCTCTAAAAAGATGATCTAAATGACATGCATGTATGGGTGAGTTGCTGCTATTAATGGATAAATGTATTTTTTTAGGCTCTTTCCACATGATGTCATGGACCCGCCTCAGCCACACCTTGCTCCCAGTCTAGAAGCCATCTTACTGCATGACATCATCACTAGCCAGCCACTATCCCATTCCCAAGAGGGGCAAATCCGGTCTTTTTCATTGATGGGGAAAAACCATCATTAACTGTCATTTTGTGCATCATTCATGATAGCTGAGTGAGTGCAGTTCCTCCGTGTGGCTTCTTCCTGTTGCTGAGCTGGCAGTGGCTGGACCGTGGGCATTCCAAGCCTGTTCCTCCTCAGTGACTCCCAGGGCAATCTCTGCCCAGCAGACAACTGGGTGCTTCTGTTGCATCAGTGCTGAACACAGAAGGAGAAGGAGACAAAGGAGCTCATAATGTGGTAATTTTGATACCCACCACTGCTATGTGATCATTTTGCATGTCTCCTTTGAATTTTATTTTTTTAAATCCCTTTAGTAGTTACATAACAGTAACATTTCTATACCACTTACCAGTTCGAAGCACTCCCTAAGCGGTTTACAATGTGTTTAGCTAATTGCTCCCAACAAGCTGGGTACTCATTTTACCAACCTATAGAAGGATGAAAGGCTGAGTCAACCTGCAACCCTGTAAGATCAAACTCACAATGTTGTGGCTGCAGTACCAGCATTAAACCACCGAGCCACCAGAGCTTTTCCCTTTATTACCGTTAGCACGATAGCATGGTATAGCTGGTTGCCAGGATTCAGTTAGCCCAGCCCACCATGCTAACGTTAGCATGGCTTCCAAGAAAAAAAATATTTAAAAAGACCAATAAGGAGGTGTGGGTTGGGGACAGAGTGAGGAGAGGTGGGGATGGGGAGTTGCCAGGGACATTGTGCTCTGCAAGACACATTGGTTTCAATACCAGTGCTAATCTACTGACACCAGAGGCCTGCAGAAAACAGAGTTTTAATACTATTTTCAGCCCAGAAATGGCAGTGCTGTGATGAACATGGAACTATCTAATATTGAGGTATGCTCTGGAAAAGGCCTTAGTTTTCTGGAGAATACCCTCCTCTGATATATACAATGAAAAATCTAAAAGTTATCACAGTCTAACTATCCAAAATATCAAACAATATCTTAGAACAGATACTACCTTCTCGTTCCTTGTTCCCATAGCCATAGCTATTGTTTGCATTCAATTTTTTCAGACAGTTGCTAAGGCTAAAAATGAAGTAGGACCTACTACGAATGCTCGATCTGGACCCTCTTAAAAAAACAACAGCCTGGTACTTCAAGAAGCATCCATTTTGCCAACCAGAATTCTTAAACAGTGTCTAGACTCAACTTAAAGGCACCAGACCTCATTTGATTTTGGAAGCTAAGCAGGGTAAGCTCTGGTTAGTACTTGGATGGGAGACCACCAATGAATACCAGATGCTGTAGGCTATATTTCAGAGGAGGAAACTGGCAAAAACACCTCTGAGTATTCCTTGCCTAAGAAAATCCTATGAAATTCATGGGGTCACCATAAGTCAGCAGATGACTTGAAGGTACATATACACACAGACTCTGCTGACAGGCAGTGTTTGGAGTGATGGTTCATGCTGCCACCTGCTCCCAAATCATCCTACCAGCATCCTCCATCAACAGATAGGGCTCATCAAAGAAAATTTTGCCTAGATGAAGTTCTTCCAGTTGCCATTTTTCAAGTATAAACTTTGTATCAAAGACAGCCAGAGATGCCACTGTGAGTATGTAAGAGAGGTAGGGCCTTCAGACAATAATTACAAGGGTACAAATGAATGGAAAGATAACTGTCCAGCCTATGTTTAAAGACTTCCAAAGGTGGAATGTTCGCCATGCTCTGAGTCCACCACCTTTGCATGCTGTTTCAAACAAAGAAAATGGAGGAAGAGGACAAGAAAGGCGTTGGACTAGACCTACCATAACATCAACAGTAATTGCAAGGGGGGAAAAACACAACTTTTTCCTTTTCTGTCAGATTGGTTGTGGTACAGTAGATGTTGCCCTTTTCAAATGGCTTTTTCCTGTAAGCCCAGGAAGGGCTTTATTATCTTCACCTCAAGTCATGCCAAGGAAGCACCTGAATTGTCCGAGGAGGTTGTGAGCAGGCAATGTAGTTTGTGTGGCAGAAGGAGACAGTTCACTGAAATCAGCCATTTTGTATGTATTGTGTAACATGCAAGTGGTGATGAGTATGAACTACTGAGAAATACGTGTGAATTTTGATCAAGAAGGTGAGGACAATCAGGGCATATCCTCCAATTGTCCCAGTTTAACAGGCACAGTGTCAGTTAATCTTCCGCTGTCCCATTTTCTTAGGTGATTTTAAAATGTCCCAGTTCTCTTTCCTGATCCCATGTTTCTTCCTCATCCGCAGCTTGCTTCAGTTGCTGTAAAGTGAAAAAGTAGCTTCAACTCAGTTAACTCAGCCATAGGGAGAGAATGGGATAGATTCTTGACCTTTCCTGTAGGCTTATTTGTCCTCCTCGTGTTCCTGTTCCTGTTCCTCTTCTTCTTTGTCTTCCTCTCCTCCTCCTTCTCCTCCTCTTCCTCCTTCTTCTCCCTATCTCACCATATAAATTCTAGGATTTCTTTTCTTAAAATAGTAGTTTTTCTGTGTTCTCCTTCATTAATAACTTTTGTTCTCTTGTTGTCTCACTACAGTCTGATGTTGCTCAGTCACACATGTGCCAGTTTTCATCTATGAAATGTTGTGGCGCATGTCAGAGGTTATAAGGTTATGCCAGAACTTAAAAACCTTACTTAGGCCATTTCTGCACTACACTGATATAGTGCTATTATTCCACTTTCAACATCCTGTGGAATTCTAGGGATTTTAGTTTATTAAGGCCAAAGAACTCTCTGGCTGAGAATTCTAAATTCCCCTCCTAAACTGCAAGTCCCAGGATCCCATAGGATGTTGAAAATTGAATAATAGCACTATAACAGTGTAGTGAAGAAATGGGCCTTAGTTTTATAAAGTATGTAGCCTAAACTGAAGCTAATTAAGATCTACAATTTTGAAAAGCCCAAAACAATGGGTTCATGTAATTTACTACAGTTCTATATCACTCGTCTTTTAAGGAACGCAAGCCTAGACATGTACTTATTTTCTCACCATCCATGTTAACCTCACTTCAGCCCTGTAATGCAGTAGGTGAAGCTGTGGAATGGGAGAGGCCCAAGATTACCAGTACTAAAGTCCTATATCCTTGCAATCTGGACATGAGCTCCACTGATACATATTTGAGTAGATATAGGATTATATGGTAAGTTGCCTGAACATGAATTTTCATGAATAATCTCTGTGGTATGAAGGGAGAGTGAAAACATACTACACCTACAATCTCTGAAAGCCCTTCAGGTAGCCTTAAAATCAGCAATTGAACTTTATTCAGAGACCAAAAAGAAGACAAAGATGAAGACAACATTGTCTTACAATAAAGGATTAAGTATGTTCCAGAGAGTCCTGGGCTGTATAATCAGCCATACTTGATTTCAGGACAGAGGTCTTGTGAGAAACTGTCATAGCATCTCATAGGCCCTTTTTGCACCTTACCTTTTACCGGTACTGGGCTGGGGTCCTCGCGCAAGAAGGCTGGGGAGGAACACTGTTGCATCCCTCCTGCTTCGGCTCCGCAGCTCCTTCCTGGTCGCGCAAAAGCCCCGCTCCTTCCTTCCGCAGTGCAGCCTGGGAGTTAGAGGCTGCACTGGGGCAGGAAGTGCGACCGGTGCGGCTCAGGAGGCTTCGCACGGCAGGTGAGTGCGCGTGAAGCCCTGGAGCGATGTGTGAGTACACAGCATTTTCGGCTTAGAGCCAAAATGAAAAAATCCATGCGAGCTCCACATCAGGCCCTTGAGTGTCGCGTAAATGTGAGTGCGTCATGCAGACCGCTCATCACATTTACGCGATGCTCAAGGGGCCCTTTCGCTTCAAAAACGCCGTGCAAAAACAGCCATAGTTCCAGGCCTGTATAAGGCCTGAACATCTGCAGCTAGTCTTAGTCAGGCTAGCTTATCAGTTTCATATGCCCTGGGAATTGTTTGTCAGCTGGCTGATCGTTCATCTGAAGACCAGGAAAGAATGTTTTCATGCCATTTGAATTGTCACCTGGAGACTGACATGTTTTTCTCCCTTCGCTGAGGTATAACTACTTTACATTTGTTACTGTTGACTTTCCTTTTTGATGTGTCACAAATAAGAATGTTAAAAGAGCAACTACTTCATGTAACACCCATGGAGGGTAAAGTTTGCTGCTGGAGATAAAAGAAAGGGTATAGAAACTTGGACTGTGGTTCTGAAATGTCTCCTTATTTCCTTGCTGCAAGAAGTTTACTCCCCCATACTAACTGCAGACCCAAATCTCACATTCGTCATATGTCAGAGCATTGTGCAAGCTGAGATTGATTTAGATCTAAATCTAAATTTAAATCTGTCAGATTTTAACCTAAATCTGTCAGCCTTAACTCTGCCTAAATGTGCATAACACCTTGTTTAGTCCATTTTAAGACTGCTGCAACAGATGGTCTTTCACCATGCTTAAGGCAGTATCTCCGTGCTTGCTTAACTTTTAGCCTGAGTAGTAGATCTGTGGTTTTGCTTTTGTTTTTATTAGTTTGCCCAGTCTTGAGGTTTCATAGTGCCTGCTGATCACAGGGGTGGTTGCTGAATACTGTGGTGAGAGAGGGCACTGGAACCAGAGTAATTACAGGATGCTGAGTAACACACATACACTAGGAGAGTTGAAACAATACCCATCAGAAAGGCCACCAAGGAAGGCCCCTCTGCCCTGCTAATTAGATTGCTTAGGCTGCACTGTTGCCATATTGCTTTGCTGTTTGGGTATTGGGAGGGATATGTAGTCCAGAGCCTGGGAACCAAGGTCGTGTTAGAAAACAGCACTGCTTGGTGTTGTGTGGGAAAGAATGTAAACATGAAACCTGAAGGGGTGGGGGTCAGTGAGTTCTTAAAACCAAAATCTGTGCTTCAGTTCTGGCAAAAGCAATGTCTCTATGTTACACCAAATCTCTAATGCAACTTTTTTGGATTTGTCCATGACGCCTGTTTATTGAGTCAGATTGAGACAGAACATTACAATATCAGTTCACCACCTTGATCGTAGGAGGGCCCAAAGGAGCAAGAGGGTGAGAGTTTTAAATATTTAGATTTCCTTTTGAATTAGTTCTGACTCCATATTCATATGGCAAAACTTTGAGGTTTCTCTGACTTTCTAAGGTTGCCGGAGCTCTGAGTTTCTCAGGTTTCTTGTTCAAACATTAATAACTTAAACATTGACCAGAGGGGATATATATGAGCCATCTCCTATTTCGGTGCTACAACACAGTGTATTAGCTTTGAATATGAAGTTCTGAAATGGCTTTATTCATTCCATTCTGAATGTTATTAGGAAACCTCTACATCAGGGATTTGCTTCTTGAATGTTTTCATAAATTGTAGCTCTGCTGTACTTTACATTATCTCCCTTCAAGATAATACACCAGTGCCTTCTTGTTTGCATGGTTCCATCACAGGTTTTTAAAGTGCTAGTCATCATCCATTTAGTCTTGTGTGGCACCATTGATTGTTTCTTGGGGCAGAACAGATCTGAGGAAGGTCCATACAGTTTTCAAAATAACTCAAACATTTCTCTACACACCAGAACCTTTACATAATGTCACCAAACAAAGCTAGCAGCAGCTTCCTGCCACATATAGAGTTTGAAAAGCCAGGCATTCCTGTGCCAAAATCATCAGGGATTAGTATGTAAACAAACAAACCTAATTTTTAAGGGGATTTTCTGCTAGGCTATTAAAGGACAGGCAATCAAATGACAGTACAAAGTTTACCTACTACTCAGAGCTTTGACAATTGTCTCTTTTCAGTGGTTATTTTTGAGACACAACTGCCCAGTTTTAAAATGACATTTCTTCTTTCTACAGAGAAGAATATTTCATAGTGCCGGATTTGTTCTTAAATCCTTCCCATAGTTGTTTATGTGCATTCTACTATTCCCGAGTTTAGGAGATGTTCTAAGTTGGTTCAGGAATTAGAGTTTTCACTTGCAGACTGCAATTGCATAAACCAGGAAATTCCAGAGCCTCTGTTAAAAATCTAGACCTTGACTCCATTTTATAACAATTTCCGCACCCTTATCTTACTCATTACAGCCATCCCTACTGCCCTACTATAAGGAAGCTAGGCATGGAGGTCAGAAAGCCAACATGGTATAGTGTCTTGATCGTTGGACTATCACTTTGTAGATCAGGGTTCAAATCTCCAGTCAGTCATGGAAACCCACTGAGTGATCATGGACAAGTTGCACTTTCTCAGCCTTAGGTGAAGGCAAAAGTAAATCCCCTCTGAACAAATCTTCCCAAGGAACCCCCAACTTAGGGCTGCCGTAAATGAGAAAAAACTTGAAGGCAAACAACAACAGCAAGCTCAGAGGTCAAATTAGACTCAGCAGCAGCACCTGGCAGACATTCTGAGGCATCATGAACATCTTCAGAGAATGGAGAGGTTATCCCACATAGTCATTCCCAAGACAGATAGACATGGTGGTGATGATGATGATGTATTTATTTCTTATCCACTTCTTTTTGTAGATCAAGGTGGGGAACAACAACAAATAACATATATCAAACTGTACACGTGGTTTTATAAATACAAAACATGTACGAAAGCTTATAAAGCCAATGCATATTTAAATACATCAATAAATACTTTAAAGCCATAACTTAAAAATGATCTGGATAGGCCTGCCAGAAAAGACTGGTCTTTGCTGTTGATTTAAACTCAGCATCTTGAGCTGATGGATCTATTCCCGCAGGTCATTCTACAAGTCTGGGGGCAACCAAAAAAATGGCCTCTGGGTAACAGTCAGTCTCGTTTGGGGTGATTGAAGTAGATGTCTCCCAGAGGACCTGAGTGTACACGGAGGATTATATGGCCAAGAGGAAGGCAGGCAAACTAGTATAGGCAGGCCTGCCATGGTATGTATGTAGCAGCTGGTATTTTTAAAACGGGTCTAGTTGCTATCTGCTTTGGCTTCATAAGCCAGAATGACATGGCTGAAAGTGCTAAAAGAATGAAAGGAAGAAAGAAAAAAAATGTTGTGGGATATATGAAGGGCAGCATGATGGAAAAAAAAAAGTTTCAGAATAATGGAGTAAATCTTTTTTCTTTTTTTTCTTTTTTTGAGTGAGGGGTAAAGGAAGCAGATGAACTCTTTTCCTGGTCAGAAGTTTTTATTTCATGGTCTGGCCTACTTTTAGCTGTATTTTTTTGGTCTGGGCTACTTTTAGCCTCAGCTGTGCTGTATTTTTCATGTGTGAGTACATACATATGCATTTTCATATATACCTGTGTGAACCTTAGGCCATTTCTGCCCTGCCCAGTTATAGTGCTATTATTCTACTTTCAACATCCTATAGAATCCTGGGATTTGCAGTTTACGGAGGGGCAATTAGAATTCTCAGCCAGAGAGTTCTTTGACATCAGTAAACTAAAAACCTCAGAATTCCACAGGACGTTGAAAGTGGAATAATAGCACTATAACAGTGAAGGGCGGAAATGACCTTATTCTTCCCTTGTTCTTACTATATCTACTTGGTCTCTTACCCACTTTGGGGTCTGACATTGCCTCACTTGCTGGAATACTGAACCCAATAAGTTCAGATCAAGGTGAACTTTTTATTTATCCTCTGCATCAGATTAATTTCTATCCCACTTTTTCTTCAATATAGCAGCTCAAAGCAACTTGCAAAAATTAAAACATAGTGAAAAGCACTTACAAAGCCATAGCAAAATATATATTAAAAAGCTATTGATGAATGCAGTTAAACTCTCAGTAGAATTGTCAATAGAATTAAAACATTTAAAGCAATTCCATTAACAGACAAAAGTCAGAAAAAACACACAAACACACGCACATACACGTTGTGAAAAGCTTTTGTGAGGCCCTGAAAGCCATTCAGAATAGAAAGGTTTTAATTTGTCAATGGAAGGACAGCAAGGAGAGAGCCATGCTAGCCTCCTCAGGGAAGGAGTTTCAAAGTCTGGGGGCAGCCACTAAAAAGCATTTTTCCTATTATGTTCTCATCAGATGTGCCTAGTGATGCATATCATAGCAGGGAAGTTCCCCTCCTCTTGCTCTAAAACTGGGGGTGAACCCTATTAAAAATGTCTATGTTTACCTGATCACAAAACAGCTTTGGAGAGTTGCAGGTGGCCCCCAAGGCCACACTTTTCCCACCATGATGTAAAACATATGGTCTGCACATTGGTTTTGGACTTATTTCTCCATAAAAAGGGTTGTCATTGTATTATATATACATACATATGTTTATTTCGGTCAATGACCAGCAATCACAAAGAGCAGAACAGAATGATAAAAGACCTAGTGAATACATCAAAAAGAATAAATTACTAAATAGAAAATTTTGTAAAAGCCTTGAATATAAAATGTTTAAATATCAAAATTGTATTATATATCCTTTATTGCAGGGGGTTGTGCCTCTTTTAAGTGTACAATAAATCTATCATGCAAACTTCCTCATGCTTTATTTGTGGATCTTAACATCAGTCTTGAATCAGAGCCTTCTGAGTGGTCCCCCAACTCCCAGTCAAGTTCTTGGTAGGCAGCTAGAGGTGGTTACTGGGCCATGTTCCACCTGCTGAATCACAAGCCACCGTATCTCTAAAAGATCCTTCTAAATTCAGTTTTGATCTGTCAGTCTTAACAAAACCTGAGGGACCCTCCAGTCTTTTTCTTCACCTCCCTTCCATTAGTTAGCCTGATACACTTCCAGTTCAGGTCAGCTGAGAAAGTCACTGGGGTGTGCTCGACTATGCTGCACCATTCCTCATTAGCATATATCAAACACTAGAGCTGGGGAAGCCTCAGCAATTAACTAACCAGTGCTTTGCCTCCCAGGCTTTGACTTGAAGCTTCCTACAGGCAAGGCAAGAAAGAATACCATAAAGTATTCAGTAGTATTAATGATCTTGCGTGTTTATAATTTATTTCAGTCACATGTTCTACAGTCTCTCCTGCACCAGCTAATTCAGTTCCCCAACCTATACAGAAGACGTTGGGCTATTTTAGCAGAAGTCATTGAACTTTTTAGACCATTCCATATTTTAAAAAAAAGTTCTAAAAGTTTACTTTAACAAGACAAGGCTAATTACTGAAAGTGAATAACATGCTTTTATAAGGAATGACTGTAGCTCAGCCATAGATAGGGTAACCATTTACACATCTAAGATTTGCACACAATTTTGTAGCTGTAGATACAAAATTACAATAATTACTTCAATTTAGTTATAAATGTAACTCATCTCACCATTATGGGAAACTGGGTAATATACATGCTTGGTCCTTCTTGCTGACCAGATGTGAACTGAAACCTTCAAAGTCTCCTCTCTTATGCTTATTTATTTATAGACTGGGCTTGGATTGGGCTGCTATTCAAACTGAGGTCCATCCTCTTTAAATACCTGGCCACATTAACAGTGCATTCAGAAGACACAAGGTTCAGTCTTCAACACTTCCTGTCAGAATAATCAGATGACAGATATTCACCTGGAACCCTGAGGAGTTGGTGCCGGTGAGATCAGATACTACTGGCCTAGATGGGCAACTAGTCTCCTATGATTTAACACCGCTTCTTATGTCCTTGGAACCTAGATATGAACACTTGGACTGTCAAGTCAAAGGCTTTCACGCCCTGAATCCATAGGTTGTTGTGGGTTTTCCAGGCTGTGAGGCCATGTTCTATTAATATTTTCTCCTGGTATTTTACCTGCATCTGTGGCTGGCATTTTCAGAGGATCTGATGGTATGGAAGTGAGACAGACTATATATACTTGTGTAGTCCTCAGTTGGAAGAGAGCAATTTGCATGTGTTACAGTTAGCCTGTGTGATGGCCTATTATTAAATGGGATATCCCCCAGGGTGTATTGTTAGTCAGGGGATATGTATAACAGTGCGTTAAGTACATTAGCAACCCATTGTATTGTTCCCTGTAGAGGTACCTCCAGAGTCTGGGTGGTGTTCACTGGCATATTTTTGAGTCCAAACATGAATCAAAGAACACAAAAGACACTGCAGACTGATCCACCCAGAAAAATCAGCAGTAGCAGAATATGTTATAAACCAACCTGGACACAGAATGCTTTTTGAAAGCCCAGAAATTCTGGACCATTCTGACAACTACTATGTCAGACTACACAGAGAGGCCATTGAAATCCATAAACACACGGACAATTTCAACAGGAAAGAAGAAACTCAGAAAGTAATCAAGATTTGGCTACCAGTACTGATGAACACTAAAATCAAGACTCAAAAATATGCCAAGGAACACCACCCAGATTCTGGACATCCCTTTACAGGGAACAATACAATGGGTTGCTAATGTACTTAATGCACTGTTATGCTTATCTCCTGACTACCAATACACCCTGGGGGATATCCCATTTAACAATAGGCCATCACACAGGCCAACTGTAACACATGCAAATTGATCCCTCCCACCTGGGGACTACACAAGTGTATATACTCTGTCTCACTTCCATGCCACCAGATCTTCTGAAGATGCCAGCCACAGATGCAGGCGAAACATCAGGAGAAAATACTAATAGAACATGGCCTCAAAGCCTGGAAAACCCACAACATCTTGGACTGTCATTCTATTGGTCAACTGCATAAGTGTAATGGGGGGGGGAGGGTTACACCGAAATATCTATGTTTTTTAGATCTTGCAAAAGGAGGTATCCAGTACCTTCTTCTATAAAGCCCTGGCCCTGTACACAACAGCAGCAAGATATGGTGAATATCTCTAGAGTGCTCTTAGGTTCATTCTAGTTGCTTTTTAGCGTAAAAGAAGGAAGGAACAGCCTTACAATAGCCATAGATATGGAAAGTATATTTGAAAATATTTTTAAAAACCAGTTAATATATTTCTCAAGTGTTGGGAGAAGAAGCCCAGACAGGCAAGAATTTTCACAGTTCATACATCGTCATTTTTGCGCAGAAAAACTGCATTTTCTGTACAGGATATGTGCAAATTTTGGACAGAATAAGTTCTGAACTCTAAATAGTTTTTGAGGACTTTCTCAGAGCATGAATAAAATTGCTAAAGCTGCTTGTTGCTTTCTTTGATAAGATATTAGCAAAACAATTTCATACATACACTAGGGACTGAGAATATATTTTTTCTCCCTGATGCACAAGAGAAGATGGAACTAGCCCAGGTACATACTTACAAACAATGAGTGCTCAAGGAGACAGAGGCCATTTCTGCACTATACTACTATAGTGCTGTTTTTCCACTTTCAACATCCTGTGGAATTCTGGGGTTTGTAGTTTACTGAGGTCAAAGAGCTTTTTGGCTTAAAATTCTAAATGCCCCTCCTTAAACTGCAAACCTCAGTATTCCATAGAATGTTGAAAATGGAATAATAGCACTATAGCAATGTAGTGCAGAAATGGCCAGAGCTGCATTTGACAATGCATTCTGTAGCTGCATACTGGGAGAAGCATTTGGGCAAAGGGAGCTGACTGCAATACATCCCACAAGTATAATTGTGCAGCTTACTCACTGCAGTGTAATGTAGAATCTTGGTCTATGTCTATTAATTATTGGTTTGGTGCAACAGGTGGGTAAACTCAAAAGAAGTGGCTGCACTTAGTAGTTCAGCTCAGAAAGAAAGAAACAACTGCAGAAGAGAAGAGCTGCAGTTGCCATGGATAAGGACTGACCTTCTTCTCCTTTAATAAGGTAGTAGGATTCTCAAGAGGAAAGAGAACCACTGTGATGTAGTGCTTTGAGCATTGGGCTATCACCCTGGAGAGCAGAGTTCAGGTCTCTGCTCAGCCATAGAAACGTACTGGGTGACCTTGGGCACATCACACACTCTCAGCCCCAGAAAATCCCATGATAGGAGTTGCTATAAGTCAGAAATTACTTGAAGGCATACAACAACAACAACAACAACAACAACATTTAGGAGGTAACATAGGGTTAAAATCTTTATAGCAGAATTTCAAAATTGCATTTGCATTTATTTAGCGTTATAAGGACTGTTGCATCCAAATGTTACAGTCCTGCTCAGCAGCAGAGGCAGAGGAGCATTGGATGCTTGGAACTTTTGGGACAACATATACGTGTCAACTTTAATACATAATTTGATGTATTGTTGCGAAAAGATATTGAGACTTAAATTTTGACTTGGGTTTGCAATATTCAATTATAACCTATGAATGTTACCCCATTGGAAAACTCTGTCCAGGGTCTACACATTTGATATTAAAATATGATTCCATGTGCCTAAGAGGTCGCTCGGATGATCACATAGGCAGCAACAGTCAAACGATCGAAAACCAGGTCAGGCCAGTAAAATCCACCGTCATGTAGCCCCAGGAGACTTCAAGCTGTGCAAACCCACAGAAGACAAAGGGTTCTCAGCCCCTGAGAAGCCAACTTGAGGGGATTAGCATGTTTGCACCAAGTTGAGCACTGATAGCAATGAAATCCTATCAGGCAAGGACCATTTACATGAAGTCACACCACAACCCAATGTAGCCAAAGATCCTGAGACTTTAGCAACACCTTGTAATCTCATCATGCAAAGGAAGTTACCATTGTGGAGCTCCTTTCTTGATGCAACACTCATTGTTCTCCCCAGGAAACGATTAGCCATCCAGGTACTTTTTCCCCTACAAATAGTCCCAGTTTTGAGCTGTTCTTTGGATCACTCCAAGTCATCCCAGTAGACCGTTTCTCCATCCGTTGAGCAATCCCCTTAGCCCTCTCCATGCTGAGCTCCACTTCTCCGCTGTTTTTCTCAGACGAAGGACTTCAGGAAAAGGTGCAGTATTACCCAGCTACAACCCGTTCAATTTTCCCCTATCCATTTCCCTCTCTTTTGCTTCTTAATAGGTCTTGAGGGAGTGTGTGAGTGATTGCGTTGGTCTGTGAGACTTTCATTCAATAAATCATTTTATTGGACATCTTTGTTTGGTTTTTGGCTTGGCCTGACCCTGTAAAAACTGGGTAAAAAGACCCTACTAGGTTACCCTGCCTCTCGCATTGCTATTGGTCGTGCTCTGGCTAAGTTTCCATTCCCCATCACGTGGAGGACATTGAGGTGTCCCCCAAGAGACACCAGAAATCAGGGTAACATGAAAACCAGAAAAAGGTACATATAGCCTTGCCTTTACCTTAATGGATAGTCTTCTTTGTGAACAGAATATTTATATGAAAGAACATTCATCCTTGTAGCCTGCCACACCCCTATAATCTGTAATAGTACTATCGTAGCACTTAGGTCTGTGTATGCCACTGACAGGATAATAGCCCTCGTGTTTTGACTTATGATTGATGGAAAGTACCATCTATATGAAACCTTTGGCATTTCATGATAGTAAGTGCAACCTGCTTCAATGGGATCTTATCTTTGTTTCATGAACCAGAGATGCTGGGAGGAGGCAAGTATAAGGAATAGAAAAAAGGACGAATCAGCAAGGGAATGCGCAAATGAGTGGCTAATATTAGTAAGGATGAATTCAGGAGATCCTAAAACTCAGAATGATATCCAGCTTGCAAGAGAGGTTAAAAATAATGAAAAGGTTTTTAAAAGCTCTGTTTGGAGTGACAATAAGAACTTGGGAGTGATAGGTCTGCTGCATGGAGAAGATGGAGAAATGTGGATGGGTGACAGAGAAAAAGTGGAACTGCTCAACACCTACTTTTCTTCTGTCTTGTCCCTAAAGGCAAACATTGCTCAGCCTGGTGAAAATAGAATAAACAATGCAATGAAGAAGCTGAAGCCCAAGGAAAGAAAAGAGGTGGTGCAGGAATGTGTGTGTGTGTACATGTGCCTTTAAGTCACTTGTCAACTTATGGCAAACTAATGAATTTCTTATTGTTTTCTTAGCCTAGGAATACTCAGAGATGGTTTTGTCAGTTCCTTCCTCTCAAATATAGCCTACAGCACCTGGTAGCCTCCTATCCAAGTAACAACCAAAGTTGATCCTGGTTAGCTTCCAAGGTCAAGCAGGATCTGGTGCCTTTAGGGTAATTAGACCCTTGCAGGAGTGTGTAGCTACTTTTAAAATATTCGGGATTCTATGAGAAGATGCACTGCATCCAATAATATTAAAGGAAATAGTAGGTGTACTCTCATAGGCTCTGTCCATAACATTTGAAAATTCTTGTAGAATAAGGGAGATCCTTGCAGACTGATCCTCATCTTCAAGATGTGATTCTGTTGAGAAGATGCATAGCAGCTGTAAAGTGGTCACTGAAAATAACTCCTTTAGTTTGTATGTATGCACTATACTAGATTTATGGTATGATATAAGCTGTACCAGTGTGCCAGCATGATGTAGTAGTTTGAGAACCGGACTACGACCCTGAAGACCAAGATTCAGTTCTCGTGCGGCCAGGGGTGACCCTGGGTGCATCATAGACTCTTGGTCCCAGAAAACTCCATGAAGGAACACAAAAACAACCTGTACAAGAAAGAAAAAAAACTTTGCAAGCTTTGTAGCACAAAACATCTGCTCTCTCATCCTTCCCCTCCCCATGCCAACTCCTAGCAGAACACAGACACAGAACACAGGCCAGGAGATGGTCTATGCCTGTCTCTACTAGCATCCTTGCCCTTTTGTTAATGACTTGGTGTCTCCTTTGTTCTCCCTTCCTTGTGGTCTCTTGAGGATTTTTATAACTTCTCCATCAAAGCATCTCGAATATTCTCACCTTTCTCTCTCTGATTGGGCAACTATCTCTTGTGACCTGTGATGCTAACCCTAATAAATGTAACCTAACCCTAGCAATTCATTAACTCTTTATATGCCTGAAGGGAGATCTATCCCTCTTAAGCACAGATACCTGGATAATGGGAAGCCCCATTGTCACAGGGAGCAAGCATGATGTAGTGGTCTGAGTGTTGGACTACAACCAGGGTTCAGTTCCCCACTGAGCCACGGGAACCCAGTGAGTGACCTTGGATGCAACACACAATCTCATCCTGAGAAAACCCTGTGATAGAGTCACCTGAGGGTTGCCATAAGTTGGAAATGAAGGCACACAACAACAACAATAACTTGTACTAGACTGAAGATACTAACCATAAGAAGTGTTCAAAGAATCATTTCCAGCCAACAAGAACCCCAATAAGTCTTTTTTATCTTTAATAGAGCCTTTCTCTGTCTCCTGCCTATTTTGTTTTCCTCAAAGTAACCTTCTGTTCCTCACAGAAGGGGAACAGAAACTGACAGGACGGCTGAATATTGAGCTTATTTTTGAGCACTGAGAAAGATTCCCTGAAGGGTTTTGTAGCATTCTACAGTAACACTTGGACAAGGCAAGCACCTTAACGCTTGCCTATTCATATTCAAAAGTAGAGGTTTCAGAGGGATCAAGAGATTTCCCACACAAGCTTCCCCCATACAGACAAAGAGTCTTGCCCTAATGTGCCATCACTGTCTTGAAACAATGAGAATGTAGCTGTGTTTCTTTCTTTCAGTCTGAAACCTCATGGGTTAAAAATCAAAAGGGTACTGTAAATAATTTCCAGTGCAATGCTCAATCCCCATTTTGCTCCTGGACATAGTTTAACTGTGTGCAAAATTGCTGACATGGCCTTGTTTAACTTTGCATCAAAAAAAAAAAAAAAAAAAGAGGGGGTAGAAAAGCAAAGAAGGGGCATTTCTGCGCTTCCATAATCCTTGTCAGTGGACATGATTGTGCTGTGAGTGCCATTCCTGCAAAGCTCAGGAACCACAATATGAAATGCACTGTACCATCTACCTATAACATTTCATGTCAGGGATGCCAAAGCTAGGAGTTGAGTCCAGCACAAGTCAAGATGACCAGCAGGCTGCGTCTGGCTTGGTGAATTGTGACTTGTGTACAAGCTTTACTATGAGCCTCTTAAATCTTCCATGCCTTTAAGCTGGTCATTCCTCCCCTGTAGTGTGTTAAAATAGAGGGAAAAGGAAGCTACACTGGACTGTAACTTAGAAGTACTATGATTCATTTCAGGTTGGCAACTCAGATGGACTCTGAGCTGTTTATTTGATGGATGATGTCCCAGTCTGAGCAGACAGGGAAGCTACAGAGGTGACAGTAGCATGCCCTTAACTCATGTTTGTTTGATGAACCAGAAGAACCTTTGCTGTTTGGAGAGAATAAGGTTGACTATGGAGTATCTCAGAGCTTGAGTCTCATCTCACTTGCCACAACAACTCAGTCAAAATCAATGACATTCCATTTGTGTATAGAGGAATACATGCTTTTTAAAGAAAAAGTTTCAGTACATAGAACTTTGTTTGTAGTTTTTGTTAATGGTAGGAATAATTATACACCTTTTGGGCCCAAAGATTTTCTTCATAAATGGAATAGAAATAACCTAATGCAAAGGGTGGGCAAGGGAAAGGTTCTGAAAAAAACTTATGTCCAAACTTACACACTTTTAAAAATTAATTACACTGTGCTCAACATTATGTTCCCCAAAGCTGAATCTAAGGCTATTTCTGCACCTTACCTAATCTCATTGTCCTCCTGTCTCAATCCTGGCAGCGCTTTTTCCAGGAAGGGAGCATGACGGAAATGCTCTCCTCCACACTCACCCAGCTCCCTGCAAAAGGGAGCACAAGCAACATCTGCTTGCCCTCCACAGTGCAGCTGGGCTCTTTCCCATGTTGTGCTGGGGAAGGAAGCACCTCCATCATGCTTCCTGCCCTTCCAAATGGCCAGAAAAGACAGGAGTGTCATGCAATCATGAGTAGTTAACAGATTTATTCCATTAAGGCCCTTTCCGCACAAGGCGAGTGAATCGCTCTGTGCCGTTACTCGCCGTTTCTTCTTAGCTCGAAGCAACACGGACTCTCCCTTAAGCCCTTCTGCAGGGCTCCTCCATTTGGTTCAGGGCAAATTGGAGCAGTGCGAGGTCTGTAGATCTGCACTGCTTCAGCTGAAAATGGCGGCTTCCTGTTCCTCATGGGTCTGGACCAACAGCTGATGCTGGCCATGCCCACAGCCCATCCTCCGCTGATCGCAGGCTCGCATTGGTGCGAGCCTGCACATCTGTACAAGTGAGGAGGAATGCAATGGCGCGCTCCAGAAGATTGAAAGACTGGATTTTTCTGGTCTGCACTTAGTGCACTGGAGGACCACTTAGGGACATCTTAGATCAGACTAAGGTGCAGAACTAAGGTAAATAGTCTGAACCTAGTCCGATCCAAGGTGCGGACGACCTCCATGACAGGACGCCTTGGCCCGTTTTAACTTCCTGGTGCGGAAAGGGCCTCAGTGAATATCCTGCAATCGCAATGGGTGGGGCTGGAATGGCAGCAGGACTGTGATGATGTCATGCGAAAGCACGACCTGCAGACTGCTGCCATCCCATCCCCATAACAGGACTCAACACCAATTGATTAACTTTTATCTTATTTACAATCACTTTTTGAGCGTGCAGGAAAGAATGACAACTGCAAATCTAGACAATGGAAAAAAAATGTTTGGATGTGAAGATTTATTTATTATTTTTTTTCTTAAAAAATAGAGAATTTTCCAAAATTCACAAATTTCTTCATAAAACAGGACAGAAAGAACCTGAGATTGATTGATTGATTGATTGATTATTTTTAGGATCAGGAAGAAAGTGAAACTCAGTTTTCCTCACTCCTAATATTGTCAGGAATCCATTCCTAATATTATCAGTATTATCTCCACTGCTAACATTATAAGGATATTATTATTAATAACCTGATATTATCAATACTGATATTATTAATGGTTGTAATAACATTATATTCTAGCATGTATCTAATAGTATATTATCCTAATAAGAGATCCAGTGTAGTGTAATGGCTTGAGTCCTGAACCAGGCATCTGGGAAACAAGAATTCAAACCCCATTCAGATTCATTAAGTGACCTTAAACAAATCATACTCCTTCAGCCTTAGAGGAATGCAGTGGTAAACATCTTTGGATTAATTCTTACTAAGAACACTATATGATAGAATTGTCATAAAGCAGAGTCACCTTGAAGACATATAACAAAAATGCTGTTCTCCATTTACTGCAAAATTATACATAAGTACATTCCCCCCAAATTGAGAAAGTATAGAGTTATCCATATGGTTTCACTGTATTCGCTTTGTGGGACAAGGAACTCTGTTTGCATATGTGTGGTGTGTGTGTGAGAGAGAGAGGGAGAGAGAGAGAGAGAAAATTAAGGAAAGACAGACAACTATTTTAACTCCAGTGTGTTGTGGCTGTTCTAGTCCAAATCATTCTCACATATGCAGTTGCTATTCTATTCTTGTAAAATGTAGGTCTTATTCACATATCTCCCAAGTCACTTCTAGCTTGGTTCTAAGCCAGTACAACCGGAAATCTTTAATTGTTGTTAAATAATTAATCTCCTCCTGTTTCTTTGTTACATTTTACAATGGCTATAGCACTTTAGGCAGCAAGAATAGCATCATTTTCCTCCCAGTAGTTCCCAACATGTCTTTGTCAAAAACCTGAATGGGAACAATCATTTTTTGGGGGGGTAGTATCTCATCAGTCCTACTTTGTTTTATTCTGCTTCCCTTCAATAAGCAGAGTTGATCTTCCCTTCAAAGTTTTCTGAGATATGTCATTTGCAGTCCTGCTGTAATTAATGTACAGTTTCATTTTTTAAAATTCATTCTTTCCAAAGCACCTAAGTATTTCATTTTAAAAACAAATAAAGGGTTATGTTAAATTAGAGTTGCCAGGACTTGACTAACCCAAGCTTTGAGATCAGAACCTGAGACCCAGGGATATTCCCTTGTAATGTCAAAGGGAGGAGGCCCTGGTAATGTTATAAGGATAGTGATACAAGCAGCAGTTTCTGGTATTGTCATTATGCATGATACAGTAAACATAACCATCAACCATAATTGACTATGTCTTTGAAATCAAAGTAGTAAACTATATCATTCAGATCAAAAACACCACGTCTAACAACCATGGAATACTACAGAAAAAAAAGAGAGAGTGTGTGCCTTACATTTACATTTTTCAAGGCAGCACTTTTGCTATCAGATTCCTCCTTCTCTCTAAGGGCTGGAAAAGAAGTCCCAGACCTTGAGACTCAGGACCAAGTTCAGATATCTGGAAACTCTAATTGAGATATACAGTCAGCCCTCCACATTTGTGGGTTTCACTTTTGCAGATTTGATTATTCACGGATTATTTGCTGTCACCTCTTCTGTCTCCCTATGCCATTTTTAACAGGGACTGAGACTGAGAAACTGTGAACGAGGCTTGTAAGTCCCTATTACACATGGTGCGGGGCAGCAGTAAGCCCCACTAGCCACCCCCTTCTGCCTTGTGAAGGAACCCTGATGCCTCAAAGGAATCCACAGTGGATTGAATATGATGATCATACTTTTTTGTGTGTTAAATATTGTTTGGGAGGGCCTAGAGTTATTCACATTTTTTTTTACTTTCACGGGGATCATGTGCCCATAACTCTAGAAAATGTGGATGGATGACTGTACTGAAGTCTAGTGCTATTGTTTTCTAAGTATGTTCAATCCATATGCAAAGAAGAGGTCAGGCTGACCCCATCCCCATGTCACTCTCCTGATGTGGAAAGTGTTGAGTCTGAACAGGAGACTTCCTTGGTGTGTAGCTCTCACACAATTAAGGTTTTGGGGTGCTGTTGTTGGGGGTTTTTTAGAGGAGGAGGAGGAAGAGGAGAGTCCATGTATACAGAGCACTGATGCATTTGGAAAACTCTGCTATTTAGACTCATTACTCTCCACATGAGCAGATTGAGGATGGAGAAGATGGGGCTAGATGCTCTCCTCTTTGCATACTTATAGAACATGTTTAGATAACCATATCTTAGAGCTTCTAAACCAAGAGCCACTGATATCAAAAGAACTTAAATTAGTCATGTTTAACATAAGTCCCATTGATTCAATGGATCTACAGTAAGAACCTTTCCACAGTATACTGTTACAGTGCTATTATTCCACTTTCAACATCCTATGGAATCCTCGGGTTTGTAGTTTAGAGAGGGGCCTTTAGAATTCTCAGCCAGAGAGCTCTTTGGTCTCAATAAGCTACAAACCCCAGAATTCCATAGGATGTTGAAAGTGGAATAATAGCACTATAACAGTATAGGTTGAAAATGGACTGTAACAGTGTAGTGAGGAAAGGCCCTAAGTCAGATTACATCCTAAACCAACTCAGATTGGATTTCTGGGGTGGGTATCTTTGTTCATCCTGACTGAGGGATTCCAGGAATTGTCCAAAAACTCATTGTCCCAGCTCTGGAATGATTACAACGGTCTAGTTCCTCCTGGTTTATTAGGGATGACAATTCACTGCATTTGCTGTGCAGTTCTGTTCTTGAATCCAGAGTTATTGTAAAAACATCTAACACAGCCCTCAGTCTACACTGGGACCTTAGGGCAGGACCATAGGGAGGAGATATAGATTGAAACCCCAGTGGTTCCAATTCATATCAGCTTTCTGTACCTGCAATTTTCACTGCCAGAAAAATGATCTAATCCTTTAAGTCTATCCTTTCTCTTTCTTGACAATGTAAATTGTAGGCATATGACTTGCAACTGGGAGATTCAGTCAGGAGCACAGTGGGGGAAAATACACTTGCACTTTCATTCTAGGACCCCAGATCCAAGTCTGCTTGAAGGGCCTTTGCTAGAAACTGAGTATGGAGAAAAAAAATAACTTTCCTTGCCATCTCAGGTGGTACAGCCCAGACAATGGTATATCAGTTCAGTGGGACTTATTTCAGAGTGAATCAAGAAGTATCAAGAAAAGGAGGTCTGTATATATATAGTCCTGTTCATTTTTCATTATTAAACTTTATTCATTTAGTTAGTATTCATTAAAAACCTCATTTGTTTTGTTGTTATTATATCACTTGATTGCATGAGTCCCATTTGTTTTCATTTCCCATTGTTTTCACTAGAAGTCCCAGCTGCTGTGCTGCAGCTGTGACATCTGCATTTTCCTTCCAATTGGCATGAAAGTTCCAGGCATTCAGCTCCTCCAATGGATCAGAACAGCCAAGTTTTAGGCAGAGATAGAAGGATGGGTCCCAATGTTATAGGCAATTTAGGCTGCAATCCTATTCTTTTTTTCCTCATTGAACTCTGTGGGTTGGATCCAGTTTTTGTAATTGATAGAGGAGATCCATTTAGATCAATATGACATCTCCAAAAGCACAAGCTTCTCTACTTTAGCAAGTACAAGCCAAACAGGTACATCATGGTCAAGTCTGTACTAGGAAAGCCATATCTATTTGAGTTTGGCCAGTGGAGATGGGGAAGGATTTAGTATCAGTTCATTTTGGAACTGGAAGTAAAGTTTTAAAAAATTATCAAACAAAAAACAAATGTCAGAAAGGGCAAATCTGCCTGATTTGTCCATTTCTGACTATGCTTCTGAGCCAAATTCCACAATCCAATTATCCTCTAGATAGTTATCAGTCCAGAAATGGACATTTTTTCCCTTTGCACATTTTTCCTTTATATGTTTTGCAGTTTTATACATTTTGCAATAATCTTTGATATATGTAACTAAGTAACATCTTCTGCCCCACCCATCTCACAGCCCACCATCCAGCACCCACATCAGATGAGAGTGTTCTGTTCAGTTGGGAGGAAGGAGGATGGTATTTTCAACCCCCCCCCCCATCAATGAGTGAGGCTGTGACAATGAATTGCAACAGGAGTCCTCATTCTGATTGTCTCAACCTTGCTTACTGTTGGGGACAGGGGCTGGAAGCATCATCTTCCCTTTCCCTCAATCAGCAGCAAAACATACCTCCTTCATCTGATGTAGCTGCTGGCTATTAAGGTGGGCTGAGAAGGCATTTATGACCATGACAACAGTGCCACAATCATGATTACAATGTCTTACTGAAGATGGAGCAGTTATGGATCCATCACTCTGGGTTATGAATCTGTAGCTCCAATACAAAATGCCAGCCAAATTTTATTAAATTCCTTTCAGGAGGAAAGGTGTAATGACTCACCATTGCCACAGTAGATTATTCTGTCTGAGTACACAAATGAGATGTAAAACCAACAGAAAGTTTTGGTGAACCAAGGACCTGAATCATTAATCTGTCAATCTACAAAAGCAACAATAACAGTAACAAGTCTCAAAAGATTGTGATTACCATAATAAGATCATGTCTCACAAGAAATTAAGATGAAATGCACCTTGATAGATCATAATGTTCAGGATGGGTAATTATTTTGCACAAACTATCTCAAATTTTAATGCTAGGAGAAGAATAATCTTCATATTAACATTTATGGGTTCAAAATAATCTGTGCTTCTTTCAGAAGGTCAGTGAGTATAATATATCAAAATCTGGCTTGTCCTTGGGAATTTCATTCTTTTTAAAAAAAAATCAAATACCAGTTTTCATTGTCCAAAAAGAAAAAAGGAAAGTGGGGGAAGCACATGTTGACTGAAGAAACTCCACTGGCTATATGATACAATATGCTATTGGAGGGAAAGGGCTGTAACTGCCTTAACCAATCATAGTAAAAATAAGTGAAGATCCTTTCACATGCACAGAATGTGTTTTCCCCTTGTTGTTTCTTGAGGGAATGAGTCAGAAAGAATAAAAATGGTGCCTGCAGGAAGGTTTTTAAGTTTCAAGTCTCCAGTCAGGGCATCAGCCCCACAAGGCACTGCTCTATTCCAAATGTCATGAATAGCCATCAAACCAAATAAGTGAGAGGCAGAAACCATATGAACAGTTAAGAGCCCAACTAGAGGGATAAGCAGTAGAAAAAGCAGCGAAGAATTATGTATTTTATTTACTTAGAACATTTTCACCCAAAATGACTCCTAGAACAGCTTATGTATCTGTGAATAATGGACACAATATAGTGCCTGCCATCTATTGGAGGTGACAGAAATGCAACACAGCTACAAGATACATGTGTTTGCATAGGAAGGAATGGAAAGATAGACCTCCTTATGTTTCCTGGATTCTCCTTTTTCTGCTCAACCTATGCTCACCTTCCTTCTTACCTACTCAGATACCCTTAAATGTCTAATGTCACTTTCCAACTTCTTCTCAGAGTCTATCTGATCTGCACAGATATATAGCACGCTTAAGCTGGCATGACTAAACGCTATGGAATCCTGAGATCTCTAGTTCAATCAAATAATTAGGTCTCTGTGTTGTTCAGGGGAGTATACCACAGCTCTCTAGAAAAAAAATCTAAGTACCTCACCAAACTACAGATCCCAAGATTTCATAAGATGGAGCCATGACAGTAAAATTGGTATTGAACTTCTCTAACTGTGAAGTAGAGAAACACTCTCAGGGCCTTTCTGTGCTACACTATGATAGTGCTATTATTCTACTTTCAACATCCCATAGAGTCCTGGAGTTTGCAGTTTTGGGAGGGTCATTTAGAATTCTCAGTCAAAGAGCTCTTTGGCCTCAGTAAACGTCAAACCTCAGAATCCCACAGAATGTTGAAAGTGGATTAATAGCACTTTAGCAATCTAATGCGGAAAGGCCCTCAGTCTCTCCCAGTCTTCTTCTATGTTGGAAAAGACATCTTGGCTTTGTTCAAAAAGATCTCCTTTATGTTCCCAGTCTTAATGCCTTTCTCTTAATATATATTAGCTTGCCTACTCTGAGAAGAGAACAGGTTCAGTGTATTCTCTTTCAGGAAGAAGAAAGCTCATTAACAATCTGCATTTATGAAGAAATGTCTTACGTACATAGTGTTGTACGTGTGCAGGGCTCTTCCATTCTGATCAATTAAAAAGTTAAGCAATCAGTGTTCCCAAAAAAGACCCCTACGTGTGCAAAGAGACCATTTTGTGTACAGGCAAGTATAGGCTTCTTTCTCCTTAACACCTGATCAGCAGCCTCCAGGAATGTGGCCAAGAGAAAAATTTCCTTTAGTAATCACAGAAAGTGAGTAGGCATAGTCCTGTGGAAATCTGTGGCCCTTTCTGCACGAGGCGAGGGAATCGCTCCGTGCCGTTACCTACTGCTTCTTCTGGGGTCCGAAGCAACGCGGACTGTCCCTGAAGTTCTTCCGCAGGGCTCCTCCTTGGTCCAGGGCAAATTGGAGCAGCACGAGGTCTGTAGATCCGCACTGCTCTGGCTTCCAAAATGGCGGCTTCCGGCCTTCAAAATGGTGGCTTCTGGCTTCCAAAATGGCAGCTTCCGGCTTCCAAAATGGCAGCTTCCAGCTTCCAAAATGGTGGCTCCCAGTTGGTTATGGGTCCCGACCAACTGCTGAAGCTCACCACGCCTAAAGCCCGCCCTCCGCAGATCGCAGGCTCGCATTGATGCGAGCCTGTGAATCTGCACAAGGGAGCAGGAACGCAATGGTGAGTTCCAGGAAAATAAAGACCTGTTTTTTGCGGAATTTAGAAAACACGCTGGAGGATCACTTGGGGTCGTTTTGGAGCGGACTGAGGTGCGGATCTCCGGTAAGTAGTCTGCTCCTAGTCCGCTCCAAGGTGCAGACGACCTCCGTGAGAGGACGCACTGCCCCGTTCTAATTGCCTGGTGCAGAAAGGGCCTGTAAGACCTGTTCTAATTGAATCTGTGATTTTGTTACCAGCATTCTTATTCCATTCCCATGGCTATATCAGGCTGTGAGAGTCTTCCCCCCCCATCACATGTTAATTCATCTACATTTTTTGGTATGTATTTTTCCACAGCATGTATTTTTGTATGACACTCAGATTTTTCCATTGGGGAAAACACATTTATGTGCATGTTTCAAATATACCATAGCATTTAGTCATGACATGTTGTGTGTGTACATATGCACAATTTGTGTATACTTTCCACCTCCAAAACATATTGCAAGGGTTGAATATTATGGACTTGTGAGGTAAGATGCCATTCCATTGATAATCTTAAGAGGAATGGAAAACGATATGTGAATCTAATGTATTTCTTTCCTGACCCTAGTCATACCTCCTTTTCCCCAACATTTCTGGTACACATGGCAGTGGCAGAAACAACAGCTTCAAAGAATTGAGAATGATGACTTTTTCCACAGAGCTTCAGCTTATACTTACCATCCTTTCTGAATTTGATTTACTTAGCTATCATACAGAAACAACTATTATTCAGCATATATACTAAGAGAGCTAAAACATACCTTTCAACTGTCCTAGTTTGGCAGAGACTGTCCAGATTAGCCCTCTGCTGTCCCATTAACAACTTTTTCCATCCTGACCAAACTCGGACATTGCATGGCCAGCCCTGTTTCAATTTTCATCTGTGAAATATTGGAGGTTATGCTGTGACCAATCATGATAGCTTTCAAGTATTGTAATGTGTGCAAACTCATCAAATAAGGCCAATTTTTGAATGGAGATAAGTTTTCTCACCCACTAATGCTGGGCAAATTTGGGAGAGAGAGTTAGACAGTGAAATTAGCATGTTAGAAAAGCCAAATGCTAATTTAATTAGTGCAGCTCTCACTATGTACCTTCAGCATTCTAAAGCAAACACACAAACAAGCCCCTCTTTCAACTGCTTAAGCACCAACGGAATCTTTAATCTGCAAACTATGAAAGGATTATCCTTTTGGAGGGATGGGTCGGAAATGAGACCAGCTTCACACGTGCGTTTATGAGCCTTTTGCTCTCTGCGTGGTGCTCCCCACCATGCAGAGAGGCATCACTTTGAAAAAGGATATCACAGCAGGGTGTTTCTTTAGCAATATGTGTCCACATGAACATGACACGCTATGCAGAGAAGAGCAGCAGTTGGCAGATTCTAAAAATGCACATGCAAAATGATAACAACCTGTATTATACTATTAAAAAGAGGATAGGAAAAATAATTGAGAGATATAGAAGCAGAAAGAACTGAACGGGAATTTTATTTAGAACTTTGCTCCATGAGGAATGTCATCATCCTCATCTTCATGATCATTATCACTATTTTATTTATTAATATCTAGCCTTTGTGTAAATGTTCTACTCCCTTTTTTTGGTTCTGGACTACCACCCACAAATGAAGGCTAGATATGGCAGCATTCAATCACTGACATTCAAAATGGGCCAACCTGTCTAGTCTACTTCTGACCCAATGACTAAAGAATGCTTGGGCACATTTTATACCCATTTCTCAAACACATTTCTCTTGTTTTTCATAGAATACAATACAAGCACAGAAATGCATGGATTTGCAATCACAAATTGTGTTATTATCCAGTTAGGATATATGAAACTGGGTAAATAAATATGGGAGAGGAAGGAACATTGATAAAGCAATCCTTTTAGACATCCCTAAATGTCATATATTACATAGGGTGAGTGAATTATGGCTTCCAAAAGCTGTTTTTGCTGCCCTCAGTGCCACCACGTCTCTCATTGTTGTTCTTTTTACCTATCTTCAAGGCAACTCTGATGTGACACTATTGCAGAGTTATGATATACCTTGTCATAAATTTTTCTTGGCAAGATTTATTAAGAGGAGATATGCCATTGTCTTCTTCTAAAGCTAAAAGTGTGTGATTTATCCAAAAGTTATTTCAATGATTTTTCATGGTTGAGTGGAGATTTGAACCCTGGTATCCTGAAGATCAAGCCCAACACTCAGACCCCTACACCATACTGACTTTTTCATATATCTCAGAACACCCTTTTCGAGAGCAAAAAGCAGGGGATGAATTGGGTCTCCTGGAAGTTTCCAGGAGCAGCAAATTACCTTTAAATGGATTTGAAGGTAGGAGGGTTCTCTGCACAGTTTAAAAAAAAAGTGTCCATTTGTCAAATCAAAAGTGGACTTCCAATCACTTCCAGGAGTTGACTCAGAGTTTAGAAGAATTATATCATTTGGACAACAGCTTCAAGAATCACCTAGCCAACGTGAGCAGAAATGGTACAATAATGCAGAAGCAGTACTTCTACAATATCTGGTGTTTCAAAGGATTCCCAGTCCTGCTACAAATGGAACTTTTCAGGCCATTTCACTGTCTCTGGCAAGTTATACAAGTCAGTGGCATATCTAAGACAATGATAAGAATCATGCAGCTCTCCAGAAGTTGTTGGGCTACAGCTCTCAGCATTTCTCACCCTTGCCTATGCTGGCTAGGATTGATAGAAGCTCCAGTCCAACAACATCTAAAGGGCTGCATGATTACCACCCCTCATCTAAAGTCTCCAGGACTTGTCATATTATGATGATGTTCTTGCCACATGTCTGTGTGTGTAATTATGTGCCTTCAAGTTGACTGTTGGCTTCTGGCGATCCTATGAATTTCACAGGGTTTTCTTTGGCAAGGAATACTCAGAGATAGTTTGGCCAGCATCTGGGTTTCATTGTGCTAATCTAAGCTGAACCTGCTCAGTATTCAAGATCTGATGGCTTTAGACTTTAATCTCAGAAGTGGGCTTTCCAATCAACAGTTGTCTGGGACTATGAATCTATTTGCCAACTAACCATTATTTCTGGAACAAATATTTTCAAGAAAGTTTTGCCTATTCCAGGAAGAATGAACAGGACTATAATGTCCAGATCATGGAAGAAGTAATAGTTTCACTGTATCTTGCTTAGGTCAGAACTCACCTGAAATGTTGCATCCTTTTCTGGACACAACAGTTCAAGAAGGATATTGGCAAGCTGGAATATATCCAGAGAAAAATGGTAAAAGTTCTGGAATCCAAGCCCTATTAAGAGCAGCTTAGGAAGCTGAGTACATTCAGCTTGGAGAAGAGAAGCCCTTTCTGCACTACCTTGTTACAGTGCTATTATTCCACTTTCAACATCCTGTGGAATTCTGGGGTTTGTAGTTTATTGGGGCCAAAGAGCTCTCTGGCTGAGAATTCTAAATGCCCCTCTAAATCCCAGGATTCCATGGGATGTCAAAAGTGGAATGATAACACTATAACAGTCTAGTGCAGAAAGTCCCTGATAACCACCTTTAAATGTTATGTTGAAGACAGAGCGAAGTAGTGTTCCACTGCTCCAGAGACTAGGACACAACACATGGATTCCAATTAAAACATGAGATACTGGCTAAACTTTAGGAGAAACTTCCTGATAGTGAGAGCTGTCCAACAGTGTGATGAACTGCCTCAGAGTATCCTGGACTCACCTTCATTTTAAATAAAAGTTGGATGCCCACAGAAGTCCTTTAACTATTTACTCATGCATGTCAGGGAATCAGACTAGATGGACCTTGTAGTCACTTCCAACTATTTTATTTCTCTGATTTCTCATTCCCAATAATATAAAGGATTTGTATTGAACAATGATGGGGAAAATACTACTGGGAAGAAGGGAGTTAGATGTATCTCCTGGAATGATACTCTGAATGATACTCTGAAAAAAAAAAAGGCTGTGTGTGAATATATCCTCATTACAGCTTCCAGGAAAGAACTGCTTTTCATATTTCTGGTCACTTGTAGTTTTGCATTTAATTTTGGATTTAATCGTGTTCTGAATAAGTAAATTTCCCTACGATGTAACATACATATTTATTCCTTTCTATCTGTCTGCATTTTTGTCAGTTATTTGAAAGACATACATAAAAATATAGTAGCCTGGAACCAAGACACATACTTTAATCAAAGGAGATATCTTCTATTTCTACAGCAATAAAACTTATTTCTCTGTGCTATGTTTCGCTAGTCAAGATATCTGGCATGATACTAATGTACATATTTTACCTACTGACTGAATGAACTGTTATTAAAATATTATGTGCTACCAGAAATGGGGATAATACTGTCACACAATCCTTTTCCTTAAAAAAGAGAGAGAGAGAGAGAGAGAGAGAAATAAATGCTGGAGGACCCTCTCTCAAATAGTATTCCATGACCTTTTAAAATTAACTTTTGAGAAACCACTTGGTTTCTCAAACCACCGTCACTTGGCATATTACATTTATTTATGTGGTAATTTTCAAAGGGTTGCTGTGTTCATCTATGCCAGAATAACAAGAAAGGAGGGAGAGAGAGGGGATGTATTTTATCATAATAATAAATAATAGATGTATTGTATCATAAATTTGCATGGATTGCAATGCATTTCCTTAGATGCATCTGAGGAAGTGAAATGTACCTCAGGAAAGCTATTTTTTTTTTTTGTCTTACTATTTAATTATATGAAGACTCCAGGTATATCCACACTGCACAATTATAGTATTTTGGTACCACTTTGAACATTGGTGACTTCATCCTATGAAATACTGGGATTTGTAGTACTGTAAGGATTCAAAGTGCTTCACTAGACTACACATCCTAGGATTGTGAAGAATGAAGCCATGGTTGAAATGGTACCAGACAACTGTGTAATCTGGGTACATACTCGTTATGGAGATAAGATAGCTACCCAGCATTCAGTAGCTATTATGTTACCCTGTGAACTGGGGGTCCCGGGAGGGACACCAAAATGTGCTCAACAATAGGTGGGGAAGATTAGCTCTGAGCACTGCTTTAGCATTACGAGAGGCAGGGTAACTTAGCAGGATCTTGAACCCTATGTCTACGGGGTCAGGCTGAGTCAAGGAGCACACAGAAGCTGAAATAATAAATGTGGTTTTATTAAAAACACAATCAAACAGTGTATGCGGCACACTCACACAAGATAACTAAAGAAATAAAGGTTGGAGTGGGATAGAGGGGTTTTTAGAGGATTTGTTGGTTTGGGTGATACTTCACCTGTCCTGAATCCCAGTTGGAAGCGGAGAAGCTGGGGAGCGTGGATCTCAGCACGAGAGCTGAGGGGAAGGCTCGCTGGACAAAGCGACAGCAAGGCGGGATGGAAGCCAAGAGTGATGTTTATAAGGAGAATTGTGACCACAGGCTAGGTCGGACTTGGGGAAAACAATAGATTTGGGGCTGGAGATAAAGCCTCCAAAAGGTCAGAATTTGACTCTGACTCTCCTTGCTGCACCATGGCTCAATAGTGCAAGGCAACTGGATGCATCATCCATCTGTTCCCTGCTCACCAGCACCACAAAACTCTCAGTTGGTACAACTGCCTGGCTTTTAAGGTGGATTTGATGGGATCAGATTGGGAGAAAATTAACAGCTATATTATCATAGCTATATGTCCTATCCAGGATCTTAGCCCCACATTTTAAACATTTCATTCCAAATGATAGAAAATGATGCTGTAGGGATTTAGACTCCAATAAATCTCTAGATCTGGGGAATAAATTATTCAGCTTCCCCCTCAATTGAACTGATTCTTTTTCCTGTGCCAAGCAAACCCCGCAGAGGTGAATGAGCATCTTGTGATTTGAAAACATCAAGTCTGGATGAATTGAAATACTGTTGTACAATGCTAGGCAGCAAATTGATGTATTTTCATTACTTTATATAACTAAATCCCATTGTTTGCTAAATAGGATTTAGACTACTATTTACATTACAGGATTTGGGGAAAGTACACCTGGGTGTTGCATGCTCAAGATTAGCCTTTAAAGGCCATACACCTTCCTGTGTGCATCTTTTGTTTGCTGTAATTACTGTACATAGGCATGCCAGCACAATTAGCTAAATTCCCGGGACTTCACGGGCAACAGCTTTCGAAGCACTGCCAGCTTTTATTTTTCAACAAAAAAGGTCCAGTTACTAATTTTAGTAACTATTGTCAGCTTTGCCCTTGTTAATGTTTCTGGGACAGCTTGAGGAAAGTCATAAGTGTATTCAAGGCTTCAAGAAGCGACAAAATCCGACAATGTGACAAATGCAAAGAGCATCCTTTGTTGTTATGGAAATCACTTGTATCCTTTTCATACAAGAAGAATTATAATGTAAAAGAAGTAATTAAAGTTGTAAAGAGCTCATTGGCTAACATATGCAAACACTTTCCCAGGCCTGGTGGACAATCTCAAAACTCACATTGACTGAACTGTAGAAGCCAATCCACTACAAAATAGAATGTGCCACAAGTAGAATACCACAGGTGTCAAATCATTTTACAAGTAAGATCTTATCTATTTTACACAGTAATAGCAATTTGACACCACTCTAACTGTCATGGCTACATCCTCTGGAATCCTGGGACTTGTTATTTTGGTGTGGTACTTAGAATTGTCTAAGAACATTTAGAGGAACTTAGCCAGTCTTGTGCTCTACTTCAGAAAAATGAACTTGAGTGCATCAGCAGAAAATTCTAAAGATCTCACCAAAATACTCATCCCAGGATCGCATGGAATGGGGACATAACAGTTAAAGTGCTCCATAATGACCATAATTGGGTAGGGTAGATACACGGTTATTATGGCCTAGTTCATAGTCATTAACAGTTCCCATTTAGAAAGGCTCATCCATGTTACTGAGAAACTTAGGCCATTTCCACACTACACTGTTATAGCACTGTTATTCTACTTTCAACATCCTGCAGAATTCCAGGGTTTGGTTGTTTACAGACGCCAAAGAGCTCTCTGGCTGAGAATTCTAAATGGTCCTGCCTAAACTGCAAACCCCAGGATTCCATACAAAGTTGAAAGTGGAATAACAGTGCTATGACAGTGTAGTGTGGAAATGGCCTTAGCTTTGCTGACATTCTGAGTATATACCTAGTGTCTTCATTTTTGCCCATAAAGGTTTAGGCCCTCAGAGTAACAGCAGTGTTGACTTGACACTGGCTTATTATGCGAAAGATGTGAGACTTCCTGGATATCTGGATGTCTATATCTTTTCAAGGTTCCTAATGCCGTGAAGCTACTCAATACCTAATTGTCTATCTAGCACCCTGACAAGGAAAGTTTCATGCCTTCTCCCTGTGCTACTGTGACTTCTTACAAACTAGACTGGCTATTCAACATAGTTGAAACTGTAGACCTGACAATTGTGTCATAATTTCTCAGTAATGGTGCTCTGTAGTACAAGAGAATGCCAGAGATAACTCCCACACCTTAGGCCCTTTTCACACCATACTTCCACCTGGTGTTGTCATGTGGGGATCATGCGAGCAGCCTCTTCCATGAGGCTCTCGCGTCCCCACTGCTTCAGCTCCACGGGAGCTGCCTGCCTGCTGGCAGGCAGCATGAGGGCTCCGCCTCTTCTTTCCACAGTGCAGCTGGGTATTTTCCCAGGCTGCACTGGAGGAGGAAGTGCAAGGGCCATGGCTCCAGAGCTCTGCACGCAAGGTAAGTGCATGTGGGGCCCCGGAGCGATGCACAATTGCACATCATTTTTGGCTAAAAGCCAGAAATGATATCGTGTGCAATCAGCACCTGCCAGCCTGGCAGTGTCGTGCGATTGTGAGGATGTCATCTGAAATGCTCCTCGCAATCACACAATGCTCCAAAAGCCCTTTCTCATGAGAAATGTCATGCAAAAAGGGCCATAGAGTGGCTTCAGAAACAGTCCAAACTAGTTTCCTACCTTTCAGGAACAGAGGCGCCACCAAATTTCAGCAGCACCATTCTTTTTAGTTGTAAAACAAGAATGGGAAGAAGCAAACAAAGAAACATAGCTGAAGTGGTACACTAATGAAGTCTCTGATCCAGAAGCAGCCCTAGGCCACTTCCGCACGGGGCGAGGGAATCGCCCCATGCTGGTACTTACCGGACTTCTTGGCGCCACTCTTGGGTCCAGGCTGGTCCAGAGCAGTGCGTGGCTGCTGCTCTGCACTGCTCCGAGGACAAAAATGGCGGCTTCTGGTTGGTCGAGGCTCTCCACCAACTGCTGAAGCTCGCCAGCCTAAAGCCCGCCCCCGGCAGATCGCAGGCTTGCACTGGTGCAAGCCTGCACATCTGCACCGGAGCGCGGGAATGGAGTGGCACGCTCCATGTTTTTGAAAGACCTGTTTCAAGCGGTCTTTCAAAAGCACGCTGGATGACCACTTCGGGTCGTTCGGGAGAGGGCTGAGGTGCGGAACTACAGTAAGTAGGTCCGACCCAGTCTGCTCCCAGGTGCAGACGTCCTCCCTGAAGGATGCTCTGCACCATTTCTTTAAGCCCATGTGGAAATGGCCCTAGACTCTCTGGATACCTTTGGGAGAAATGGCTACAACATTCACTTTACTTTAGGGAATAATGGCTTTGGATGTGTTCATTTCAAGACAATTATTATTTTTCTTTGTTCTTTTCTCAGTAAGGTTTGTTTGTTTGTTTGTTTGTTTTGTAACTGAAGTCTGATTTTTTTGTAAAAGCTGTAGATAGTTTCATTTCTCCCTTTCTTGCTGTGTTTCAGTCACTGAAGAAGCACAGATAAGATCCAGGCCAAAACAGCTGGAGTATGTCTGATATAATAGTAATGTTGTACATCTGCCAATTGACCCACATTTTACAGGTCAAACTTCTACTGAGACCTATGTGCAGCACCACATGGCTTTCACTGCTGTGCAGCTGTTCCCTTCTTCGTATGCAGTCTGCCAAGATTGTCCACCTCCTCTCTGTCAATATAGATTCTACATTAAGGGCATTGGGAGGGATGTAAAGAAACCCTTTCAGCTTCATTTTTTGGGGGGGGGAAACAGATTTGAACAGTGCAACAACAACAGCAACAACAAATACTATAGAATGGTGTTTCTACAGCTGCAAAGAGGTAGGTGCTATATCAAAGTGAGATGTCTCTAGCCTAGTTTTCTTTGAATTTCAGGAATGTCTTCATTTCTATTCCTTTGCAGTTCAGCACATAGGCAATTATTCTCTTTCCAGTATCGGTGTGGAAAGTAAATTCTGGACTGGATCCAATTCCAGTTCCAAATCTGCTTAGAATTGGATTGTATCAATCATTGCCCTTCTGCAAGCATAGAATCCTCCAGTCTATAGCAAAATCTTTGATCTAGCACAGGCCTCCATCACCAGCAGAGGAGGAGCAATGTCACCCAACCCTCTGAAACAGATTTTCTGGATGTGTAGAGAATATAGGGGAAAATAAAATCTGAAATAACAATTCCCTGTTTTTCCATTAGCAGAATTGCCCACTGAGTCAAAAACCCTTTCTGTGAACGGAATTGGATTCAAACCATTTTCTTCAAAACTCACAGAAAAAAAACTCTTGTTGTTTTGATCCACGTTATGGGTCAGATTGGAGACTGACACTGACAGTGTTTGAAAGGCCTCAGGTCACATGTCAAATAAGAGTCTTCACAAGCAATAGCAACATTATAGACTTTAGCCCTTTCCACAGCTTACCATCTTGTGGCAGTGTCTGGTGGCAATCATGGCAGCGGCTCTGCCATGAAGGGGGCACAACAGCAACACTTCCCTCTGTATGGGACCAGCTCCCTGCGGAAGGGAGCATGATGGACACACCACTTCCTTCCTTCTGCAGTGCAGCCAGGTATTTTCCCAGGCTGCTCTAGGGCAGGAAGCATCACCATCAGGCTTCCTGCCCTTCTGCAGGACAGGTAAGTGTGGGATGGTGACATGATCGCAGTTCATTGATGGAAAAAACCCATCAATAATTTAACCGTGATCACACTGCCTGGGGACGGGAGAGGAGAGGGATGGCAATGACATCATGCAGAAGCATCATCGCAGTCCTGTCTTTCTCCCATCCCCAGAGTGGAATGGGAGGGTGCTGCAGGAAGGGACTTTGTTTCATTCTGAGGAAAGAGGACTTGAGTTTTATATGAACTCTAAGGTGTTGTAGTTTTGGAACTACCTTGAGTTTTAGTAGTAGTCAGCCAGGCCTGAAATAATCAAGTCTCAATGAATACAACCTCAAGTCAGAATTAATGTAAAGAAGGGAGTTGAAGTGTGTGAGTAGTTTGGTCACAGATCAGCAGACACACATATTAGGCATGTCTTGGCTTCAGTTTCTCCCAGTTTCTCATTCTTAAGTTTACTCTGACTGATTTTTGCATCAGTTTATGGATCCAAAGTAAAGCTCCTTATGAAAATTCATTTATTTTTTTCCTATACATTTTCATAACATGCATAATCTTGTACAAAAGTTTCTGTGTACAAGAATATAAGAAATCTGAAGTAAGAAAGAGGTCTTATGGTTCAAGAGAGTGCCCACCAGCTATGCCACTGATTTCAGATAAATGTGGCATCATTGTCTTCCAGCCCTCAACATCACAAGTCTTAATTCTTTTCTAATTGGTTTTCATCTTTTCATTGTGTTTTATTTTTTTTAAGTGTGGTTTTAAATCATTTAAATGTTGTCAATAATTTAATTCCATTTTAATGGTCACTCTTTATCTTTTTAACTTTGTTATTTTGTAAATTGTAAGACTCCCTGAGTCTCAATTTTGAAAGAAAGTGAGATAGAAATAAATAGACACTATCGTGTACACCATTTTGGAGAATTTCTATTCCACTAATGAAACAGAGTAATGCCAATCCATGACAGACCCCACGTAAAACACAGTACAGTGACTTCAAAGGGAATGTAAACTCATCCAGTAAATGCTGAATCTTATTCTGTGAGTAAACAGTTTTAATTTTAGAGACTGTTTAATAATATATTAATGTTTTGCATGTTTTAGCTATCTGTATTTTACTTGCATTTCTTTTTACTTGCTTTTTTGTCTTGAGTACCCCTCTTGGGCAAAAAGGTGAGATAAAAATAAAGTGATTGATTAATTGTTTGGATAGCTTTTCTGCCTTTAGTTTGACTTCCAAGAGTACCGCTGGGTTGTATGGAATAAAACACCTCTCCCATTCAGTCTATTGTTGACAGCAGATTTCAAATTGATTTGGAACTAGGAAAGCTTCCATGGATTTCTCTGATTATTAAAAAAAAACTTGTATGTAATCAACCTAGGGTGATTGTTATGGTGGCATATTGATTTGGAAAGTGCAACTCTTAGTGGTAGACGCCAAGCCTGATATTGTTACCTCAAAACGTGGGTGACTCAGGAGTCCACCTGCCATGTCAGTACCTCCACATGATGATGGGAACTTAGTTAGCTCAATTAAGAGGTCTGCAATGGGGGGAGAGGTTAACCTAACAAGATCTTCCACCAATGTTTACATGATTTTCACAGGAACGAACCAGCCAAAGATTCCAAAATGAGCTAAAAGTGTTTTATTAAAGAGAGTTTAATCATGCACACTCAAGACACAAGCACTCACAGACTCACACAAGGCTAACTGAAGGAAAAAGGGAAGAAAGCTGTTAATAACAAAGCTTAGGGAATAGGTGATAATTACTGATCTGGAGAGCAGTGAAGAAAGCAGGGATGTGACTTAGACTTGCACCTAAGGACAGTACTCACTCAGAAATCAGAGCAACAGTGTGGCATTTAGCAAGCAAGATACAGTGTTTGACCTCCCAAAACTAGCAGTTTTTATACCCAAAATCTGCCTGGAGGGCAAGGTTGTAAATGGGTCTCTGATCAAGTAAACGATGGAGGTTGCAGCACAGACAATGGGGTCCGGACTGTGTTAACTATCTTAGTGTTAGGTGATAAAGAGTTAATGGCTATCATAATAGCACTGTAACAGTAGACAGGTGTGGGGACAATGAAGGAAATTCCCATATTCATGGGGAGAAGGATTAAAACAATCAGTGGTTTGTTCGGAACTTGCTGTCACTATTGTCTGACAGCAGAGACAGCTTAGTTTAAGTGTATTATGTCCAGAGTTACCTGCTGATTGTCCTGACAATGACCCTGCCTTTGCCTAGAGAACATCTCTGACCTACACTGTAGCACACAGGTTCAGTCAGTGTTTTTCCTCTGCCCAACCTGGCCTTACAGTGACATCAGGGTAGATTTTATATCAATACCAATTAATATATTTTGCCAATTAAACTATATTTCACCAATTAAACCATATCAAATCTGGGGGTGTGTGGGATGGTAACAATATGCTATAGTATATTCATGGTGGGGGTGGTTCCTTGTCCTGACTTTCTACAGACCTGACTTACCTAGAAGATGCAGCTAAAAGCAATGGCAGAACTCCACCTAATTAGTCTAAGAAAACCTCAGAGCCATTACAGGTTAACTATTTTCCTATGATGGAAGGCCACCCATATCTGACTATTCTGCATCCTATGAGCATTGAGAAACAAAAGCCCCATCTTCTAACACATTGTATTTTGCAGCCCTTGTCTCATAGCTAGGGGAAGTAGTCAGTAGGCAGTATTAGATGCCAATATATTCTCCTCAATGCCAGCAACCCTAAAACTACTTTGTATTAACTAGCTATAAAATTCACACTTGTTTCTCTTTTTTGTTGACTGTATTCAAAAATATCACTTCCAATGCCATTCACATCAGCACAGATAGTTTTAGTTTCCACCCTGACCTGTAGGTCTGAACTGTCTTCCTGGGTGGGATCTTGATTTCCAGTTTGTCTTTATTCATTGTTAAAGATCCAAAACACAAAGGAAAACAGTGGATTGCTTGTCATACCTCCTGATCATTCAGGTTTGAGGGTATCAAAGCTAATCCATGAAATTTGTTGTTTGTCCACTAAAAACATCAGTAGTACCAAAAAGATTCATGGCATGGAAGCTGCAACAGCCCATAAATGTGAAATAATAGAAGGTTATGTACACTTGCATGAAAAATAATCTTGTTAAGGAAACAAATTACATGCTGCCAACAGAATTTTGTCTGCCTTCAACTTTGCCAGTGCCATGGGCTTTCAGATCAACCCACTTCATATGTCGAGAGTATTCAGGCTTGCATAATTGGCCCCCAAAATAATCCCTTTGTTTCCAGTTTGATAGAATCACTTGTATTGCATCCAGCAACTGCCAGAAGATTAAGGTGATAATGAGATTGTACTTTCCCCATTCTCGTTAGTTTGTCAGGACAAATAATTGATGTGCCATTTTTTGTTCTTTGCATGAGAATGGATTAACACTGTGGCATTTTCTGTTCCCAAGAAACTGTTTTAAGACATATTTAGCAAATATTTAGCTAAAACAGACCCCACAGTCCCCGCAGACTGCAAGTGGGACTCCCTGGTTATTGTTGAGGTTTTTCTCCTTTCTTCTACAAATGCTGAATTATTATATCCATTCCTACAAAGATGAAACAGTAAGGATTTTTTTTCTTTTTTCAAAAAAGTCCCTAACAACAACAGACACAATGAAAATATTGATGCAAGAAGTATTGTGGACTTCTGGTCATTTTTCTGGTATCCATTGCATATTTTAACATAGAACTATACCAATTAACCCTAAATTTTAATGGTTTTTACTTCTGTTCAGGAACCACATAGATTGCATTTTTGTGAATTACATAAAGTGATCTCATGGCAAAAAAACCCTCCCTGGGATTCCTCAGGAAAAATCATATAAATCCATTTTAAAATACAAGCAGGGATGGAGAAAGTTCAGTTTTCCGGATATTGTTGGACTGCCATTCCTGTTAGTGCAAGTTAGTGTAATCAATTGTAATGAATGTAAAGCTGAAGGCTTTCACGGCTGGAATCCATAGGTTGTTGTGGGTTTTCCAGGCTTTGAGGTCATGTTTTATTAGTATTTTCTCCTGATGTTTCATCTGCATCTGTGGCTGGCATCTTCAGAGGATCCTCTGAAGACGCCAGCCACAGAAACAGGCAAAACGTCAGGAGAAAATATTAAAAGAACATGGTCTCAAAGCCCAGAAAACCCACAACAACTAATTGTAATGAATGCTGGGAACTGTAATCCAGCAGCACCTGAACGGCTGTACTTTGCCAACCTGATATACAGCACAGACATAACCTCACAAGGATGTTGTGGTGCTAAACTAAACATGACTTTATTAATTTGCCACTTGTGCATTTTGTTGTTGCTGTATCTGATATTATGGTTGCCATGACTTTATATATTTTGTATTGCACTCTCAGTTATTTTACAGAATAAATAATTTTTAAAAATACACATGTCTTGAGGAGATCTTATATTCAAGTATGTGTTGCAGGAGATAGTGTCATTATCCACATTTAGTCACCATCTGGCACCTGTATTAGGTGAATCTGAATAGAATCAAGAATTTCCTATAACTGTTCTGTTTAAGAGAGACCATAAAAATTCTTATGTGGCTTCTTGTTTACTATTGCTTCTGAGTCTTCCATGAAACCGACTGTTAGTGTTTGCTCTGTCAAGCAGACTTCTGCAATGTCTTAGTGCCAAATTAGATGTGGCATTATTCATATCATTTGGCCTATCATTTTAAGAACAAAACAGACAGATAGACATGGGAAGGGGATAATGGCAAGGCCAAGACTACGACACATGGAGAATGACATTTAACCCTTCCTCCTGCCAATGTTCCTTGCATTTCTTCCAGCTTGTATTTTGCTGTCATTTTTACAGAGTCACAGATGGATGTGGTCTTCAGTGTATCTAGCCATGTTGTTTTGCAAACTGATGATATAAACAGGCTGTGCCAACAGTGTGGGACTCATTGGCCATCCTCAGAATCAAAACCTATTAGGATCTCTGTGACGGTTAATAGCTCTCTGTGGAAAGGCCTGTTTCCCACTGCACTATTGGAGACTTAAAGTATTTACTGAAGAAAACTACAAATTGGAATTTTTTGACTTCTGGGTAATTCTTATCTAATGTTATATTCTTGAGTAAGAGACCAAAAATGTTTCACAGTTCCAGGTGATCTTGGATGACACTGATTCCTGGGATCTGTTTCAGTTTGGATTTTTGTCTTGATTTGGGATGGAAAAGAAATCCCTTGATCATGTTGTCTTTAGAAAAGTGCCATACACTGAACAGTTCCAGGAGTCCTAACAAAATAATAGGTTTGGGTAAACAGGGAAATCTTTCAGGCCCAGCTGAATGCCTGTAATGATGGGACTGGTGGACAGCAACTGGAAGAGGATTCCATTATCAGGAGGAGAGTGCAGGAAGAAACTCTTTACCCCTGTTCTTAGAAGTAGGCACATAAGCATGGTGTCTGGTGCTGTTCTCAGAGCTTGGACAGACTGATTTGGACAAAGTTATAATGTATCCCGGAGACCTTTGTAACTGACTCCAAATGTTGACTTTCCCCCACACTGTGATGGTAGTGGTAGAACTGGCTGGTGCATTGTTTTGTCTGATTCAAAACAAAGAGGTGGGGAGGAAGGGTGTGGGCACTGGACTTACAACACCCCAGAAATATTGTATGAAAACACAGCAAATTAGATCATAGACTGTTTGTGTTACATGCTTGGTGTCAGATGTGATTTTGTGGAGACTGTTTCTACCAGTCTCCACATGAAGTTTTCTGAGGGTATTTGTTCTTAAACTGTCAGAAAAGCAGTAAGGAATTATATGTTGGATTCCTGACTGTTTTTTCCCCTGTATTTTAAAAACTATTTTGTAGCATCTTCATCTCTTGTAGCATCTGGAACTGATCAATGTTGGAGAAAATATCTGTCCAGATGGACATTTGCTCTTAATAAGACTGAATGCTGCTAGAGGAAAGAAGATGAAGAAAGATTATTCACTTGGCAGTGGTAATAACCACAGCTCCTCAAACCTGATAACGTTTCCAGTATTAATAACATGTACGAACCTATTGTCCTTGCCTAATTGCTGAAACACCTTGTTTATTCCTGTGAAAATATAATGAGTGTCATTGTTGCTGTGTTTCTTTGTTGGAAATCATTTACATCCAGAAGACGATCATTTATCCACCATATTTGTAGTCTGATTAGTGTTTGCCTCACTATTAAACAAAATTCATATTGCCTGTCTTCAGGGGTAGTTGGATCTGAATTTTGCGTTTGCCTGGTGGAACTTGAATATCAGCCAACAACAAAAAAGCTGAAGTATGAACAGGAGAAAATAGTGATACCATCTCATTCTATTTTAAGCAGGGAAGCAAACCTTGAAGCACAAACATTTTCTGTAATCCATTTTGGTGCAGTGGATCTATGAGATCAGCCCAATGTTAGAGATGCATGGAAAAGACTTGGTTTATGATTTCTACTATGAACTCTGTGATCAATATATTCAATTAGGGACTTGTATCATTCTATAATCTATCTCATGGTCTCATATCAACTTGTACAGAGGATGAACTGCTTAAAATACTTTTAACAAAATAATCCATTTGCACTGTAATATGTTACAGCATTAGAAACACAGAAAATGCTAATAAATGAGGACTTTAATTCTCAAAATTTCAGAAATTTCTGACCAAATGCCAACAAGTGCAATAATTTTCCAGTACAAATAGTACAAATAGACCTGAGTTCTGTTTTTTTCAGTTTTTTTCTTCTCTAAGTTGTGTCTCCATGGAACCCATGGATTTAATTTAAATTTGATTTAAATTTATAAATCAAGATGGCAGAATATCAAAGCATGACAAATCTGTAAAACTTAAGTACGGCGCTGACAATGATTTTTCTCCCCCTTAAGTATAGAAGAAATGCCCTGTGGAATCGAATCCAGTGGCCATTCATATTCTACAATTATAGCATTATTGTTTCACTTTAACCGCCACAGTTCCATCCTATGAAATCGTGGGATTTGTAGTTTAGTGAGGCACTAGAGTTCTTGCTTGAGCATTCTAAATGCCCATCCCCAAGATTCCATAGGCTGCTGTCATGGTAGTTAAAATAGAATGTAGCACTATAATTGTGTAGTGTGTGAATAAGCCCCAGACCTAGCTACTTCAGCATTCTTTTTATTTCCATTGTATCACCTCTTCATCCTTCTGATTTCATATAAGAAGTGGAAGAGAGTGATTATAAAATACCATTTTTCTGTTTGATTAGCAAATGTGGAAAATGCAAAGACCTATTTAGCAATGCATCACTTTCAAGAGCAGCAAATGGAATTTATGTATGTATGCATATAGGCATTCATTACATTGCTGTGTATGATGAGCTTAGACATTTATACATTTCAGTATTTTAATACCTGTAATCTGTGAGCCACTGTCTTCTTATGCATACAAAAATAACCTGTCTAGCATATCAGCTTATTGCACCAAACATGCAGAAGAAGGCTATCAGTGGCTACTAGTCATTATGACTGCATAATACCATTTGCTGGGGACTGGGGAATATATTATGAGAGGAAGGGTGCTTTTACACTCATACTGTCATTCTGGGTTTCCCACAGCTGTCTAGTTGGAACAAACTAGGAAAATCAGGAACAAATTTCCCAACTAGATAGGACTTTGGCTTGATGCTGGACTGTGCTTGCATTAATTGTAAACTATTCTGAAAAGCATACTGTCTTATGAAAAAAGTTAATGTCAACCAATTCCATTCCCTTCAAACTGTTGTACAAAGTATCACTTCTTCCTACATTGTACTCCATGGCTTTGGGGATGAGAGTGGTTTGTGTCCTCCCTACAAAAAAGAGAATTTGGCATAGGTGGCAGAAGCATCACCATTCTGTCAGTGCCAGTGTGTAAAGACAGAGAGGCTCATAAACCCACTCCAATTTAGTACCAGTCCATTTACTTCTGTATTCTCGGTCCATACTCCAGCCCTCATGTACAGCATGGGCTGCAGCTGGTTGCTTTGGGCTGCATGGAAATGTTTGCTCTCTCATTACCTGATTGGCAAATTTAAGGGAAAAAAAATGATGAGGAACTGTTTGCTTGCCCTGTAATGTGGGCCTTGTGGAGTTGGGAAACTGGTTAAGGAGGCATCTTTAAACATTAATTTGACCACATTAGCTGGCTAGTACAGAAATTAGGAGATGAAATCATGAATAGTTTGAAAGGAGATTCTTGGACTTGTGACTAAGGTTGTATGAGACTCAGGTGCCAGAAAGGGAAGAACCTTTGGAGTGTTACTTCAAAAAGTGGGTGACTCAGGAGTCCAATTGCAATGCCAGTACCTCTGTGCAAAGGTGGGGAATTATTAACTCAATAAAGGAGGCCTGTGAGAAGGCAGTAACCTACTGAGATCTTTCCACCAATGTTTTTGGGATCTTTGCATGGAAGAACCAGCCAGAGAGTCAAAAATATGCTCAAATATGTTTTGTTGGGGGGATTGTTTACATGCACACAAGATCCAAACAGTCACATACTCAAACAAGAGTGGCTGAAACAAAAAGAGTGGAAAGGTTTTAGATAGTAAAATTCAGGGCATAGTGGATAATATTTACCAGTCTCGAAGTGTAACAAAGAAGCAGCAATATGGCTTAGACTTGCTGTTGATTTGGGTTAAATAGTTCAATAAATGTGACCCCAGTTTACCCCAGTACCTGTGTGCTGCCTCTTAGAACACAGTCTTGGAGACCTCAGTTTGTCAAGAGTGTGCAAAACCTGGCAAGAACTAAAATAATGATGGAATTAGCCCCTCAGGTTTTTCCATACATGCCAGAGACCATTTGCCAGTGTTTAAACAAATTAAAACTAGGGGCCCATTCATACTGTGTAATTAAAGCACTATTATTCCACTTTAACTGCCATGGTTCTGTCTAGGGATGGAACAAATCCAGAATTTTCCAGATATGAATCCCTGGAAGGTTCTGGGAATCCACGAATCTCACAAATCTCAAATCTTTCAAATCCTTGTTCAAAAAAAAGGGTTAATAAAACAAGGGAAAGAAGGATAATATGGGGCAAGACACACTCTCTCAGCCTTAGCAAAAGCCTAGGCAAAGGCAAACCTCTCTCTGAAGAAATCTGGCCAAGACAATTGTCATAGTTTTGCCTCAGGATCTCTCCAGATTGAAAAGGACATGAAGGCCCTTTCTACACAGCATCACTACAGTAGAGAGATAATCCAGGTCAAAACTGGCTTTTCTTTGCATAGCTCCTTATGGCATCCTCGGGTTTGTAGTTTGTTGATTCACCAGCACACTTTGGACGAGAAGGCTGTGACACCTTGTAAACCCCCAAACCCCAGAATTGTGTCTGAAAGAGGTTTGCAAGGGACCTATGCAAAGAAATCTTTCGTCTGTTCTTGAAATCTCAAGCCTGTACCTTCCAGTTAAGTGCTAAACTTCAACATTAAAAGTTCAATTGAAATATCTTAGAATACAACCCGAGATGCAATTTCTGAAATTATTAGCAAAGGCCACTATTACTCCAAGGGAAAAACTCACCTACTTACTATCTTCCTTCATATGTCTGCTCGCCCAGGTTTTCAGGCGTCCCAGTCTCTCAAGTTTTTGGGCGTCCCAGTCTCCAACAATCTGTTTGGTTGGCAGATTCAAAAGATTTGGTTTGCCTATTTTGGCACAGGGATTCGGATTTGGGAATCTCAAATCCTTACCCAGGATTCGAGGATTTGAGGATTCGGTTGGCCCATCCCTAGCTCTGTCTTATTAAATTCTGCAATTGGCAATTTGGGAAGAAGCATGTAAGTTTTCAGCCAGAGTGCTCCAGTGCCTCATCAGACTACAAACCCATTCCTTCCAACTGCCCCAATATGGCAAGGACAGTCCTCATTAATACTCCATTGTCTCATTTTTTTTCAGCTGCTTTTAAAATGTACCATTTTCTCTCTTTGTTCTCAGCTTACTTCAGTTGCTGCCCATTGAATTCAGGGTGAAAAACAGTTTGTACTCAGCACGTGTGATGGGGAAGAGAGGTGGAAATCTTGTTGTTCTCGGTAGACCCAGACAAAAGCAAACTGCTGCACCCTTTCTTAGCTTGTGTGTTCTTCCACATTAGTAACTTTTGCCATCTTGATCACACTCTGATATTACTTGGCTACACATATCCACATTTTGATCTGTGAAATGTTGGAGTGTATGTGAGCCCCAGAACTCCATGGGATGGAATAAGAGCAGTTAAAGTGGAATAATAGCACGATAATTGAATAGTATGGATGGGCCTCTCATCAGCTGTTACAATAATGGGGGCAGATAAATATACCCAATGTGTATGTTGTAATTTCTGGTACTCTGCTCATCAATTTCTTATCATTTCATACCCATTCTATTGGGAGATAATATATCAAAAAACAACCTGACCTAGGGATGTTTCCAAAACTTACCTCTCAGTTTTCATAAACTTGTTAGCTTTGAACTGCCAAGTCTACTTTCTAATGCAGAGTCAATGCTGTGATGTAGAATCACTGAATAATGCAGCAAAATTCATGGGAAACTATACTCTCTGGATAAGATAAGGTAAGATAAAATAAGATACGCAGAAGGGAGACTTTAAAGATTACTCTTGGGTGTTCTCACAACAAAGGAAGGGTAAAACATGAGATAAGGAATCAACCAGCCAACGTGGTATAGTGGTTTGAGCAACAGACAATAACTCTGAAGACCAGAGTTCAAATCCCCATGCAGCCATGGAAACATATAGGATGACCTTGGGCAAGTCACAGTCCTTCAGCCTCAAAGGCAATCCCCCTCTGAACAAGTCCTGCCAAGAAAACCCCATGATAGGTTTGCCCTAGGGTCACTATAAGTCAGAAATGACTCGAAGGCACACAACAACAAAAGGGGACAACTCACCTCTGATTGGCAGATAGTTTGATTTTGCAGCATTATAGTCCTGATCTTTGACCAAAATAACAGTATAAAAGTCTAGTCAATAAGAAAGACAGACACATGACTTGACAGCTTCTAGCAGTACCAGTTTTACTTAAAAGGGGGGGGGAAAGGACAGAGAAGGCAGTGAGAAAACATTGGTGGGTTAAAAATGGAAGATGACATTGTCAAGTGACCTCACCCACTATAGAATTCTATATCTGAGACACAGCAATTATAAAATAAAAATGTCATCTTCAGACCTCAAGTCTAGCAAACAAGTGGCAGTTTGCAAGATATAACTTACATCTTTTTTTTCCCTGTCCTTCACAACAAACAGTAATTGCTATTTTCCCTTCTTTCTTCCTTTTTAATGAACTCAACATTAATAAAGCAAACTGTTTGGGGTGCCTTGATTTATTTGCTGACATAATAAAAATATAGTGCCTCTGCAGATGCACTGACAGATACAATGAAGAGAGGCTTGGATCAGTGAACAAGAATCAATAGCTTGAGAACTACTTAAAAATTAGGACAACCTAGGACAGAAGTCTGATTGGGTTAGAAAATTTATTTCTGCATTTTCTTGCAAAGTTGCAGGAGTCATATAAATGAATGAGCTAAGTTGCTTCAAGAAAGAGAAGAAAGGAAGCAAGCAAGCACAGATCCTTGGATTACCTGAAACCCCATTGGCAACCTGCTTAGGTTGATGATGTATTCGGAGTTCCCATATTTTCAAGGAAGGGCTTCTGTAGTTTCTTCAAGGTCTTTACAACCCCACCAGCCTCTTGCGTCAGCCCTTCCCAGTCAATTAATTAGGGGGACATCCAGCAGAGCCAGAGTGGTGGAGAGGAAGCCTCATCAATCTGGAGAACCTTAAAAACTAAATGTGTTTCCCATATTCAGAATTCTGCTGTCTTCCACCCTCACTCCTTTGGTTCCTGTGTTGCATGTAATTGTGTTGCAAGACTGGTTTTTGAAGCGCTTATGGCTTTTGTTATTGTGATGTACTAGCTTTATACTTTTTTAAAAAATCAGTGTTTAAATGGTTTGAATTACATGATCCATTACTCATATAGATCATTTTTAGGTACTCATATTTTGTTTTTCTTCTGTGATAGCCTGAGTCCCAATTGTGGGGGTAAGGTGGGTTATAAGTAATAGGATATGAACAAGAGAATATAATAGAGGACAGTGCAGTGCCTTAAAATATTGTATTACTTCCCCTTCTCTTGAAACAACTTTAAGTAGTTTTAGCAGTTTTGTAGGGAGACAGGGCCTGTTTGTCTGTCACCCCTATTCCAGTGGTGGAACTTTGAGGTGAAGGCTTCCAGCAGAACAACTGACTTGTCAAGCCCTTGATGCTATGCTATTTAAAATATAATCAGCGTTTATCGTACACACAGAAATGTTTTAGAGACCACAGAATCAAGGGCTTGAAGTTCAGTTCAGTTTAACTCAGAGGTGGTTTGGCCAGTTCCTATAGACAACAGCACCTGGTATTTGTTGGTGGTCTTCCATTCAAGTACTAACTAGGACTGAAAGGTTTTGTAGTTCAGAAGTATAGTTCTGAGACTGTATTTCTGTCACAAATAGTTTCACTATGGCTCTTTTCTATTTAAAATATTTGTCTCAGCTTCCGCATCTGCACTATTTAGAGTTACTCACTCCTGTGCTATGTTTTAATGGGCAACCCTAAATTTCTCAACCCATCTTTAAATCAGAATTGGACTAGATGGGCCATCAGAAAGATGAAACCTTCAATTGGAAGACTACCCTCTGAAAAGCAGGACACATCAACATTCTAATCAGATGTTACATTTGCCTGCCTATACTTACTAATCACTAGTTTATAAATTATAGTATAAGCATTTAGGTACAGTATATATGTATGATGACTTCCACCTTGTTAAGGTTTTCCCCCACACACACCATTTCTCTTTCTGCAACACTCTAACCGGCAGCAATTTTCTTTCCCCTTCCTTCTTCTCCATAACACTGTTACTGCCCTGGCTAGTCTGAGCTTTGGGGATGTTAAAAGATATCCCTTGATATCACAATTTGGCATCACTTCTCTATTCCTCTACACGTGCTTGCGAGGCCACCAGAGAAGCACGTAAACAAGCTCGGCCATTAATAGCCGTAATATTCAAAATACAATACAGGCAGGCCAGAAATAGCTGACTCACTGCTTTAGGAGACCTCCAGGCAAGCACTCTAATTAAGTATGAACGCTACTTACAAAAGAGCCTCTGCCCCACGATGGCAGCTTGATGGGTAAACTATGCAATACCCAAGTACTCTGCGTTTGCATACTGGCTACTCTATTGAAAACTGCTATGATAACTCAATCATTCAGATTCTGACCTTTTGGAGGCTTTGTCTCCAACTCCAAATCTGTTGTTTTCCCCCAAGTACGGCATAGCCTGCAGTCACAATTCTCCTTATAAAAACTCTTGATTCCGAGACCTTCCTCGGAACACTCCCGAGTTTCATCCCGCCTTGCTGCCGCTTTGCTTGGCGAGCCTCCCCTCAGCTCCACATGCTGAGCTACATCGCACCCCAGCTTCGCTCTCTATTTTTCCTGGGCTTCAGGACAGGTGAAGTATCACCCAAACCAGCAATCCCTCTAAAAATCCCTCTATACCACTCCAACCTTTATTTTCTTTAGTTATCTTGTATGAGTGTGTCGCATACACTGTTTTGCTTGTATTTAATAAACATCATTTATTATTTCAACTTCTGTGTTCTCCTTGACTCGACCCGACCCCGTAGACATAGGGTTCAAGATCTCGCTAAGTTACCCTGCCTCTCGTAACGCTAAGCAGTGCTCTGAGCTAATTTTTCCCACCTTTAGTTGAGCACATTTTGGTGTCCCTCCCGGGACCCCCAGTTCACAGGGTAACAACACCATGTCTCCACCACATCTCTGTGCAACCTAAATATCTAAAAGCAAGCGTGAATACTAAGGGGACCATAGGGTATGGTTTGTTTAAAAAAGTGGAAACAATTAATTCTAATTAATTACAATTTATTTGTAGGTAACAATACCCTCTTCAGTCATGGGATACCAGACACTCCCTAACTTATGGCACACAAAGCTGGAGACAGACCTGAAAGATTAATTTCAGATGTAACTTTCCTTTATAGGGAATTCTCTCTTACTCCACATATAAGCAGAAGAATGGCCCTCATGAGCATGAGGGGGGAGAGAGAGAGAGAGAAATAGGGTTGCCAGAATGAAAACTGGAGAGACCTCCTATGTAATTGTTGTGTGGAAGAGAGAATTTCATCACAGGCTACTTGTTGCCTGATTGGATGACAACCGGCCTCTGCCAAAGTTCCTTCTTCTACATAACAATTAAAAGTACAGGAGTCATCTCTAGTTTTCACTATGACAATGCTAGGAAGGAAGAAGGAGTGTATTGTAAGGGAAGATACGCACTTGTAAGATATCAAAAGGATTCCAGCCATAGTCAAGCAGCTATAAGCAGCAGAAAACATCTCTATCTATCAGACCTGTATTTCCCTTAATAAACACTATCTCTTCCTATATTTGAAAACTATATGAAAACATATATGAAAAACAGTCTTAAATGCTGATTCCAAGCAGTTAGCTTCCACACAAAGCCAGAAGGGGATACTGATCTAGAGCCATCTTTAAGTTTTTAGTTCAAGTTTTCATCTTTAAGTTTCAGAGTTTGTTAATCCCAACATGTCTCTTCCTGTCTGCAGCAGACATGTATAACAGTCGTGTGTGTGTGTTTTCCCTATCATCAAAGGAGCTCTATAACCTTGAAACTATATCAATGACATCCTTTTCTTAGGGCTCCGCTTGAGGAACATTTACAAACTTCATTGAGCATAAAATCTGACTGAGCTGCTGCTGAAAAACCTTGGTTTTAGGCACATCACCACAGTTGTCCATTTGTTTCTAGCTGGCTTTGGGGTATAGTTCAGTGCAGTGAATTTAATATCTAATTCTAACAGCTAATTTTCCTCCTCCTACTATCACAAGTTATTCAACAGTTCTCTGGACTGAACTAATAAAATAAATGAATATTAACACTATGAAAGGAGAGGGTGGTTGCCTTATTTCTTTCATTTTTCAAGGAAGAAACAAAAAACTCTGTCTTCCTTTCATATGCTTAGTGCTGACAAAATGAATGAACAGCAGAGCTCAAAAATGTAATAATGGAAAATGGTATGTTAACATTATATTAGCGTATTTTTTACTTGCTGATCAGCCAAGGCACTTGCTCGTAGTTCAAGCACCAAGACTAACTGGGAGGACTTATTATTATCCTCAAAAGGAGAAAATATAAGCACTCAGTGGATTGCTAGGACTTTTTTCTACAAACAGCAGTGCCCAAAGTCTTGTCTTTTTCCAACTATTTTTGAGAACTAATTGAAATTATATTTATGTATTTGTTTCAGTTACCCTCCCTTGTCCTTACTCTCCCTTGCCCTCAATGAGACAGCATAAAATCTGATTTGTTATGTAGCATTATAAGGCCATCCCATTCACTTTCTGGCTGCAGTACCAGCATTTAACCATTGCGCCACCAGGGCTCCTTAAGCTTCTGTGTAGATGTGCCCTATCCTAGAGACTGTGGATTTTGTCAGGATGGCACACATCTTAGTTATATTACATTTGAATAATTATAAAGTGCTTTATACCCTCGAAAAGGCTAAATATGAAAAATGCCCATAAACTACTACTCGTCCATAAGACAACGGACAGACTGCTAACAGAGATTGTGTATAGGAAGCATTTGTATCCTCTGTTGTGCTGGTTTTCAGCACCAGTTCAAAGAACTGCTGATGACTTTTTAAAAACCCGTCTGTGGTTTGGGAGCAGGTCATCTGTTAGGCTGCTTTCTCACATATGACCTTGTTTACCTGCTAACAACTTTGACAACAAAGATGTTCCTGGAATTACACAAAGGATGCTTATTTGGGATCATGGGAAAGGCCTTTCAGTGTCTGTGCCTGAAGTCTAGAAATCCTTCCTGTGAACATTTCTATTTCTTTCATATCCTTCTGACAGATGGTTGAAACCCTTCTTCAGATGAAGTCTTTGGGTTTCGAGTGGGTGCCTTTTCTTTAAGTTCATTTGCTAGAGTCTGTCTGGTTACATTATTTCTACTCCCTGTCTCTACTTGCTATCTTCTCATCTGCAGTTGCATAGTTTCACTGTCCTTTCTAGTGTCTAATTTTACATTAAAATTGTTGATTTGTTTTAAAAAAAATTATCTAAATCTAGTTGCTAGTCCCAATTATAGAAGTCTCACTGAAACAACGGAAATTAAATAAGTTAAAATTTATGTAAGTTTCACCAATTTAATCTGTACGTTCTGGTTGAGACTCACTGGAATTGGGCTATTCTTATTATTTACTTTGACCTAAGCCAAGGAAAATTTTAAATATGGAAATATATTGTTTCAATAAATTCAATAAATGACAGCAATAGTTATATCTATCTTTTAATAACCCATTTTTAATTGTATTAATCTATTTTAATTCAATTTTATTCACATTTTATTCTAAACATGGTAAAGGTTATTGGCTATGTACAATAAAAATTAAAAAAAAATAAAACGCATCCTTCAGGAGGAATTCTAAAGTTCCATCAATATGACATTCCTTAGCCTTACATGAATCTCTCCCGGACTGCCAAGTGTCAGAGCATTCTATTGAGCTGCCTCCTGAATATGAGCTGTAAAACCTATTTCCCCCTGATTTCTGGTTATAATGGCAGAATGTCATTCATTTAGCTCAGCCTTCAGAAAGAAGTACCACCATGTTCCTATAATTAAAAGCTATGCTCAAAATGTATATCTTAAAATGGCATTTAGGAGAAATGGAACAAAACCAGAGCAAAATAGGGAAACATAAAAGGAAAAGAATGGGGAAAATCATCTCATCCACAACATAGACAGAACAGGAAAGCACAGCATGAAATATTCGGCCTGATAACACATTGGATAGTATCCTGAGCAGCAGTTACAATATCATAACTTGCATAAGCTGGGCATACAACATTCTAATTGCTAATTGTTTATGGTAATAAATGACTGAACGTGACCCCAACAACCTATACTTGCAGCTTGGCAGTGCCCCTGCCAAAGCATTTCTGAGGTACTCGTGGTCAGGGCACTGGAAAATGATTCTACATTGTGTTCCTGGTCTCTGAAAAACACTTATGGCAGGACCCCAAGAGGTCTCTCATTTCCAGTGCCCCTACCAAAGCATTTCTGAGGCACTCAAGGTCAGGGGCACTGGAAAATGATTCTGTGTTGTGTTCCCAGTCTCTGAAAAACACTTATGGCAGGAACCTAAGAGGTTTCTCCAGCTGCCTTTTCTCAAGGTACCTCATGGCCAGGAGCATGCTGCAGATGTCACTTCCCAATGCTCCAGTTTCCAGTCCCCCTGAAATGCTTCAGTTGTGGCAGTACAAGGCTGTGAAGGTAGGTTGCAAGGGACGAGGGCATAAATACTTGAAATGACAACGATGGAGCTCTGTCATTATAGGTACAGTGACAATGTAGGATCTTGATCATTATGTTTAAGCACTAGTCGTCGTCTTCTTCTTCTTCTTCTTCTTTCTTCCTTAAATAGCTTTTCAGAGCATAATCCTATGATCCCTCCTTGGCATGGTGAATCCAAAGTCCACAGGATTCTGCAGGTGTCCCTTTCCATGGGCAAGGAGGATCCACCTCTTGGAGAGGGAAGTCTGTCTTCAGATGTCAGTCTGTAGGGGTCATACAAAAGTCCATCACTGGTTCTCTACTCTTGGAACTCTGATTGGGAGGAGGTGTTTGGCAAGTCTGGTTTATATTAATCACATTCTGCAGTGCCCTGGCATCAGAGGGAGAGAAGAAGAAACAGGCACAGTCCCATCATGCCTAAGTCCAGAAGCAGATAGAAGACCCTCCATCCATCCCAACTGCCACTGCCCTGGCCTCGGAGGAAGAGAAGAAGAGGCAGGCATGGCTCCATCAGTCTTAGGCCCAGAAGCAGATGAAAGGCCCTCCCCTCCATCCCAACTGCCACTGCCCTGGCCTCAGAGGAAGAGAAGAAGAGGCAAGTGTGGCTCCATCAGTCTTAGGCCCAGAAGCAGATGAAAGGCCCTCCCCTCCATCCCAACGGCCACTGCCCTGGCCTTGAAGGGAAAGATGAACAGGTAGTATCTGTTGGATTTAATCTCCTCTCACACAGCTATCCTCTTTTCCTTGTATGTCCTGTCTTATTTAGATTATAAACCTGGGGGCGGGGAACTGCCAAATTAATGATTTGTAAACTGCTCAGCCAGCTTTTGTGACTGAAGTGCAGGGTATAAATACTCTCATACTCAAAGTCTGACATGTCCATATGCCTATTCGCTTGATATGAGTTGCGCACACATCAGGAGACTGGACACGGTTCTTCTTCAGAAATTCTCTCTTATTCACATTGGTTCACTCAGCCTGGCTATCATCCAGAACTCACTTATCTAGGAGTAAATCCCACAGTGAGCTTAAGTGTTGGACTATAGCTCTGGAGTCTAGGATTCAAATCCCTGCACAGCCATGGAAACCTACTTGGTGACCTTGGATACTTTCTCAGCCTCAGAGGAAAGAAAAGGCAAACCCCTCTGTGAGCAAATTTTACCAAGAAAACCCTATGATAAGTTCACCTTAGGGTCACCATAAGTTGGAAACTACTTGAAGGCAAACAACAAGCCTCATTAAGTACAAAATTATAGGAATGCATGGTTAGTCTTGTACAATTTTACATTTTAGGTAGAATAACAGCTACCAGGAATTTTTTTAAAAAATAGAATAAATACTAGTGGAAAAGGCTCTCAGAGATAGCAAAATGACCTCAAAATTTACGACTAAAACCAGTAATCCAGAAAAGTAAAGAACTTGCATTTATTTCTCTTTGAGAACAGGGAATTTTTCTTCTTTCTTTTCTTTCCATTTGTATATTTTCAAAATAATCAGTTTGTGATAATCTCTAAGGTTACTTTAAGCCCATTTGAAGATTTTAAAAAGAGAATGTACAAAGGACTTGGTTGTTACACATATATGAAATCTTCCTACTTAAATGCTTGGACATTATTCTGTCTTCCTAGTTTAGCATTCAGTATTCAGCATTCAGACATCATTCAGTTTGACAATTTCATCCAGATCTCTTTACGGGTGCAAAACCCAGTTTGTTGTTTCTGCTGTCGTTTTTGTTGTTGTTGATGTTCCTGTGCAAAATAACTTAGTACATAGAATTTACATTTTTCTGAGAGGTACAGTTAAGGAAAAGCTTAATAAGAGCATGTATGGAATTTACACAGCCAGTGTGCCATCTAGTGACCAGCCAGAAAATTAAAAAAAAAAGTATTGCATCAGGATATACTTCATTAGAAATGTTGCTGTTTATGTACTCACATCTTCTTAAGGAAAGCAAAACCTATTCAAATTCACAGCACACAGATTTTCTTCATATCGAGCAAGCAGATCAAAACTAGGGAGATGCACTGAGAAAAAATATAAAGAGTGCTCCCTAATTTTAAACAATTTCCTCACTTCTTAGTAATAACAAGTTTCTATATCCCACCTTCTGTTAAGAGGGAACAAAGGTATTTGACAGATTCCTGGCTGCTTCACACATTCTGTATCTCCAGCAAAAATAATTGTATTCAATGAGTTACAGGTAAATGGATGTGTAATGAGTTGGATCCAAATGCATCCTTATGTTCATGGGAGAGATTTTGATACAATTTGAGAAAGATGTTTGTTTGTTTGTTTTGTTTGCTTTTTGTAGTAACGTCCATAATGTCCAGCACTAGCTGACAGACTCTTAAGCTATACTCCTAAAAAGTAATTTTTGCATGCCTTTACAAATGGAAAATTTTGTCTGTCCGTGGATCCTCATTTTTTGTGTCCTGTCTACTCTTCCCTCTACCCGTTGCACTGGCAATTGACCAAGCACCCACTCAGAGAGCTACCTGGCATACTTTGCAACATTTCACAGATGAAAACTGAGGCATCTGTGGCCAAGCAACATCACGGTGCGGTCAAGATAACCACAGTTATTAATGAGGAACAACATACAAGCTCAAAAAGGGTGCAGGTGCAGCAGTTTGTTTTTGCCTGAGCCTACTGGAAAAGGCAGAACTCTACCTCTTAGTCTACCTTCCCACTTGATGAGTCAATTGAGTATAAATTACTTTTGCACTTTGAGCTCGGTTTGCAGCAAGTGAAGTAAAGTGACAACAAAAGGAGAATATGAGAGGAGGAGAAAGAATCTGGGATATTTTAAAAGCAGCTGAAAAAGTGGGATGACGATGGGGACTGACCCTACCAAATTGGAATAGTTGGAGGATGGTTCCAAACCCTGCCCCAAAAGAAAAGCCTTGCATTGCTGAAAACACTGTCCCAGAGCTGGTACCACTACTACTTCCTTGTCCTTCCTATGCAAGCCACCTCTCATATAGGTGAAGTAATGCAGATTCATTGTGTACCAACAGGATTCCAATATTGTCTAAATTCAACTGCTAATTCCAACTAGAGTATACCCATTGAATTAATCAAACATTACTAACTTCCAATTGCTTCAATCTGTCTACTCTAGTTATGACTGATATTTGCACATTAAAAAAAACTCTCTGTCTCTCTCTCTCTCACTCTGTGTGTGTGTGTGTGTGTGCATATGAGTGTGTGGACTACTCCTTGATTGTGGAATAGCCTTTCAGAAGAGATTCAACAGCTAAACATACTGTCTGAATTTGAAAAAGTATTAAAGTACTGTCTCTTCCGGCAGGCCTATCCTGTTGATTTTAAACTTTGAATTTTAAATTGGTATTTTTATGGCTGTGTTTTTAATCTGGACTTATGTGTTAAATGATTTTATGTGTTTTTATTTATATATTATATTTTAATATATGTTGTATGCTGCCTCAAGCCTTTGGGGAAAGCTGGGTTTTGAGCAATAGAGTCTTGAGACAGATCACTAAAGGGGAAAGCAGAGGAAGTCAGAAGAGGCAGTCTGTGATGAAAGCTGGGAGAAGGCAGGAAGGACAGCATGTAGCCTCTTGTCTCAGGCAGTAAGAGCACTGTGAATAAAGAGCACTATGAACACTAGGAAATACTGGAATAAAAATGTATGATTCTAAGTGCACTATAAATTGCTGGAATAAACAATTATGATGCCCTGCTGTCCTTGATGTGCAACTATTTGTGAGATGATAGACATGAAAAACAACTGTTTATAGTCACAAGGATATCAATGAGGAACTTTAGACTGCCTTACAAACTAATTGTGTGTTTGCAATACTGTTACACTCTGTTCATTGAGTTTGTCCCAAGAAGGAAGGTGGGAGAGTAAGGCACACGTGGTTATGAATGGCTGAACATTAGGAGTCCAACCTTCCCCAAGCTATGGTCCTCTATACACATTAACTACCACTTCCATTCTCATTACCAATACAGCAATTGATCGTGTTGATTGGTGATGGTGGGAATTGTACTCAACCCATAAATTGAGAAAGGTGAAATTTATTGTCATATATCTAATTTTGGTCTTAACATGATTTGCAGACTATTTGATCTTTCTTGATGTACCATTTGATAAAGGGTGGACAAAACTACACCTCTTCCTTCTTTCTTTTCTCCAAGAACTATTAATGTTTCTCTCAAGAATACTTCTGACTTCTGATTCCTATACATCTATTTTCATTTGGTTGTCATGTTCCCTTTTTAAACATGAAACAGACATTATATTGCTAAGGAACCTTCAACAGTCCAGATAAGATATTCTGTTTCAAGATCTGTAAGGCTGCTTTGTTTTCATACACAGTCAAAACAGATGCACAAGGAAAGATGTGGGGTTAATGAACAAGTTCATTGTTGTCATATTGTCCTTTTCCAGAGTTTAGGAAACTACTTTTAAGAGCAATTTTTAGGGTTATAATCCCAAATTCTTAAAATAGCTAGTTGATCTTATGGGTACCATTTTTAAAAGGTAGCCTTTTATTTTCCCTCTTCTGAAAAGAAACTGAAATAGATGCTTTAAGGTACTTTTTAAAACATCTGAATCTTCTGTTCTGTGGTGGAAATTATATTAGCCCAAATCCTTTTCTTAGGTCCTTTCCACACCTTACCTTTTTTTGGCGCTGGGGTGCGGGGATCGCGTGAGCAACCTTCGGCGAGAGGCTCTCGCATTCCTGCTGCTTCAGCTCCACACGAGCTGCCTGCTCACGTGAGAGCCTCACCTCTTCCTTCTGCAGTGCAGCCTGGGAGTTTCCCAGGCTTCGCTGGGGCAAGAAGCATGACCGGCGTGGCTCCAGATGCTCCGCATGCCAGGTAAGTGCATGTGGGGCCCGGGAGCAATGTGTGATTGCGCACCATTTTTGCCTTCCAGCCAAAAATGAAAAGGTGAGCAATCGGCACCTGCTGGCCCCTGGAGCATCACACGATTGTGAGTGCGTAGTGCAGATCGCTCCTCACAATCATGCAACGCTCCAGGTGCCCTTTCGGATGGCAAATGCCATGCAAAAAGGGCTTTAATCCTAATTAAAGAAAACCTTTTGAAATAAAATACAATAAAATTTAAAAAATCTGCAAAAGAGCAACATCTTTATTTTGGATTTTGCTGTATTTAGTTCCACAGACAACATGGCTACCCCCGAATATGTCTTCTTAAATAAAAGGATTTACCTCTGTATTGATCAACCATTCAAAAATTGATTCAGTGTGTCTTCTCTAATTTGAACTAAGCAGTAGGATTCAAGCCATTCTCTATCTTTCAGCGTCACTGTTGCCTCAGCATTCAGAGAATGCTGAGGAAGCTTAAGACATAAAACCATATTCCTAACCCACTGTTAGTAAGCCACTACCTAAAACATCCTTAAGGAACTGAAGTAATAGCTTATTATATTATAATAGAAATTTATGCCACTGTTATTTCAAAAAGAGACAAATTGTAACTAGTTGTTTTGAAACTAGCTGTTGCCCAGCTCTTTTCCTTCCCCCCATTTTCCAGTGAGAAGAAGTTGCTCTTAACTGAAGTACAAAGGAAAAAAAAATGCAGAATTATTTCATGCTAGTATCAACAATTGCTTGTATCTTAACATACAGAGAGAGAGAGAGAGAGAGAGAGAGTTATACTGAAGTTTATAAAACTCTATATATGCCTGATGAGTTATCACGTAGCAAACTACTCAAAAATAATTGCCAATAGACCAATAGACTAGAGTTCTGTAATTGTTCAAACACAAAGTAGTGCAGAGTGGTACTTGAGGAAGACAGCTTTTAAAGAAGTCTTGATTCCTTTAACAAAACTGGTAATGATCATGGAATGCATCTCTCTGAATTAATTCTTCAACAAAGACCTCTTATGCCAGTTTAATTCACACTATGGCCATATTAAAGCTCATGAATACTTATGCATCAGCACAGCTCATTCGAGATATAGTCTTGCAGCTGTTATTTAGCCTCAGTCTGAACTTTAGAAAAGTAATCAGATAAATTAGTTCACAGTCCAGACCCTTGGGAGAAGCAGATAGTTCTGCTTTTCATTTGATATGATCAGTGTTCAACAAATCACTGTTTTTTAAAAATAACTCCTTACACACTTTATATTGATTTATTTACTCAAGAGCCCATGTGCATAATTCCTGGAATCCTGGTATGTTATAGAAAGTTCTCTGTCACTTTGTAAGACACACTTTCAGTTCATTCAGGTGACTAGCCATAAGTGTCAGATCTCACTGTGGTGCTCTGATTGTTGACAGTACATACAGGAATGAGCCAAATACTCCCATGTAGTTTTGTATTTCACTGTAAATCTGTGTCAATGGACAAGAAGACTTTCATAGATTCTTGTAAACCTTCATCGATTTTCTCATTGAAATAGCCCTGATAAATTTCAGCTGAACCCCAGGCTTCTTAAATCACAGTTTGAAAACCACTGTGATAAAACAATAAGCAAGCTTTGTACTAGAGGAAATAATTTTGGCAAAAAAGAAAGAGGAGGAAGAGAAAGAGAAAGAGGAAAGGGGGAGAACAATGTGGATATATGGATTTTCAACGTTCTGGTGGATGACCAATGGATTTATCAATATGGGTAACTAAATGTTACATGCCTTTTGATGGAGAATGGTTAAATAATGGTTAAATAAAGAAGTGAGTTAGAAAAAGGAGAGGACAGAAGGCCCACAACTGCTCCATAGCAAATTATACTCAATTAACTATACTGTTTATATTAAGATGACATTGGTTCCTTCATTAAACAAATAGTTGCACATCAACCATCAGCCACTGGCAACCCATACACATTAGGAAAAGCTGAGCAACCCATTCTGATTTTTAAAGACATTTTATAAGTGTACTGCTTAGTGCAGTCAATCATTCTGCAAGAACTTACCCAGGCTGGTACGCTGTGGTACAGCAATAACATAGCATAGAACATGAGGGTCACATGCAGTATGGCAGTAACTTAACACTACATAGTAATGTACATGGTTATACATTCTAGAAGCAGATGTAACATATTTCTCCAGCAAGGCATGTAACATGTAATGAATAACAAAGCTCTAACAGAACTGCTATATCAAAAGCAATAAGAACACAATCATCTAGCATACTGTGGCAATAGACTCACATTTCATTGCACAGTTGCATCAGCCATTCAAATTATACACAAGGTTTAATGTATGATGGCATGGAACACATGATGAGAATTCAAGCTTTTTGCTATACCAAGATGATCACTCATTACAACAATGTAATATACCTTTCTAGTATAGCATAAGCTTTATACCAGCATACAGTATCCAAAAGCATAACATAATCAAGGGGCATTCATCATTATGGCAGAGTAACATTACGAATTATCGTAGGGAGTGAAAACGACCTGAAAACTAGACTGTGGGATCCACCATAACTACACTGATATATGTTTAAGCTATGTGAAAAATGTATAGGTTCTTGGGCTCACAACTGAGAGAACTTAACTTTTTCCTCTTTAAGAACACAATATGTTCAAAAGAGGATAGACAACCCCCCAACCCTTTTTTAATCTCACTTTCTATTTCTACTTATAATATTTGATTTTTATCCCAACTTTGACCCACATTGAGATTCAAAGCATTTATTTTCTTTATGGAAAACACTTGGAAAGACATATTCACCATCTGGTATTCAATGGTCAGAAAATGTTGCTGCTCTAGCTACACATAATAATGTGCTAATGATTAAGCTAATTAATAAGGTTAAATAACAACAACAAAAGCAGCAGCAGCAATGTAAACATGTATGTTTATACTAACTTCAAGCAAATTTAGTTGTGGAAATGTTTATAGTTTATATTAATATATATGCCTAGTCCACATTCATTGCATTTTTGCATTACCTTTCCCCTATACCTTCTTGTTTGTTTTTCTCTTCCCCTTTTCCAATGAAATATATTTTTAAATTTCCTGTTTTCCATATTAAACCCAAGTGAGAAGTCAAAAAGAAGAATGAAAGAGAAAAATCCACATCTGCATGTTTTTTCACAGATGATTAAATTGCTACGATAGGTAGATTACTTTACATAGCAAACATTTTGACCTTCGTTGGGTTTTTTTTCTTTTGAACCTCAAGAACCTAGCTTCTGAGTGACCTGAAAACAAACAAACAAACAAAAAGTATAAGAATCCAGATGAAGATTAGAAGTGACCTCACTTCTTTGTTCCATTAATGGAAGTATTGGTCCATAGAAAAGATGAACTTTCCTGAATGCTTCTTGAAGAAATATCAGTTTTTGAGGCCTACACTGCTATTCTCCACTACATTAATCAAATAATTCCTTGGGAAGTAAATGTATGATGTGTGCTCACTAGAAACACTTGAAATGTCCAAGTTCTCAAGAGTTATTTATTTTATTACTGTGCTCTGGGTAGCAATAGGATGAAGCAAAATACCAACAGAAATAAAAATGGTAAGATATTTCTGATCATCTCTTTATTATGCTAGCAACAGATAATGCTAGCAGATTTTCAGGCTTACCAGTTGATATAATGCACATTACCCCAAAAGTACACTTTTTCAGCTTCTGAAAGAAAATATTATATCTGAATATAGACAGAAAGACTTTACCGATCAACGATTTGAAAAAAGAATGTCCTGATACAATGGGACATACAGTTGAAATTGTTGTAAGATTTTCATTTGTGGAAAACATGTTTGCATGCAGAATTTGCATATTTTATACAAAAGTGTACAACATTAGCAACTTTCTGTATAAAACATACTTTTTGCACAAAACAATTTTTTTTTCTTCCCTACACAAAAATACCAGAAAATATTTGAAACATGAAAATTTGTTGAAAAACAAGTACAAATCTCATCTTGCCCAGTGAGAAATAAGCCCATGCCATTCTGCATTCAGAAGAATACACGTTTGGAATGTATGTATTTGTGCAGATATATACACACACTCTCCATCACTATTTCTGTCATTTTTATAAATGAACAAATATGCCAATTTCCGGTAAGTTATCATTCCAAGATGTCTCTGCCTGCCTACCTACCCACCATGTAGCTGGTAAAGAAGAGGGGCTGTATAGAAAAAACAATGGTAATACTAATTCAGTGCCACAAATGTGTATTCTAAGCCAGATCTTTGTATTCTAAGTCAGACCTAAGCATTCAAGCTCTGCTTGAATGGATAAATCTCTAATTTTTACTTTCTCCAACATTCATTTTTTTTCTTTTAAAAAAACACATTGTTTCTGGATTTTTTTTTCCTGGGGTGAAGAAATGGGGAAATGTGGAATCTTTTCACCTAAGCAGAAACCAAACAAAATTCAGACCCATAACTAATTTCTTCATTGCTTTCATTTAGATTGATAATCTGAACAGTGCAGAATTCACCAGAGATTTCACAGACAACTGGAAGTAGCAGCAGTTCAGTAGTCCCTTTCTGCTCCTCACTGAAGCAATATTCTTTAGCCAGAAATTTCTACACACATTCTTCTTGACACTGATAGAAATATTCTTCTGTAGCATCCTTAACACACACAATCTTTTTGGATTGTGGAAGCAAAGCATGTCTGCTTCTGGTTGGTATTTTTATGGGAGACCTCCAGAAAATATGAGGCATCTCCAACAGGGACTAGAAGAACTTTGCTGCTTCCTATGTTCCTTCCTATGTTGGAACAGAAATAACCTTGGAGAAAATTTACTCCAGTATATGCTATCACACAATCCAGATCTAGGAGTATTCAAGGGTGCTCCAATAAGGTAGATACACATGTGCCTATTCAGTTTCTTGAAGCAGAGGTATGGATATCAATCAATCTTATGCTCACTGCATTTATTGGAATCAAACAGACATTCTCATTCCTTCATAATTCTATACTGAGCCTTAAGACTGTCTTTTTTTGCCCATACAAAAATCTGTCCATGTTTTGTGTGTGATTTTTTTTCAAAAGATACACTTTTGCTAAAATATAAAAATGCCATCTATATAATTTTATATACATTTTCCATTGATTAAGAATCTTTTTGAGCATTTCTTAGACAGATGCATTTTTAACCGTGCACATTTTTCAAATAAATGCATTTTGCTCTCTCTCAAAAGCACTGCCATCCTCAGGTATGCACAGATTTCATATTTAGAATGAACTCTGTTCCGTGGTGAATCTTGGGAACTTTGAAAACAATCTGTGAACTCAGCAAATGGTATTTCCATCCCTAGTCAGAACAATACATACATACATTTATAGTATTTGTATCTCACCTTTCAGTCAAAAAAGATACCATTTGGCTTACAAATAATTTGGCAATCTAAATAAAATGTGACACATAAGGAAAAGGGAATGGCAATCAGGAAAGGAATTAAGTTCAGAAGATGTTGGCTGCTCTTTCCTCCCTCAGAGGAGAGGCCTCTGAGGCCAGAAAAATGGCAGTTAGAATATTAAGGCAGGGGCTACCACCAGCCTCTAGGAGAAGGCATGATGGAACTGTGGCTGGTTGCTCCATTCTCCCTCAGAAGCTTCTTCTGATTAACATCTTCAATGTATGTCTATGGCAATAAGGTGAATTCCAATGCTATAACATGAATTCCAATCATGAAACAGAGCTTCTGAAAATCACCTTTCTGAAAGAAGCATTCTTTGTCATACAGCATGCTAGGGTTCAATACCTACATTAATCTTCATGCACAAGTTGATAGGTGTGCTGATGGTGTCATCATTGTCATCATCATCATCATCATCATCTTGCATAGAGTGAAGTGTAGGATATTCTAACCCATTAGAATTCCATTGTACTAAAGGTCTGATAAAAATGTACATTGCAAATGGTTAAACCTTATGTTGTTGCTTCCTCACCTTTTCTCAAAATTGGTACTTAAAGCTGTTTACAATTAACAATTTAAATCATGTCCAATATAGGTATTTTTATCCTAAATTCTAGGTTAAAATAGGATTAAACTAATTGCAATATTAAAACTTTTTAAAGCCTAAACATAGAAAGGATGAAAAAGCAATTAGAGAAAAGTTCAGTAAAAACAATATGGCACCCTTTGAAAACTTTTTTTTAGAAAAATCTGGAGTTCTAAAAGCCTTTTTGGAATAATAAAAAAAAAAGTATGTATCTGCTAACAGAACAATAAAAAGGAGAAAATCATTCTGGCCTCCCTAGGAAGGGAGTTCCAGGGTCTAAGGGCAGCCACTAAGAAGGATTTATCACATGTACCCACTGGGTGTGCTTGTGAAGGAGAAGATGATGAGGGAAGGGCCTCTCTTGAGGCTCTAAGGGTCTCAGCAGGTTCATACAAGGAGATATGGTCTCTCAGTTAGCTTGGATCTAAGCCATACAGGGCTCCAGGTGACAACCAGTTCATAACCAGCCCTTTATTTGTGCCCAGAACCATTGGGACATTGGTTCCACTTATTCAGATGACAATGACACGGAAAGCCTACATTGCAGGTCTTATCTGTGTGGATCCTGCAACAAAATGTAACACCATTATATGATCACCATCATTTGCATTATGTGACTTGTGAGGTAGTATAATAATAGTTTGTTACTTTGGGATAGCAGTAAGGTTTGCTTTGTAACTGAAGGGGGCAAAACCATGGCAAAATTGCTCTCCAGACATCCTAGTGGTTTTGTTTGTTTGTTTGTTTAAATAGTGATTGAAGATGTTCAAGTTTTCTAGGTCCAATATGGGACATGTGCAGTTCCGAAACCTTGGGAAGTTGCCCACCCATTCTTTAACCCATGCCCAATCCACCACTTAAGATATTTTCTTTAGCTTGGTTCATGCTATGTGTGGTCTTGGTTTCAGTGGAGAAGGTGAAATAATTGGGTTTGCATTTGCAATTATCTTTTTTTCCCCATCATGGAAAAAAAATACATTCTTCCGTTATACAAAGAAATGATTAATTTCTTGATTCATTTTGTCATTTGGAGGTGGCTATTTGTAATAAAACACAAACAGCATCATTGATTACAATGTCCTCTCTCTTTTCTGGTTCAAACAAAGCATATTTCCTAATTGTTTTTATTTTTAAAAAAAAGCTGTTCAAGATGTTTTCTATATTAGGAGTGTTTTCTTACCTTAATTAACATTGCTGTGTTTTTCATACTGGAAGAAGATGAAATGAACACATCAACCTTTGTTCCCTGGAAATTTAGACCTTGACATAGCCTTGAATTCCAAGGAGAGAAAACAGTGGCATCTCACAGGCCAGTCATTACATCTTCTCATGAACCTTTGCACATAGAATGCACGATACGTAAAATGTAAACCAGACCATTGTGAACTAGACATTAATGAATGGTGTTTCAAAAGGTTAAATATAAATATGGATAATTATAGCTTTCTGGAAGCAAGAAATTATTAGCTTCTTTTCTACTTACATGGCATAGATCCAAAACACCAGTCTAAAACAGAAGTATATATTTTCTTTGGCAATCAAAATAAGACCTGGAGAGCTACTATTATAAGAGACACTTAGAATTTCTGAATATATATTGCTCTTAGTGCCCTCAGTTTGGATTATACTTTCCCCTATAATTAAGCTATGAGGTGTATAAGGGGAATAAGTAATCCATACTTTAAATGGCACCAAGATGACATTTCATTTAATTTTTAATTTCCGAATTGCACTGTTAAATTTGCAATTCCAAATTATAGGAAGGGGGGGACCTAAAACCAACACATACACTAAATGACTGAGATAAAACCAAATTATAGGAAGGGTGGGACCTAAAACCAACACATACACTAAATGACTGAGATCCTGCATCAGAGGCATACTATGATAGCGTAGTTATACTGCATCTCCTGATTCAACCTCTGAAACCCTCCTTAAAAACCAGTCAGAATCCTGGACAATGGAGTTCTGCAGTGCTGATGAGTGCAGCACTGTAGGATGACACGACCAGCCTTTTTCCTCCATCCACTGATGGTACAACAAAGAGTTGTGACAGGATCCCATAAGGGTCTTGTTTCTGCTCCTTGCACCATTGCTTGCTGGCAGGAGAGGATTGACCATATCATCCTGCAGCACACTGCTTACCAGTACCACAAACCTCTCTCACTTGGGATGGCTCACTGGCTGTTAAGGTGGATTTCAGGTATATTTGCAGTAATGACAGTAGTACCGCAATCATGAATGTGAATAGAAGCAGTTACAGTGTTGCAAGTCTAGTTTATGACATCATAACTATCAAACAAGATGCCAAGCTTTATTTGCAATTGATTAGTTTCAACTAGAGGAGAACCATTTAATCAATCATTGAATGTTGAGTTAACATGTAGGTAAATCCCACTGATTCAACTAATATACTTTAGCTGGAAGTAGAGGTGTAAATTTTCATACATTTTTGTAATAAGAATGAATAGTTTTACCATTTTGTTTCTCACTGCAAGAAAAGTCATAAGAAGTGGATTTTTTAAAAAAGAATATTCATAGTATAGGACTTACTATGTGTTCAACATTACAGGGTGGATTGGCCATGGCAGGCTTGAAATTCAAGACAAAAGAATTATGATGACTAAAAATATAACAAAAGAATAACAAGGGCTACTGTCTGAAAAGACAGGTTTTAAAATCATGCAAACATGAAATATTTCGGGGTTATCTTTGAGACACATAATACAAAACCATTCCCAAATAATTATACTAAAACTTTGAAAAACATAAAACAAAGTTTTGAGAGGTGGTCTAAAATGAAATTGTCATTATTAGGTAGAATGCTGATACTTAAAATGAATGTAGTACCATTTCTGTTCCAGATAATTATGATTACAGTTAAAAATGTCAGATACTTTGAAGTTTTATGGCAAGGGAAGAAACCTGGAGTGAAAATGAAGGTTCTTCAAGATGCAAAACAAACAGGTGATTTGGCATTTCCAGACTTAATATATTTTTATGCATCTTCTATATTGTGGTTGAAGGATTGGGTGACTCAAAAAAGAGAAAGAATTTTAACCTTAGAAGGTTTTGATTTGAGATTCAGCTGCACACTTTTTATGGTATAATAAAGTCAAGTTAAATATAAACTTTAAAAATCATTATATAAAACATTCCATAATTAGAGATTAAGTATAAAAACTGACTGTGCCCTAAAGTGTTGTTGTAGGTTTCACTATGTGAATGTCTTTTTTTATTCCAAGAGAAATAGTGACTAAGGAAAAATGGATAATATATGGTGATCTAATTAAGATAAAAGATGACCAAGTGCAACTGAAGACAAATACTGAGCTGAACATTTAGGGGGGAGGGGTTGAAAATAAGTTGATTTGCTTTTAGACACCTAAAGAAAGATTTAAAATTGATAAAGCAATTGTTTGGTTTTGACACTAAATAAATGGATTTTAAGAATCAATTATGTAAAAATGATGAACATGTGATGGCAAAAAATGTATCAGATGTCACTGAAATTTGAACTGAAAGACAAACAGGTTACCATACAAACATGTATGGTAAATGGGCTCAACGTATAGGTCATCCAATCTGAATGGATCAATGGGAAAGAATGTGGAAAACATAGTTTTACTTTAAGTTACGATTTGAAAGAAAAATTGTATAAGTTGATGTACAGATGGCATTTAATACCTGAAAGACCTTCCAAAATAGATAAAGTTTCTACAGATAGAGGTTGAAAAACTAATCAAGTTGAAGGGGCTTTTTTTCATATGTGGTGGACCAGTGACAAAGCTAAGAAGTATTGGGCAATGTTACACCACATGATGGAGAATATGTTGAAGATAAAAATCCAGCTGACACCAGAACTGTTCCTGTTGGGACTGATAAATGATCAGATAAACAAGGACTATGTAAGAGGCTCTTACACAGTCATACAGCATATGACTGTTACAGAAAGACTACCATATAGCCAGAAGTGGAAAGATCCCACAACTCCATTTCAAGAAAATATATATCATCTAGAAGGGTGATTGGAGAGGCATGCAATAAAAGGATATGATTAAAGTGTAAAGATAGATTGTTTAGTAATCTAGGAGGTAGTGTAGACGGTAGGGCTTTTATAGTTTTATTTTCCTTTTTGTGTACTTCTACATTTGTGTGTGTAGGGGTTATTTTTTATTATTTAGTTTTGTTTGTAATGTGCAGTTCTACTGTATTAATTGTGTGTGTGAATAGAAATATATTCAAAAACTACAGAGGGGATTTTGGCACAGAAAGCATGGATATTTTGTGTAGAAAACAGCATTTTCTATGTGGAAACGTATGTTTTTGTTCAGGAAACTTGATTTCTGTATAGAAATATTATGTTCTCCACTGAATGCTGCTTCTGCATAAAAGTAACAACAACAATAATATTTGTCTGTATCCCACTGTTCTCTCAAAATTGGGACTCAATTAAGCTTACAAGGTAAAAGAACAATAATTAAAAACATACAAGAAGTGAAAATTACAATAGAATAAACTAAAAGTATTACAACACAGTATTAAAAACACTATCAAGTTAAAAGAATAAAATGTAATTAAAATGATAAAAACTATTAAGTTATTGAAAGCTATTAAGAAAACAAATTTAATGCACAGCAATGTTAGTTTCTGCACAGAAAATACTGTTTTCTGTACAGGAAAGAACTTTTCTCTGCAGCAAGTGTTATTTTCTGTGCAAAAAAAAAAGTGCTTTTTGTGCAGAATGAATCCTGAACTGAAAAGATTATAAACCGTCTACTATTCTTCTCATCAGGGTCTCCCAACACTTGAGAAACCTATTTTTCTAACATTATTGTATATTCTTTTCATCCTTGTTTCGGGGCCCTCCCCCCCCCCCAATCTCTCTCTGCTTTATTTCTATACTTATATCTTTGTCTATAGAAACATTGCCCTTCGTTTTCCTGTTTCCTTTGTTCCACTTCTCCCACACAGCTTCTACTTTCAACATCCTATGGAATCTTGGGGTTTGCAATTTAGGGAGAGGCCAGCTCCCTAAAGTGGAATAATAGCTCTATAACAGTCTAGTGTGGAAATGGCCATAGTTCACCCCAGTTTCAGCTGACTAGTGGAATGATGCTTGATAACGGTTTGTATCCTCTTTCTAGACTACAGCAGACTCATTAAATGAAATTTTTGTACAGAGAATCAACACATAGTTATATCCCATTGATTTAGCTGGTCTACCTTACTTGGGACTAGCAATCAGATTCATGTGTGTGGGAGATTTAGAAATGCAAAATGAAACAATGAATCATATACCAAATACTTTAGCCTAGACCTTTTCATCACGAGTGCTGCCAATCTGATATAGCATTTTCTTGATTGGGGCATTTGAAAGAACATGAATAAAAAAAACTATAAAAAATATGGTCCAAACTTCTATGTCACAACTTGTGTTTCATAACTTTACAAAACTGTAGCTACATTGTAGAAATGCAATGTACTGTTTAATGAATGAATGAACTTTTTAGCGAATTGCAAAGATGTGCACGTGGATACCAACAAGCATGTTCTGATATGCATACCGTACTTCTAAGGATCAGGTGCTCAGGTAAACTGTAAATGGTTTAGAACCAGACAGTGAGGCTCACTTTTCTCAATACAAACCTTACCAAGATTTTCCTCTTCCATCAGAAGTCAACAGGGGAGTCTTTTCAATAGTGTCCAGCTAACTTTGAAACACATTCATCAGACATGTGCTTGACTGATGCTGCTTTTTAGCAGCAAATAAGGCCCATTTTATTTTGCCTCTACCTTTTAATTTATTAATACTGATGCATTGTTTCATCTAGCTTCTATAGATATGTTGCTATATTTTGTGTGATTCCTATTTTACTGCTGCTTTATCCTTTTTTTCAGTCTCAGACTGTTGTTTGAAGAGCAGGATATGAACTCCCTAAATAAATAAATACACATAAGAGGATCATCATAACAGATGGTTATGGATTTAACCATACCACTAGATTATTTATAGCCATAAATTACACTTGTGATTCTCAGCCATTTCTCATGTTCTGCCTCTTTTCTGTTGAGTTGGAATGGACAAAAATACACACATAGCTTCAACTCAGTTCTTGTTTGTATTTAGTTCTTGTTCATTTTAACATTTTTATTCTGTTTTTACACACACACACACACTTGCATACACACACACACTTTTTCCATGAGGATAAATTAACAGCAGATTATTTAAAAATAATCCAGAATTCTGAACTTAAAATGACATTTAAATCCAAGTTGTTTCAAATGATAGCAATGCTTAAAAATGCCTGTTAAGAATACAGGCCTTGACTATCTGCCCAGTACGGACACTCACACTTCTGGACACTTCTGGGTCAAAAGCATCCCATTAATTTCCAGTATGAACTGGCAAAACCACCCCTGAGTATTCCTTGCCTAAGAAAATCCTATGAAATTCATGGGGTCACCATAAGTTGACAGGCGACCTGAAGGCACAAACACACCCACACACATGATAATATAGGTTAGATCTGTTCCAGGCTTAGCTTCAAGAAGCTGTTCTTAATATAAATCCATATGAAAAAAAAATTGAATGTCAGGATTCTGAGATTGTGCCCTGTGGCCAGACATGCCCTGCCACCAATTAATCACTTTTCCCTCTTGCCTTTTTGCTTCTTCATTCAAAGGTCACAGAATTGAGAAGCTTATTCACTGACTAGGGGATGAAACTTACCAGACAGTGTTACAACTCTAATCACAAATGTTCTAATCAGCTGGGTTTTTTCCCCCAGAATGCTATTCAGAATAGGGTATTGTATATATAGGAAGGTGACAGATCTCACTGGCAACCAGATTTTAACAGGTGGCTGCTATTCCTTCTCAAAATTCCTTACAAAAGTTGGCATTCTGGGAAAGATAAAATAGTGGCTGCTAAATGGTTGAAGCTATGAGGAGTTCTGGTAAGTTCTTGCTGAATATCATATATTTCCCTCCCAAAACTGCAAATGGGGAGATTCAGTTTCACCTCTTTTTTCACCCCTCTTCCTTATTCTGCTCAAACTTTTAAACTGTCAGAGGTCTTGCTCATCCCTCCATAAGACAGAGAGCAATACTATAGTTATCTTGTCAAAATATACCAAAAAGGAGACCTGTGCTCATACCTACTCTTAGTCATGCTGTTTGCTGGATCACCCTGGACTTTTTATTATGCCATGTAAGATGATAAAATGGGGGAAAGTACTGTTTCCTCTATCCAGAGATCCTTGGAAGTGGAGAGAGATTGAAAAAAAAAAGTAACTGGTCTCCACACTCACCCATCTTGATTAGACTGATGGAGCTCCACATACTCCCCAAAATGTCACAGATAAAAATCAGGACATATGTAGCTAAATGTACTCAAAATCATGAAAATTATTAATGGAAAACAGACAAGCCAGGAGAGGCTGCAGCAGTTTGCTTTTCCTGAGTTTACTGGAAAAGGCAAGATTCTGTCCTTCCTCTCCTCTCCCCTACTGACTAAGGTCCTTTCCGCACGAGGCTGGTGAATCAGTTCGTGCCATTTCTTACCAGATTTTCTGGGCTCAAAACAAGGCAGACTTTCCCTCATTTCCTTCCGCACAGCTACTGCGTATGTTCCATTCTGATTTGGAGGAGTGCGAGTTCATGAATCCACACTGCCTCTGCCGTGGCCACTCCTGCTACTCCTCTCACTCCGCCCCATCGGCTGTGATTGACCCGTTTTGCTTTGTTTTTTTGCATGGTTTAGTACGTCATGGCGTACGTGCGTAGGTGCGTACATGCATAAGTCCATACTATCCCCTGGCCCTCCCATGAGCCCTCCCCTGACCACCAATTCACATTGGCACAAATGTACGTGTCTGCACCACTGTGAAAGTACAAATCGGATCGATCTGGAAAATTGGAAAACTGATTTCTTCCAGTTTTCAAATAGCGCGCTTTACCACCACATGGGGGCGCATTTAGTCGGAATTACATGTGGAATGAAAGTGAATAAACCAACCTAGTCCACTCCAAGGCGCAGAAGACCTCTGTGGCAAGACACATTGGCCTGCCTTAATAACCACGTGTGGAAAGGGTCTGAGATGAGTGCAAACTGCTTTGCACTTTGAACTAAGTTTGCAGTACCTAAGCAAGCAGAAGGACAAAGGGGGAAACTGGGAGGAAGAGACGGAAGGTGGAACATTTTAAAGGCATCTTAAAATGTGGGATGGCAGAGGATTAATCAGGACTGTTTCTGCTAAATCAGGTCAGTTGGAGGGTATGCTTCTGTGGGCAAGAAAAGACAAATGAACAGGATTTCTAGCACCTCTCATTTTACATACATTGTAGAATTTACACATTACAATGAAGAAGCAAGCTTGTTTTCTCAAGCAGCACCCCATCCACGCCTCTTTGTTAAACACACAAAACCTCTGTGCTTTTGTGCATTAATATTAGCAAGACTTGGACAAGATAGATTCTGATGGATTTTTGCCCCTTTTTCTGAGACTTTCTAGAAAAAATTGTTCGTCAACAGCGCTATTTCAAACGGTGGTACAGCATTTCTGAGTGTTCCTCCTCACATGAACAAACACTCAGATCGCTCCATAAAAAACTAACATATTCAAAAAGTCAAGTAAAATGTTTCTCTTTAGCATCCAGGTTTTCTTTTAAACTGTAGAATAATATAAAATCACATGATTTTCCATCCATAATTGAATATCGTACATTCAAAGAACAGCTTTACCATAGGTTGATCTTCTTGGCTGGAACAGACGTGGGGAAACATGTAGTCTTTCAGATGAAGTTGGATTGTATTTTCTATCATCGATACCCTTTGGCTACATTGGTTGATAGAAGTTATATACCAATAATGTCTGGTGAGCCACACATTCCACCACTCCCAGGGCTAGACAACTTCTTGGTTATTTCATGTGGTGGAAGATTCAAAGAATATTTTTCTCCCTTTGACTGAGGGAAACTCTCTAGACAGACCCGAAAAGCTCCGATTCAGATTGCATTAATGTTAGTGCAAACAAAGTGCTAAAAAACATATTCCACTAAGCTAAGCTTTGTGTGTGCTATAATATGGCCGTTGATGTTCACTGCCAAGCACCATAACTACCAGCTTCTGTTGCTTTTCACATATTGTTACCCCTCAGTAAGTCTCCAAAGCATTTTATGGCATTAGAAATGATCCAGTAATATCACAGCATAGTGCTGTACCACAGTGATTCAAAGATGAATAGATGGCTCTTGGCTGGTTAATAACTGTGGCAGATAAAATCGTTTCCCATGTCTTCCTGGTAAGAGTTTGCCAAAGGGCACAGCAGTTTATATTTATAACAGAGATATGTTTTGGGGTCTGGAGAGGTTGCTTCTATCTATAGTGTCTTGTAGATATTGTGTTAATTTTACTTCATTCCACTGCAAAAACTGTAGATGATTCCAGCTCCTTTGCAACCAGAACAGCTTATAAACTAAATGCTAAACAACAGAGGAAGGTTTTCCAAAATGCTAAAATTTAAAGTTCTAGAATCTTTGCCAAAGTTCTAGAATTATTAAAAGTAACCATTAGAGTTTCTGATCTTAGATTTTCTACTGGAGGTTATTCTTCAAACTGTGACAAATCAAGAATGTAGGGCCAAACTGGATTAATTTAGATAGGTTCAGCAGAGGTGAGAATTGCAATGGAACTCCTCTGAAGGAAACAGAATCTTAATGCTTCTGAAGATTTATTTTATTCTATTTATATTCTCTTTTATTAATAACGTCAGCCATTACAAAACACATTGATGGGTGTTTATATAATTGTCTATTACAGGACATAGACCAGCTTATAACACAAAATCCATTGGCAGTTTGAATTCAAAGCAACCCAAGCAGTGTGTCTTCAAAAACTGAAAAAATTATTTCCAAACTATCTACATAGGCAGAAAAATCAGGATGGAGATAGAGAGAAAAGAGATTGTAGCTTTGTGACTTACTGCTTCAGCTACTAATCATATTTAATGGTTTTACTGGGGTCTCCAGTCCCAGTTCTTTGAGGAAACTGGCAGTTCCCCATATGTGCTCCCACCAAATGTTGCCCTCCACTTTTCATAAGTACAGATACACTGCAACCCTGTAGCAGTTTTGTATCATTTTGACTGCCATGACCACTGGGATTTGTAGTATGTTGAGGTGCTCAGAATTTCCTGTTAAAGAGCTCAAGTGCTATAGTTCAGAGGAATGCACTAAAGCTTTTGTGCAGCAGATTCTAAATACATCACTGCACATATCAGAATTTCTTAGGCAGTCCTAGTGATACCAAACCACTAAAACTGTGTGGAAAAGACACAGTGGTTGGCCTAGATCCTACATCTGTGCACAGCTCTCTACATGCAGTTCCACATCTTCCCAGCACCCAACTACTGTCAAGCCCCAGGAGGATCTACTCTCACTTATTAATGGAGAAGAGAAGGAGAGTGTGTCAACCAAGAATGTGCAGAAGTGGCTGATTGCAGTTTGGGAGGGAAGAGAAATGAGGTTGCGTTCTCAGATGGACAGCACCTGTCTTTTCCTTCCCCTAGAAGTTCATAGCAGCTGAATCTTAATGTTCTGAATCGTCTCCCTCACTCCTTCCCCTTCCCTCTGTTAAGAAGGCACAGCAACAATCCTTCCCAGGGCTTGACAGCTGGCAGTCATGGGAGGTTTTTGAACAACGACAGAAGAACAGCTCTCAGTGCCCCATCAAAAAAGGAACTTACATGTGTGTAAGCTATACTTGCACAAATGTGAGTTAGTAACAAGATGCCAGCAACTGTGTGCTATTCAGTCTGTGTTCTACAGAATCTTTTTAACTTTTTTTAAACTACACATACCACATTTTCTGGACAATATTTTTTCCATTCCCCAGCATCATCTCTCCCAGATGATTCTGTTATAATCTTATTAAAAATTTTTATCCTGTACAAACTGCATTTTCATGACAAAATTTTGTCCATCCTCCTGCATTATCTCTCCCAGTTGACTGTAATTCAAGTGACTTGGGTTCTCTGTCTCTTTTCCACTAAAGAAATACCCCATTTATTAAAAATCACATCTTGTCACCAGCTCATGACTTGGACAGATTGTCTTAGGTTGTCACATTGGAAAGATGGTCTCGATCACTGATTTACGGCATGATGTTCTCTGAGTACTGGGAACCAATATGTTATAAAGACCCCATTTGTCAACTCAGATGTCATTATAAATTACTAAACATGTCCCATGCAGTATAAATTCATCTCCCATAATCTCTTCCTATTGAGAGCTTAACAAGGACAGGAAATTGTATTGCTCTGAGTCTGCAGATTCCTTTGTCATTTTAATTTCCAAAGGACTGAATTATCAAGCCCAGTTCAACTCAGTTTATGTCCATATAGCTCTTAAGGCTATCAATTAACATGGTTAATGAAATCAAAAGATTTTGTGATGCAACTGCTAACTGTGGTGGCAGTGGAAAGGTCCTGGTGGCACCTTCTTATCTTTAAGCTTTACTTCTGTTTGTGTGTGTGTAGGTGTATAAGATACTTTAAAGGGAACAGCTGCTTGGTATGTTAGGGTTGTTTCAGCTCAATAAATGTGAAAATACTTTAACTTGTTAGTGCTTTATGTCAACAAAAGTGACAAGCGAGGAGGATTGCATTATAGCTTGTCCATATGGAGCAACATCTCTACCCTACTCATATCCATATTTTTAATCAAATGGGCTGCCCATAAATGTAAATTCAATATTCCGTTTAGCTATAAAAGGCTGGATATATATGACAGCAGAGAGTAGAAACCCAAGCATCTCAGTTACACAAAACAGGAAAAAAGAACTACTTTCTTCAACATCAGAGACCTTTCTCCTGCCTTGACCAACTTCAGAAGAAGACGTCCACCAAGCATCCTACTGGCTTTTGAGATGAGGCTGCACATTCAGTATACTTTCCAGCACTGGATATAGAAAAATATGTTCAGTCTGCTTTGAGCAAAAACTCTGAAACACAGGCCTAAATTGCTGCTACCTAGAGTAAAATCATTGAAATCATTGAGACTTACTTCACTAGTGATTTAAAAGTCCAGTAATTTTAGTGGGTCTACCTTAGGTAGCACTAAGATTGCATTAGATATCAGGATCCAAACAACCAAATAGCATGCACGAGGACCTCCGCAATGTACCTCTTCTGGACACTGTCCTTTATCGGAGATAAATATCTCAGCGTCTTAAGGCAAGATATGTATAACCCTTGTGTTACTGCCCTGGCTAGTCCAAGCTTTGGGGATATTAAAAGATATCCTCTTGATATCATAATTCGGCTTCACTTCTCTATTCCCTTCCACGTGCTTGCAAGGCCACCGGACAAGCACGTAAACAAGCTCGGCTGTTAATTGCCGTAATATTCCTGGATAATTCAGGCAGGCCAGAAAATAGCGGACTCACTGCTTTAGGAGACCTCCAGGCAAGCACTCTAATTAGGTATGCACGCAACCTACAAAAGAGCCTCTGCCCCACGATGGCAGCTTGATGGGTTAACTATGCAATACCCAAGTACTCTGTATTTGCATACTGGCTACTCTATTGAGAACCGCTACGATAACTCAATCATTCAGATTCTGACCTTTCGGAGGCTTTGTCTCCAACTCCAAGTACGGCATAGCCTGCAGTCACATTCTCCTTATAAAAACCCTTGATTCCGAGACCTTCCTCTGAACGCTCCCAAGTTTCATCCTGCCTTGCTACCGCTTTGCTTGGCGAGCCTCCCCTCAGCTCCACGTGCTGAGTTACATCGCACCCCAGCTTCGCTCTCTATTTTTCTGGGCTTCAGGACAGGTGAAGTATCACCCAAACCAGCAATCCCTCTAAAAATCCCTCTATACCACTCCAACTTTTATTTTCTTTAGTTATCTTGTATGAGTGTGTCGCATACACTGTTTTGCTTGTATTTAATAAACATCATTTATTGTTTCAACTTTTGTGTGCTACTTGACTCGACCCAACCCCGTAGACATAGGGTTCAAGATCTCGCTAAGTTACCCTGCCTCTCATAACACTAAGCAGTGCTCTAAGCTAATTTTCCCCACCTTTAGTTGAGCAGAATTTGGTGTTCCTCCCGGGACCCCCAGTACACAGGGTAACACTTGCACTTGTATGCTTTTCCTCATGCCCTCCACTTCCCTGTCCAACAAATTTTAGGCTTCCTGGGCTAATTAGTCACAGAGTCCTATTTGGTCCAAAGCAAAAAGAAAAAAAAAGAGTCAATAGTTTTGGAACAAACTGGGATCTGAAACAAACTTTAAAGCATGGTTTCAGATCCTGCTAACTATCAGATAATCAGTAGACAACTTGTACCTCTAAAGTGGAAAACTGTAGTTGATCAGCCCATGAAGTCTTCATTTAAATAGTATTTTGAGAGCAAATATCTCTTTAACATATATTCTGAGAAAAAAACAATGCATATAATGCATATGATTAAATATACATTTTCAGATGAATTCAGATTCCAGTCCTTTTTATATTTGTAGGTAACACTCTAACTTTGATACACAGGGTGAAATTGTGTTGATACTTACTTCCTCTTCCGGGAATTTTCTCCGAGTTCATGGTGACAGGAATGCCTAACAAGAATTCACAGCTCAGAAGCTCATGATCTCTCTTTTTCACACTCTCTTTTTCTCTCTGTATATATATGTGTGTGTGTGTGTGTGAGAGAGAGAGAGAGAGAGAGAGAGGGAGGGAGGGAGGGATGCATATACATAGCCCAAGACACCAAAGAGCAGCAATCCATAGAATAATATCTATAATCAGCATGATTGCAATCTTATGCATAGTTACCTAGGAGCAGGCTTCACTAAACCCACTTACGTAGGTTCAGTTTGTAAAATATAAGGATGTTAACCCTGATTAGAATGCCAATTGTGTAGTTTTTAAGAAAAATGGAAACATGTTTATTGTGAGATTTGCTGTGCCTTTTGTTTTTTTCTGATTTTTTTTCCCAATTTGTGGGTCTTCTTTATGCTTTTAGTAAAACAAACCATGTTAAAAGATGCAATAACTGTTTCCTTTTTGACCCTGCACATTAGCTAGCAGTGGATGTATTTTTGTGTGTGCTGAGTGTTGGGGACTTTCTATAAAATAGGAATGGGCAAAGTGTGACCTTTGTGCTCGTATAAAGCACCCAAGACTGTTTTACAGTCCTTGACTCTTCCAGCCCATTTTCTGACAAAGGTGATGGGGCTAAATGTCCTAGATGCTTCCAGGAATGCCAATTCACTTTTAAACCGGTCACAGTTCCTCTCCTACAACATGTATAATTAAAAATAGCTTCTTTTTTTTTCCACAAAAACAAGTGGACTTTCAGCAATCTCTAGTTCTCTTCCTGGCACTGTTGGTAGTCCATTCAGACCCCAGAGGAGAGAAATTGCCCATCCTTCTATAGAGAAATCCCAACATTAATTTAAAAAAAATCTTTTAACATTTTCCCCTGCTCAGTTCTTAGTTTCAGTGATCAGGAGTTTAGATGGATTACATTTTTCATTTTTTTCATCTTATAGGAAGACATGACTGGGGAGAAAGTTGGCATCTTGGTCTTGTACGGGAGCTGAGTTCTTTCAAAGGAGCTGATGAATACTTACAAACAATGATGTAATGGCAAAGAAGAAGTTTTGCTGTGCATGAGCCAACCAGGCTATTGCAGATATGATAGAAAACATTGAACCAATTTACATTAGAAACCAACATCAACACACAAGATTATTAATCATAATAACAATACGGAAAGGCTAAAAACCAACAAATATTAAAACGCTAAAATCTCCATCAATTATAATATATACAATACAGTTGAAACTTAACTCCTCCACAAAACTAAGAGCAGTTAATAACTAAAACAGATTATAAATTACAAATCTGGAACCAGACAATGTCTGGCAAATTTTCATCAAACTCAGCAATTTGTCAAGGACTCCTGTCACACTTCCATAGGAAGCTTAATAAATTTTGATGTTCTGAAAGCAACATAATAGTCCAACCTCTTTAATAATGCTATCACTTTTACTGTTAACATTTCAAATCTCTTCTTCTTCAGAAGCAAAGCAATGTATCTTAAATTAGTATATTTTACACACTCTAACAAAAAATGAATTTGATCTTTTACCACCATATATACAAATGGGCATAGCTGGCATTCCCTAGGAACAGTATGAAACCTCTCCTCCATTTCCTTCAATGAGATACTACTTAAAAGATATTTAGCCAAGTAAATTGAAAGTGGTAAGGTGATGAGTGGGGAAGATATTACACTGCCTGGTTAAGAATGGTTGGCATCTCAGCGTACAGATTATTTGATCCAGAGCTTGCCACCTTGGCCATACTAATCATCTACTTTAAAAGGGAAATTGCCCCATCATGACTCTTTGATAGGAGAAATTCAGGGGGAAACTCAATCCGAGCTACATAGTTACTGATTTTATAAGACCATGTAGTAATGGCTGTAAACAAAGGCCATTTCTGCACTACGCTGTTATAGTGCTATTATTCACTTTCAACATCCTGTGGAATTCTGGGGCCTTCTATATGCCCCTCCCTAAACTGCAAACCCCAGGATTCCATAGGACGTTGAAAGTGGAATAGCAGCACTATAATAGTGTCGTGCGGAAATGGCCAAAGATGCAAGTAGGGGCACCCCCCAGTTTATCTGCAAGTAGGGGCACCCACCAGGTCTTCCGTCTTTTAAAAAGTCTGCCGATATGCCATTGGAACCAGAGGCCTTACTTCTTTTAAGTTCAGCAATAAGTTTGACAATAACTTCCTGGTTTACTGGTGGTCAAGACTGCTGGCTAGGCAAATCTCTCAGACCCAGATCTAATGACGACCCAGCTTCATAAAACAACTTGTGCAAGTGGTCTTCCCATTTAGATGCACTTCTAGGAGAGAGGTTTTGTGATGGACTTGAATTATGATGGCAGTATCTCAGCCCCCAAAATTTTGTTCTGTCTTTAGCCTCTAGTGGGGACTCCAACTCTGCGCATTGGAAAACAAAATACTCTCCTTTTTTTCCCTGCTAATTATGGATTTAAATTGTTTGTATTGCCTGAGATAACAATGTGGGAGGAAGAAGGTAAAGCTCTATTTAAGAGTTTATGTTCTTTGTTTAGATTCTTTTTTTTTTTAATAATTTGTATATTGAATCATACCATGATTTAGAAGAGGTTTTAGGGTCTATTGATGGCTGTGAGGAACAAAATAATGAAAGTTCTAGTCCTGAAATTATGTCCTCAAATTTTGGCTTCCTCAATACTACCATCTATTATAGAGTCATAAAGGTTTCTTAATTTATTTGAGACAAATCTATTTGTCTATTATTACCAAGCTTAAAATTTCCACTGTGATCCTGAATAGCTGATGGTCTAATTGAGGATGAGATCTGACTGAAAAATGCCTAATTTTATGAAATTCAGGTGAAGATGTAATCAGTCACACTTGCTCCACAATGAGCGAAAAATGTAAAGTCTCCCTTATGATATGTAGCATCTATTACCATTTAAAGGAATTAAGAAAGTTCCCAAGCAGAAGTGGCATCCATGGTCATTCACAAGAGATTCTTTGGATTTCTTGTTGGGAGAGCCTAAACTGGGTTCCATAGATCCTACTCCTCACTGAACCAACTCATGATATAGGCATTAAAATCACTAGCCAAAATTATAATGAATAATGTAAAACTGAGTTGCCAAGTGTTTGCTATATTTGGGTACAGTAGTAAAGTGATCACTTGTGGGGAAGATATAAACATTAATAAGTACCAGGTGAAATCCATGAAATCGTAAACCGATTATTAGGAGCCAGGGAGGATGGGAAAACAATTCTTCTGGAAAGCCTCAAGGACCCTTGTTATACCATAGGGTGTACCTCTCCAAGGACAGCCTTTGGAAGTAGGAGTCTTGGCAGCTGCAGTTACAAAAACGTAATCACCTAATAGCATTTCTTTCAGAAACCAGGTCAACAAGAAATGCAAGAAATCTTGCAAAGAAGTATTGTTGCTTAAACTGCCAGGTAGAAGAAGGAAGGCCAAGAAAACGGAAAGTATACATCTGCTTCTTACTTTCATTAAATTATTTTCTTCATTCTTTTTCGACCTTTTGATGGATTTGTTATAAACAACAGTGAAACTTAAAAGGCTCATTGTCATTTCATTTCTTTCCCAAGGCACACAAGAGTCTCCATCAATTATACTGGTGCTCTGGTAGATCCTGTCATTGTCCTTACTCTGAAAAATGTCTTATAGTTATAATCCTACACTGCTATCTGGTTTAAATATCCCCGGAAAAGACACATCCTAAGTTGAATAAAAGAAGTCTTTGCAAACGATGGGGCAGGATTTTAGCAAACAACCTCAACAAATCAATTCCATGTTAGGATGCAGGACTGACTTTAAAGCAGATTATAGTCAGCCCTCCACATTTGCGGGTTTAACTTTTGCGGATTTGATTATTCACGAATTATTTGCTGTCACCTCTTCTACCTCCCTATGCCATTTTTAATAGGGACTGCAACCTCATGAGACTGAGAAACTGTTAATGAGACTTGTAAGTCCCTATTAAAAATGGTGTGGGGCAGCAGTGAAGGTGGCAGTAAGCTCCACCAACCACCCCTTCTGCCCTTTGAAGAAACCCTGATGCCTCAAAGGAATCCATGGTGGGTTGAATATGGTGATCATACTTTTTTTTTTGTATGTTAAATATGGTTTGGGAGGGCCTAGAGTTATTCATGGTTTTTCCCTTTTCACAGGGGTTCTTGCCCCTAACCCTAGCGAATGTGGAAGGATGAAGTTATGTTTTCTTATTTAGTGACTGCTAATGAATAATACAATATACTGTCTAGTGGGACTGAGTAAATAGGCAGCTTGCCTGAAATCCTAGATATAGTTCTCCTCTGCTAGTGTACCATCTCTCTCTCACACACACACACACACACATCCCAAAAAATCACAGAACTCTGAACTGCATTAATTACCCATTTTTAGGGGAGAGGCTCTCACAGTGCTCATTCAGATGTGGAAAGACCTGTTAATGGACTGGGTCTAGAGCCTTCTTAAGTCACACCAACCTGCACAGAAAATAGTATCCTGTAAATTCTGTGCAGAATAGGTAAATAGTCTTTAAAAACCACACAGTTTTTGAAGAGTTTCTGACATCAGGGAGAAAGCTGCTGAAATGACTTGGGGGCTGCTTCCTTCAAGAACAGAATTAGTGAAGTATTCATCTCAGAAAGGCAGGAGTACTGCTGCCTGTCATTGAGTTCACAGTTATTCCCACTCTATAGATGGAAGGCCTTGGATGCTTCATTGCATGACGGATGAAAAATCCAGCCAGTCACACTACACTTTGTTGCATGAGCGACTCAACTCAAGAGGACTCTTGCTCTTCAGCGTAACTACAGTAACCAATACTCTCTCAGATTTAAAAGTAAGGAACCCTCATTTCAGAAATTTGACTTTCTTTTCACAGTTAAGAAAAGATGGGTGTTACACATCACGCTGTTTCATTTGCAGTGAGAATAGAGCAACTGAAGGTGGACTTATTAAAACAAATATAGCTGGTGGCTGTACTGATTCACTGGAGTAATTGCCTGTTTTATTGATATATTTATGCTGTACTTTATTTTCTGTACATTTTATGGCCTATGGTTACATATAAAACTGATTGATAAAGGACCTGAGGAGTCTTCCTCCAAAGGGAATGCTGAAGAGAAAATGGGACAGGATTAGGAGTTAGAAAACAACACTGGGGTTCATTGAGAAGACCCGTATTATGTCAATTACCTTCCTTATATACACACACAAAAAGTACAATGAACTCTGCGATTTCATGAAGTATAAATATTTTGACACCAATATTAGTATGAAAGGAGGTGGACAGTTCACATCATGGATTCTCCCAAAATAATTGAAAAAAACAAGTGGACAAAGTTTAAGGGTCAGCATGGTGTAGCCCTTTGCCATCCCATCCCATCCCATCCCATCCTCCTCCCATCACAAAGGTGCACCATGGACATGGTAACAGAGCTTTCTGATATTGGAAACCTGATATTCCACAGAGATGACTATAACAGCATTATAGGCCTTTTCCATCAACGGGGGGTTGGGGGGGAGGGCAGACTGTTGCATTTCTGTCTCTCATTGCACTTCTCAGAAAAAAAGAATGAAATATTTAAAGAGGAGTTGTATGAATAAATTACATCCAGTTTGCATCTGTTAGTGATGAATCTGTAAACACACAGAATCACACTGGTAATGCAGCAGGTGAGAAAAACATAGATAACCTGAAGGAATTCCAGTGAAGTGACAATTCACTGTTCCCAGTCTAGAAATCCCCAAAGCATCAGATTATATACTTGGATGATATTCAGCCCACCACTGGAAAGGATATTATGAAATAGGATGAAAATGCCCTCAAAAGATTGTTTTGGTATTTGGAGGTATCCAGAAGACAGAAGGAGATTATCTTTAATACGGGTATTAACATGCAATATAAGGAAGGAGCCCTTCACCAACACCACTTTTTTGCTATGGGAAAAAAAATGTTTTCCTTTGATGCAACTATCCAATGTGCCAGACATGGAGCTGCTGAATGCCCATGAGAATGACAATGCTCTTTTTTTTCATTTCCCCAGGATATCCTGTCTAGAAATTCTGCCAGGCTTCTGTGGATTTCCAGTCTTCCTGCCACAGTCAAAGGGAAGGACAGAAAAGAGGAAGACTTCAGCACCTTGTATTTAGTGTAATTTCCTCACATGTTTGAAAGCTTTAGTAATCTGAATGCCAGTTAATGTTCTCCCCATGTTTCATGAGATCAAATAGTATGTAAAGGGATGGATATTCTATTCTGAGTGATATTCAGAGGTTTATTCTGAGGGGAAATTTTCCATATCAAGCAATTTGGAACTTCAGATTCCAGGCAGCTGAGGAGAATTTGGGGAGGGGATCTACATTCATTAACTTAATCTCATTAGTCAGTAACCTTTAATTATCTAAACTTATATCTGACAAATAGCCCTGTCTCTGGATGGCTATGCATTAACAGCACTCTAGTTTATCAAAATGTAAGAGCACTGAATATTTTGGAAGCATCTGGGCCACACTGTTATCAATCAAGTTGCTCATGTCTATTAATCTGAAAATTTACTTGTTCTGAAACAACATCTTAAAAATGAACTTATTGCGGCATGAGCTTGGTGTTAGTTGTTGAGGTGCCAGAGGATTCTTTGTTATTTTTGCAGCCATAGGTTGACACATTGACCTCCATGAAAAGTGATGTTTCTTCTGTTCACTGCAGTTCTAAAGTCAAAGAAGAGAGATGGCTTAGGACAAAGGTCTGCTCAGATTAGGGGTCAATGGTACTGCAAAGAAATCTTGGTAAAACAGGGCTTCTCCAGCAATCTGATGTAGTGAACTGGCAGTGGATTTTTTCCCCCTATCTATCAGGGACTGGTGCGATATTTGTGCTTTATCAATCTCACCAAAGACTGGATGGCTGATGGACCAGCACTTTTGAGTAGCACTGCTTTAATCAATAGAATATACATATTTTCAATCATGATAACTGTATGTGACTCCTTGGGGTTAAATCCAGACTTGTTCGCCTGAAGAGATGGAGATCCAACAGGGTGAACTGTCCTGTTAGAACCATTTAGAATAGTCTCATTTATTCCATGAAACATACATAAGTGCTGACTTATCAACTTAACAATAAATTAGATTTAGGAAGGAGGATCTTCCTGATTGAACGTATGGAGAAGGGATACCTACTCTACCTCCCACACTGGTCAAGCTGCAGAAGGAAAAAATTATATCAGCAAAAATCACAAATAACTCCTCATGTTGAGAGGAGTTGCCTAGGAATGGAGTTCTAGTCCTAGGAATCTGAGTCCCTTATTCTCAGCAGCAGGAATGCATGAGAATCTTGTCTTCTGAACAAATAGCACAGTGCATGAGGAATGCATCAGTCCTGAATGCTGGTTTCCAGTCCCACACCCATCATGATTTAAGGCAACTGTTCCTTATGTGTCTAATCCAGCAGATGGGTACCTATATCTACATTCAGAAGACAACTGACAGGCTATACCTCTTCATTTGAACCTTCCCATGCCAGGCTTTTCTGCTGAGTCCTTCTCTCATTTCTGCCACTTTTAAAAGCACATTTCATGAGAACATAGCATGATAAAATGCAGCCTTGCCTGACCCCCTTGTCAATTGGAAATCATTCCATTTCCCTGTATTCTGTCCTAACAGTAGCGTCTTGTCCCGCAATAGGTTACGCAACTGACAATCAAATCTTGCAGCCCACCCATTTCTTTAAGACTTATCTATAGTTTTTCATGGTCTGCATAATCAAAGGCTTTGCTATAATCTATAACACAAGGGCTGATTTTCTTTTGAAATTCTTTGGTGTACTCCATTATGTATCATATATTTGCAATATAATCTCTAGTGCCTGACTGCAGCTTGGATGTCTGGCATTTCTCACTCCATACATGGTAGAGGTCTTTGTTGCAGAATTTAGTGCATGACTTTGCTTGCATGGGAAGTTAATGTAATGGTTGTGTGATTACTCTAATCCTTGATGTCTCCTTTCTTGCTGTTTGGGCTGTATATTGAGCATTTCCAATTTGTGGGCCATTCTTTTGTTGTCCATAGTTATTGTCAGATTTTAGTTAGAACTAGAGTAGATTCTGTCTCTGTAGACTGAAGCAGCTCTTTTGGTACGCCATCTGTTCCTGCTGGTTTATTTCTTCTAACTGCTCTGAGTGCAGCTTTCAATTCACTTTCTAAAAGTGCAGATTCATCTTCATTTGGTTCTTCCTTGGATGAATCTGTCAACCTTTCATCTCTTTAATATGGTTCTTCCATGTATTGTTTCCAGCAACTTTTTATTTTTACTTTGACATATAATACATTCCCTTGCTAGTCACAGGGCATCCCCACTCTTAGTTTACATTTCCCTTTGGTTTCTCAGGTCTTCTGGCCGAGGTCTCTTGTTCTTCCTTTTTCATTGTCACTTTCGCTGCATTGATTATTATAGTAGTTCTCCTTGTCCCTGTACACAAATCATTGAGCAGTTGCATTCAGACTCTATTTCTGTCCCCTTTCGCTTTTGCTTCTCATCTGTCCTTGACTGCTTGAAGAATTTGATCTGTCATGCATTGAGGCTTTTCCTTCTTTTTGGCCACAGATAGTATCTTTTTGCCTTCCTCCCTGACAATGTCCTTTCTTCAGTCCTGAGTTCTTCAGGCTTCTGGTTGATTAGGCTTAATAATGCAAATCTGTTTTTCACTTATCTTTAAATTCTATCAGGATGTTCTTCAGGATGGATTTCAGGCTAGATACAATCTGTACATAATCTTATCCATAATATTTTCTTTCAAATCATTACACAAAGAAAATTTTATATCTTTAGCCCACATTTTTCCCATATATCCTTTTCAACATTGTGCCCAAAATTTTGGACCCACCTTATCAAATGCTCTGACAGGTTCATCTTCTGTCTCTAGGTTCAAAAGGCATTTGCACACTTTTTTAAATTAAATGGTCATCATCTTTCCACAACTCTAAATAAAGCTCATTTCTCTCCACTCTCTATATCTAGATCTCTCTTATCTTGATTAAAACTATCCTTAAGTTGCATATATCCAAACCAACTAAGATATTTGCCTTCCTTAAAAAGAATCTTACTAGATATAAATTCCCAGCTTTTCTGTTCAGAGTACAAAAGGTCATCATAGAACGACCATCTCTGAAAAGGCTTCCTGCAGAAAGGTGGCTAATATTGGCCATTTCCACACCAGGTATTTAAAATGGTGCAGAGCGACCTCCCACAGAGGTCTTCTGCACCATAGAGTGGACTGGTGTGGACTACTTTTTGTAGTTACACACCTCAGTCCAGTTCTGCACGACCGGAACACATCGCGCAGCGTGCTTTTTATAAACCTCTTTTTTGAGGTTTTTAAAAAGCACGGAGCGGGCAACCCCATCTAGCTCCGTCGCCGCACTCTGGAGCAGATTTGCAGGTGCGCGCAAGTGCGTGCTTGCATATCTTCTGGGGGCGGGCTTTCAGCTGGCGAGCTTCTCCGGTTGGTGGAGAGCCTCCACCAACCAGAAGCCGCCATTTTGGACACCGAGAACTGCGGAGCGGCGAACTCGTGCTGCTGCTCTTCGCGATGGACTCGCCCGGTCACAGGAAAAATCCGGTGAGCCCCATTTCTGCCCATTTTTGCCTGATTCACACACCACGTGCGGAAAGGGCCATTATCTTAAGAAAACACAATACAATGGTTTTTAAATTCAGCATGTGTTTTAACTTTATCACAGTAAAGATAACTATGGCACTCAAATCTCAAATCATGACTTTCAGGTTCCAAAAGTCTCTTATCTCTAAGCAATATGCCTTCCTTCAATAATACAAAGCAAAAGTCTTGGCAAGCCATTTGGTTTTATTACTGAAATTCCTCCCAAAATGAATAAATTTAACTTTCCTCATTTTTTTCTAAGTCTCTTTTAATTTTTTCCCAAACTTTTTAGTATTTGTTTTGAAACAATAGACTACTATTCTTCATAATTGTAACTCCCAGATATTTAATGCCCTTTTTCCACTTTAAAATTGGAAACAGTGGTTAATTCATAATCCTCTTCCAAAATCATGTTTTTAGTCAACAGTTTTGTTTTATCGTAGTTCACTTTAAACCTGTTAAACCCAGAGTATGTTCCAAATACTTTATTTTTCTTCCAAAGTAACATCAAATCCAATGGATCATTGTCATAAACACTCAGCTTATACTGTTTTTTTACCCTTACTCCACAAATTCTGTTATCCTGTCTAATATCTCTCAATAAAGTCTTCAATGCCAAAGTAAAGATCAAAAGTGAAAGAGGACAACCTTGTCTATTTTCCTTTTGTATCTCACTTGATGTTGTTACATTCCCATTTACCAAAATCTGGGCCTGTTTTCACCAAAGTGCATTTTCCCCAAAACTTGAAATAAGTAATTCCAATAAATATTATCAAATGCTTTCTCTGCATCTCAAAAATTCAAAACAGCCTTTTTGTCACTATGATATTTCAAAGAGTTGATAATATTAAGAACAGTTCTTACATTACTTCTTAGCTGTCCTCTTGGCAAAAATATACTCTGATCCTCATGGATATTCTGAGAAATATGATTCCTCAATCTGCTTGCCAAATTGGAGTAAATATCTTATAGCTGATGTCTGGGAATGATATATGTGTGTACTTTTTTGTTAATGTCTCATCTGTATCTTCTTTATGACTCACTGTAATATAAGCGTTTCTCTAAAGTCTGGCATCTATTCTTCAACTAATAACTCAGCACACACCATCTCTATTGATTGAAGTAATTCATTTTCAGATTTCTTAAACTGCAGATAGTCCATTTGGGCCTGGAGGTTTCTGAGCCTTAATTTTTTAAATTCTTTAAATAAGCTCAATAATTATCACAGGGCCATGTGAATTTTGCTTTTGTTCGATACATAGTTTATCCATTTTGGAGTCTATCCAAATAATCTTCCACATGTGAGATTTTTTTTGTTACTCCTGACATATAAATCTCTGTAATATTCCTGAAAGGCTTTTAATATTTTCAAATTGTGTGTTACATACTGATCTCCCTTCCTGATCTTTGTGACAAATTTCTTTATCCTTTCCAGACAGCCACTTCCTGGGTTTATTTTCAGATTCAAAGATAAAGTAGTTTAACATTCATTTCTTGGATTGTAAACAATGAGAACTGTTGCTGAAGTATCAATCTTTTATTCAGTCTCTTTATCAATTTTTTTTCCTTGAGCTTTCCCTCCAAGTTTTGTATTTTGTCCATCAATTTACTTGCTCCTGCTTCTCTTTCTTTTCTTCCCATCTGGAGCCATATTTTATAATTTCTATCTCTTTGCTTGTATCCCAAACTACTGTGAAATCTCTTATTTAAATGCACGTCAAAGAATTTTCTCAATTCTTGTTTATCTTGTAATATTCTCATTCTCAGAGTAGATATTCAGTAAATCTCCATCTAAACGACATTTGCTTCATTTTCAGCTACATCACGGAAGGATGTAGTCTTTTGATAAAACTTCCATCCTATTTATTAAATTGGCCATATTCTTCAAAATCAAAACATATCTATTCTAGAAAAAGAATTCATGATCATTTGGGGAAAAAAATCTGGAATTTGGCAGTAAATATCTCCAACCATCTATTAATTCATCTATCAATTCTTGGTAGTCACTGTTGCAGACACTGACTGTCCATGCCAGGCAACAGAGTGCAGGATCAGCAGGAGGCCATCCACGGTCAAACAGAGACATTAACACTCAGTACAACTTGCCTGCTCACAGTGGGAAGAAACATCATCCAGAAAAAATCCAGAGGTCCAGGAACCCAGTGGGCAACATGGTCAGACAGTCCAGGATCAGAAAATCCAGGCAGGCAATAAGCAGGGAATCCAGAAAACACAAGACAATGACTGGCAACACACAAGTTGTTTCTGGTGTCGAGCTGCTGTCCTGTGCCTTCTTTAAGAAGGCTGGAGCCAGCCGGCCTTCATTTCAGCCTGATGAGCTTCTGGTGAGTTTGCTTCTCTGTCCTCCTTCAAGGTTGCTGTTCATCTTGGGAAGCTGAGTCTCGGCCCATAACAGTCTCCCTTACTGGAACATTTATTTTTATTAGTATCAACAACTCCATTCCAAACTTCATTTACCTATACAAATCAGATTTGGTAAGTCCAATTTTGATGTCTTTCTGTTACAGACACCGACTGTCCATGCCAGGCAACATTTATTTCTCATTATTTGGTCCATAAATATCTGTTAAATGCCATTCCAATTTATACATTGATAGTTACACATCTGCACTGTCAATCTTCATATATCAGCTTTGGTTGTAACATTTGTTTTGTATAAAAGACTACAGTCAACCCTCCACATTTGTGGGCTTCACTTTTATGGATTTGACTATTCACGGATTATTTCCTGTCACCTCTGCTGCCTCCCTATGCCATTTTTAATAAGGATTGTAAGCCTCATGAGACTGAGAAACCATGAATGACCCTTGTAAGTCCCTATTAAAAATGGTCTGGGGCAGCAGTGGAGGTGGCAGTAAGCCCCACCAGCCACCCACTTCTGCCTTGTGAAGGAACCCTGTTGTCCCAAAGGAATCCACGGTGGGTTGAAGATGGTGATCATACTTTTTTGTGCGTTAAATATGGCTTCAGAGGGCTTAGAGTTATTCATGGTTTTTTCACTTTCATAGGGCCCTGTGCCCCTAACCCTAGTGAATGTGGAGGGATATATCTATATCTTTTGTTCTTCTTTTCTCGATTTTGAATTGTTTTCTTGAATTTGCAGACCACAAATTCAAGTCCCATATTCCCATTCTGCAAAAGCCTACAGTCTCTTTTTCTGATATTAATCTATTGGAGGCAAATAATTTCTTTTTTTTTTCTTTTTTTTTAGAATTGCCATTTCTGCAGTGAATTTAGTTGATTTACATCCTGTGAGATTATTTTTAGTTATTTTATTGAAATATCTTATTATATTGTTATTCTTAGGTCTTAACAGTTCTCACTGTCGGGTAGCCCTCCATATTTCAGTTATGGGACATGTAGTAGGAGTTAATTAGCAGCTTGCTTGTAACAAGGTATGAGAACCAGAGACCATTAGATAAACAAAGCTAGGAATGTAGTGATAAGCGCTGCCAGGCTGAAACCAGAACTCCAAAGTCTCTTGCGGGTGTGATGGGAAACTCTTTGCTTTTAATGTTTGGATTTTGCTAAATTACCTTCAGTTCTCTCACTGAAGTCCTGTACTATGTATCACACTCCTAACAAATAGTGTATTTGCACTGTTACATTTGTGTGTGTGAATTCGGTTCCTGACACTCACCCTTTTAGATATCTCCTTCTGGGGACTCCTCTTCCAACGTTTTGAACAGATCTCTCCACAGAATTTATCTTATATTGATTACCTGCATGAGTGGTTATCAAGCTCTCTGGGATTATCCAGTGAAAAGCTTTGTCTTTTTTTTTTTCCCTGACCACTCCCACAAAACATGTATATTGCCCATGCTTCTTCAGCATTCTTCCTGGAATTTCTTTAAACATAATTATTTCATTCTCTTTTATTTTCAACGTTTTCTTAAAATGTGCTTTTCTGCATGAAGTGAATTATCACATCTCTTGGAAGTTTTTTTCTTCTGTGCATAAGCAAAGATTTGCCAATATATTGCTTCAATCGCCTTCTCAAGCCACTCAGAAGAGCTGCTTGCCAGCTCTACAATAGTTTGACCTTTTAAAATCAAACAGCTCCTGTGACACAACTCTTAGAGCCTTTTGGCATCTTACCTTTTCGCGCTGCTGGGTTGGGGTTCTCGCATGAGAAGGCTTGGGAGGAACGCTGTCACACAGGCTGCACTGCAAACAGAAGAGGTGGGGTGCTCGCACGACCAGGAAGCAGCTGCGGAGCCAACGCAGGAGGGATGCGACAGCATTCCTCCCAAGGCTTCCTGAGCGAGCCGCGCAGCCCAGCCCCAGGAAAAGGTAAGGTGCAAAAAGGGCCCAAGTCTGTCACTGATGTAACAAATGTACTCCCAATTTCAGCAATAATAGTTTCATGCAGAAGTTGACAGTACGGAGGTTATCCATGTAATTTGTCAATAGAAGAGTTAATCAATATTCTTGTTAATTATACTAATGAGAGGGCAATTGAGGATCCTCTAACATCCCTCATGTATATTTGAAGCCAACATCCTGTTCATGTTTATGTTCAGTGACTATGATATTCTCAGCTGATGCCATGAACTCTTTAAACAGTTTTTCAGTAGATATTTTAAAATGGTGCATTTGTTCTGTAATATCTGATCTGAATATGTCCAGTTTCTGTTCAAATTTCTGTTCTAAACTTACATTACTTTCTTTCACACATTTTTTCAGATCAAAAATCTTGTTAGAGATCTCAGATATTGACATTTGAATTTTTGTAAGCACGAGTTTCATCCGACCCTGCTCTGGAAATTTTTCTGGTAGCCATTTTTATGATACCTTTGATGATATGTTTTAAAACACCTTCTGCTTGAGTTCTGGTGTTAGAGACAATGTATATTTATCATGTGGCTTCCACGTGAGCCTTTTTATTGAGCCTTAGAAATGCTGAATCTCTTATTTCCACTCCAAATTACCACCTAAAACAGTCTTCAAATTTTTTGGGTGCTATGCTGTCCGCCTCTCAGCACTACTTTTGGTTTATAATAGGGATGGGCCAACTGAATCCTTGAATCCTTGGCAAGGATTTGAGATTCGCCAATCCAAATCCCTGTGCTAAAATAGGCAAACTGAATCTTTCGAATCCACCAACCAAATAGTTTATTGGAGACCAGGACGCCTGAAAACCTGGGAGACTGGGACACCTGGAAACCTGGAAGATTAGATAGATAAGGGGAGATGGCAAGTAGGTGAATTTTTCCCTAGGAGTAATAATGGCCTTTGCTAACAATTTCAGAAATTACATCTGGGGTTGTATTCTAATATATTAAAATTGAACATTTAGTATTTTAGTTCAGCACTATTTTCTGTGCTGAAAATCAATGACATGTACCAAAGCTGGGGTCAGAGGGCCTGATACCTATCAGAAGTAGTGGGGCAGAGGGCAAGGTCACACAATCTCATACAGTGATTGCCACATGTAGTCCAGTGGACCTCCTTCCACACGATCGGTGCTTGGTTGTAAACCTATGACTAGAATAGGATGAGAACTTAAATGTCTGTCATGGTTTTTCATCAGCCACATGACAAACTACATGTAGCAGAAAGGAAAAATTGTTTTTAAAAATTGGTGCCTCCGGGGTCTGCCAAAGGCCTGATTGGCTGGAAGGTACAGTCTTCTTCAGATTTCAAGGACAGCTGAAAGATTCCTTTGCATACCTCCATTACAAAGCTCTTTCACAGACAATTCTGGGGTTTGTAGTTTTACAAGGTGTCATAGCCTTCTCTGCCAAAGTGTACTGGTGCATCATCAGACTGCACACTCCAGGATGCCATAAGGAGCTACGCAAAGAAAAGCCAGATTTGACCTGGATTATCCCTCTACTGTAGTATGTGGTCCTGTTTACACAGGCAGGAAAATCTGAGATTAATCCACAATTTCCTGCCTGTGTACAAAGGGCCTTCATGTCCTTTTCAATCTGGGGAGATCCTGAGGCAAAACTAGGACAATGGTCCTGGCCAGATTTCTTCAGATGGAGGTTTGCCTCTGCCTAGGCTTTTGCTAAGGCTGAGAGAGTGTGTCTTACCCAAGATTATCCATCTTTCCCTTGCTTTTTAAACTCTTTTTTAAAAAAGGATTTGAAAGATCCGAGATTTGTGAGATTCATGGATTCCTAGAATCTTCCAGTGATTCAGATCCAGATTCAGATTCAGAAGATTCTGGATTTGTCCCATCCCTAGTTTATAAGTACTTAACTACTGGAGACCATCCTTTGGATATCTACAATGTAAATGGTTTATACTCACTTGAACAAAGTAAATCTCCAATAGAGCTGGGGGTTTTACCTTCTCTATTTAGCACAAGCCATCGAAGATCCATATTGTAAATCTTTGTTTTGAAAAGCTTCTATCTAGCTGACCTTGATGAATCTTTTTATGATTCTTCAGCGTTTCAATGGAGATCTTTGTAATTTCCAGCCATGTGTCTCCACCAGAGAGCCCCCAGCTTGTTCTTGAGTTGGGGGGTTACCCAGAATACTGTGATTCTGCCCTTGTGAAATCCTTTCATATCTCTATAAATGTAAAGATAATAAATCCTGCAAAGCTGGAACAGCATGTAGATCATGCTGCTAACAATCAGCCATCTTAGCCTCAGTCCCATTCTAAACTGGTTTTCAATAATTTAACTTCATTTTAACATTCATTTCTTGTATGTTTTAACTATACTGCATTTGGCAAAAGAACAGGATATAAACAAGGAGAAGGAGGATTAATATGCACATGGAAGCTTGCTTTCATCAATGACCCTCCTGTGCAGAAGGGGTGGCACTCCTTTAAAGATTAAGAAACTCTGAGTGGGTTGCCGCTAGAAAATTAAGAGAGCTACATAGAAAACAAACAAACAAACTTGAGTTTACTTGCTATTCTTGTGAGTATTTCAATAATCCTGCCCCTGGTTTTTATATGACAGAAAAGAAAAAAAATCCCTTTGTCTAGGAATGCATTTGAAAGTCACAATAAGTTGGAAACTATTATGATTAAAATTTCAACATCCTTTCTTTCTTCCGCTTTAATTGTAGATAGGTTGGAGTTGTTATTAATTTTTAAAACCTTTTCATACCTGTTCCCCCTCCCTGTTCCAAAGGAAAGTAAGGAGGACTAACTGTGTTTGATCTTTGCACCAGAAATATAATTATCTCATCTCTCTATGATGAACCAGTATTGATAATTGGAATAAATCAATACCATGCTAAGGTTCAACAAAGGGCAATTATGTGCTAAAAGATAGTTGGGTGGAAACAAATAAGGAACAGTAGGGTACCATTACACAAACTTAATTGCTTAGATTTCTTAAATTTCCAAAGTGAAAGGTAATACATTAAGGAACCTAATTAGATATTGATTTAAATAAAGTTAGCCTCCAGTGGCTAAACCATGTTTATTAAAGATCTTGATGCAAATTAAAAGTAACAAGGGGAAACCAAACATTTTTCCTCATCCCTGATTTTCAACAAACACAAAAAATTGAATAAAAAAATTAAAACAACATCTTTTATTAGTATTATACAGTGAAGGGAGAAACTTCAGGACAGGATAACTTGTATACCTTTATACTGCCAATAACTGGATACACTGGTGTATCCTGTTGTTGGCGATATAAAGGTATAAAAGTTCTCGCCATCCCTTTTGTTAGGTCTGGGAACCAGTATTGTCTTTCCACTATAAAGAGATGAAGATTGAACCATTGATACAGCCCATTTAAGCAAATCATGGATAGCCTTTCACTAGCGGTGGGGGAGATGCAGGTCATGGCTTTCATGTGGCCCCTGAATATCTCTGGAAGTTCCCAAATCCCTCTCAGCTCTGCAAATCATTTCAATTTCCCTGCGATGTTTCTCCTGAAAATGGTCCCAAATGGTCTCAAAATAACTTGCAAATGCAACTGTTTTGCTTTCCCATGTCCTCAACAAACTTCCCAACAAATGCTGTTGCTGTTGTTATTGTTACAGGCATATTCCTATTGACAAAGAAGATCCTTTTTGCAAAGTCTTTTTATGCATGCCCAGCTCCCTTTTGTTCTTTGTCCTAGATGGATGGCTTTTATCACTATCAGCAGTGGGAAGATGGTGAAGGAGATGTGGAGAAATGCATCCTTCTGGTCTTGCATTGCTGCAGCATGCTTGCAATGAACAATGAAATAAAACTTGAGCTGGGAAAGCATGAGATTATAGTCTAGCCTATCCAATATAACTGTGCATGACTGCCTACAACAGGCAAGGTAAACAACATCTTCCTCCAAAATCCCTTACTGAGCATGCGGGAAAAGCAAAGGAGAGAGAAAAGGGGACAGTAGATATGCCTGCCTCATGAATTGCCCCCAGCATGATAAAAATGCATAGATGGACAAGTCTGGCCACAAAAATGCGAATCAAAAGAAAACTACCAGCTGGTAAAAGAAAAAAACTCACCCCTAAATGCATTTTAGAAAGAAGCTTTCAAGTAGTCTCTAGAAGGCTCAAAATGTTTTTGTTTACTTATGCAAGGCTTACTTGACCTGGTTGTTTTATACCACATGCACATAGTGTTAGCTTTGAAACAGAAGCACTCCAAAACATGTAGAACATGTAGATATAGGAAACTACCCTATTCACTTTCTATCATTCCTGCCTCTCATACCAAATTTTCTTAAAGAAGTAAGACTAGGAACTAATAACAGAATTAAAAGCCATCCAAAGCAGACATTCCAAAGAGGAACAACAAATAAACAGTACAGTATATTTGGAAAGTCCCTTTTGCCCTGAACAATCTACCATCCAGGGCCTGCTGAAACAAAATTACTTTCTTCTGCATACAAAAGCATGCCAGTCTAACCTCTCTAGGAAGAAAGTTCCAGAGCCTGGGAGCAGCAACTGGGAAGGCCTTCTACTATGTTCCCACTGGTTATACAGAAAGAAATTAGTTATCCACTTCAATACCAGTAAAGGGTGGTAGGTCTTTTTCAACAGAAAAATGGCCAAAAATGCTGGTCAGAAGTAACATTGACATCACTTCCGGTGTGGTCAGGGGGTGAAAATTAGTCCCAGACCCCCCTATATTTGCTCACTTTTTCCTTGTAGCTTCTCACTCTTCTTCCCCATGCAGGAGCTATCCAGGCATCTATCCACCCTTATAATTTGAAGCGAAGAGTTGGCTGGATATTAATTATTGGGCCTCAGTTATTTTGTTTTGTGGGGGAGTGCATCTCATACCTGACAAAACAAGGGCAAAAAAGTGTGTGGAGAAACACTCTCTTACACTCTGCAACATTTCCTTGAGAGATGAGTTCATGTTAATCAAAACAATTTGGTGAAGAAAGCAGTTTTGATGTGAAAAAGTCTCAGTTTTACTGTATTTCTCCCTTCCCTCTCAATCATCCTATGCCTTGGATATCGTAAGTTGCAACACTTTGCTTTTCCCTCCAACTTGGAAAGCTATAGGTATTTTCTATGCAAGTTTTTCCTAAGCTACTTGTTTTTCTGTATGTTTTCCCCACCTAAGTATCCATTTTTGTATGTATTTTTGTTTTGCTTAAGAACATTTTTACATATTTTTCAATTTTACATTTTTTTAGCTATTTTCCCCTTTTTTCAGAAGCAAATGGTTTTGTGTATATTTCATTTCTCCAGAATAATAGCACATATCTTGAAAATGTATAAATTACTCAGGCCATTTCTGTACCTTACCTCCTTTTGCCATGGTCCTCATGTCATCCTGGCAGTGCCTTTGCTGGGTGGGAGTGGAGCACTATGCGAACACTCCCTTCTTCACCCGGCTGGTTCCCTGTGGAAGGAAGCATAAGCAACATGCTCCTTCCTTCTGCAACACAGCTAGCCTCATTCCCATACTGCCCTGGGGAACGTAGCACCTACCTTGTGCTTCCCCCATTCCGCTTGGCTGCTGATGACTGGAGCATCACACAATCATGGGCCATTAACAGATTTTTTTCCATTAATGAAAAGTCCCATGATCATGATGGGTGGAGGAATGTTGGCAGCAGGACCACGATGACATCATGAGAAAGTATTATTCACAGACTGCTGCCAACACATCCTCATTGTGTGACAGTGATGCCATGTGGAAATGGCCAAAGACAAGATATACTTTATCTTGTAGCAAGTCTTGTTGATGTGTGGCTTCATCAAGTTTTGCCTACCTTCTGGTAGCCCTAAAACAAAGCTATCCCATGTTTTTCCTAGCAAGATTTGTGCAGAGGGGCAGTTTGCTTTTCCCTTCCCTTAAAAGTGAGAGAGTGTGACTTACCTCAAGAATCTAAACTCCAACATTTTTTCCCATCCCTGAGAGCCAGCATGGTGTGGTGGCTTAAGCATTGGACCATGACCTTGGAGTCCAGGGTTGAATTCCTCACTGAGCCATGGAAACTGCACTGGATGACCTTGGGTATGTCACAGAAAACCCCATGATAGGTTTGCTTTAGGATTACCATAAGTCAGAAATGACTTGAAGGCACACAGCAACAACAAAGAAGTTACAAAGACTCTAGATGAACACCCTGAGGCATTTTTATGATTAAATGAAGATTATCCAACTGGTCTGTCACAGTTATCTATCATTAATGAATATGGAAGGAGAAATGCAACTCTAAACATTTTTTTAAAAAAATTACAAAATCAGATAGGAGAAAATTTACCCTTCTAACCAAAGGATTACCTTAGCTAACCATATCCTAGCTCAACTCATTTGTAAATCTGAATGGCATCCCCCAGAAAAAGAACTCAGGAGAAAGGAATGAAAGACTGGGGAGAGAGCAGTCAATCATGCGGGGAGAGGAAACAACCAATGGCTAATAAAATTGTCACCAGTATCTTTCTTTCTCTCTTCCTGTTCCCTCCTCCTTCAGATATACAGATCCATAAAAGTTATTTGGAGCTTGTTTCTATTTGCATTGAGTCAGAGACAAATCCTATACAGCTGTGAGAATACACTCAAGTGTTTCGTTCTATAAGTACAGATTGTCACTACAATCACAGAGCATTAAGTACTTTGCTGAACAGAAATCCAAGGCACTGCAGGGGTAATTCAAAGGCACACTATAACCCTGTCCTGAGTGACGCTCTAATCACAAATGATTCTTTCACACAACACTTCAGTGCTAAAACCAGAGAGAACAGGATTCATGCATCAGGGCCAGCATGTTAAAAGTACACATTGCCAGCTCTGTTCCACCTCTTCGTCCCCATTGTCACAATGGACCTAGATGTTTGATTTTTTCCTCAGAGGCTCAGTCTGCTGAAGCCCAATGAATGGGGCTGCTCATTCTTGACACTGTTTATATACTCAGAATGTTAGAGTTAGCAACCTTTACATACTTATATTCACTAAAAGCTTTGTTTGCTGATTTCCTGTTTCTTCTTCACCCATTCTTCCTGCATCAATCTAACCTGCAGCAATTTTTCTCTCTTCTCTCTCTTCCATTAGATGATATTTTGAATATGAACAAGTAATTGCAAGTAAAGCTACTTCGTACATTTTACAAAGAACAACAAGGATTTTCCTTTTTCTGCTTGACCTTGACAGCAGAGGTGGGGGGAAGATTGGTTGTTGTTCTGTTTCTTCCTTGCCAATTTGTTAGAAAGATCTACTACTATCTCTCAGTTTTCCCAACTCAGAAAAAGCAGATATGCAGACAGTGCTTGCAAGAAATAGAGTGAGAGTCCAAACTTCCATGGGTTTAAGGTGGGGTTCCTTGGTAGTATGGGGTCATTAGCAGATAGGTTATGATGCCAGACCTTGGTTATGCTGTCAGATCTTGATCCTGTCCTGCACACTTTACTTCATTTTCTGGTGCCATTATATAAAATGTTATCTTGGCATTGGCTACAACTGGCAGGTATTGATAAAACTCCTTCAGTTATTATGATGCGTTAAAGGAAGACTCATTTAAAATCAAGTATATTTTAATTTTTTGCAATTTAAATATATCCAAGAAAATGGCTTTTTAATTCTGCTGTAAATCATTCTCAGACAAGATCTTCCTCAGACAGACAAACAAGATCTTCCTCACACAGAGATCTGAAGCCCTAAATGGGCTGGGACCTGGGTAACAAAAGGACTACCATTGTTTTGCTACAGAAGATTAGTTTTATTAAACTAACATTCTAGAAAAGCTTTTCTCAACTTTTTTACCTTTGAGGAACCCATGAAATAATTTTCAGAACTCATGTATCAAAATTATTGTATTTTCAGCTCAAAAATTATTGTATTTACAGGCCATTTTTAAAAAATTACTAGCTTTCACAGAACCCCTAGCAACCTCTCAGGCCACTTCCATACCGGGCTTCTGAAATGGTGCAGGGCGACCTCTGACGGAGGTCTTCTACACCATAGAGTGGACTGGCGTGGACTACTTTTTGTAGTTCCACACCAGAATCCGCTCAGGAGCAGCCGGAACTAGCCGCGCTGCATGTTTTTTAAAAACCTCTTTTTCAAGGTTTTTAAAAAGCACGGCGCGCGCAGCCCCGCGCTGCTCCGTCGCTTGGCTCCGAAGTGGATTTGCAGGCGCTCGCAAGTGCATGCCTGCAGATCTGCCGGGGGCGGGCTTCCAGCTGGCCAGCTTCTCCGGTTGGTGGAGAGCCTCCACCAACCGGAAACCACCATTTGGGACACCGGAGGACTGTGGAGCAGCGAGCTCGTGCTGCTCCACGTGGCAACGGACTTACCCGGTTTCAGGTAAGCTCCGTTTTTGGGCGTTTTTGCCCGTTCCCCCCCCCCATGTGAAAAGGGCCTCAGAGAGCCTTCCAGTTCCAGGAAACCCTGGTTGAGAAACCCTGTTCTAGAGCAAGACTATAAGTAACTGCTTCAAACTGGACACAGCTCCACCTATAGCTTATTAGGAATACTGCAATTAAACATCGCTTAACAGAGTCCATATAGCATTAAATGTAACAATCTTAAGGCCCTTTCAGTACTACTTAAACTGCCATGGCAGCATCCTTTGGAATCCTGCAGATTTCACAGGATGCAGCCATGGCTTCATTAAAGTGGAATCATTAAAATGGAATTATACTACTATAAATGCATGCTGTGAAAGGACACACAGTTTCTTCTTTATAGAGTGATATTTCTATAAAAGATTCAGCCCTATCATCTGTCTGCCTGTCTGTCATTTACTTAACAGTTCTCAAGATCTAAATGTAGAGACATAATGTGTGGCACGCTGTTAGTGGTATACACAGGTGTAACTTAACCATATACCCATGTATATCTATTTGTATTTACTGTGGAAGTTAGTATTCCCTTTCCTCCCTCCATAGAGACCAAACTGGATCTACCACACAGCTGCTGAAGCTCAGTGTCCCATCCATTCTGTGCCTGGTGGAGGCAGGACTGCAGAAATACCAGGCTAAGTCGCTGCAGCCAGGTGGATTTATAACTTTGTGTCTCTCTATAGGACCATAGTTAGAGATCTCTCTAAATTTCTCCCTCAAAACAGAATGGTTTGGGGAAGGGAGACTCCAGAAGCTCTACAGTATTTTGGGGGGATGCCAAATGGATTACCACCTGCAAAACTATGGCACTATGCTGAGTCATGCAGGATTGTGCCCAATAGTTGGAAAAGGATAAATGGTAGAAGCAAAATTGGGTTGGATCCAAATTTAGTTAAATGTGAAGGGATTCACAGAAATAGATTCCCCTTTTCACTTGTCCCTGTAACAGCACCTTTAATACCCTGAAAATGCTATGCAAAAACTAGTCAGTCTGCTGGAGAGACAAGCTGCCTCAATAGCTAAATGATAAGTCAACATTAATAGAAATTCCATTGATTCAGTGGGTCTTCTCTATTTGGGCCTAGGAATTGGACTTAGATAAATGAAATGTGCTTACTTTACACAATTGTGGGCTGTATATGAACAATATTTGTCATATTATACAGTCCCCTATTCCTAACCTAAGTCTCTCTTGTTGCTTAAATGCATTCCTTGTTAAAATTATAGCTTTGCTACCTAGTTGACTCCTTCTTGCTTTCCCTTTGTCAAATTTGCCAAAATGGCTCCCTTGAGATTTCTTGACGACATTCCTCCAGTTCTTCAATAGATTGTATTCATCACTATAATCATTTTGTATTTGGGAATGCCCAAAGGTGTGCTAAACTGCTCTTAGCTGCTTCTCTGTCTTGTCTAAGTTTATGACCTAATCAAATAATGCAGAATAAAGCACAGAAATTGCAAAGAAGCAGAAATATAATAAAAGTCTGACTTATAAGGAATTAGACATCAGACGATTTTTTAAAAAAGGACATGGGGCATCACATTTTTTAAAAAAAAAAGCTAACATTCTAAACACATTAAATTCCTGCTAACACATTATCCTGTTGGTGTCTGTGTGCTTGGGTCAATTAGTAGACAATCACAAGTTAGACACTTTGTGACCCTCCTATACTCTGTTACAGTAAGTATATTTGCCAGGGCTGTTAGGGATTTCATTTCAACACTAGCTAAGGGGTATGGGTTGCCACCTCTCTTTTATCACAAAAGTTCCCAGTAAGTCAAAAGTTTAAAATGTCATAATCAAAACAGAAAATGAAATACAATCCTATCTATGCAGATGTGGGATGTGGAATCTCAGTGATAAGTCAGCTTTCTGTTCTCCATATTATTAGCAAAATGCCTGTTGTATTCTGATGAGGGTGGTTATAAATTGTGTACTTATGTCTCCCAGGAGATGGGAAACAACTTAGGGAGCTGGGTATGTTTAGGCTGAAGAAGAGAATATTGAGATAGGATATTCTTGCCATCTTTAAATGTCTGAAAGGATGTCATGTAGAATCTGAAGCAAGCTTGTTTTCTCCTGCTCTGGAGTCTCTGACACAAATCAATAGATTCAAATTACAAGAAAAAAAGATTCCACCTAATCATTAGGAAGACATTTCTGATGGTAAGAGCCTGTTTGATGGTGGAATAGACTCTTTTGCAAGGTGATAGAGCCTCCTTCTTTAGAGATCTGTAAACAGAGATCAGCTGGCCATCTATTAGAGAATACTTAACTGTGTATTCCTACATAAAAGGAGGTTGGAATAAATTACTTTTGCTCCCTTCCAGCTCTATCAATCTATTATGCTAATTACACATAGATGCATTGCTCTGCTCTGGATAGGAATGTCAGAAACATTTGAATGGAAAATCACAAATAGAAGTGCCCCATTCAGATGGTCATGAATAGGGTTAAGATCAGACATTGTTGGGGTTGCATTCTTTTGTGAACAAGGGAAAAATTGTTTACCTCAAGGCTGCAAGTTCCCCTTCCCCTATCCCAGCAGCAGTACTCAGCAATTTATCCAGAATGCATAGGGATCTGAGACAGACAGCACCCAAAGTTACTTTTTGAACTACATCTCCCAGAATGGCTAGCCAGAAAGGCCATGATGTTTGTACTCCATGCATGAATGCAATTGCTCCTCCCATGTAGAGCACACCAGTTGAATCAGTGGAACTTATATAAGAATTGACTTACCAAGTTTCCATTGATTCATTGGGCCTACTTTACTTGGGACTAACAATAAGAGTTAGGGCAGGGGTGTGAATAATATGAAACTCCAGACTTTGTTGCACTGCAGCTTCCAGTATTTCCCACCATTGACTATTACCCTTTTCACACCTTACCTTTTTGCTGTGCTGGGGTGCGGGGCTCGTGTGAGCAGCCTCCAGAGCAAGGCTCTCGCTTCCCTGTTTCTTCGGCTCTGCACTAGTTTCCTGCTCATGCAAGAGCCCCGCTTCTCCCTTTCACAGTGCAGCCTGGGACCTTTCCAGGCTGCACTGAACAGGAAGCACGACCAGCCCAGCTCCCGAGGCTCCACACGCAAGATAAGTGCATGCGGGGCCCCGGAGCAATGTGCGACTGCACACCATTTTCGGCTTCAAGCCAAAAATGAAAAAATGTGTGCAAGGTCTGCGTCAGGCCCGTGAGCGTCGCGCAAATGTGAGTGCATCATGTGGACCACTACTCACATTTACGCGATGCTCAAGGGGCCCTTTTGCATCAGAAATACCATGTGAAAAGGGCTTATGTCTGGCTGTTGTTGCTGGGACTTGCAGTCTTGGGACTTGGAGGTCTTGGGACTTGGAGGGACGTATGATTGCCACCCTGGTTTAGATCTCAAAAACTATGTTCTCATCCTCTGGGTCATAGCCAACCTTCCTGACTAATAATCTAATCCTTAGTACACAGTGACAATCTGAGCAGAATTAAAAGAGAGGCAATTTGGGGAACAGACTATGCACACAGAAATCCACATTTTATGGGACTAGAACTGATTTCAAGTGAGTTTTTATTCAGATCAAGAACTACCCCTCTCAAAAGGAAAAGTTATCTGCTCATTCAATATACTCAAGCAGCTATAAAAAGTTGAACTAAATGTCAATTGTGATCTGTCCATTTCTACCCATATTGTACATGCCCATGTATTCATCCAGAGCATTCTGATTTATTTCCAGCCTTTATTCAGTCCAACAATTGAACTCCAAAGAATTAAAACCTGCTGATTCAGGTAACAGTCTGGCATGATTGATTTTTTTCTCCTCTTTTCCTTCTGAGAAGAAGCTGTGTCATTATTGTTGCATTATTGATCTCCACTGATGTCCACATTTGCTTGCCTCTGTGTGTATGCCTGGATGCACTTGAAAACAATGAAAGCCCTACGTAATGGATTGATCCTATATGGTTGGGAGGGGGAGAATGGAGAGTTCTCTCCTCTTACCACCCCTGTATTTCTGTCTGTTTGACTCCTACATAGAGTTTCCATGGGAGAAATGCTGAAAGCCTACGCACATTAATTTTTAGTACAGCAGGCCTCTAAACCTATCATCTCCCAAGAATGTCCTTTTATAGCCTTGTCAATCAAAGTATAATTAGCTGGATTTACATGCAGAGCAGATGGGAATTTGGGAAATGTTTCTTTTAACTGATGATATGGGGGGGGAGGGGAAATAATAATGAGTCAGAATAATCAGAGAGAGAGAGAGAGAGAGAGAGAGAGTTTGTGGCTCCCCTATCAGTGAGACAGTTAATCTGTGGCAGGTTTTAATCTAAACTTTAAAAGCACTATTCTACATCATAGTCCCTTCAGAGTTTCAACTGGATCCCAGAACACAAATGCCATAGCATTGACTTGGAAGCCACAACCCACCACTCCACACAGAACCTGCTAAGAGTGGAGCTGAGTGGTTGCATATCAATTTAGAAGTGATGCAGAGCAACCCCAAAATAATGTCATGAGTTTTGCACAGGTCTGTGTAGGAGTAGAACACTTTCTAAACTGCACAAGGACGAGAACAGTTTCAACAAGGATCTGTGAGCTTTGTAGAATGCAAATGCAGGTAAACCTATGGATAGAAGAAACATCATACTGACTATCTAGAGGCAGAATCAAACATTGAATGCTGGAGTTTCTAATCTTGCTGTTAGTGTTGATTTGTCAGGAAAGGCCTTGGGTGCTTCAGAATTACAGCTGTGCTAAAATTTTGAATTTCTCCATTGTTATTTCTATAAGCAGTCCTCACTTCTATCCTTGGCAATGAAAAATGAAAGTCTAAGTGAACTAGAAGCTGCAAGCCATAAGTCTCAATCCTTTTGTTAATCCCTAATAAAGAAGAATGGAAGACTCGTTGGTTTAATGGCTTTTACCTATGGGCTGGTTCTCCATCCAACAATTGATTTAACGAATATATTCACATATGAATACCAGTCTACGTGAATGTAGTAGTTAATAATACAATCCTACATGTTTCTTCAGAAGTAAGGCTCACTGTGTTCAACAGGGCTTAATCTCTATTCAGTGGGCTTGGCAGCCATTACTGAAAGCACAGTGGAGAAACCAGCCTTGCTCATCCCAACGAGAGTAGACCTATGAAATCAGTGGGGTTAACTTATTTGTTGAGTCACCTTTCAAAAACTGAGTCAATAGGTTTACTTTACTTAAGACTAACTGACAGACTAACTGGAACATATCATATGTAACACAGGATTAGACTCAGAGGAAAGAGGTATGAAAACTGGAGAAAAGAACATCAACAATCTCAGGTCCTGGCTCTTCTTTTCAGGACTAGGGAGAAGAATCTCAGGGCAAGATCAATGCCTTTCAAAGTGTATGTGTGTATGTGCATATATAGTACTGAATGTCACTGACCTGGCTGTAGACTATTTTGGATGGTCAGAATCAGGGGTTATTGATATTGCACATGTCAAGGCCCAAATGACAGTAGGAAGCCTGTTTGTGCTGATCCCAAGGTTCTAATCTACTTCTGCTTCTTGGTGCTAATGGGAAGTGATTACTATACCAAGAGCATGGACCCACTTCGATATTCTGTGTTCTCTATGTGGGTTTCAAACAACACGGCAAATATAATCTAAATTATCCTGCAAAACTTACCAAAAATGCATAATTTCCACTTATTTTTTAAAAAATCAAAATATTATCTTTGTGGAAAGCAAACCTATTCCAGATTTAGGAAACTAGTTCTGATATCCTATCAGTAAATTACGATGCTGCAAGCCTACCCCATGTCATTGCAACTCCCTTTTTCAGTCATCGCAAAATAGTACCTTGCAAGCTGCGCAGCCCCCTAACACAGCTGCTTCTGGGACCAGCAGCAACATGTCCAGCTATCTCCCTTTAATTAGATGTGCTGCAAGAATGTTGTCTATATGCCTTCTATATGTGCTCCTCCATATGTCCTCTATATGTGCTGCAAGAATGTCCTCTATAGGGACATCCAAGAGACCCCCAGAGGTTCCTTCCTGTGCCTGTTGCAATACTTTAAGCAAAAGGACAATAACTAGACATATCACCACTAATCTTCTCACCCTCCAACAATTTGGAAATGGTCATGGTTGGGGATGCTGCGCAGTTTACACAGTGTTATTTTGGGGGACATAATTATCAGGAGACATAGTTATGGAGACACAGCTACATGAGATACATACATCTCCAAGTCCAGAATCTTGGTCACCATGTTTCCTTCAAATGGTATTGTGATTGATATTATGCCATCAAGAGCTAGTTGTTCCTTTTGGATAGATACGAAGGCTTTCAACTGCCCATTTAAAGTGTTTTTTCTCTAAGTAGATGAATTATATAAAAACATACAGAGAATAAACAACTTAAGTCAGAAGCATCACACAATTCTAGTAATACAGGGAATGGTACAGAAGATTTTTGTGTCTACACCAAGGTGTAACATGAACAAATAGGACAAGTCTCATTACTATGCTCCATGTACCACTTGTTGAAATAGCTTCTATATTAAAACTTTCCTACATGTGCAAACACAGCAAATGACATGGGCTTGCTTTCTCTCACACTTACTAATTTGGCCAAAGTTAAATACACCTATAGCAAAGTAAATATCCCCTCCCCATAGCAATTACCAAAGGTTTAGGGGTTACCATTGTACAATAGCTGTACTCCACATAGGAAGGGCTCTAAAATGTTACAAGTAGATAGGCCAAACTCACCTGAAACCATGATGTTGATGCTGTCAGCAAAATCATCACAGAAAGCATAGAAAGAAGACTGTTAAGTGGCCAGCTGGTAAAAACTGACTACACAGATTGTTCTAAATCAAAAGAAGAGTCTCAAACACAGAACTTTCATCCCATAATAAGGACATATTATTTCCAAAAAAGAACTATCAATTTTGGTTTTATTTTATAGGCCGATGAATAATGCCTCCCCTCCCAACAAAGGTGCTAATGATCTGTTTCATTTAGGAAGAACAGTAGCTCCCTAGCAAAGTACATGACTCACAAGTAGAAAATAACCAGTTCAGTTCCCTGCATCTCCCAGAAGGTCTGAAAACCCATGATTCACTTCTGTTTGGTGCTCAAAATACTAAGCTTGTACTTATATTGTATATAAGGGATGGGAAATCTCTTGACTATGGGGCAGAGATTTAAGAATTTTCTCATGTTATCCCTGACCAAGAAGTGAAGAGAAAAGGGTATTTGAACTTTAAATATACTAAATAGGACTGAGTTGTGGGCACCAGGCAAGAAAGCTGTTGCTTGGAACTGTGCCATACTTTCCATGGTAGGAAGCTGTTTCACAGGGCACACTCCTGAGTACACACAGATCAGATAAAACTGAGTTCTGCTTTGCAACATTGGAAGAAGATATGAACACTAGTCTTTTTCTTTGACCATGCCTACTTTTAATCCATATCTTTCATTTCATTACTATTAGGATGAAGTCTCTGAGATCTTATCCCACTTTTGAATTCAGTTCTTGGGCTGAAAACCATCTGTTTCCTTACAGTACATATTCATATTAGACTAACCCTCAGTGAAGACAATGGGGCTTATGTTTGAGCAGATCTTTATAGTTTTCCACTTCAAATTAGGAATAAGGCAGTTTTTAATATGTCACTATTTGTTTCTCATCTACTTTTTGGCTAAAGGCCCACTAAGCAGCATACAAGAAGGATTAAAATCCAATACAAACAACAATTAAAAACCCACCCAACTATCGGGCTTTCTTGCTTGCCAAGCTGCAAAGCTTTCAAATGGCTTCAGCAATTGTCCATGTGTCACTTAGCTGGTTCATTTCTGCTTAGCAGAATGGGGTAACTTGAAACTGGCAAATGGTTAAAGAAGTTGAAGATATATTTAGATATATTTAGAAAGTAAAGTGATGTGTTCATTCAATATCTGAATGAATCGGTATATGGATCAGTCTGCTTCCAGTCATTGGCCATTTCTACATGGTATCACAGTTCTGCAGTCCTGCTATGGAGATGGCATGTCAGTAGTCCACAAGTCATGGCTTTCGTACATTGTTATTGTGGTGCTGGTGACATCCCATTCCCATGCGTCACAATCATGGGATATTTGCTTAACAGATTAAATCCGTTAAGTATCCGTGACTGCACAACACTCCCTTACTTACCTGCCATGTGGAAGGGCAGGAAGCATGATGGCAGCATGGGAAAGAGACCAGCTACATTGCAGGAGGCAGACGCTTGTAGCTCGTGCTTCCTTCTTCAGGGATCCACTCAGGCGCAGAGGGGAACATTCCTGTCACACTCCCTTCCTGGCAATGGCACAGCTGGGATTGCAACAGGGCCATGCAGGAGAACATTGTCATGCAGAAATGGAGCACGATAGTTTCACATGAGCTCAATCCCAAGTCTATGCTGTCTGGTTTTCTATATTTGTTTAACTGTGTGAAAATTCCCAGCTGTGTTGTAAGTATTTCATTCAAAATACTCATTTTTGTACTTATTTCCCCCTAAAGTAAATGCTTCTGTACACATTTTCTCTTAAATGTACATTTTGAACTGAGAAACTGTATCACAAAGTGAAAGAAAATGTTCATTCTGAAAAATTACTGGTCCCTGAGTTGCACAGTAGTGGAAATTAGTGCTTGAAAACACAGGCAAAACTAACATCTCCAGCATCTCTTGTTTGAAAAGATCTTTAAGAAAATCTGTCTGAATACGAATATCTTGCCCCTTCTCTTTGTCTGCAAATTAACAGAAACTGGAAGATTCAGAAGTGCTGGCACAGAGTAGGGTAATGTACATTTGCTACATGAGCTCTCATCAATTGGCATCTGTTCCTAAAAGCAAGATCCAGCTTATATTCAAGTCCACGTGTGAACATTTTCTTTTCCATTGACTTCTGCTGAAGAGAGATCAGACCCTTTATTAGCATGTATTACCATAATAATGGATAAACATAATATGATTACTTCCCAGTGTTTGTTTGATTTATTACACTCAAGTAGCAAACTGAAGGTCAGAGTATATGCCTTTGTTTATTATATATATCTAAATAATTACTAATATGATCCTACCTACTATATTGAAATATTAAAGCCCTAGAAAGAACAAAGAAGCAGATGAACATGCTGCTTTTGCTCTATGGGACACAAAGTATAAATTAATTACAACTTGGCAGGCAGCTTGACTCAAAGGTCCTTGGGGGGATGAGCAGAAATAGATGGAAGACACTTGCTTGGCTGTTTGATACAACCAATGTCAGGTAACTCCAACTTCCCAAAATAGCCCACTGTCAGGATAAGGGAGAATATGCATACCTGACTGGAGTTGCAACATGGCTAGACAGTTGTTGTACACCTTGAACAAGGGTCAATGATTCATTGAGCACTCAGATGTGCACTGGATATATGGCATGAGCTGGAGGGCTATTCTCTAATTTACATATTTTAGCAGCAGCATGGAACTGCCATTGTCTTAGGGTTGGATAGGAAAATCATTGGATTCAGTAGCCAGGAGAAATGTAGGATTTTCACACTGCAGCATTCACATAATTGTGAGGTTCACAGAGGGTTTCTGAGAAAGAAAATATACAGAAAAAATGTGCATATTTAAAAATGTGCTTAATGGAAAATGCACAGAAGCACACTTTCGTCAATGGGGAAACATTGCATAAATTGAGTAAATTTAACAAATTAGGGAAAATGCACAAATTTCAGCACAAGGAGAAAACATAAGGTTTTGCAACAGGAAATGAAGCAAGGAAGAAGAAGATAAAAATGCAGACATGATTCAGATAAATCCAAGAAAACTGAGACTGAAAAATGTTCACTGCCATACTTCATGTGTTCATTGTGTTCAAAACCCTGGCAAAGGAAGCATTTATTATGCTTATGCTACTTTCTAGTTTCAACTTTTGTGAAACGAACATTGGAAAAGAAGCATACAAGCAAAAATAGAACCCCTCCCCCAAGAAAAGCTGTTACAGTTGTAGTGACTAGAAAGTTCATATTGGCCAGTAAAAAGCCATAAGATTTTCTAGTTTTTGAAGATGCTTAATGGTTGTTGAGTATATAAAGCCCTAGGGCCATTCCTTGGTTTCTTTTCTTTAACACGTACTGGACAACATTCTGGCTGATAAGCATACAGTTTATAGAAAAGTTACTTTTCTGAGTTTGGAAGTTCCAGAATTCTCCAAGCCAGTAGAGCTACTGGTCCTTTATTTTTTTATCTACCTACCCCAGGGCCCATCTACCAGTCTACTCTATCAGCCTACCTTTCAAGATAACATCTCTCCCTCTGGCCTCTGTTCTTTGGTTTGCATTAGCTGTGTCTCCACACATAAATTCTAGGTCATTGGCCATGTACCCTTTCCTCTTCTGATCAATACCCAATTCCAGGGGTATTTAATTTTTTACTGAATGTGTGTATATTTTTTTCCAAATGTGCAGATTTCTGTTCACATTTTTAATTGCACACATTGCTTGCTTGAATTCATTTTCTCCATGGGCTAAAGGCTCTTCAAACAGAGCAGACCTTTGTAATGTGCACATTTTTCAATGGACATTTGTGAAGTTCACAGTTTTTTTTGGGGGGGGGGGGCCCTCAGCCATCCATCAAGATATGTATATGCCAAAACTTAAATTATATCTGGCCCATGGACTATTTGGTTAGTGCAGACTATAAGCAGTATGCAAAACACTTCAACAGACCAGATTGCTCCTACACTCCTAGTTTGTCTTGTATCGTGGCTTATCTTCTGTCTTACCAATGAACACCAACTTCTTGCCCTGGTTTGTCTGCCCCTTTCCTATCTTTGCCAAAACTGGACATCAGCTGCAGTCTTTCAAGAAGCTAGGTCCCAACATTGACAGGCTGTCACCAAAATAAATCTTTTCATGGTCATGATTCCACACCATACATCCATGACATATAGAAACAACAATCATGTGAGTTGTTTGGATCACATTGTCAGTTCTCTTTTAATGTTTCTAGCCACAGTCGGAGTTGTAGCACTGGTGTTACCACAAATGTGGGTGACTCGGGGGTCCATCCATGATACCAGTGTCTCCATGTAACAGTGGGGAATTATTTAGCTCAAAGTGGGAGGCCTGTGAGAAGGGGGCAACCTAGCAAGATCCTCCACCAATGTTTATGGGGTCCAGTGCAGGGAAAAACAAGCCAAAGATTCAAAAAGTAAACTAGCTGTGTTTTATTAAGGGAATTCAATCACGCACACACAAGGTCCAAACACTCATGCACTTGCACAAGGCTGACTGAAGGAAAAGGAGGAAAGGTTGATAGTGAAATTTCAGGGAGTGGGTGATAATTACTGGACCAGAGAGCAGCAAAGGCTTGTGGCTTAGACTCACATGTAAGGACAGTACTTATTCAGAAATCAGAGTGACAATCTGGTGTTCAGCAAGCCAGATACTGTGAAGTAAATGGTCAAAATGGAGGGGGTTTTTTTACTCAAAATCTGCATGGATGGCAAGGGTGTTAATGACTCTCCAGTAGCACAAACAATGGAGTCCTAAGAGGGGACAATAGAGTCCAGGATGGGTTGATGGCTTTAGCATTAGTTGACAAAGAACCAAATGGTTGTCTGATAGATCAGTGTTTGAGGATGGGCTTGGGGAGAATGGGAGAGGTTGCAGGTAAATGGGAAAAGGATTTGAGACAATCAGTGGTTTGGTGTGAATCTCCCAGACACTATTGTCCATAGAAGGCAGGATCATTAAGCCTGGCAGCAGCCATCATCTCTGGAGTTTTCTAGTGATTGTCCTGAAAATGACTTGGCCACTTCCAGGAGGGCTCCTCTGACCTAGATTTCACAAAGCATGCATTCAGCTAGCCTCTTCCTTTTAACTAGCAGTCCATACAGCCATATCAAGGTATATTTTATATCAAAGCTGATTCATCCAATCAAATAATATTTCGCCAATTAAACCATATCAAATGTGGATGGTGTGTGGGCTGGTAACACTGGCATGAGAATCACCCAGTCCAGGCAATCTGTTGCTGATGTTACCATCTAGCTTAAAGTTTATGCTATGTGGAAAAGGTGCACATGGGTGGCAAGCTCAACAGTTTCCACACAAGAATATGAGAGTAGTGCTTGAAAGTAAACCTAAGAAGCCAATAACAAGAAAAATGACTGCTGGTACAACCCTATTATATCCATAAATTTTTGCATGAACAGGCCTTTCCATGCAGGTCCAGTTTTGACACTTTTTGCAGATTGATAAAAATACAGTTTTTCTGAAGCATTCACAAAACAGCTAAGTCAAGTTTTCATAAAGGCATTATCCACTTCAGAATTTTAAACTGCTGAAGTATACAGAAAAAGAGGAAGAGAGCAGTCTTGCATCTTCATGCATGTTGTTGGGCCTACATCTTATTATATATTAATCTAGGCTGGTGAGAAGTTATAGGCCTGTCATTTTAACATGTGTATCTGTTCCCACTTTACTGCTGCTTTGATACAGTGTCAGTGTGGGAGAGTCATCTTTTGGCACTAAAGCAGAAGTGGGCACATTTTTATGCCAGCTTTAATTAGCAAGGAGCGCTTCAGCTGAAACTGAGCTCTTGAACTTGAGTAAAAGATTCCAAAACAGTGTATTGTACCCCATAGCAGTTAACATTTATTAACCATTATTCCTGAGGGACCACTGATGATAGTACATCTGAAAGATTAAGGCTCCTACACAGTCATCCTTGGGAGCATATACAGATGCTAATCAGATCATGGGACAGCAAAGACTCTATGATATATGGAGAATGTTACAATTAACCTGATGACCAGTGGTGAGTTATCTAAGGCATGTTGAAAGAAGCACAATTAGTGTCCTGGAATTCTGCCACAAAGCTTATCTTTTTGGTGATGCATCCACAACTTTATTAAACAACGTCAATGAGGAAACAACCAGACCATGATCACCCTTAGTCATTCTGCAGTTTGAAAACCTCTCCTGGTTCAAGGTGGCAGGTAATTATGGTGATGATGATGATGATTTCAATTATCTCGTTCCTTTCTCCTTCTTTCTTTTAATGAAATATTAAAATTCATTAAAAGGCCATGCATCTGTAACTATAAAATTAGCATTAAAAGTAGGGATGGGCCAACCGAATCCTCAAATCCTCGAATCCTGGGTAAGGATTTGAGATTCCCGAATCCAAAACCCTGTGCCAAAATAGGCAAACCGAATCTTTCGAATCTGCCAACCTAATAGATTGTTGGAGACCGAGACGCCTGAAAACCAGGGAGACCGGGACTCATGAAAACCTGGGAGCCCAGGACACCTGAAAACCCAAGTGACCAGGAGAAAATCTGGGAGACCAGACATACAAGGGAAGATAGTAAGTAGATGAGTTTCTCCCTTGGAGTAATAATGGCCTTTGCTAACAATTTCAGAAATTACATCTAGGGTTGTATTCTAAGATATTTAAATTGAACATTTCATATTTAAGTTCAGTACTTTACTGGAAGCTACAGGCTTGAGATTTCAAGGACAGCTGAAACATTCCTTCGCATAGCTCCCTTGCAAAGCTCTTTCAGACACAATTCTGGGGTTTGGAGTTTTACAAGGTGTCATAGCCTTCTCTGCCAAAGTGTACTGGTGTATCATCGAACTACAAACCCCAGGATGCCAGAAGGAGCTATGCAAAGAAAAGCCAGTTTTGACCTGGATTATCTCTGGACTGTAGTATGTGGCCCTGTTTACACAGGCAGGAAAATGTAGGATTAACCCACATTTTCCTGCCTATGTAGAAAGGGCCTTCATGTCATTTTCAATCTGGGGAGATCCTGCGGCAAAACTAGGACAATGGTCCTGACCAGATTTCTTCAGATGGAGGTTTGCCTCTGCCTAGGCTTTTGCTAAGGCTGAGAGAGTGTGTCTTGCCCAAGGTTATCCTTCTTTCTCTTGCTTTTTACACTCTTTTTTAAAAAAAGGATTCAAAAGATTCGAGATTCATGAGATTCGTGGATTCCCAGAACCTTCCAGGGATTCAGATCCAGATTCAGATTTGGAAAATTCTGGATTTATCCCATCCCTAATTAAAAGTTGCAAATAACGGTTAAAGAAGTGAAATAGTATAGCTATTTCTTTGAAATTGGGGGGAAATAATTAGAAGTAACTATTATTTGTAATTAGTTACCCTTCGAGCAGAAACCTTCTGCTAAAGATTATTTACATGCAGTTCTGTCAGAAAATGAGACGGTAGGCCAGAATAAACAGGGGATCAATGTGGTAACCCTCTGCCTGTTATTAGCTAAGGCAGTCCAAAAGCATCTTCTGCAAGAGGATTGCAGTGGTGATGATGATGATGATGATGATGATGATGATGATGATGATGAGCCATCCATGTCTTCCATTACCATGATATTTCCACACTCTTTTAAAGTCAAACTTTTGTCCAGGTGTTCTTTGAAGAGTTGGCTACCTTAAAGTTCTGGCCAGCGAAAGTTTTTGTCACATGGGACAGACTCTTTCTGTAAGGCACTTCAAAGCAAAGATTCCAGGCATATCTAATGCTTTGTGATGTTGAAGATGAAAATAGTCGTCATAAGGTAAGACTCTTGTACAGAAGTGATGCCAGATTTTTGTTTTCTTGTGATACATTGATGTTGAAATGTCACCCATCAGCTAGAATGCATTGCCTCTGTTTTTGATGCACGTACTTTGTTTCACCTGCTGCAGTCTGGGTACAAAATGCCAAAGGTAGATTTCTGTCTGTGTACATTATCTGAAGATATAATACAGGATATTCACCCTACACCTCATCCCATAACCGTGGCAGCCTTGTTGACAGTCCTCAACACACCACCAGCCTTGAGCAAGATAATATTTCAGAACTCAATATTTAAAATAGACACAGCTCCAAAGAAGCAGGTAATGTTTTTTCCCACTTTTAGCACTGAAACTTTTTTTCTTTTAATGAGACTGTGATGAAGCCTGATGTTAATTCCTAAAGGGGAAACAATTGCAATTTGCACAAGGAAGCTCAGGGTGAGAAGAGTGCCTTACAAAATCACCAAGTATGAAATTCAGATTTTCCCACTGAGTTAAACATGACTTGACAATGCCAATGAACTTTTGAGGAAAAATGACAGACAAATTACAGCATGCTTTCACTAAGGCACATTGAAACTTCCATTTCTGAAAGGCATATTGTCAGTAATTGTAAATATTGATGGCTAACACAGAGTACTAGAACATCTCCCACTTGCTTTCCGTAGCACACACTACAGGCCCAGAACATTCTGATTCCAGGCATTCCAACATAAAATACAGCCTGTTTCAGGCAATATCTCATGCAATACAGCTCTTAGAAACAAACTGGTTTCCCCTGTTACTCTGGATGAATCGTTATTTTATTATATTAACATAAAACAAAGATCTATATTTTTGTTGTAATATTTGATTTTTCAAACTGTGAACTGCTTCTTGCTGCTGAAAACACGGTAAGCTGATAAAAAGGTATTTATTACAGATATTCTACCTTCCCTTGCTTTTCTCCAGTTTCAGAAAGGCTTATCCTTTAAAAGCCTTTAAATACCCTTAAATAATAATGATTTAAAACAAAAAGAGCAAGAGAATCTCAGTAAAATAAGTTAAACTCCATCATGTAAATAGTTCTTTAAAAAAATCTTTAAAAATCACCTCAAAAGGCTTAGGCAAATCACTACGACCTTTTGCTGGTTACTAAAATAGATATTGATAAGTGTCTTTGTGCGAGACTTCTTGGGAAGAACATTCTGGAAAATAGATGCCATATAAAGAATAGATAGCCAGTGTGATATAGTAGCTTGAGAACTGGACTAGGACTCTGAGACCAGGGATCAAACCCCTGCTCAACCATGTTAACCCACTGGGTGACTTTGGGCAAATCACACTCTCTCAGCCTCAGAGAAAGACAAAGGTAAACTCCGTCTGAAATCATGTCAAGAAAATCCTGTGAGAGGGTCAACATTAGTCAGAAATGATTTGAAGGCACACAACAACAACAATAACAAAGAGGCCATAGCTCAGTAGCAGAGAAAATGATCTGCACGCAGAAGATCCCAGGTTTAGTCCTCACCCCTCCATGTAGGGCTGGGAAAACTCCTGTATGGCCCTTGTCAGAGCTAGTATACCAGTTGGTGTAGACATTGTTGTGCTGGGTTAGATCTGGTACACAAGAAGTCAGCTTTATATATTTTAAAAAACCTGTTGCTTTGCATTCATACACTTACCTATGCATCTATATATCTATATATTATTTTACTATTTTATTTTATTTTAAACCTGTCTTTCTCCTGGTATGGGACCCAAGGTAGCTTATAACTTTAAACAAAGTACCAGCAAAATCTTATTAATATAAAAGTTAAAAATCAATAAAAGAAACGATTCTATTAAAGCCACTAAGCTAAAACATTTTACAACATATATAAACAGTGCAGAGAAGATAAAACTGCAGCAAACCCCATGTAAAGACCCTTCTCCCACAATGAGTTAAGAGCTGAAGGTCTATTTAAATAAAAAAAGATCTCTAGTTATAATGAGATTAAAATATGCTTTCTTGTAATTGTTGTTACTTATAGTCTGGTCAGCTTCAGTTTATAGCAACCCAAAAAGTGAAAGATCTTCAAAATCATTTCAGATTGCCTCATTGTAGGCTTTTCAAGGTAAAAGACTTCACCTTCACCTTTTAAGTTAGCTAACGTACCACTGCTTTTACCTCCAATAATATGCTACTTCAGTAATTTAATCTTATTTATCACATTTCATCCAGAGATAATGACACACTTAGATTAAGTTGAGAAGACTGGAGTCATTGGCCCATGATCATCTACTCAGTTTTGTTACTACATGTCCCATTTGTGAGCTGTTACTGAGGGACTCAACTTCATTGTTGTTTTTGACATTTTCTTTGCTCATCTTGATTCTAGAACCCCCATTTTGTACCAAATACCTGCTTAACCAGCCACTTATTATTAGGCAGGACAAGAAACTCAATATTTTCATTTGCTGATCTGTAATCCAGTTAAATCACATGGGTTCACCCACTCTGGTGTGCAGAAGTCTAGAACCTGAAAACACATCTCCAAATGTTGTGATATGCTTCTGACAAAAAATAAAATATATTTTAAAAATCCAAATTATTTCAATCAAAAAGATTAAATTCTGTAATATCATAGCTTTTACTTTTCTTTTTCGTCATAACTGTTTTGTCCAAGTTATTTTTTTTATTTGATTTTATCATTTTTTAACCAAATTTTTATTCCTTTTATATGTTATTCTCTATTTCATACATACAATATCAAATATATCACTTATAGCCAACCAACACTAACATTCATTATTCTTCAGATATACAATATCTCTGTATTCATTTAGTTCATTATCCCCTCCCCCCAAAAAAGGCAAAATGTTTGCCATTTACATTGGTATCATTCAACCGTTCTTGTTTTATATTAAATTTGCACTACAGTGGACTATCTACAATCATTTATTTTTTACTTAGTGTTAAATTAATTAATTCATCCTTTAAGTTCTCCTAAATCTAAAATCTTATCAACGTAGTATCTCCTTGTTGACTTTCACTACTCCTGGTCACAGTACTATCTCTTTAATTATATGTAAATATATATTCTCATATATTCTCTTATATATATGTGTGTGTGTGTGTGTGTGTGTGTGTGTGTGTGTGTGTCTTCTTTTCCTTTCTTCTCCCTGACTCTCCTGTTATATATAGTATTTAATATGTAAAATATGATACAATACATAAGTATATGTATCTGTTCATATGCATGTGTGTGTGTGTGTGTGTAGTGTCTTGTCTTTTTTTCCTTTTTTTCTCTTTTTCCTCCCCTGCCCAATACTTTACAGTCACTTTAGTTTTAATTCAAGAACACATTTTATTTTCTGTACTGTTTGATTCTATTATATAAATAAAAAAAATTTAATTGAAATATTTCTGACTTTTCAAAGTGCATCCTCGTTTGGTTATCATGGAGTTGGTAAAATACATTGACTGGCATCCAATCCAGCAGTTACAATATCATAGGCTTGACTTAAGATATAATAACTGCTGGCAATTCATGTTTGCTGCCATAAATGACCAAATGTTGAGTCAGATGTGGTTTCCCACTCCTGTCTCTTAGACTGATAGACTGAGAGTCATTGCCGCTTGTCATTTAATCTGGATTCTGTCTGGGTTTCCACTTTCACCTTCCGGTCACCTAGGTGACCTGTTTGTGATAGTAGTTGAAACCACATTGGCAGTTAATTAATATCAACAATGCACTCAAGCATTCTTAAGTCTTGGGATTTCAAGTTATTTATATGGGTTAATAGGCAGGCTCTTTGGTAATCTTTTAGTCTATTTATTATCTGCTATCATAGATGTACAAACATATACATTCCCTCTGGGGAGAAACACAGTCATGTCAAGTCTAGACACCGAACTTTCAACACATTACATTATATTGCGGATAAAGCATCATATATTCATTATATTACATCATGGTAAATTAAGATGTGATCGAGATGTAATAGATGCAGTTAAGATTGACTCTCTGTATCTCTTTAACAGACTCTTTAATAGCTAACCATAGAGGAACATTACCATCTAAACCAATATAACTTAGTATTTATCTGTTTACGTACATATTCGCGACTGTTCAGGAACTACACATCTCTAAATACATATCTTTGAACACACAAACATCCAAGGAGTTGATATTCTTGAGCATCGCTATATCTTGGCAACATCCATTACAATCATAATGGGACACATATCTATTTTAGCATAGCCTAAATATTTCTTACCAGTACCATCTTTCAGCATGTCTTTTAGCAGTCTATTAGTCTATCTAGAACATAATTAGTTTTGGCAGTGTATTAGTCTGTCCGCATTATAGCATTCTCTACAGACGATACAGATTGCAAAAGTCTAATTTCTAGCTCTTCCTTGGCTCCTTTTGTTCACTTCTTGGCCTCACCCAGGCTATCCAATGTCCGGTCAAAACAGATCAAAACAAAGATGCTGAGTAATATGTTGTTTATGATATCCAATCAAAATAAAGATCTTTAGGTATGACTTCAGTACAGTTGGAGTTTTTGGCTGCCAGCCATTCTGATTCCATCAGCTATTACATCTGCTGGGAGGTTATTCCCAGTTATATCTGCTTACATCTCAGTGTTTCCAGAAGGGCCAACATTCCCATCCCTTGTCTTGTTTACATGCAAGTAGGCATTTTGCCCAGACTTAAGATGCTGCTAAGTTTGCAATAATACATACACATTCTAATGCATCTAGCCTGCTGCATTATATCTTATATCCTATATGGTACAATCTATGGGCATTTCATTGATATATTCCCAGACCTCAAGGCTGGCAATCAGATAAATCTGGCTGTAACAATGTGACCTCAAAAATCTTTATTTGCAGCCTGACAGCACCCCAAATGAAGCATTTCAGAGATGTTGGAGGTCGGGGCAGTGGGAAATGAGGTCTACATCACAATCTTAGTTGTGAGGTGCCTTGAGAGAAGCAGTTATGGTATGATCCCAAGCGTTTTTTTTCCCCCAGCTGCCTGTTTCCAAGGCACCCTAACTGGGAGCATGCTGCCAGCATCACTTCCAAGTGCTCTGACCTCCAGCATCTTGGAAACGCTTCAGTCAAGGTGCTACCAAGCTGTCTGGTAGCGTTATCAGTTGTAATTGTGACAAAGCACCATCACTGTAGCTACAATTACAATACAAGATCTTGACCATTGTTGTTAACAGCCATTATGGACTGGAAAGTCCACCTAGTGCTTATGAAGGAAAGCCATGATGAAGATCAAACAAAATAAAACAAACTTTAATAAGTGGCCAAACAGCAGCTCTCTCTTCTTCATGCAGTCATGTAGTAGCTGCACTTGTTTTGGTTGCTTCACCCTGCTGTAGAGATGGAAATTGTGATGAACTGTAGTTATCCATCCCCATGTTCTAATTGAAAAAACACAGATTAAAACAAAATCTGCTTACTGCAAGACGGTGAGATTTTGTTTTTGCTGGTGATGGTCTTAAAACAGAATTTGTGCATTTACAGGCCTGTTTTTTGTGCAATTCAAAAATTGTGCTAAATTTACAAGAATGTCTGTTTTGTTGCATGGAAGGAAGTGAATTGATCACATCTCTGTAAATAATCAGCCTGCCTGCTTTTGCTTGTTTTATTTGTCTTCATATTTGTGTCTGTATGCCTAGTTTTACTAGAGATATTTTGTTCAAATTGGGCAAAAATTTCCCTTATGCATACACACACGCGCGCGCGCACACGCACACACGAACACTTATTATCTCACTCTTGCACTGGTGGTGACATTTCCTCTATGGGCTTGAACCTCCTCAAGAGGTTGTCTCATATTGTTGGCACAGCCCATCTCAGTCATAAATGACAAGTTAACAAAGTCATTCCTGTTGTGCTGAGCTGAAGTGTGACCTAACAATGCGTACCCCTTTGTTTGCAGGGGACAGAAGACAGAACTTGCAAATGGTTTTCTTAAAAGGAAAGTACTTTCTTCCACCATTAATATGAAATAGCAACTGGTGGCTTACATGTTAGTGGGGAGATAAATATGCTCTGGCTTTTAGTCTGAACTTTAGGGAAGCTGTCTAAAATGCTGTTACTGCCCTGGCTAGCCCGAGCTTTGGGGATATAAAAAGATATCTCTTGATATCAATAATTCGGCCTCACATACCCATTCCCTTCCACGTGCTTGCGAGGCCCCCGGACAAGCACACATACAGGCTCAGCCGATAATCGCCGTAATATTCCAATACAATACAGGCAGGCCAGAAACAGCCGACTCGCCGCTTTAGGAGACCTCAAGGCAAGAACCTTCATTAGGTATGCGTGCAGCTTTCAAAAGATCCTCTGCCCCACGCTGGCAGCTTGATGATCTGACTATACAACGCTCAAGTACTCCGCATTTGCATACCGGCTATCCTATTGACAATTTGGCTATAACTCAATCATTCAAATTCTGACCTTTCGGAGGCTTTGTCTCCAGCCCCAAATTCATTGTTTTCCTCAAGTCCGAACTAGCCTGCGGTCACAATTCTCCTTATAAAAACCCCTGACTTCGAGCGCTTCCTTGGATCGCTCTTGGCTTCCATCCCGCCTTGCTGTCGCTTTGTTCAGTGAGCCTTCCCTTCAGCCCCACACGCTGAGATCCACGCTCCCCAGCTTCTCCGCTTCCAACCTGGCTTCAGGACAGGTGAAGTATCACCCAAACCAACAACTCCTCTAAAAACCCCTCTATCCCACTCCAACCTTTATTTCTTTAGTTATCTTGTGTGAGTGTGCCGCATACACTGTTTGATTGTGTTTTTAATAAAACCACATTTATTATTTCAACTCCTGTGTGCTCCTTGACTCAGCCTGACCCCGTAGACATAGGGTTCAAGATCCTGCTAAGCTACCCTGCCTCTCGTAATGCTAAAGCAGTGCTCAGAGCTAATCTTCCCCACCTATTGTTGAGCACATTTTGGTGTCCCTCACGGGAACCCCAGTAAACAGGGTAACAATGCTGAACCTATTTAGCACCTTGTATTTTTTTTAATGCTTGGACTAAAACCTGAGTGGATTTGCCACCCACCGGCATGGAAGCCATAAGCCACCAGGGTTAATATCTGAATAACAGCTTTAGTAGTCCTGATATCTTGTCCACCTGACCAATTCCTGGATCACCACATACGTTTTAGAAAGTTTGCAAGCCAAACTGCTGTTCAAGCCAAAGGAAGAGCCTCCAGTACTTCTGTCCCTTTAAAATATCTCCTGTCACTTCTGGTTCATGCTGACTTGATGAAGTTGAAAGAGAAGTTCCACCTCCCACTGGGAGGCTTTCTAGCCATGATTTCATGCATTGTGATCACACACATCTTTAGAAACGTACACACACATACATATTTGCTGTTGTGACTGTGGGCACTGGCATTTAAGCAGCATTTCTAAGAAGCAACATCAACCTGACTTGCTACAGCTGCACGCCAATAATGCTCAGACTTTAAAGAGGTCTGTGCATTGGCGACATTGTGTGACATTTTGTCCGCTGATATCAATTTTACCAAAAAAAAAAAATCGCACTGGTGGAATATCATTTTGCACTGTTGTAATGTCAAGGACTGGAATATTAAAGGACTACTAGATCGTAAGGTTGTCTCCAAAAGATTAGTTTGACCTCATTGTCAGAATTATGTTGCAAGACCTCATTTCAGTTTAGTTTAAGCCAGCTTATTTATCTGTTTGGACAACATTAGCCTTGCACAGTCTCTGGCAATTGGTAGCTACATAGCTACTGCTGGCTCCCAGGCAGACTGGACTTAAGTGAAGGCATCATCTTCTCCATTTGTGCCCTGTCCTTGTAATTACAGCCAATCCTCTGTACCGGCCTCTCTCTCTCACCCTTTGGCCCCAGAAAATGTTGATCCAAGCATCTAATGATCAGTCCTGCAAGGGAGATGCATGCCAGGAAGACATTATTAACCCTGTTAGCAAACCAATTAAATATCCAAAACCCATGGAGATCTTGAAGTTAACAAATACAGTTTGAGAGATGAAGAGTCAGAACAAACAAACTGCAGCAGCTGGTGGCTTCCATGCCAGCAATGAATCTGTTCTGGGTTTTAGTCGGAATTTAAAGGAGTTGTTCAAGGTTCTGGACCCTATCGCCAAAACAGCTCAGACTTTAAAGTTCAGAGTAAAATGAAGAGTAGATTCTGTACTCACATGGAAACCATCACTTACCATCTATACATAGGTAGTGCCCCTGTTTTCCAGGATTGTCACAAACTCTTTCTTTCTTTCTTTCTTTCTTTCTTTCTTTCTTTCTTATTCCATTATATTTCTTTCACAGGTTAGAACACTGTCCAAAATACCATTTTCTACCCTACAAAATCATCAATACTCTGATTTCTTCAAGGAGTGCCCTTCTCTTGTTCCATCCCCCTACAAGATATCTTTAGAAAGAAGGCACAAAAGAGACCTTCTCAGTTGCTGCTCCCAGGTTGTGCTAGGCAACAACCTTTGTATTCAAGCAACTGGCTGGTTCTGAAAAGCAGCTTTTAGCAAATGAGTGGTTACTCTTTGTCTAAATACTTATTTTATTTATTTAATGTATACCCCACCTTTCTCCCAGTGGAGGTCTAAAAATGGCTCACAAGCTAAAAGAATGCACAGGGTTTTGTTTTGTTTTTTAAAAACTCTGCTAGTATAAAAGCTTTTAAGAAAAAAGTAAGCGGCAGTTCTGTTAAAAAGACAAGGTTAAAATAGTTTAAAACATATTTATAACAGTAAAAAGGACAGCACACCCCATTAAAAAACCCTTCTATTGTTGTGATGTGTCCTTTCCAACTCAAGGCAATCCTAAGGGGAACCTATTGTGAGGTTTTCTGGGGCTGAGAGTATGTGATGCACCCAAGGTCATCCAGTGGGTTTCCAGGACCAAATAGGGAATCAAACCCCGGTCTCCAGGGCCATAGTCCAATGTGCAAACCACTATATCACACTGGCTCTCATTCACTGGCTTGCCTACCAGTGAAAAGAGAACAGAGAAGGGGTCAACAGAACCTCATCCTGGGAGTAGCCACTGAGAAGTCACTAAGCAACATACTTGTCGATAACTTTTAATTGTGCTTTAATATGATAATTCATTGAATTGTGTTTTTATATTATAAATTTTTGTGGTTTTAGATCTACCTCTTTTTAATCTTCTTATGAGACACCTTGAGTTTCAGTTTTAGAAGAAGGTTGAATATGAATCAATCAATCAATCAATCAATGAGACACAGAACTCTATACTGGATATAACAAGACGGAGCCGCCCCTCCACACAAAAAGGCTGGCATTCCTAAAGGCAGAAATTATGTCAGTAATAACAGCAATTGTGCTATAAGAGTTCTGTAGTTGCTGCTATGTGCATAGTTTAAATGCTGTGGGCACAATCGTTCCTCACAGAAGAAAGGTGGAAGCAGGATTGTACTTGCTAGACTTGACCTCTTTGTGCTCTTCCAATGTTTGGAATGGAGTTTGTATGCTGAAAGAATGCACGATCCCTGATTGCATGAGTCCTGATTCAAACTTTGGAAAAGTAAACTTTGGACTACATCTCCCACAATCTCCATGGCCACATTCTGGAAAGTGCAGTCCATAAAAGAAAGACTTTTCTAGGCTTTGGATTTCTTCTATAGTTAGTATGTATTTGTGGAGGATGGAAACAGAAATGGACAAAACTGCTTTTTTCCTACATGTGAAGACTTTAAAAGACTTTAAATCTCAAGGTTTTTCTCTCTTTTTTTTTGCCTCCCATTTATAATGTAATAAGTGAATTTGGGAAAGTTCTTATCTAAAATGAACTGAACAAAATTCTCAACCATCCAATTCACCACATCCAGCTACTGCCAGCATAAAAAGGACCATGTTGTACCTGCCTAGCATGTTGAAGATGTTTGTGCTGGTCATACAGGGTGGAAGACTGCTGGTACATTGATTCAGCACAACAGACATTGTGGAATAAACAGGGATCCAAACGTAGAATTTTAAGAGCCAAGTACTCAAGGCTTTCTGGCTGGATACTAATTTACAAACATACACATTGAACCTAAATAGAGTTTTACAGCTGAAATGCTTTAACACACAGCTGTATTCCACTATCCCTACATTCTCTAAGGAGACAAGTCTCTATGAAGACAGCCTGGAAAAATACATTCAGACTTACACTGTCCTTTGTAATAATATTATTTTTGTGTTACCCAGAGGGTAATGGCCTCCTTAATGTTAACACACAAACATTTCAAAATATTGTCATAACTACACCATTTACTTATAATTCAAAATTTTACTTGCTAGGGATACTTTTTAGCCATTTGAGGCCATTCACATCCCCTGTGGGCTTGTTTGTTTGCTTCCCTTATTTTTCGAGAAAAGGAAACCAAAACAAAACAAAACATGGAGCACCCACTGAATGTTCCCTCCCAATGCACCTCTCTGCCAAATCTGCTGCCCCCTGCCAAAAACTAACCTTCTTCCTCCACCTTTAAAACTAAGGCTTTTTTTCCTTTCTGTCTGCAAACTCTATAGAGCTATGGTTCTACAGGCTCCTGGGTAGAAGCAATTGCAAAGCACACAAGTGACTTGTTTACACTTGTGTTAGCACTTCTATTTTCCAGAGGCTTCCTGGAGTGCTAATACAAGCTACAAACTAGCTTGTATGCCGTAAGAAACGAAAGGGAGGTTTCAAGGAAAAGAAGTGGAGGCAAAAACAAGGTCTTTTTTTGAATGCTAGGAATGTTTTTGCAGCAGAATTGAAGGGGCTGCTAGGGTGCACACGGCCTTTAAAAAAAATGTACAGATCGAACTTGTACCAATCCCTCAAGAAATACAAATAGTAGCTGGAATCCTTTGGGGAGTTATGAATGCATAAGCATTATAGATATGATGCTAGATAGCGAACCTCGTCCCAATTCCCACTTAACCAGCAGCAGCCACAGCAGTCGACAGAGATCCATTCTCCTAGCAATTGAGAAGCAGCTAAGTGATGTTCCCTTTTATTCAGTTACCCAGTAGTAAGTAGAATTAAACGGTCCTTACTTCAGCCATTTCACCACTAGACTGTTATGGTGCTATTATTTCAATTTCAACATCCTACGGAATCCTCAAAGGCCCCTCCCTAAACAGCAAACCCCAGGATTCCTTAGGAAGTTGAAAGTGGAATGATAGCGCTATAACAGTCTAGTGCAGAAATAGCTTTCATTACAGCTCTTCCACACAATTGGTGATGCTCTATGTAGGAATGCTAAAGGTATTATGCTGTAGAACAGTGGTTCTCAGCCTTTTTTCACTTGCATACACCTTGGCATCCCATTTCCATAAATTATATTTTTCATATTAGCACAATTTTTGTAACTGATATAGCTGTTATTTCAAATTCATGCGTTCCAACTGCAAATGAATAGCCCAATAATGGGATTAAAAAGCAATAGAATAATACAGTGAACAGACACTGTATATACATTTACATTTTAAACTCAAAAGATACAAAAAAAAACAAGTAAATACAAGTAAACTCTGGGTGATTGGTCACTACCCACATTATGTTTCACCCTTTTTTTACAATGTCAATTTTGAACCACTGATCCATACCTGATAATGCACAAATTAAAAAATTGATTTAAAACTTAAAATGATGACAAAGAGAAGAGAGATAGAGAAGACCCAGAAGAACTCACTCATTGAATACTGCTCACAGGACTGATTGAGATGTCCACTTACATATATCCCAGTAAGACACTCGCATATTTGCAAAGTGGAGGAGAGTGAAAGCTGAGCCTGTGAGGGGCCTGCCACTGAGCATGCACACTATAGTGGCATGTTTGCCACGCATTGCTTAGGGAGAGACTCTCTGCTATTCACCAAACTAACAAAGTGAGTGAACAGGGCTTTTTCTCGAGGTTAAATAATGAAGGAAATCCACTCCACCATTCGTCATGATGTTCAATTAATTTCACAACTTTGACTTGCATCTTTTCTTACACTGCTGATGTATGTTCTTTGTTCTGCCATTATTCAATTTTTTTCATTTTCTTTCTTTTTTTTTTTTTTGTACCTATAAATGTCCTGGTAAGTACTGCTGGGGGTATGTTTACCCCACATTGAGAATCATTGCTGTAGGATTTACTGGAAGGGGGAATCAAAGTTCAAGAAGGTCCATCAATTTAGCTGCAGGGGTGGAGGATCGGTGATCCACATCACTGCTCTTTTGTCAGTACAGGTACAACAATTACTATTTTGTTTAAACTGAAGGTTTCCCCCACATCTCCTTTGGAAATATATACACATACGCAGACATCCGATTCTGCCAGGCCTCGGCAGTCATTATGCCTATTTCTGCAAGGTAACGATTTTTTATGGTCAAGGTTGCTGCAGGATTATTACAAAGCATAGTTTTATTTTAATATCTGCCACACCACTGCACAGCATCCCTTGCATTTCTGCGTGTTGGTTATCTCCCGAGAGATAAATAGCCAGTGTTGCCTAACATGGAGTGACCCCACTAGCTCTGTTGCAAAACAAACATGAATAGATGGTATCTGCATTGACCTAGTAACACAGCCATGTGCTTCAGGCACAGAAGTTGTGGCTTCTTAATTCCAGAAAGAAAAGAAAAAGAACAGTTTCACTGCACAGCTAAAAGAGGAGGGAGAATATGTGTTAAACGAAGCTGCACAAAGTCACAGCACAAAAGAAGTCGAGTGCCCCCTACTGCTTTTGCAAAGGAACAGCACCACAAACATAGGGAAGAGATGGAAAATGGCTGAGTTAATGAGCCCAGATAACTTTGAGGTATTTGGACTGAAGTTCACTGTCATTTCAAAAGATTCAAAAAGGGTTTGTCTAAGTTCAGAAACATGGACTGTTATAGATACTCAGCGACCTGTATATTTCTGTAGTGCATTTCTAGTGTTCATTGTGCTTCATACACAGAATGTAAATCAAGTTGTTTTTATTGTTCTAATTTGACATAGGAGGAGGACCAGCTAGCTGAAACAAATTTTTTTCAGTGTGGAGTGCTCTTGTTCAGGGTTTCAGCCAGCTGGCCAACTAGTTGTACCCTTTCCCATGACACTCGCTTCCATTCCTTTGCACCCTGATTTTCCATTTTGTTTTGTAATTCTCTCAATATTCACTTAACATTCTGAATCCATGCTGTTTAGACCTCAGTTGCCCATTTTGTGATCCCTCCTCCAATTTATTTGCAGTACTTCTGCAAAATATGGAATAAAACTCAACAAAAAAAATCCTCCCTATTATTATATGTACAATATGAATGAAATGAAAGTTGTGGTAAGATGTGTAAGCTCTGCATGAAACTGAAATTGCAGGAATTGGTTCCATTTCAGAAAACCAATTAAGTAAGAACACATATACTCAAAGGCAGAGGTAAATGACAACAATTTCACGAGCCACCTTAGAAAAACTAGTTGTTGGACTTCATCTTTATCCAGTATAGTAGTATCCAACAGTGTGATGTTTCCTGAGTCTTGGGATCCAAATCTTAATTTGGCTCAACTTTGTGCAGAAAACAAATATAAGCAAAACAAAACTCATTTAAGCATATCAGAATTGCTTTTTATTGCTCAGTACTGAGGACATTTTCAAGGCTATGCATTTCTGTAAAGGTAAAATATTAATAGGCTATTTCTGCACTACACTGTTAGAGTGCTATTATTCTACTTTCAACCTCCTGTGGAATTCTGGGGTTTGTTGTTTACTGAGGCCAAAGAGTTCTCTGACTGAGAATTCTATAGGCCCCTCCCTAAACTACAAACCCCAGGATTCCATAGGATGTTGAAAGTGGAATGATAGCACTATAGTAGTGTAGTGCAGAAATGGCCATAGGCTCAGTTGGTCATAGACATTCATGTTGCTTTACTGTATGGACTATTAAAATTTGGCAGCCAGGGTTGTTTGTGTCATTTTGATCTATCAGAGTCTCCTTTTGTACATATCTTAGCCACACAAAGAGAAAAGATGCTAGTACTGTACAGAAAATTACACAAATTGTGGGAAATAATGACACCCTCCCTCCCAAAAGAATTCCAGCCCTATTTGGTGATTTGCTCTTGCACAGGAGATGAGAAGTATTACATTGGCTGGAAAATTCTGAAGAAATTGTCATATGATGCTGAGATGGCTTGTCTCAATCTCAACAACTGAGAGATCCTTGTTCTTACCCCTAAACCTGACACTCTAACCTAAATACTCTAAACACATCAGAGCTCATTTGATTTTGGAAGCTAAGCAAAACCAGCTCTGGTTAGAACTTGGATGGGATACTGCCACTGAATACTAGGTGCTGTAGGCTAATTTCAGAGGAAGGAACTGGTAAAATCAGCTCCAAGGATTTCTTGCCTAAGACAACCCCAGGAAATTCGTGGGGTCTCCGTAAGTCAACAAGCAACTTGAATGTACATACACATATTCCTGACATGGGACATGTAGTTATGCCAGTGAGACAACCATTATTTACTTTCTGTTTCTCTTTAATGAGAGAAGTAGACAGAGGAGAATGAAGGAAAAGGCCAAATTCCTTTGAGCACACAGTGTCATGGTTGACATGATTTTTCAAGTGCTTAATCCCTGCCATGATATACTGCATCCAAAAAACTTTCAACTTCTGTACAGTCATTAGAAAGGGTAGGTCGCCTCCTCTCTCTCTCCGCCCACACTCATATCTAACCCTGCTTAAGAGGTAAGAAAAATGCCACATGTATTGAAAACAATAACATTAGCATCCTACATCAAATCTGCAATTATGACAAAAAGGTTAAAGTCTCCTGGTATCAGTTAAACTGAGAGATGATAACCTGCCAGAGACTGCCAGCCTGTTTCATTGCTTATAATACAGATTTACACCAGGCCTGTGGCAGCCAAACCCTCTTGTCCCACATCGTAATACTAGCAAAGATTTATTAAGACACTGGTGAAATCCTGCTAGACTAGATTCTGTAATTAACTTTGGGAATTACTAAAAGCACAACTCAAATGAGGGATGAAATTTTTAGCCCCTCTAATCCTAGTTTCCCACAGTATTTCCCTGCTAGCCAGTACTTATCCCCAATGGTATTCCTCAACCATTCATCCTCCTCAGAACACAATTCTGCTCTGCCTATCCCTGTCATCATACCACCAAGCTTTGCCATAGTGCTATCAGATTGAATTGGGGTGTGGCAGTGACATGTATTCTCACTGTCCAAATTTGGCCATGACAGTCCTGATTAATCCTCTCTCATCCCACTTTGTCAGCTGCTACTAAAAGGCCTGAGTTTCTCTCTCCTCTTCCTACCTTAACCACTCTGATGGTGTTTGGCCACATGTATCCTAGTTTCCATCTGTGAAATGGTGGAAGGTATGCAGTAGGGTCAGAAGAATTACAGTTTCCTTTAAAAACCAGACATAATGTACATATATGCCTTCTTTTTAAGCAGTCATGCTTTGGAGAGGTGGTGCAATGCCAAATTCAGCAGTGGGGAAGGGCTGTATTTTATCTATGGGAGCCATTCCGCCACCTCCCATTGAACTGAAAGCTTTGGTCACAGGGTCTAAAGCAGCCATGGGAGATGTAGCTGTTCCTGTAAAGCAAGTGAAGCAATTGCAATTCCAGCAATTTTTGGCACCCCTGTATTTTCCATGGTCTCACAACTGAGCCCCAGCAGGCTGACAATCAACATATCAAAATGATGGAGAGATAAGGAAAGGAAAGGAAAGCCCATCCCCTCTCTTTTCCTTCTTTGGTGCTACTTCCTCCCTGTCCATACAACCTCTTTTGGATCAAAGCCATGTGAAATATACTCTTTGCATCCTCCTAGTTATAAAGATAATGTATCTACCTATTTTTAATTTTCAGACAAATCCCTGAATATTAGAATATGAAGTGTGAAGATATGTGTTCTTTTTAACTACACATTCTAATTACACTACGACACTGACTTTTTTTTCCTTTTTAAGAATATTTTAGACTTCAGAAAACTAGGCACCTTGTCATATTGTCAAAATGTGCTGTCTCTTTAACTGTTGCCTGCTTGACCAAGAGGGAAATATTGTATAACCAGAGTTATCCTAAAATGGCGCTTTATGTGGCTTCAGCACTAGAGTTCCAAAATTAGGAGTGGATCAGTAAGTCCCCTGGAGATGTTTTTTTTTTTTTTTTTAAAGGTAGATAGAAAAATTGAAACTATATGGCACCATGTTACAATGGGACCGTCGTCATTCGTTTTAACCTAGTTTCAAAGAGATTGGGTTGAATGACCTTTCCTGAGTCTCTCTGTTCCCCTGGCTTTTTTGTAATGTGAAGAGCTCTTGAAGAAGAACTGAATGAGGAAGAAATAGGTTGCCTTTTGCCCTTTTTACTGGGGGAGCAATTCAAGGGTTTTGTGCTTCTTTAAGATTTAGGATAGAAGTTGAAGAGTCGGTCATTACTCAAATGAAAAATAATCGTATTACCGACATGAATCTTCATCTTCTGTGGACAAAAGCTAACCAAACCTGGATAGAAGCAGAAAATATTTTCTCTTGCCCCCTCAAGAGACTCTGTTATTGCCTATAACAAGATTTTTAGTCTTCTCTAAGGCTGCTGTTACTGGTATAATGACAGAAAAAGAGAATGGTGGTAGGGGCAGCATTAAAGGGAGCTGGCATGGTTGGGGAAGGTGGCAGTTACCAATATGATTATTACTGAAGAACAGAGTTGCCAGCTGACTATAGTAAAACCAGGGTGTCCTGTTCTTGGGCAGTTAACAAGCACTTGAAGAAATAAGTACTGTATCAGCAATTTTCAAGACATGTAGATATGCAAACCATCACAGGTCAAATTTATTTATTTATTGACATTATATATGATCTCACTGTAACCTTCCACAGCAGTTTACAATAAAAAACCAGTAAAAACACAAAATCCATTTCCACTAATATAATATCTTTTAAAACATGATTTTCACACGCACATACATACACACAGACACACACACATAAATCAATGTGCATGTCCTGCTAATATATATATTTCTGTATTTCTTGATTGGTAAACTGCCTTGCAAAATTTGAAGAAGTGTGACTACTACCCAATGAAAACTGTGCTTGCATATAGGCTGGGGGAGTTTGCATTGGGACACTTGCATGAAAAGCACTAAATATAACTCATTTTATCCATGCTTAATCTGGTGAGCTATACCAGTGTAGGCATTCAAATATTCCTGTACAAAGTGTGAATTAAAAGACATAGCCATGTTCAGTATGCAAAAGGATCTTGTAGAACTTTTGAGACTGAGAGAACAAAGTTACAAAGTATAAACTGGGTAAGTTTGTATTAAAATAAGAACCAAACAATTTTTCCCCATTCCTCCAAATAATTCACATAACTCATTTCTTAAACATTTGATCTAGTCAGCTACTGAATAGGGTTATATTCTCATCCCCCTGTCAAATAATCTGTTCATGTATCAGGTTCTTCAAAAGAAAACTGCTCTCCTGTATTTTCAAGAGTGGTACAGAAGACAACAGTGTGGTGTAGTGGTTCGAATGTTGCACTCTGGGAGGAAAGGGTTCAAATCCCCAATCAGCCATGTAAACCCATTGAGTAGGGCAATGGTAAACCCCATCTGAACTCTTGCTAAGAAACCCCCATGATAGGTTCACTTTAGCATTGCCATAAGTTGTAAATGACTTCAAGGACGCAACAAGTTGAATGGGCAATTCTAGCATTCTACGCCTACCTCACAAGTTTATTATGCAGGAGAAAAAAAACAAACAGGTGCCCTTTCTCCATATCTGCCGCTATAATATCTGTGGAAGCAGGGCTGGGAACAAATGCGATAGTGATGATGTTGCTTGGAAAAACAAGCCATGAAAAGAACATAGTATAATTAGGGAATAGTAGTCAAACCATTGAGTGAGACAGGACCATCCTTCTTTGAAAGTGGGAAGGAAGAGACAACCTCAGGCAGAAGGTTGTAGATTTTGTAAAAGGCAGCAAATTTTTAGCTATTGGCAGGCATCCTGTATAGCACAGCATAGCACAATATTTCTGCATGTGGAATTATACAACAGCTGGTCATTCAGCCCCCCTTGGACTTACCATTCAGATGCTGCAGCCCCTCTGTTACCATACCATACACCCCGACTATGCAGGATGTGCTATTTTCATAAATGGACACATATCATGGCTGAAGCACAGGTCAGGATGACTTCAGACATAATAAACTCAAGAGAGAATTAGGCAGAAAACCCAGTGCTAACAGGCTTGGGATAATCCTTTCAAAAACTGTAAGTTGCAAGCACTCCTGTAAAGAATAGAAGGAAGAAGTGCCCAAGTGAGGCAATCAGGACCCCTACTGTGAGCATATCCTACCAAGATCTTTCTCATTCGCAGTACCTGGCCAAAACATTATGAGATTGTCAGGATTTCCATCACCGTTTTGTCACCTAAAGTTAAGTCAATCAGGCCATCCTGGACTCCTTTGTCAGTTTTGTGGGAAAGTCATTACAGCTTTGTCTATACACCCGCATTCAAGGCAGGAAACAGTACAAATAATTGAGCTCAATCTCCAGTAATTTGTAGTAAGTGGCACCCAGATCTCTGTTCCTCTTGTGCTACCCTCAGACTTGCAGTTTGAGCCACTCTGAGCTTCAACCTTCTGCTTCAGGATTTATAACTATCACCCATTCCACCCAATTTCTTTCTATTCAACCTTTTTGCCTCATTTTCTGATAGCTTTCAATGGCTCTTGTGAGTGTCTGATTTCTTTTGTGTTTGCTAATTCCCAATAAAAGTCTCTTTTAACTTTCGTCTGGAGTCCTCTCTACAGTTAGTACTGGTGTACACAGATGAAAAGATCCTGCTGTTACCCTCCTCTCACAAGCCTCCTTTGAGCTATAATCCCCCAAATTCCAAGGAGACACTAGCATTGCAGGTGGACCCCAAAGCCCCCCACCTTTTAGGATAACACCTCCAGATCCATTCCATGGCTGTTGGAGAGCATGGGAGGGGAATAAGAAAAGGATTTGGCTATGGTGATTTCACCATCAGTGGAGATCTGCTGATATTATCCAGAGTTCTCAGTGGATTATGTAATCAAAATTATGTAATCATACATGTCTGACTATGGGAACATATTCAGGTAGTTTTGGAATATTCTTCACTTTCAGTCACAGAATGATTATGGCAGGGAGGCTGCAGCTGCTCAATTCAAGGACTTTGGTCATTGTGGAGGAGGAAGGGAATACCAACCTTCACAATGATTAAAAAAAAAAAGTATGCAAAGGTATAAGGTGGACTTATTCCAGTGTATGCCAGTAACAAGATACCAGCCATTGTATACTTACTGCTAGGAATGGGACCATTTGTTTGTGGGAATTTCTGCCTTATGTACAACAAGATTTTCACTGACTTCAGTCATTCTACCCTTAACTTGGATGAGTTGAAATACCATTTATTATTCCATCTGAGGCAGCAAAATGTCTTGGGATGGTGCTGGAATGTGGGAAATGATATCTCGCTTTTAGCCAGGTGAGGAAGGTATGACTACTGTATTGAATATAAATGAATGCTATAAATATTTTGAGAATGTTCCGTTCAGGGTAATATTTTAATTCCTGGTGGTGAGAGATCTGACACATCTCTGAGCATGCCTAAAAGTCTGTGTTAATCATATAATAATGATTTGATCAGTGAGAGCACATTTCTTGCCACCAGCTTTTCTGAAATATCACCCTTATGGTACTTTGCTGCATAAGCTTGTAGGATTTAAAATTTTCCGTGGAGAATAGCATATTTTTTTGACTATTTCAAAGAGGACCATTTTGGGAAGATGATGGTATCAACTGCCTAAAAATAGAACTTTCGTGCAATAAAGTCATCAAATGAATTGGGTGTTTCTTTTCTTTTTTTTTCCTGAGCTCACCACAGCATATTTTGTCCAAGTCAATAAAAATTGTTTGTTTGTTGTCCAACAATAATCATAGTTCCTGAAGATGCTGACATGGGTGAAAAGGGTTGATAAAGTGGAATGCAGAGTCAACTATGAAATTATCTAGTAGAAAAAGGTTAAGCAGTCTCTCTCATTTGCCATGGCTCAATTGCAAAACAACACCTTTTACAATAGGAAAAGAAAAAGCAGTAATTTGGTAGTGTGGGTTGTCCAGAACATAAAGGTCCAGTTTCCAGCTAGATATCCACACTTGCTACAGAATGAGATAGGGATAGGGTAGCAGAATCACGATACATAGGACTATGCCACTTCAGATTTGCAGGTGGTATTCACATTTCTAATGTTTCCCTATGTTCAGCAACAACTGCTTTGCAAACAGGAAACCAGTACTGTAAGAAGTCTAAATTTTTTCTCATTGCTTTGCTATGCTTTGCTTTGCTTTTCTTCTACTATAGAGGTACTGATTGGAATCCTATTAGTTGCATATACAAGCTTCAGTCCCCCTTACACCTGTGTAAGTCTTTGTTGTTATAGTGGTGGTGGCAGTTATAGAGGTTGATATTCTCATTCACCATCCACAATGACCAAAGCACCTCCTGGACTTACTGCTGAGCCTTAGCACTCCCTCATAGCTTATGGGGAGCAGGGGGGATTGGAACAGCATGAGGCTATGTCCTAGTGCCCAGATGTGGAATAGTTATATTATCTGTCAAGACCTCTAGACAACCTGGGCAGCTTTTCATGGATTATGTCATTAGTTTGCATTTGGCTGTGGGAATACAGTCAGAGGCTTCCCTAATCTCCACTACCAGTAACAATCTATTAGCCATGAGGGATTCCAGCAGATCAATTGTCAGTCCAGGATATGTTGACTGGCCAACTGTAACATATTTCTAATAATGCTACTCTTCATTCATATTCTAAAATGGCACAGTCCACTTTGCACCTTATTCTAACACATGGGTAGATTTAGCCTTAATGATAAAGAAATTCACAAGCTGCAAATAATCTTGAAAAGTGCGGATGCTGAGGATGCTATTCATGTTTAAGGATTTGGGGTGGGGTGTCAAGATACCTGACGTCCTGCAATTCAGTCTTATGATCTCTTTGTTCTAGTTGGGAGGAGGAGGCACTGATATGAGCCTGTTATATATTCCTGTTTATATATTCCTTTGTACTGCTTCTCTGGCTTAGATATAAGAGCTGTCTACTCCAGGGGAGTAGGACAAAATCAGGGAATTACTCCACAACATAATAATTCTGTTCTTCCAATGAAATTTTCCAAATCTCTAGCCTCTCAGTAACCTGAAACTTCCCTTGAGCATTCAGAAATGTGGTTTAGGTATCCAAAGAAAAAGTGGAGGCAAAGTTACCAAAGGATGTGAACACAGATGATACAAGAGTTCTAGGTGTGAACACCTCTTATTCTACACAGGGAAACTTATTCATTATGGTGTCTAAAACTGCTGGTAAAAATACTTAGTGATAATTCACTGTTTGAGGTTCATCGAACTGATTGATATATTCTCCACAAATGCAAGCAGTCTTATTTTCAATCCATCTGTGCTCATGTTTATCACCACATCTGGTGGCACGCAAATTGCAGATGTTGCAGTAATCAGATAGCATGCTTCCTACATACTGAATCCTTTCTCCCTAGCCACACTAATTGGTCCTCATTATATCCAAAATTTATTTAGGATGGATGCTGATGTTTCTTCTCAGCTGTGTCTGCATCTTTGCAATATACCAAACAAAAGCCAAATACAATGTTAAAAAAAAAGTTAGACTGATCATTGGCTCTTATCCGAAAAATAGAAGATCGTATGGTCCCTGGAGATAAAGGACAGTCCCCATCTCTCAGGGTGCTGCTTTCATTTACATGGGCTACACAGTGTCATAGTGGTAAGTTTTGAAATGAAGGTAGTCATCATGGCCATCTCCATAGCCACATCTCCAGAAAAAGTGGCCCAAAATCTCAAACAAGTTCTATCAGTTTTAATCTCAACTGGGAAAAGGCCTTTAGAAAGGCTGATAGGTTTTAATCCTCCATTCAAGACCAAGATGTCCCCAAATACCTTGCATCATAACTCGGTGAACTTGAAACAATATATCATTGTTGGGAAAACGAATGTCACAGTCTTTACAAGGACTGCAACTATGATTACAGAAACAGAAGGTTTGGTGGAGATGGTTAACTGATCAGGTGATACCATCACCTCTGCTACTCAAAATATCCCAGTGTTTCAACCCTGAAAATCTTGGTTCTGCCACAACACTGAGACCACATTTGATTTCTTCATTCAAAATGGTTGCATATCTCTACCAAGTTTTTAACTGATTAGAAGACGCTTTAGCTTGACTCACATCTTACAATGCACATTCCCACCAAGAGGGAAGCATTCTAAAACCACCTTGATTTCAGTAAGAGTAACTATTCAAATTTTTTAAACAACAGCACTTCACCTTGCTTGGATTTTAATCAACATTTATTTGCTAGTTTGCAATGCCACATCAGTCTTCATTGGAAATCAACAGCATGTGGATACTGTTGAAAACAATTATGTTTTCTGGGCTTTTTGCCTGTTCACTTCAGTGTTTCCTTTAGCCCCTTTCCCCCAACCATGACTGTCATACACATAAAAGTACCAATTTTTGCATCCTGTATTGCAATACACCTCATTAGCAGGGAGGTAATTCCTTCCTAAGGAAAGCAGTGAGCAATTTTAGTAATTTTCTTCCCACTGTGAGAAAATCTTCAAAACTGCAGTTTTCAAACTCCATTTGCAATTAGGGATTTATTTAGTGCAAAATTGGTACATGGAATTTTTTGTGTAGAAAATGGCTATTTTTTGTAATGGAATAGCATTTTGTAAACAGAAAACAATATCTGTGTGCAGAAATATTTTTTCTGCATCGATAATGCTGTTTTCTATACAAAAATACCATGTACAAATTTTGTGCAGAATAAATACCAAATTGCAAAGATTCTCCCCATCATCATTTCCCATTGTTAAAAAAGTCATTTTAACCATTTTTCAAACATATTAAAATATTCTTTTCATTCCTGACAGAACATCTCATATTTTCATTCCTTACAAAATATTCCCAATTTCCACATGTTGAAGTCTTGACTACAGTCATGTACTTTGTTGTCCTTGGGGGATTTCATTCTGATCTTCCACTGAAAATGTGGATGCAAAAGGACAGAAATTACAGAGATGGAGACTTGTGGGGACAAAACATACTGGGCATGGCTTGGGTGCCCCTCAACACATTCTTTGAATATGTTCTATAAACATAGATATTGGAATTTTATAAAAATAAGTTTATTTGCATTGTATAACATAAGCAAGCAGTACAAGCTGGACATTAAGAAACAGAAATACCACTTTGGCCCTTAGCTTATAGAACAACTTGTTCTCTGTTCACTCACGAAGTGAGGCAGTACCTGCCAGACCTACCCACAATGTTGCCATTCCCACTGTGTCAATGCCATGAAATACAGCTCTGATCAACAACCAAATTCTGAATTAGTCAAAGAGAAGCTAGAAGCATAAAATTATAGAATTTCAGAGTTGGATGAACCCACAAAGGCCATCTATTCCAAACTCCTTGGCACCCACCATAGGCCAGGTGGATTACCCTGGCTGGAGACTCATTCATGTATAATCTGGTGTTGTGAGTTTGAATGTTGATGACAAAAAGGAAACCACAGATCAGTGGTAGAACACATCCTTCACATGTAGGGTTTCCCAGGTTCAATTTTCTTGCAGAAGAATTGCAAGATGAGGATGTTCTAGGGATCAACTTGTGGAGACCCTTCTTACTAAAAAATAAAGTATTAAATTAAAAAAGAAAAGGGTGGAGAAGAGACGGAATCTGGCAGCACTTTAATATTAACTGATTTATTTTATCATTGGTTTTGGTGGATTGCATTCCACTCTTTTAGAGGCAGTTATAGATTATATTACTAAAACGACAGGCACTTAAGCCCATTCGTAGGGATGTGATGAGAATGTAATGGATACCTAAAGATGCTAATTCTGGCACTAGCTTTAGACCTTCAAAGAATTGTGTAAGATGATACAGTTTGTGCAACTCTTTGAACAGTACAGCATTGTAACCGTTATTAATGTACTCAATCACTGAATTTGAATAAGTGGATCCACAAAAGTTCATGTTGAAATAAATCAATTGATTTTAAAGATACTGTTGGATTCATTGCCTCCCTTCCTTTTATACTAAAACAGGCAAATAGCTGTTGTTTGAAAATTGTTAGGGTAGCTGGACAAATTATCTGACTCAGCATAAGAGATAATCCTTTGTATGTTCAATGCATATTAAAATGAAGACTACAACCAGACCCAGCCTTTGATGCAGAATGAGCAAAGCTGTTTGGCATCATTTATATGAAAGTATCTTCATGTATTCTTCATGGCAATGCCCCTCCTTGTTTTTCTGCAACTGATCTATCCATAGCAAACCAGCACTTACACATTCAGGCAGAAACAGATTCCAGGTCAGAGAATTATAGCACTTCTGATTTGGGAAATTAAGACTGGGAAAGTACTTGGACCATTAGCTCATATGTTATGAAGCACATAAACTTGTCTTCATTATTTTTAACTTGCCACTCTCATTATTTATGGATATACTTAATGGTACACACTTGACTCCTCTTGGTAGCTTTTTTTTAAAAAAAAGTGTGGTAAGAAAGGATGGAGTTATTGGATAGTCTCATAAAATGTTTATGTTCTATATCTGGCTGATGAACTTTTGTGCTTCATTTAAAACAGACAAGATGGAAGAGCTCTGGGTGAAGAATATCTTGAATTGGATAGCAGAATTCATCTGGAACTGGATAATATGGATTCTTCTTGAAGAATCAAGTCCATAGCTTGTGATTTTCCTTTGCCAATACCCATCTGAAGTGCCAAGTGGAAAAGATCTACCCAGCAGTTTAACCTGGGGCCCAATGACATCAGGGACTGTGACCATGGCTGCTGGTGTTATAAAGCCCAAGGCTGAAAATTTGGGCTTCAAACCATTTTTTCTTCCCTTTTTGATGAGGCAAAGCAACTATTGCATACCATCCAATGAATACTCCATAAATGCTTCCTTGACTTTATCTACTTCTATGAATTATTTTGCTTGGCCACTGTAGAAAATAATAGTACAACAAAAGGCATTTTACTAGCTAAGGTGGTATCACTCTGTCCCCAAGTCAAGGCCAGTCAAGTTCTTTTTGTTTCTGAGGCAAAAAATCGCAGAAGCATTTTTCATTCTCTTTGTCAGTAACAATTCAACAATAACACATTAAATAAATAACTACTGCTGACCATTCATGATATTGCCACCTGAGATGACAGTCTCAGTCCTTCCAACAGTAGAGTCAATACTAGAAACAGGATGCTTATCCTAATATAGAATCTCCCTGAGAAGTTTAAAAATTAAACTATGCATGAATTTTTCAGTGAGGTGTCTTGGTAGTTTGGGATGGCTGTTTCGCCCTTCCTTCATTAAATTAAGAAAGTGAATTCCTCTCTCCTGAATCTCTCTATCATGTCATGTTCTTTTTTTAAAAAAAATCTAACCATGGTTGAAATTATCTCCTGTGGAAGAAGACAGACATTATTTTTGCTGTGTGAGGGAATTAATTGCAATGGAATATTGAATGGTAACGGCAGGCATTGTCTTGCTCTCTGTGTTGGTTTTTCCCTACTGATCTATACTCCATTTCTTTGGAATACCTTTTAGAATTTTGGATCTTATTTTTACACCATTAGGAAAATGGTAAACGTAATATCTTTTCAGTTCCTTGGGAACCACTTCCATAGCTCAATAATTAACAGTATGTCTTACAAACTCATTATCTCTGTCCAGTGGAAATATTTCAGGTATGCTTCTTAGCTACATTTCCCCATGTGCATATCTCAAGGTATGCTTTTGAAACTCATGCGCTATTACTAATAAGTATTCAGAGCGAAGGAAAAGTTTCTGAATTCATTCTATAAAGTTTAGTATATTAAAATTCTTGGATGTATCTATTGAACATCCTGGTGTATTAAATTACTGAAGCTTTGTGGACAAAAGAAGGAACTTGTTATTCTGTTCCTCTGAAGGCATAATTAACAAAAACAGTGGAGGAAGAAAAAAGAACAGGACATGGAAATGGATTTTTTTAAAAGGAAAATGAAGTAAAACTACGAGAAGGAAATGGCCATAATGGCAAGTGAGTTCTGTGTTCTGTAATTCAAAAAGTAACTTTGCCAACCTTAGAAGGAGGAAGAAAAGGAAAAGAAGGACAACAGTAGCTGTCTTATGAACTCTTATCATAATGTTCAGCATAACAGATGGAGGATTATGGAAATTATAGTCCAATAAACCAGAAGGGCACTCATTTAGGAATAGCTGATCTCTTCCTGATGCATTGAGGGGAAAAACAAACAAACAAGGAAGTTTAAGAATTGATTTCTCATGAAATCCTCGTCTTATGCATGAAACAATTTCCAGCATCTTCAATTCTCAGTTCAGCCAGAGTCCAGCTGACTTAATTGTGAAATTTCTCACTGAGGTGCTTGTGTGTATATATCTGAGTATAACATTGGTGCAAAACATATTTCTCACAAGGAATGGTGTAATGGTAAATTTTGAATGACATCATGATATTGCATATATTTACATTCCTCTACATCAAATAGCAGTAGTCCATATAATATCTGAGTTGCAATTTTATGTAAATTTTATGTAAAGTTAACTCAGTGTAATCTCCACTGAATTCAGTTGTGTCTACTTTTAATTGCAGAGCTTCAGAATGTAAAATGCATGGAGATTTTAACAAAGGATCTACAAGTGGCTAAAATGTAACCTTATAACTAGAAATGCAAATAATTCTTCAAAGATATTTATCATGGAATCAAGCAAGAATCCCAGATGGAAGAGGGAAGGAAAAATGAATCCAGCCTCTATTTCATTAGTTTTCTCATACTCCACCTTTTTTCCCCCTAAAAGCAAAACTTCAAAGTCTCGTGATCACATTATTCTCTTCTCAAAGCATGGTGAGTCTATCAAATACCCTGTCAATTCAATAGATCACTTCTTTGTTCTGAAAAATATTCTGGAGCTGTGGTACCCTATATTCCTCCTCAAGTACCCCACAAGTCTGATTCCAATAGAAAAGACCTGGATTATGACTGCTATCAAATCAAATCAAACTTTATTTTACGGTCTATAGACTCAACATAGTGAAACATCCAATGGTATGGTATAGAGAAAATATGTCAACTAAAAATAGTATATAAATATATAAGTAGGATAGACAGTAAATAGGATATAAGAGCATAAAATAGGACATAAACACATAAAATAGTATAGAAATACACGAAATAAACTAAAATCATAGACAATATGGATTATTAGGTAAAATATAAATAGACGTTCATTAATTTCCTCTCATTAAAACAATACAATTGGATTGATCTTAAAGTGCATTGCCAGTATCCCAACGTAGTTTTGATACTTTTCTCTCTCTGATCTTAATAGCTGATGACAGAACTTTAGCAACTGATAGGGTTACGTTCGGACATATGTCCTCGAACAGGATTTTTTCATAGAACTTTTCCAAACAACCCGGCATACAGGTCAATAAGGGAGAGATCAAATGATGGCGACTCTCACTATAGAAAATACAAGATAGCAAAATATGCAACATTGATTCAACATTCTGTGACCTGCAAAGACAAAGCCTTGAGGAAGTGGGCAACCCAGGAAATCTGCCAAAAAATAATTCTGAGGGAAAAGCATTGCATCTGACCATAGTGAATAATATGCGATAGTTTGGCACAGTCAAGTTATTTATATAAGTAGCCTGACGGAAGGATCCCACATACTGAATATTTAAAGTGCTGGGTGAACAGGATGAGATGGAATTTGCCTGAAGACTGCAAAAAGCAATATCCCATAGTCTTTGCTTAATAGAGTTTAGTGCTGTTTCATGACACAAGTTAAGGAGCAAAGACTGAGAGAGGTCAATGGTGACTGCTTTTTGGGCTATGTACTTAGACCACCTGCTGACATTGCTTCTTGGCCTTTTGGCTAAGATTATGACTGCTACTGAATGTTCTCTAGCAAAGAATAGTAACTTTCTACCACAGTCCAGACAAAAACAGCTGGTAAAGATGCTGCTACTGAGACACGGGACACGAGAATATTATGGCTATATCGTGGAGAGCGTGAATCTCCCTGTGTCCAACACAGACATTGCATAGTACTTCTCAGTTGCCATTTGGCTATACTCTCATAGTTAACTGTCATCAGTTGACTTTGGCTTATGGTGACCCTATGAACAACAGACCTCTAAGTCAGCCTGTCCTCAACTGCCCAGTTCATATCTTGCAGAACCAGGGACATGTTTTCCTTGATTGAATCTATCCATCTGTATGTAGTCTACCTCTTTTCCTACTGCCTTTCACCTTACCAAGCATTATTGTCTTTTCTAGTGAGTTATGTCTCCTCATGATTTGGCCAAAGTACGACAGCCTCAGTTTAGTGATCTTGGCTTCTAGGGAGAGTTTGGGCTTGATTTGCTAGCCTATTTTAATAACCATCAAGTACACAAATGAGTTATGTAACAAAAGTGAGTAAGGAAGACATTGAAAGAGTTGAAGATTTCCTGCACTTTGGTTCAGTCATTAGTCAAAATGGAGACTTCAATAAAGAAATAAAAAGAAGACTAGAACTTTGAATGGTAGTTATGAAATAACTAGATAAGATCCTCAAGTGTAAAGATATATCACTTAAAGTCAAATTCAGGATTCTCCATGATAACAGTATTTTCAATTTCTGTGTGTGGCCATGAAAGCTGAACAGTGAAGAAAGCTGATAGAAAGAGAATCGACTTATTTGAAAAGTAGTCCTGGAGGAAAGTTCTGAAGACCAAGAACAGCGAAAAAGACAAAGGGATGGGACGAATCTAGAATTTTCTGAACCTGGATCAGAATCCCTGAAAGGTTCCGGGAATCCACAAATCTCACAAATCTCAAATCTTTTGAATCCTTCTCTAAAAAAAAAAAATTAAAAAACAGGGGAAAGAAGGATAATCTTGTGCAAGACACACTCTCTCAGCCTTAGCAAAAGCCTAGGCAAAGGCAAATCTCCTTCTGAAGAAATCTGGCCAGGACAATTGTCATAGTTTTGCCTCAGGATCTCCCCAGATTAAAAATGACATGAAGAGCCTTTCTACCCAGGCAGAAAAATGTGGATTAATCCTACCTTTTCCTGCCTGTGTAAACAGGGGCACATACTACAGTCCAGAGATAATCCAGGTCAAAACTGGATTTTCTTTGCATACCTCCTTATGGCATCCTGGGGTTTCTGGTTTGATGATGCACCAGCACACTTGGCAGAGAAGGCTGTGACACCTTGTAAAACTACAACCCCAGAATTGTGTATGGAAGAGCTTTGCAAGGCAGCTATGCAAAGAAATCTTTCAGCTGTCCCTGAAATCTCAAGACTGTACCTTCCAGTCAAGTCTCAAGTCCTGCAACAAGGAAGACACTTTAACAACAACAACAACAACAACAGCCTCTAGTCCACTCTCAATCTGCACCCTGCAGTCTCAAGTCAAGTCTCAAGTCCTGCAACAAGGAAGGCACTTTTTTTAAAAAAAACAGCAACACCAGCCTCTAGTCCAGTATTAATTCTTCACCCTGCAGTCTCAAGACAAGTCTCAAGGCCTGCAACAAGGCACTTTAAAAAAAATGCAGCCTCTAGTCCAGTCTCAGTTCTCTACCCTCAAGTCCAGTCTCAAGTCCTGCAAGGGACTTTCAAGTCAAATCTCTACTCCAGTCTCAATAATTCCCAATCTCTACCCTCCAGTCTCAAATCAAAAGAATAGAGCATATTACCTTGCAGAGAGAAGCAGCCCGAGCGGGCACGGGCAGCCGCACCAGCCACAGGCAGCCTCTGGGGCACACATGCAGCTTTATGCGGCAATTTTCGCATGCCTAGAGGCCTGCTGGCCAATCAGGCCTTTGGCAGTCCCCAGAGGTGCCAGTTTTTAAAAACAATTTTTCCTTTCTGCTACATGTGGTTTGTCATGTGGCTCATGAGAAACCATGACAGACAATTCACTTCTCATCCTATTCTAGCTATAGGTTTACAACCAGGCACTGTGCTGTGGAAGGAGGTACACTGGCCTATATGTGGCAATCACTGGATAAGACTGTGTGACCTTGCCCTCTGCCCTACTACTTCTGATAGGCATCAGACCCACTGACCCCAGTATTTATACATGCCATTGATTTTCAGCACAGAAAATACTGCTGAACTGAAATATTAAATGTTCATTTTAAACATGTTACAATACAACCCCAGATGTAATTTCTGAAATTGTTAGCAAAGGCCATTATTACTCCTAGGGAAAAACACACCTACCTGCCATCTCCCTTTGTGTGTCTGGTCTCCCAGGTTTTCAGGCTTCCTGGTCTCCAACAAACTATTTGGTTGATGGATTTGAAAGATTCAGTTTGCCTATTTTGGCACAGGGATTAGGATTGTAAATCTTGAATCCTTGCTGAGGATTTGCAGATTTGAGGATCTGGTTGGCCCATCCCTACAAACATGTCCAAGGGCTAATCAAGTCTAAACTACTCCTAGAAACCAAGAAGACTAAACTGAGAATGTTGTTATTTTGGACATATCATTAAAAGATATGACTCATTAGGGAAAAAAACTTGCTTATGTGGAACACAGTAGAAAAAAAAGGAAGACTACATTACAGGTGGGTAGATTCAATCAAGGAAGCTATGGCTGCTCTGAGTTTGCAAGACTTGAACAGGGTTGTTGATAACAAGGTGAGTTGCGTCTCTCTCATTTATAGTGTCAGCATAAGTGAAAGCCGACTTGACTAATTAACAACAACAGCTTCACTATCATTAAATAGTGGGCACTTATGCATTGCCAAATTGATGAAATGTATCATTAAAAAGACATTGAAAGATAACATAGCTATGAACAATTTTTTTTCATATGCCAAGTTATATGCATTGATGCAAATCTGGACATGATTTAGAGCAGTGCTTCTCAAAGTGGTGGTCCCTGAACCAGTGTCAGTGTCCAAGCTGTTGGCTCCCTGGTGAATTTCTATGAAAGAAAGAAAAAAAAAACAATTATAGCAAATGGGCACAAATACAGTGCTGGTCCTTGGCACATTGGAAAAAACATAATTGCTGCTTTCCACCTCAGACAGCCTGAGATGCACTGATTTTAGACATATTTGTGAAGGATTTCAAGCTGGTTGTGATGTCATGTTTTGTACTTCTAAGGGCTCTGATAAATGCTGCTATTCTCTATGAACAATAGCCTTATGAAGGCCCTAATGGCATCAGTATTATCTACTGGGTTAGACTTTTGTTGCTACAGATGAGGCTCTGATAATTAGTACAGTCAGTTTCAATCATATTGACAGAGGAATAGGTATGTCTTCACTTTGGTGGTGTGTGTCATGTCACACAGCTGCAGGATGAGAAAATCCCATAGCTATTCAGACTGTGATTGACCAGTTATATTTGCTTTGGATTTCTGTGGGTTTAGGGCTTAAATGTTTGGAGCAAGCAAGTAGGGTTGTCAATCTTCAACTAAGTGCCTTGTTGCACTATACAATTATAGCATAATGATTCCACTTTAACTGCTGTGGCTACATCCTGTGGAATGCTGAACTTTGTAGTTTGGTGAGGCACTGAGCTCTCTGGCTGAAAATTTTAAATACTCCTGCCTAAACTGGAAATCCCATGATTCCATGAATCCCATGACACTTAAAGTGGAATCATAGTGCTATAACTATGGACTGTGATGGGGTCCTAATTGATCTTCACATCCAAGAACATATAATTTCAGCAGTTTTCTCCCACTCTCAAAAAAAAAAAAAAAATTACATGCAGTTTTCAAACATCCCAAAGTGTTTTGGGAATTTTTTTCTGTACAGCAATACATGGGTTTAGGGTGACACAATAATTGTACAGTTTTGGACATTTTGCACAGAAACACTGTTCACAGAAACACACATATTCTTGTAAAAAGGATACACAAAGGACACAATTTTTTACAAAAATATGTTTCCAGAAACTTTTTTGTGCCAAAAAAACATGATTTTTGTCCACTAAAATATGTACTTCTGTGGAGAATAATTTCCTAAGGCACTTCAAGATATGCAAGAATTGATAAACTGCACAAAATTCTAAACTCTGTGTTATTCTGCCCAAGCATGCTTGCCAGATGTTATTTTGGGGGGTCAGAAAAGAAATAACAATGGATATTCTTTCTGTCCCCACACGGAGCTGGCTTTGTCTCATTGTCTCATGCCTCCTTTGGTCCGAGATCTCATTTGGACTATGACATAATATCTGGTATGTAGAGAATAGAGGCTGAGTTAAGCTTTCTTATTTTTGTCTGATGCACCTTTCCAAGCTTTTCTCCCTCACTTTGCACTGAATAAATATACTTCCTTTGAAATAGCTTAAATCTACATTTAATATCTTACTAGTTTTTTGGTACACTGCTGTTGAATAAAGAGAGTGGTTTTGTCCTTGTCTCCTTTGACTCAATAGTCTTGGCTAGGTACTGAGTTTTTCCCTTTTACTCTTCAGATCAGACAAAGAATATTGTCGTTTAAATTGAAATGCAGTGCCTCTCACTGCAGTGGCAATGACTTGTGTGTCTGGTTTGGCTTCCATCCAGGTTCAAAATATTTATGAGCAACTTCAGCACCCTATTTTGTCTCTTCTTATAGTTCTTATTCTTTATATCAAAGTTCCCTTCAAATTGAGTGTTTTCCTATGTTGAGTAGGACACATGCTTACCCTATTGTTAAACAGAGCATTAAGGATTCTAAATATTTTTAAAATAAATGATCTTATATCTACTAATGTTGTGTTGAACTGTAGTTTCTCTATATAACAGAGTGGCAAGATGCAAAAGAGCTGTGTAATAAAGTTTGCATATGAAGTTTCATTGAGTGAAGCTTTCTATAGTAGGAAAAAATACAAAAAGATTGTTCTCTTTTGTTTCTAATCACCCTTATCTGGAATGAAACATAGGTGTAAATCCAATTATTAGCTTCAGTAAGAGCTGTACCACTGAATCAATTACAGAAGGGCAAATCAAGACTTGTGTAAATTCCATTGGTTCAGTAGGTCTACTCTAATAGGTACTAGTAACTAAACTCAGGCCATAATGAAATCCACAAAGGTCTGGCAGCTAATTTGTTCTTGGCTGAGCGCAAGAGGGGTGGGGAATCCCACTGAGGAAATAATTCAAAAGATAATGTTATCTCCTTCTTTTTAATTTTGTTTGAGTTTCTAAATCTTGAATGAAGATCTCCAGTTCTAGAAATATTTAGGAGTCCTTAATGGGAACTTCAGCAGACTCACCGACATTCAAATGAAAACACCAGACAGTTGCAATACAACATTTCTTGGTTCTAACAGTTAATGAAAGACCCAAGGCAATCTAATTCTAGTTTCTGCCCAAGGAACCATGCCAGCTCTATTCCCAGTCCAATTATTGCTTTTACAAAGTGCTTTATATCTGTCAACAAGACTGAAGTGTGAACTAGAGTATAAAAACACCGTTTAGAAAGTGACTGGTTCACACATACAAAAAGAAATGTGGTGGCAGCTATTTGAAATAGATGAGTGCAAAATAACTTGACCTATGTCAGGCTACAGAAATTTTCACAGGGATGGACCAAGGCATCTTGCAGCCTGAGGTGAAGGATAAATTGAGATCTCTCTTCATTCCACGTATAATGCCGACCTGGCAGTTGAAAATTTGGCTACAACTTCAAAGAAAAGAATGTGTTCCTCATAATGCCTGGATGTATCCCTGTAAGACCTATGTGTAGCAAGGTAGTTTAGGGGGTACAGAGCAGGCAGCATAGCAAATATTCAATCCAAGACCTTTCCACTGCTCATCTTTCAGCAACTGATGCTTAGGCAGCTCCCTCATTCTGACTAAAGGTATGGCCTGGATTTTCACTATGCCATGTTCTTATAAAACTTGATTTGGCACCTTAAGTCCTTCAGCTCGTTGTTGTTACTGAAGCCATATGGAGAACAAGTGCTAATTTCAAGATGAAGGTGATAGTAATATCTGCATGACCAGAAGCTGTAACATAACTGCAAAGCCCTACAGTTTACTTTGCTCATAATGCTAGTCACTTGTGAGTAAATGCAGGTGTAAACATTAGATAGAAAGAAGTAGTATACTTTAGCAGTTCTATTTTAAATGTATTACATCAGACTTCAAATGAGGGTTGATATTTTGGGGTGCCTTTTCACATTTTAAAACCACCTATAAATATAGTGAATTAGTCCGTGTGTGAGAGAGATTTGCAGTGCATACCTACCTACATGTCTAAACATATAGTCCTCTTGAACACATAACTGTAGTTAATGTAGCTTCTCTGCTATCAGTACTAGCCCCAGATATTTTGTTGCCTAAGGTGAAGTACAAGATATCTTCTCCACACACACACAAAACACAAGCTAGCTGGATTGCAGCTGAAACTTGCTTCAACATTAGCATTGTGACAGTATATTCTACAATACCAGAGAACAACAAGTTAACTTAGTAAATTTCATGCTTCACACCAACTCTGTCTGCCAATATATTTTTTTCAGTTCAGTCATTGCTAGGTCTGATTATTTTCCCTTTAACCTTCAGCATCCACTCAAGAAGCCACTCAACCCTGATTTCTGCTACAGCGAGCCCTGCAAAATGGTAAGTAAGTACATGCCTTACTTTACAACAGTTAATTTCATCAACTAGCCCAGTACTGTGCACTATATCTGTAGCATCTCCTTCAGTTTGTTAGGAAGAGGTCCTTCAAGAGAACTATAATATATTTTAGTTTAGGCAGAGATGCCAAAGACTGAACCCAAGCCTTGTGTACAAAACAAGCACTTCACTGTTGACCTATAATCCCTTCCCAAAAATATATGGACATGATAAGCTGCCTTACATTGAGCTAGATCATTGTTCCATTTGTGTCAACAGCTTCAAACCTGGTGGCCTCCAGTTGTTTAGGTGAACAATAACAAAGGCAACAGTAATATGCAAAACTAGCACAACTGACCTGAAACAAAATCTAAAGTCCCTATTGTGGTGATACCTTTACTAAGCCAAACAAAATGGACAAAACATATTGCACTAGCTTTCAAAGCTCATAAGCTCCTTCTTAGATGGGAAAAAAAAATTACTCATTAACTTTTGGATCAATGACCTTCCAGCTATTAGACCCTTCAGTTCACCTACTCCGTGATCTTGAACTGGTAGGGACTGAAATTTATTTATTTATTTAATGCCTCATAAAGTTAGTTCTCTTCACATTACACAACGGTTAACAACTTAATAATAGAACCACTGGAATCACTATCAATTATTGAAACCCAGCATAAAAATCTAATAAACACATACCAACATAGCACAATAAAAGACAACAATAGTGTTGAACTGGTAGAATGCTAAAAGAAACCATCAGGAGCTAAAACCTTCCCCAAAGGTTAAAATCCCACAAGGATCTGAAATGTTTTAAAAGGGGAGAACAAAGTCTTTGTTGGAAACTGAAGATTGGAGACAGACTAGTATGTACATTTCACTTTCTATATTTAACTTCAAAAATAAAAATCAAGGTTGTTTCATTGCACTTATTAAGAAAGCTGGCAATTTGAGTTAGTTTTTTTGGGGGGGGAAATCAATCACTGGCCAAATTCAATGTTCATTGTGTGGAGAAGATCATGTTGTATCTACTTACCATGTGCCTGTTAAAGAGGAGAACCTCTCAGAAATAAGAGTCTGAGACCCTATATTCAGCACGACAAATATGGTTGGACACATAGAGATACAAACCAGACTTAGGAGCCCAGTACTGAAAACCCTTTGCAGAACAGATGAATCTGTCAGTTTCTACAGCTCCCACTTTTGAATGTTTTACATCTCAAGTATCTTCTACTGAATTTATAAAGAAATTGGAAAATGTATGGAATTATTATTAAAAATGAATTAAATGAGATTATCATCCATACTTATCCAAAAGGCTACTCTGGGTGCTATGCATCCTTCTATAGAAGAAGGTTCCTAAATTCTCCAAGAAAGTGCGTATTCTCACAGGTACTCCCCAAACGTCCAACTGTTGGGCACTTGAGAATGTTACTCCAAAAGGTGGGGGTTCTTGAGGTCTATCAACAGTGTCAGCATCTCCTTAGACACTGGGGAAATTAAAGCACAAAGAAGGCCTGCAAGAGGGGGTGTAATGGTAGGATCTTCTCACCTGTGTATACCAGTACTAAATGTAGGACTCCAGTTAAAGGTTTAAACAGAGTATTTTTATTGGAAATCAGCGAACACACATACAAGAAATCCAGCAGTCTTATGTACCATATAAGACTAATGAAAGGAGAAGTGAGAAAGGTTGGACAGAGACAGATTACAGGTGTAGAGAGTGATATTTACCAGTCCAGAAGAAGATTGAAGCAGAGTGGGTTCACAGAGCATGGGAATCTGGAGGCTAATGTGCAGAGTAACACACCAATGTGTGTCCAAAGTACTATGATTTGCTGGGGTCGAAGCTACGGTTTAAATACCTTTTTCCTACCCTGAAGGGATGAATGTTAATGAGTCTCTGGCAGAGTAAACAAAAGAGATCCAGAACAGACTGATTGTCTTACTTTGAGTGACAAAACATTGATGGGAGTCCTGACAGCCTCTTAATGTCTTGGCTAAAGTGAATTGGGAAGGTTTTGGTAGGAAATGCGCACAGCAGGGATGCTTGACTGCTGCACCTGGGCAATTTCGTTGACTGTTGTATTCAGATGTCAGGTCATTGACAGGATTACTGGAAGCCTATTAACTCTGTGCTTTTTCTACCTAACTCTTCTTGACCTTATGACCTGACCATCCTGAAGCCATGCTGACCTAGCCCAGGCATACAGTCAGTGTCCTGCTTAACACATCTTCCCAGCCATAAGTTCCAGTTTTTATATGAAAATGGTATTTCATGACAATGTTGCTATCTCACAGGACAGCAAGGGGGGTAACAAGAGGGCATCTTATAGTAGATGTTAAAGCATCTATTTATTTTCAGAGTTGTTATCTCTATATTCTGCTTTTCCATCAGGGACCTTAAGTGGCAGTCTATATAGCTCTAGCCCTCTTCCACTTTACTGTTACAATAGCTTTGTGAGACAGACCCAAGACTGACCAGCCCAACTCAGTGTTGCTACTTTTTTCTACCTGTCATAAGAACTGTTTGACAATGGAGTGGAATGCCTCAAATAGTGGTCAGTTCTTCTGCTGGTTTTTAAACAGCAGTTGGATGCCCACAGGTCAAAAATTCTTTAGTTTTAGGTTTCCTGCATTGATAGACTGGTGGACTAGATGACCCTTGTAGTTAATCCAAATCTATACTTCAATTATTCAAGATCATTCAATTTCATTGATCAGTGGGGTTGTTCACTAAACTAAACTACATACCCCACAATTCCACAGGATGCTGCCACAGCAGTTAAAGTTGCATAACAGTGCAATGTGATAGAGCCCCAACACTATAATTATGACATTACAATGGTATGGGAGAAACTAGACCTTCACATGTTAATTTTTAAGTGAATTACTTAAGTTACTTGTTACCCTGATCATCCACTAGATCATTACTTGTCAGTGTTGACTGCCATCCCGTATTGCAGTTACAGATTCATAATCTAGTGCTGTGGATTGTAACTTCTCCATATTCATTAAGACTATGAAGAAGATAAACATTAAGACTGCTGCATCAGGCACAGGAGGTCTGTTCAGCTACTGATTGGGATGCAAGGAGGAGGTTTCCAGCCCTCTTTCCCCATTCAGGAAGATTGTAACAACTCCTGGTACAATTCCTTATGGACGCCTCATTTACTGGAGGAGGCCAGAAACATCAACCTCCTTGCATCCCAATCAGCAGCTCAACAGACCTCCTTTGCTTGCTGTTAAGGTGGACTTAGAGGGCCAGGCCAAGAGATGTTACTTAGTTACATATACATAACTAAGTAGCTGGACAGAGGAAACTTATAAAGAGCAAAAAGCAAAACTGATTATAAATGGTGAGTTAACAGAAGAGATAAGTATCAACAAAGGAACAAGGCAGGGTTGTCTGCTGTCTCTGCTCTTATTTATATCCATATTGGAAATACTAAATAACAACATTTGATCTAACCCTGAAATAAAAGGAATTAAAATTAAAGACCAAGAATATAAATTAAGAGCCTTTGCGGATGACCTGGCATTTTTTATTGAAGAACCAATGTCTGGAGTTAAAGAATTGACTCAGGAATTAAGAAAATTTGGGGATGCTGCAGGATTAAAAATAAATAAAAACAAATCATATATAATGGTAAAGAATATGAGACAATCGGAGAAAGAAGAAATAATAAAAATAACAGGATTTAAAATTGAGAAGAAAATAAAATATCTGGCAATATGGTTTACAGAAAGTAATAAAGACTTGTTCGACAATAATTACAGTAAAATTTGGAAAGAAATAGCAAAGAATCTGAAAAGATGGACCAATTTAAATCTAACATTATTGGGATGAATAAAGGTGTTTAAAATGAATGTTTTGCCTAAACTAAACTTCTTGTTTCAAAACGTACCAATTATTATGAATGACAAACCTATCCAACAGTGGGAAAAAGAATTGTCAAAATTCATCTGGTCAGGTAAAAAACCAAGAATCAAATGGAAGCTACTGACAGAACAAACAACGAAAGGAGGCTGTGGCCTTCCTGATCTAAAGCTATACTACTACGCAAATGCCATGATCTGGATACAAGATTGGATTACTTTGAAAGACAAAAGAACATTAACAATAGAAGGATCAAATATGAAATTGGATTCCATGCCTATTTATGGTATGGAAAAGAGAAGATAGATAAAGACTTTCGTAATCATTATATAAGAAAATCATTAATAAAAGTTTGGAAGAATGTAAAAAAAAATACCTATAATAACATACCACTTTGGCTTTCCCCACAAGAAGTTTTTTTATGGGAAATGGATAGATCAAAATCAAGACTGGATTAGATATAAAGATTTAATAATTCTAGATAAGCAAGAAGGAATTAGGATGCGAACCTGAGAAGAACTCAATATACAAGGCATTAAAATTAATTGGTTTCCATATCTTCAATTGAAAGAGCGATTCAAAATGGATAAAACTCAACTCAAAAAATATATAATGAATTAGAGACAATAATATTTCTTAAAACAAAACGAAAGATCTCCTATTTTTATAAATATTTCTTAACTTTTAAATTAGAAGATGAAACAGTAAAGGAAATAATGGTAAAATTGGGCAAAGAACTTTCAACACGAAATTCCTCTCGAATATTGGGAAACTGCATGGAAGAATACAAATGAATTTACTAGCTGCCAGGATTTAAAAGAAAATTTTATAAAAATTATGCATAGATTCCATCTCACCCCTGAAAAGATAGATAAAATGTACCACACGGGAAATAACAAATGTTGGAAATGCAAAGATAACATAGGTTCATTTTATCATATATGGTAGACATGCCCAAATACAAAGAAATATTGGATAAAAATACATGAGGTTATAAAACAAATATTCAAAGTGTCATTCCCTTTCCTGCCAGAGTTTTTTCTACTAAACATGACATTCATGTTCGATAAAAACTTCATCCAGAAAAATAAAAGGATATTACTATATCTAATAGCAGCGGCTAGAATGATCTTCGCAAAAGCTTGGAAAACACCAAAAGTTCCAGACATAGAGCAATGGATCTCAAAAATAGTCGAAATGAAACAATTTGGTATATTTTCATATTATTTAAAAGGGAAACAAACTAATCAATTAGAAAAAGACTGGCAACCAGTAATAACATACATGAATAGATATGTTCACTGACTTGACTCATCATTTATTAATATTAATAGGTTTAAGTATTGAAAATATATGGTGTTATTTGTTATAATGGGAAATAGAAAATTTAGATTTGATTTAAAACAGAACACTTAGACAGAAATAGACGGATAATTATATGACTTATGGAATAGCAAGAAACATTTATAGTATGACGAGAAAAGGTTTTCTTTACATATAATGACGAGAAAAGGTTTTCTTTACCTATAATGTTATAATATTGATAAAGAATTGTAATGTTTTGTAAACATTGACAAAGAAAGTGTACACTCAAACAACTTTAATTTAGAGGTAAGAACAGGGGAGTTCCGTATGTAAAAAAATGATTTCAGGTAGGCGGTAAAGGAAGACAAATGATATAATTTAAGTTTATTTAACAATTTTTAAATAGATAATTAATAAAGATCAAGAATGATTTTTTATATTATGAATTTCACATGTAAATATTTGGAAATGTCGAAGATAAGAATAGCTAAGATATGTTGTTAGTTTTAATATTATGAATGTTTTTATAAATAATAATAATAAAAAAAAAACTAAGTAGCTGAAGGAAAATATCAGTGGTTACTGCCTTCCAGAAAGTAACTTGTTATTGTGCCTCTTGGAAAAAAGAATAGAAGAATGTTCTTTGGTCCCCCTCATCATTGATCATCATAATTCTGAGTGGACAACCCTGTCCGGACTCCTCACATACACATACACTCAATCACACAAGTTCAGTATAGTAGATCATACAGCTGACATGGCACTGAATATAGATGCTTTGGGAGGCACACAGAAGACTCAGTCCCATTCTCCCATCCCAAAATGATAGCTCTACATCTCAGGTCTGGATTGCCTTAGGCATGCAGAGAAATACTCCTTCATCCTCTAAATTATTTTACCCACAGATCATACCAACACAGCTTGGCCAAGTACTGCCAGCATCTGAAGCTGCCAAAACACCTCCAGCCATCTTTTACCCTGGCTGTGTTCCACTGCTCCAGAGCTAGGGGCCTTTCCACACTATACTGTTATGCTGCTATTATTCCACTTTCAACCTCCTATGGAATCCTGGGTTTTGCAGTTTAGGGAGGGGCATTTAGAATTCTCAGCCAGAGAGCTACAAACCCCAGGATTGCACGTGACGCTGAAAGTGGAATAATAACAATGTAACAGCATGGTGCAGAAATGGCCTCTGTTTCTTTCTCCCTCCCTCTTTGTTGTAGGCTCCTATGTTCCTTACTAATCATACAATATGCCACAAAGAGAAAGCACAATGCTGTCATCCATTGTCCCTTCCTTATGCCTCTTCCATTGATTTAGCCTGACTCACAGCATACTCAATAGTACAAAACAGGCTGAAAAACCTGTTTGTTAAACCAGAAAATAATGAATTACGATCCTGAACACCACAGATTAAAAACTAACATTATTATATCCCTTTACTGTAAAAAGTAACAAGTTACCAAAGCAACTGATAAAAATATATGAGAGGGGTTGTTCCATAAAGTCCTAAGGTCTAAGCTGTGCAGAGCTTGATAGGTCAAAGTCAGCACTCTGTTTTAGATCCGGAGATAAACTGGAAGCCAGCAAAGGAGGGAAAGGACCAGCATAATATGGCATAAAATGTGTTATGCTATTTAAAATAATGTGGGCTAATAGTCTCTGAGGACTTATTTTCAAGGCTGCCCTAGACTTATTGAACCATCATTCATTAAAAAATAGATTTAAAAAAAAATCATGAAAAGAAAAATAACCTAATGCCCCCATTGTGGATATAGATGATGATACATCATTTATATAATGAAATATTAAAACACCCAGCAGGAGCCCTGAAGGACTTTGCAATTAAAAAAAAATAACTCTGCCATAATTTAGAAAGGTAAAGGAATATCTGAAGATGATGAAATCATTATTAACTCTTCCAAACCTATATCATACTAACAGATCTATAATGCTGTTAAACCTGCAAATTTGTTGATTCTCAGCATAAATAGGTAAATTATTTTATGTTATTGTACATGACTTGATTGCTATCAGAGAAACATAAGCATCTAATAATCTAATATGGATATTATTAGATGCATATACCACTGTTATCATTTTATTTATATAAGGTCATCATTGTACATGGTGCTTTAAAAGTAATAGAACAAGAAAACAGTTCGCTGCCCTCAGACTTACAATCTAATTAAGACGTGGAACAAAAGAAAAGGGTGTTGGATTGGGAGTTTCTATACTGGGGCTGTAGTTTCCACTGAGCCAAGAAACCCTACTGGAGAGTCTTGAACCAGTAAGTCTCTCTCAGCTACTTCACTGGTTTAATATGGAAAGCAAGAGTCAAGCATGTAACTGCTTTGAACTCACTGGAGGAAAGATGGGACATGAATGCAGGTTACTATAATATGCATGGTAGACTTCAGATGCAGAGCCTTATAATACATCCTATAAGGAAAAGCAAAAGTGTTGTTAATTTGGATAAAATGATGACAGCAGAGGAGTATGATAAAAACTTGTACGATGTTTACTGGTGTGAAGGAAAGGTATACATAGAGGCAATTCTCCCTCACCTATCATATTAGAATTTGAAGTCATGCAGTGAAATGGCTGCCATAGACCAGATTTTAGCAGGGTGGGCAAATGTGCAGTGAGGCTAGGGCAATTTTCATCCCCACATCCTCTCCACAGGCCACATTCACCCCAAAGTCACCCCATCCCCAAAATCCTTTCATATTTAATCACACTTCCCTAGTCCCTGGCTTACAAGTAATTCATTTTTAAAAACTGAGTTATTATAGCATCAATAGCACCAGGAATACTTAGGGATAATGACACTCCTTTTGTGGTGTAACTGTAGCTCTTTTTGGTACTTTTATAGTTAAAGAGTATACGAGGCCTCATTACTTAGGTTTGTTCTGTACTACCTGCATTGGATCTACACACTCTGTAGAATGGGGTGGTATTGAAGTGATAGAATCTTAAGGTCAGGAGCAGACAAGTATGGCCAACACGCTATATATGGCCTTCAAGATCGTTTGTGTGTGTTTGTGTGTGTGTGTGTGTGCATGGTCTATAAAGCTTTAATGCCTCTCCATGCATATATTTAAGGGAAAAGCACTTTTTCTACTCCTGGAAGCTTCCAGAAATGGTGGTATTAGGTTTAAATAGGGAACTCCACTGTCCTCCTCTTGAGAACAACAAAAAAAAGCATTTAAAAAAGGAAGAAAGACAGATCCAGGTCATTTCTGCACTAGACTGTTATATCGCCATTATTCTACTTCCAACATCCTATGGAATCCTGAGGTTTGCAGTTTAGCGAGGGAAATGGCCCCACTTTCTGCTTCATGTGGATGATTGCGGTTTCTCACGCCCCAGACTGAGCATCTAGATGGACAGCCTCTGACTGCAAACTTAACATCTGCTTTATTCCTAAAGACATTTTAAAATACTTTTGGAACATAATCTGATTTCAGAACTGCAAGCAATATAATATGTAGCTTTGATTGTTTTTTTTACCTCAAAGTAGCACTTTAATATTCTTATCAAAAGACAATCTGCCCAACTGTTTTTATTGTAAACAAAGATTTAAGTAGGAAATGTTAAGATCTTCAGTAAATAGGGCTTTATAATGTTTACTTTAGAACTGTAGACTTAATCCACTGTGGGAGAGTCAAACAAATTATCCCTTGCTATCAGCAAAGACAAGACATAATGATTTCAATATGTGTTTTTAATGCATACTTTCAGAAAGTATAAAATGATTTATATCTCTGGCATAGAATCTATGGGCTAACCAGATGTGTGGTGTAATTGTCTGATAAATACTGGCATGCTTCAAAGACAGACTGAAATAACCTGGGTTTCAATATCTCATACACTTAGCTAGAAGAAAATCATATTGAACACACTGAGACTTCCTTCTGAGTACGTGTGGAAAGAACTGCAGTAGGAATGTACAAAGGAATAAGTTTATCTGTGTGATGTGCATTTTTGTAAGAGTCAAAGATGCTTAATCTTATTCAGACCTGAGAATCAAGAAGGTTTAGCAGACTTTTAATGCACTAGAAATAGTATAACAAGGACTGAATAGGGAAAAAGAGTTTTGCATAAATTAAAACAGAGTCTTGGAGGAATTTAAGAACTAGATACCTAAACACCAGTATACAAATGGTCCTTTGAAGAACCAGAATTTACCCTACTTCTCCAATACCTGACCTTATTCTTGACTAGTGATGTAAAAATCCCTGGCTTTCATTGCCATTCCATTTCTCAGAATGTTCCACAATGGTTTGTGAGACTGCTTTCCTTTCCACAAAGGAATTCACAGGTATTTTTCAATGCTCTTTTCCCAATATGTAGTTTTTAATTATTTTTCCTTAGTGTCTGTATGTTTATACATTTTAACTTGTTCACTGTACCGTGTTTGTGTGCATTTTTTTTCAAAATTTAAATTTTTACTGGTGACACATGTACCTCAGTAATGTGCACAATGAAAAATGTGCATATTCGAAATAGAAAAGTGTAGCAAGGCACCACCGATCACCACAGGTGGTCCAGCACCTTCAGCTGCAGAGATATCTACAGGAGGGCTATCAGGTAGCTTGTTGCCTGGTAACATCTCAGGGTCTCAGGTCCACCTACTCACGGAAAGAGGCCAGAGAAAGATAAAAACCTTAGGGAACATTAGAATAAAGAAGCTTCAGGAATCTGTGCAGCAGGCCAAAAGCTTCTACTGCTGCCCCAACTGCAGGTAGAGGAGTCTCTCCAAGGAGAGGACTAGAAAGATAGCCAGGGCAATGCCCATCTTTCTGTAACCAAGAAGGATCCAGTTCTGGCACACCTCACACTATCTGGGCCTTGGGTCCTGCAACTGCTGACCAATCTGAGGTCCCAGATCCAGGCTGAACACATGAAACTTGTACCACCAGCAGGTGGATCCTGAAACTACTTGCCCCATTTAGGAGCTGCACCTGAGAACTGCATGCTTGTAGGAAAAGAGGTCTCCAGAAGTACTGCCTGGTGTCCATGGGCTAGGTCCTGAACAGCCTTACCTTCATTTGGTACCTAATCATGCCAACGGCAATCATCAGCTCTGGCAGCACTCCGACTGGCAGTCTGATACAGTTTGAGACTTCAACTGGAGATGGTATATTTTTCATTACATTAACTGAAGTAAAGAATGTTCCAGGGGGGCAAAACCTCTATAATCTTAATAAAGGAGTTTGCAGCCATGTGGGAGCTAGATTGGTTAATGCTGGCCTAATGACAAAAAGGAAAATAGTTTGATGCTCCCAGTGAGAAAAAAAAATGTAGACAGACAGACAGACAGATAGATAGATAGATAGATATGCACTCGGTCATACCAACCAAGAGCTAGATAATTCATTAAAAGAAAACAATTAATGATAATTAATTTTCTATCCCAGTCCTAACTCTTATATATTTATATGTATCTGCTTCATTTTTTAATATCTGTCTCTGAATTAGAAAAAAATGAAAGCAGTTGATTTTCTGTTTTGCTTTTATTGCAGCATAGGCCCTTCTTCTAACCCTTTATGAATGACAGGATCATAGGGAACAGCTAAGAAGGAGCCATAACCATATTGTCTCCTGACTCAGCATTGGCTTTAAAAGTTGTGGTGGCCAAATTCCCTTCATTTCAGTATGGAATTGGTTTGGTATGGATTTTCTTGCATTTTCTTGGGAAATGCTTGGGAAAAGGCATGTCTCAAGTTGTATTGCACTCTGGGAATTATAGTTCCCAATACCAACCTCCCAGAAAGCCACTTGGAAAGACTTTTAGGTAGGGATGTACATCTTCTCTTTTCTTTCTTAAAGCCAAGAGTGAAAAATCTTTTTTAAAAAATGCTACTGAAAATTTTTCACATTTTTTATATATAAAAGACATGCAAACTGCAGAAATGATTGTTTTTCTGTTGAAACTACTGTGTTTTTCTGAAAACTACTACTAATATCAGCTTGTTGCGTGTATTTTTTTTTAAAGAAGCGGAAGCATTTGGTAGAGTTGTTTTCATTTTTCTAATCAATAATCCTGTTTTTGTTCTGCATTTTCTCAACACACACACTTCGCTTGGAGAAAGAAATTAATTTTGTTCAGAAGTTTCCAGTGCAGATTGTGGAAACCTTGAATGAGGGGATTGATGCTGATCTTTTCAGTCACAGAAGGTTGAAAAAATTCCCAACAGTTGTTAGTTTTTTCAAAGTAAATGGTTGGAACCTCGGTACTTAAATGTATTCCTCTTCCTATATGTGCCTCCTTAGGACTGAGATCTGTTGGAGAGGCTTTCTTCTGTGTTCCACCATTGGAAGACATACATAGCAGAAGGATATGAGAGAACATCTTCTTTGCTGTGGAATCTTGAGGCCTGATAAGTGGGGACACTGATTTCATTTCAGTGCAAAGTTATAACATGGTTTTAGAATCCAATGTTTTATCCAGTTTCTACTTATATGTTCATTTCCTTACAGCACCAAGTCAAAATATGCTTGTTGCATGGATTTTTACTTCTACTTCTGAATATAGAGAAACTCACATGGTTTAAGAGGAGGTGAAGATTATTTGGGACTATCTCCACCAAATCAGGACAGTTGGATGGCATGACATGTTTTAGCCTTTTAAGCTGTTTTAACCTGTCGGCTTCTTTAATTTTTTATCCTGTTTAAATTATTTTACTGTTCCAGAATCTGGAATTTTACCTGTGTGATCTGTTACCCTGATTTCTGGGGTCCCTTGGGGGACACCTTAATGTGCTTCATGTGATGGGGAATGGAAACTAGCCAGAGCACGAGCAATAGCAATGCGAGAGGCAGGGTAACCTAGCGGGGTCTTTTTACCCAGTTTTTATGGGGTCAGGCCAAGCCAAAAACCAAACAAAGATGTCCAATAAAATGATTTTATTGAATGAAAGTCTCACACATCAATGCAATCATGCACACACACACCCAAGACCTAGTAAGAAGTAAAAGAGAGGAAACTGGATGGGGGAATATTGAAGGAGTTGTAGCTGGGTAATACTGCACCTTTTCCTGAAGTCCCTGGTCCAGGAAAAACAGCGGAGAAGTGGGGCTGAGCACGGAGAGGGCTGAGGGGATTACTCAACGGATGGAACAACGATCTGCTGGGATGACCGGGAGTAATCCAAAGAAACGCTCAAAACTGGGACGATTTGTAGGGGGAAAAGTACCTGGAGGGCTAATCCTTTTCTGGGGAGAACAATGGGTGTTGCAATGACAAAGAAGCTCCACAATGGTAACTTCCTTTGCATGATGAGATTACAAGGTGTTGCCAAAGTCTCAGGGTCTTTGGCTGCATTTAGTTGTGGTGTGACTTCATGTAAATGGTCCTCGCCTGATAGGATATTTGCTCAGCTTGGGGCAAACATGCTAATCCCCTCAAGTCAGCTTCTCAGGAGCTGAGGACCCTTTGTTTATTGTGGGCTTTCCCAACTTGAGGCCTTCTGGGGCTACATGGCGGGGGATTTTACTGGCCTGACCTGGTTTTCAATTGTTCGACAGTTGCTGCCTATGTGCCCATCCGGGCAACCTCTCAGGCACAAGGAATCATATTTAATATCAAAATTGTAGACCCTGGGATAGGGTTTTTCCAGTGGAGTAACAGTACTACAATATTTCATGATAAAGGGGTGGGGTGGGGTTAAGTGTTTAAATCAGTAACTAGAAACACATTTTCTTATTGAAGATGAGACAAATTGACAAATATTCTATCCATCCCTAGTTGTAAGTAAGGAGAGGGAGTCAACAACTACTTAAAGATTTTCAACAGACAATCAGAGAGTTCCTAACATAAAAAAAGTATTCAACAAGCAGAAGGCTTCCATTTGAGTACTGGTCTAGACAAGGATCATGGCAACAAATGCTTGATAAAGAATAAGAGCTATACCTTAAAAAGTAGCTCTTCGGAGAAGCTGGTTGTTTTGTTTCACAGCAAGAAAAGATAATTTCACAATGAGTAAGAGATTTCACATTAAAAAATGCTGGGAGAGAAGCTGGCTTCTAAACATGCATAGTGCACAGTGATCAATTGGTTTCTTAGTGATTAACAGGCTTAACAATGCATGACCTTTGGTCTTGAACTTATAAAGCACACACAACCAGGTAAGTGAATTTCCAATATGTGATTATTTATTTTATTTTCCATCTTTAAGACTTGTAGTTCCCTGTCCGATGATGCCCACTCCATTGCTTGTTAGGGTACTGATTTTTACCTTCAATATTTCTTGGGCCTTGCATACATATTTTTTACAGGCATGCCTCAAAGAAACCAACATATGGGTCCTGCTCATTCTTTGATGGACAGGCATCCCACCACACTAGAGACAGGCGACAGTCTTCTTTCAGTTCATTTTTTTCAGAAAAATATACTGAAATTTTAAAATTTATTCATATTAGGAATGGAAAAACCTCACAATTTAATACAAAAACAAAAACAGAACACAGACATTGAAAGAAGGAAAACCAAAACTGACAAGATTCATATTTCTAGGCTTACAGTTTTGAGTGCTTATTTCCTGAAACTCTGGGCTTGGCTTTTAAAAGTAAGCACACTGAAATATGGTTGTGCTGCAGAATTAAGGTTGCTACTGCTTTTTTGACTGACAGTCCTTAATTTTTGTAGTTATATAGCAAACATATAACACAACCTTTTGGAAATTGCTGGTTCTATTGGATAGGGTTTTTTTTCCTTTTTCTGGAATACTTTACCAAAACTCACAAATGGCTTTGTGTTTGGGTCAGCATGGGTTGAATATTAAAACATGAATGTGAGAGAAAACAAGAATGCCAAATTTTCCCATCCCTACACCACACCTGGTGGCCTAAATACTCTAAAGGCACCAGTTCTCATTTAATCTTTGAAGGTAAGCAGGATCAGCACTGGTTAGTACTTGGACAGGAGACTGCCAATGAATATCAGATGCTGTAGGCTATAATTCAGAGGAAGGAACTGGCAAAACCAAGTCTGAGTGTTCCTTGCCTAAGAAAACTCTGTGAAATTCATGGAGTCACCATAAGTCAACAGGTTACTTGAAGGCAAACCCAGACAAACCATACCTAAGTTGCTGTCTGGCCTGAATGCCAATCTTACAGTCTGCTGCCTCAACAGAAGAACCAAGACTCATTCTTTCCTCTGTATTGGACAGAGGTGAAAAGATCTCTGACCTATTCATAGTCTAAAACAACTATGACCTTCCAGATGTTTCTAAACTGTAAATGAGTGTCATTCCCGGGGCCTTACTGCATGAAGGCGCCATACTGCCAGAGCAATGTGTTATTGCCAGATCAGGTTCCATTTTATTGCACAACATCATTGCTAACCAGCAGCTATCACATTGCAATCCATTCTAAATCTGCTGTTTTCCAATGCTGATGACCCCCTTTCCCGCAACAATCCTGTTAGCTGTGGGAGTGCAGCACTTCCATGGCTGATTCAGAAGTGGCTGTAATGTGGGTTTTCCCAGGTTGTCCCTCCCTCAGCTAGTCCGATAGCATGGTAAGTTCAAAATCTATTACATCTCTGTGTTTATTTTAAATTTCTCCTTTTTTATTTTTAATACATTTTTTAGCATTATAGCACAAAAATACCATAACATATCTGTGTGTCATGACATTACAATATTGCTGCCCTAGTACGGCTTCTAAAAAAAAAATAATAAAATGACCAATCATGAGCTGTGAGGTGGGGAAAAGGACTTACCAATGATGCTATAATTCGATGGGAATACCTATGCCAATAAAGCTACTCATCCTCTTGAAAGGCTGCTGTAGAAAGCATTCATTCAAAACTCAATACAGAAATGGCAGTGCTGAGACTGAAATGGAACAACACCTGCATTAACAAAACCTGAGGGATTGTGGGAGCTGAAGTCCAACAACATTTGGAGAGCTATAGTTGGTCTCCAGTTACAGGAAACACCTAGCCTAGAGGAAACACCTAGCCCCTAGCCCCTCTCCCCAGTTGCTATGCTTGAGAATTGCTATCTCAGGATTGAAATGAATCAATATATTTTACAGATCTCGTTGTAGCAAATAATTCAGCAAATATATGAAATGAGAAGTGTGCCATAGACTGGATTTTATAGGCCCCAAGCCACTGTTTGAGGCTTAATATATTAAAAAGATGTCTCTACCATCTTCTCACAAAACAGTGAACTTATTTTTAATATATAATCCTTAATTTTAAATGCATCTAAAGGCCTCTGGTGCCTGATAGGCAGCTGAACCAAAATCCATTGTCTTTACGTTTAAATTGTAGGATAAAGCATATGGTAAAAAAGATAAAATGTATTAAATATTTTACAATGAAAGGATTTTTTTAAAAAAAGAGAAAGAGAGAGAACAGATTAACAATTAGGTATTAGCAATCTTTTCATCCATGCTGGTAACAAAGAAATGATTAAGATAACAGATTGCTTAGTCAAGATACAACTGCCTGAAAAACTGTTTTTGTATGTGTGCTGTTTTAATATATTCTTCCAGGGGTGGGAGTGTGTATCTGTGTTATGCTTTTCAGGGGAGTGATGACCCCAGTAATAATTATACTAATTACAAGGACTGAAATGAGAGTTTCTGCACTTATAATACCTGTGGGGATCTCAACTGAATCATTTGTTTTGCATATGTCTGTGACTGCATCAAAATTCACAGCTTGCAGAGAACAAAACCAGAAACTAAATCAATGTAGTTACTGAATATAACACAAAATTAGGGTCAATTACTTGGGGCCATGTTGGTTGTGGGGGATTCCAGGAGTTTATAGTCCAACGAAGTAAACTTCCATGCTCTGCAATAGCATGCACTTTCCTATGGTTTTACTTGAAAATGTTTAACACTATGATGTGCCTGCTTTCCTCTGCAGAGAAACAAAGGCTGAAAGGCTATCTTCAGGTTTTGAAGGGCCCTGGGAAAAGACCTCTCACTTCTTGTCAAAAATTGTCATGCCCCAATCACAGGACCCATGTGCGTATACAGAAAGGATCCTCGCCAACAGCCACAGCACGGAGACATGAACAGGACAATACTTACTGCAGCCCAACACAGACAAGAAAGGGAGAATCCACAAGACTCCTGGCACTTATATAGGAAAAACATATTAATTAGGCAAACAACTGGGGAAGGCTGCTGGCCAATAAATACAAGAGATGGCGTGGGGAGAAGTCAACTGTTGCAGACAACTCGCATTTCTGGTGGAAGCAATGGGTTCTTTTTTTAATCCTTGGCTAGTATTCCTGAAAAACCGTAACCCTCACTTTGTGTGCTGCAGGATACTCCCTCGAATGGGCACTCTGAATTCATAACTGACCTGGACTGCTGAAATAGGAACAGTAATTGACTGATAAGCTTCCATAAGTGTTTACTGTGGCTGTTACTATATATCCTGTTTCAGGACTGAGAACCATGGCTAGCTTTTTAAACAAGACAGTTTAGAGCAATTTTTGCCTCAAAAATAATTTCTCTCTCCCCCACCATGGCAAATGTGGCAGTTTCATTTTACTACCCCAAAGCTTATCTGAATCACCTTATTTAGGCTGAAAACAAGTCAAAAATGTTGGGTCACTGTGGGGATGACACACGAAAATTGTACAATTGCTTACCCCTGATTTACCAAGAGGCTAATGCTCTCTCCTCTGGTTGCTGGTAGTTCTCAGGCAGGGATATTTCATATCTCTGTGCATCCTGGAAACAGTAGCTGTATTTACTGGTGGCAGCCATCTTTACTGTTTCCAAGATAGTACAAACACAAAAGGCAGACACATTTCATTCCAGGAAAAAAAAAATGGGCTAATTTCAACTGCCTTGGAAAGCAGGAACACAAAGTCTTTGGTAATGCCAGGAGACTGTAGGTAATATTTTAAGATGTGTGGATCTCCAGAATAAAATTGGAAAGCACAGATACAAATCCAGGACTTCAAGGCATTTATTGATCCATCTGGAGGTGGCCTCACGTACATTTAGGCCAATGGTTACAGATAATGAGAGAGACATTATCTGTCAATCTAATTTTCATTGCTTTTCTTTTATTTCCCGCATGGCAATTGCTCATATTTTGCATGCATTTTTCTTTCAAATATAAATATTTTATATGCCTTTTCCCCCTAATGTACCGTAGCTGGGAAGTGGTCGAGATGAGGGAGTGCGTTGCCAATGGTGCCTTACCTGGGTAGAAATCAGGAGGGAGAACCAAGCTGCAGACCAAAGGAAGAGGCAGAGCTCAGAGTGACGGAAACCCAGGAACTGCATGCTTCCTGCCCCAACTACAGCATGCTGGGATGTGGGTCCAGAAAGTGGGTAGTGCACTGAGGCTGAGCAGGAGCAGAACAGGAAGTTTAAAAGGGAAAAGGGAAGACAAGAAAGGGGCAGAGGGCATGGAAAGGAAGGGGACAGAAAACAGCAAAGGGAAGGCACACAGAGGGAGCAACTGAAGGTCAAGGGAAAAAAAGAGAATACCTCAGATACAGATGACTTGAGCCAAACTCTCCTTGTGGTAAGGTCCCCAAGGCCTGGCCCAATGTACCATGCCTGAAGAGGGACAGAACACCAAGTGAAGGAGGACATGCAAAAACATCACCTCTTCCAGGTTAGTAGGTGGTAGAAGCAGGGGTCCCTGAAACAAGGCTTGCTGAGCCTCAGTGTTCTTGGGTGCACCAGGGGCTGAAAGTTAATAACAGAGAAGCATGAGTTGAAAGCTATTGAGACCAGTTGATTGCACTGCTCAGAGGGCAGCACCTAAACTATGTCAAGGAAGAGGAATTACAGGTCACGGGGGTGACAATCAAGGGAGTACTTACTTACCTGAGAAGAAATGTGTGTTCTATTGGAGAAAGGGTGGTTGCAATGTATGCCGGAGGTGAAAGGGTGCATGTAAACCAACCTGCCACAGAATGATTGCTATCATTGTTTTAATAAAGTCTGCGCAATGCTGTGCTTGGGAAATTACCAGAGGAGGTACATATGAGTCCCCTCACATGTACGCATTTTGAATGCAATGGGTTTACTCCAGCCAAGGCTGGCCTTTGTCAGTTTCTCATGCATTCAGTCATTAGACCATTCTGTCTGATTTCTGCTTCTATTTACGTTAGCAGGTAATTTCCCCTAAGATAAACATTTTTGTGTACAAACTTCTCTAGTATACATATTTGATATACATTTTTGAACTGAAAATGGGATTTCAAAATTGGGAGAAGTATGCAATTTGAAAGAAAAATAGTGTTCCATTCACATATGACTCAAAAATTTGAACTTTTCCTTCTCATCATTATCTCATAGCTCTGAAGTGTTGGGTTGTTTTGTTTTGTTTTTTGCTTTTGTCTTCTTTCTGTTTAATCTCCATCTTCTTCCATAGAGGAAGCATTCACAGGTGGTTTTGTTAAAGGTAGCCATGATAGAATGCCTATACTTAGTAGCTTCTAGCTTGTATGTGTCTCTAAGACTTTACACATAGCATGTCATTTCATGTCATTTGGCCTCAGCTATTTCTGTTCTTTGAATCAGCCTCCTAAATCAGCTAGTCTATGGTTCCTCTGAGTTTGTTCATCCTCCCCTTTGAAGTTTATAGTTCTCTCCTGTCTCCTTCATGTTTGAAGAGCACATGTTAGACAACCTCTGACCATAAGGTGTTAAACTACCTTTAGTATTTGTAAGTAAACATACTTTGTGGGCCATTTTTTTTTCAAAGAAGGCAAAGCCTTCTTTATTTCTCTGCTAGAACTTGCGAAGGCAATGGGGTGGTGCAGGACTGATTGTTGTTCACCATCTGCTTGTGAGGTATAGTACTTTTTGTCACTTTCCCCAACAAATTTGACACAACCACATCAATGGAGGATGCCACTTTCCTGATCAGACCCTAAATACAGTGACATCACTGAGGATGCACTCCAGTACTCATAAGTCTTAAATTAAGTCTCATTTAACAAATGGAGATTACTTTTGAGTAAGCATAAACTGATGACTATATTTCATGGAAGCTTATATAGGTATGATCCACCTATAATGCAAAGGTTATCTGTTACTAGTGGTGGACTGTAGATGACAAAACTAACCACATTCACTTTATTTTACACTTTCAAAACTGAAATTGCAGCATATCCTTCTGTATTAGGTTTTGGTGATTTAATGTTGCCACACATAAAGAGAAATAGACTCATTCTGGTTTCTAGACCTCCCCTGTTCTTGGACAGCAGAACTGAAAATTCTTCCCAAACTCTATTAGGTTTGGGTAGATACAGACAGGCATAAGATGTCATTGGTGTCATTTTATTTTAACAGGAGAGAGTGTGGAGTAGGGAGAGAGTATCTGATACTGGCAGGTTATCCAGGGACATATCTAGATGGTCTTTTATGGCAGAGGTATCATGAGTATGCCAGACACAGACAAATTTAACCTTGGAGGTTAGGTTTGCTTGAACAGGAGTTCTCACCTATCCATCTAGCTAACTTTCATTAAAGAAAGGGAAAGGATGAGTAATGTCAGATTTAGTGTCATTTCCTTTCTCCCCTTCTTGGTAGTTTCATCTTGCCTGAAGTGCAAGGTCATTATTTCATGCTATAGGATAAAATATATAATCATCAAAACAATGAAAGGACTGATCAGTAAATTTTACAAACCCAAGTTTTATGCCATAAGCAGTAGAAAATCTCGGAGCCATTTTCACAATTAACTTACAAGTATTTCCTGAGCATCTTAATACCATAAATATAGTAGTCTGTACAAAGGGTCTATGTGTAAATATGACTTTACACACAGCACTCCCATGTGAGTACTATTTTTCTGTGAGCTTGGTGATGGACTTACATAATCCTGACCCAGTATAGTTTTCCATCCACTTATCTAGAGCTTTAAAAATGAAAATTAGTACTTTGAACAGGTCTTAGAATCAAGTTGAAAACTGAGAGGAATTGTACAGTACTGAGGTTTTGTGGTCAGTGACTTGATTCTTCTCTGTTGTCCAGTCTGGACTGAAGGCAAGATCTGAACTGCAATATACTGCAGTGCTCCCACCATGCTTCAGCAGACCCTTGAGCATTCAGCACAGCACTGCTGTTGCTGCTATGGCTGTCACCACATTTCTGTGTGCCCAACTGGCTGCCACTGCTGCTTCAGGGTTCCCATCAAACTGTTGCCAAACTTTGGTTGAAGACCACTGCCTCATTTTACCTATGGGCTGGGTCACCACCAAACAGATGTATTTTCTGGATAATATCCTCCAAATGTCCTGATATGGTAGGGACAGTCCCAATTAATCCTCTGGTGTCCCACTTTTTCAGCTTCTTTTAAAATGTCCCAGTTTCTCCTTCTCCTTCCACTTCCTTCCTCTTACTTCAGTTGCTGCGAGTCCAAAGTGCAGAAATAGTTTGCCCTCAATTAATTCACCAAAGGGGAGGAGAGAGAAAGAGTCAGAATCTTATGCTTCCCAGTAGATTCAGGCAACAGCAAAATTTTGCAGCCTGCCCTAGCTTCTGTGGTCTTTCTCATTAATAACTTTTACCATCTTCCCCACACGTTGGTGTTGCTTGGACACAGGTATCCTGGTTTTCATCCATGAAATATTGGAAGGTATGAAACAGCAGCAGTGAGGAGGCTTAAAAAAAAAAGACAGAGCTGAGCAAGCACTTGGCTGTTATCTCTAGCAGTTGCCCTCCATGTTAATAGTCCAAAATGTACTGGTGATATCACATCACGCTTGTGCTTCAAATAATCTAATATGATGGTTGAGCACTAAAGACAACACCCAAGTGGTTTCATTTCTTCTAGAACTGTTCTCAACTGCCTTTCCATCAAAGCCTTTTTATTTTCTTTGTAAGATGGTCAGTTTCCTGATCATGCTGAGTCCTGATATCAGCGCCAACTTCCAGGTTCACAGCTCCCTGTCAGCTGTTCCAGTCCTTGCTGTGTCATGTAAAGATAGTATCATGGCTTATTTACAAAAAATAAAAAAAAATGCACCAGTCTTAACATTTAGTTCCCCCTTTTTGTCCTTTTTCTCTAGGTGCTTGACTTGTAAATGTGTGCGATTAATTGACATGATCCCTCCTGCTAGTGTACTGTCAGCAGTTTCTATTTCCTCAATGAAATCATTCAGGAAAAGAACTGAGAGCATTGCCTCTGGGGAGAGACTTCCTCTGTCTATGTGGGGTGAAAGAGTGTACCTTCCTCCCATTAGAACTAATAAATGTACCATAGCAACAGTTCAGAGGCAGATAGTTTCTGTAGTGTACATTGTGGGTAAGATTCATTTAAGTGGGTAAGATTCATTTAAGCTTGGGAATAATTTGAAAAGTGTGGGGCATGTAAATTGTAGCCTTAAACACATGGGTCTGTAAGCTCCATTAGAGCTAGCATTCTGGAGTGAAAGATAATAAATCTTCCTGATCCCCTAAAACTCCCGGTACAAAGAAATGTAAGACATTGGAAAATTCACCCTATATCGCCCCTTGACAATACTGAGCAGGTAGGGTGCTACTATAGTATAATGTCTGTTACTATGGCACAGCTTTGGTATCTTGAGCTGTAATGGGGGGCTACAGACTCCTGTCTTCCGGGATTGCAGTGAAAATAAGTATTGATATTTATAAAACACTCACTAGAAGTGGGTGGTAAGTGCCATGAAGAAGCCAGTAAGCCATGTATAATGGACAGCCAACCCAACATGTAGAGGAGGTGTGAGCAACTGCAGTGTACCTACAGGCTGACTTTATAGACCACCAAAACTGGGTAAAAAAGTACACAAACCTGGAAATAGTCAGAAGTCCACTTCTGGTTTTGAAAACCAGACAGTTTTGATGTTAAAAAGTTCAGAGGAGCCCAGCAATCTATTTAAAATGTGAATTGTTGCTCCTGGGGGCTTTGAGATAAATTATTTCTCTCTTTTGTTCATCCTAGCCAGTCTGTAGAAGCCAAGGACCATAACATGTAGCCTTGAAAGGGCAGCATGCAGCCCAAAGAGACCACTTTGCACGCTCCTGCTCAAGACCACAGGGCTTTCCAGGAAGACACAGCTGAGATGTTTGTTTGTTTGTTTGTTTCCTTTGGGGGAAAATGTGTACATACCTGTGTGAAAGCATATTGCCTTAGGAGGTAGCAGAGGGGACAGCAATGGTTCTGATGGCTTTCAGATTGGTCAGTAGTACCAATATCAGTACCAATCAGATTTCCAAAGGAAGGACATTCCACAGTACAATTGGTTCGTTTCAGTTTCCGTTTATGAAATACTAGTATATATACCCTGTGTTGCCCGGGATTTTTTTTTTCTCATAGGTAATACTTGTTAGAAAGATTTGAGATCCTGTGTCTCTAATTCCTCAAACTCTCTTATCCAGTACCCATAACTTTTCCCCACATTCCCCAATCCAATCTATATTCAGAGTTATTAACATAAAGAGGTTGGGTTTCTGAGGGAATAAACTGTCCTCCTCCTTCTTGCTGCTAGGCCTTGTCTCCACACCAACCGGCCTATTCAAAACAGTCACAGTTGACTGAGGCCCAAGTGCTCTCTGGTTGAGAATTCTAAAGGCCTCTCCCTAAACTACCAACCCTAGGATTCCATATAATCTTCTTAGGCAGCCAATCACATGAGGTCTTCACCTGACAGAGACAAACAACAAACTTAGACTTTTATATATTAGATATAAAGAGTTCTGTTTGGGGAGATGGGATACATTACAGCAGATCTTGAAAGTTCCATTTCTCCTCCCCAAAAAATAATTCTCACACTCTCTATGGTTGGTCTTTCATTTTTGTTTGATATTATCATAGTTGTTAAGCTATTAAGCTATTTTTTTTAGCATAAGATTTAGATGGACAGAGTGAGATACAGGAAGAAGGTGGCATGCTAGCCTGCTAATCCACCTGAAGACCTGACTGTGTTCCTGTACTTGTTAAGCATGCATGACAAATGGAGTTGGCAAGAACAGACTAGAATCAAGTTATACACATGTTGAGACAGTAGTGCTTTGCTGTAAAGGCTGGTTGAGGTAAGCTAACATGGTCTTACCTTATGTCTCTATTAAGTTAGACATGTTTTGTGGAAATGTTTGGTTATGTTCAAACAACATTGTTAGAGCAACCAGTTATTCTGGTAAGTGACTTGTTACTTTATAATTAGACACCAATGGGAAATGTATTAATATCCAGCTATGGAGGATAAGTTCTTTGAATAAAACTGATTTCATTTTAAATTGCAAAGAACAGTTTGAATGTACAAGACATCGGTTAGCCATATTAAGGCAGCAGGAATCATAGATTAATCATATGCCAGTGGCCTGGGGTGGGCACATTGTGACCTTGGGATTGCATGCAGAACCATAGAGTTGTTTTGTGACTCTGAGGGCCTTTCAGCACTACACTGTTATAGTGCTATTATTCTACTTCCAACATGGTCTCAGTAAACTACAAACCCCAGAATTCCACAAGATGTTGAAAGTGGAATAACAGCACTGTAACAGTGTAGTGTGGAAAGGCCTTCACTCTCCCCACAAATCCACCAGGTCACCCTGTGTATGAAAAGAGGGGGAAGGTGTAAACTGTCTGTTTTAAAAGCCACTGGAAGGAGCAATTGCCTTTTGAAATAGGTTGAATGTTGCAAGCATTGTTAACATCCAAAATATTAGGGATGTAAATCTTTGCATTTTTTTTCTTACAGAAAAGTATGAATGATTTTATTACCATTTTTCTCCTTGCTGATAAAAACACTATCTAAACCTGTGCAATTTTAGAAGAGTATTGACAGTTATTCTGTGCACAACAAATACACGTGGATTTTTTAATGCACAAAATGATATTTTCTGTGCAGAAAATACATTTCCAATGCAGAAAACGATATTTCAGCACAGAAAACAAAATATTCACAGAATAAGTCCTGAAGTGCAAAGATTCTTGCCCATTTAGAATTCTCCCTATCCAAGTTTCCCAACACTTGAGACTCCCTCCTTTTTTTTTTTAAACCATTTTTGAATTTTTTGGAATAGTCTTTCTATTCATAAATTTTTTTTTTTTGCACTACTGCCATTTGTGGATTTGTTCCACTTGTAAAATGGGCAGATAGGAAGGGCAGAAAATCGATCCCTAGACTAAACTAAAGTTGTCCATTAGAATATAATGAGGGGGTGAAAGAATCTGTAAATTTTGTTTCTTCTCAGTTTCTCATTTTTCTGATTTTAAGTTGGTTTTAACCCAATTTTATATGTTTTTTTAAAAATCTGGAGAGTTGTATATTTGTGTGCACTGCTCTAAAGTACATAACCATGTACACATTTTTCCTAATGTAAATATTTTTTCTAGGCTATTTACCCTTGTACAGTATGTCTTTTTGTGTAAGCTTCAGGAATGCACACATTTGGGGCACAGTTTCTTCTATGGCTGTAATGCATCTTTCGATCGAAGAACTTATGCTTCAAAAATCAAGGGAAATGTAAATGGTGGTTTGCTTATTGGTTCAGCAAGTAAGTTGATATGAGAATTCTGACCGAATTAATTTCTTTCTCTGTCCTTACTCTTATTACTTTGTCTTGTGAACCTGATTCAAATTATTTAAATGTACATTGGGGATTGTTGAAAACTAGGATATTACACCCATTAGTGGTATCGTTCTAATAATGCATTTAAGGCTGCAAGTCTCACATCTCTCAAGAATAGTCTTTGAAAAGTCTCGTTGAAGTCTATAGAAATATCACTGGCTTGGTTCCAGTAAAAACTTTGTCAATTGCAGCTTAAGGAAATAATATGCAGACCTTAAGCAGCTTTCTCCAGGCCTAGTTTCATAACCCAAAATCTGTTTAGTACCTAAAGTACTTAGCAGCTATTTTTTTTATTCTTGTAAATATTTTGTACAGTGTATGCGGTACCCAAAGAACCATAAATACCCATTGTAAATCAATGCCTTTAAGGCATAAAGAGATGTTTTTGTCACATGAGATTATCTCATGGTATCCCCATTTGTTATACTGTCAAAACATATGCCTTGCTGTACAACTCTTTTGCGATACTTTAGGATTTCCACAAGACTAACTAATGTGATCAAGCTGAAATTTAAAGAGATTTGTCATTTACAAATCTCTCCTACAAAACAAGGACTTGCCTTGTTCTAGTAGAGAGCTGCATGCTTCAAAGAGAAAGAAGAGTGAAAATGAGCACTAGTTCAGAATGACACTGATAGTTTTTCGTAACAAATTTGACCTGAAAAACAGTTAATTTAATGTGAGATCAAAATCTTAATTTTTTTTTGGAAATAACTTGAAATCAATGAAACATTCACATTACTGCATTGACCAGTGTTAGGCCATAGCATGGAGAAGTCAAAGTGTGCAACCTGGAACAGCATCTTTCTCATCATCTGTGCCACTTGTTCCTGGGGAGCCAATACCACTTCTTAACTTCCTGCATAGTTATCCCCTTCTTCTTAATGAGAAAAGACACCAGGCTGTCTCTCAGCACTTGGCTCTTGACTGATTGAACAAACAATTTGTTACTGTTGGTGTGCACCTTCAAATCATCTCTGACTAATGGAGACCCTAAGATGAACCTATCATGGGATTTCCTGGGGCTAAGAGTGCTTGACAAACCCAAGTTCACCCACTGGGTTTCCATGGCCAAGCAGGGAATCAAACTCCAGTCTCCAAGGTTGTAGTCCAACTGCTATACCATGCTGGCTCTTGAGCAAACCAAACGTCCAGATAGATAGATAGATAGATAGATAGATAGATAGATAGATAGATAGATGCAGGAAAATAAAGGAGACTACTGCAAACAAAGATGTGAAGCCAGTTCAAATTTTTTTAAAAAAATATTACAGGAAAACAAGAGTTTTGATAGAATTAGTGAACCAAAAACATCTTTCAAATCCTTCAACCTGTAATAAGTATGAAAAATTTGAGAAATATTGTTTACACTACTCAAACAATAGTCTCTGAGAAAGGGCTGCATTCCTTAGTCTGGATCTGTTACACCATTACACTATTTATAAATACCTTATTAACTAGGAATTTCTAATGTTGGATCCAGTGTCAGAGTCTACTGAATATGTGTAGTTCAAATAGAGTCTACTCCAAAAATTTCGCGCACATACACCTTAAGAGTATATGTTTATACAGATTCAGTTCATTTCTCTTTGTTTACATGAGAATGGACAATGGGGTTTTTATTCTATAGTGTGAGAGAAAAGTGATTGGTGACCTCAAAAGATATGAGAAGAAATTGGAGAGGTCTGCTCTGAATTTTGTCTCAGACTGTGTTCCTTGGTTATTTTAGAGTATGATAGAATTTTTGGAACCAGATCTGTCTGTCTGTCTATCTATCTATCCATCTATCTATTCAATATATAAAAGTCAAAGTTTGTTTGTCTGTGTCAGTTGAAGACCTCATATGATTGGCTGTGTCAAGTGAAGACCTCATATGATTGGCTGCCTGAGAAGATTCTGTGGAATCCTGGGGTTTGCAATTTGGGGAGAGGCCTTTAGAATTCTCAGCCAGAGAGCTCTTGGGCCTGGCTGGTTGCTATGGATATGAGGCCTACAGCAAGGAGGAGGGCAGTGTATTTCCTCAGGAACCCAACCTCTATATGTTAATAACTCTGAATATAGATTGGGTTGGGGAATATGGGGAAAAATTACAGGTACTGGACAAGACAGTTTGGGAAATTAGAGACACAGGATCTCAAATCTTTCTAACAAGTATTACCTACGAGAAAATAAAATCTCAGGCAATGCCGGGTATATACACTAGGTTTTTTTTAAAAATACAGATGGGGCATGAAATAAAATGTTGCATTGTGGAGCGTTCGTTTTCAGGGTTCAAGCTAGCCACCCAACTGTGTTTTTTGTAGGAGTTTTCATTCCATTTTCCTATTTTTCCATTTACCCTCCAACTGTTACCATTCCATGGTGGATAAGTGTATGCTTAGTACTCACTGGGTGTCTCCTTTTTCCTTTATAAGGTTTCTTTCCTTCCTACTTGTGCTTTTTATTTTACCCAAGTTGGATTATAATTTGCTTATTTGTGTAGATGGCATCATTTTAGCAACATAAGGATCCACGCTTTGAGAAACAATTATAGAACAAGGATAATAGGATTCTTTTTATGCCATATCTTTCAAAGCAGATGTGAAATCCCATAGAAAGACAGGTTAGCACCTGCATGCTCTGCCCAAAACAGAACTATAAGGAAAGAAAATCAACCCACTGAGAATGTTCATAAAGGACTCTAATGCATTGTCTTGCAAGGAAATGCTTGCCAGAAAATGTGGCCCTGAGTGACTTTTCTTTTCTACATGAAGTTTGACCAAGGAAGGAAACAAATACTTATTCTTTTGAAGCATAGGATTTATTTTAAATAAGTGACCTGATCCATTTTTGTAAAAGATGCACATCCTAGATTTTTATCCTTTAATACTGAACTGTGAAGTATCACATAATAACAGATGAATGAATATTGCCAGAAGGAGTTTTGTTTCTATTTGGCATGAATGCAAGCTTAATAATGAAGTCACTGATTCACCAAGATTTATCCTCATGACAGGCAAAGAGGAGGAGGATAAATAGAATATACAAAATAGCTTTCTATTTGAAAAAGGAACAATAGCAAAAAGAACTTCCATGGCTGAGCCAAACTTCTCTCTCCAACTTTGCCATCCATTTCCAGGGGCATTTTAGCAATTTTGAGTGGCATGTGAATACATGAATAGTGTTTGTCCTACTACCAGTGGCAGCATTTCCTCCTCCCATTGCGGTATACCATTTTCTCAAAGTTCCTTCCATTCCTACTCAGACAAGAAACATTGTCTCCTTCATTGGCCCTTCCCATCCTACAGTGGGTGGAAGTTGAAGGTAATGTTTTGTACTTTCACTCTGATGTATTGTGAGTAAGAAGGAACATCTTCGACATATACATTCCAATGGGGAGAACAGACTGTGAAAATTGACCACACTAACCATTCATGTATGTTTTCTATTAATTTCATGCATTACCAAGTACTGGCCAGAGTGATCAGAGTTTGCCGAGAATTATATAGAAATCCATCCAGCAGTAATTTCTGTGAGTCATTTCCTGTTATTTGATGCACAAATGTGTGGCATCTTGCTCTTGTGTACATATTCCCTTTCTGAGATTCAGCATTCTTTCACACTATACAATTATAACACTATCATCCCAGTTTAATTGCCATGACATCATCCTATACAATCCTAGGGTTGTATAGGCGCTAGAGAAGTTTGTCAGAGAATTCTAAATACTCCTCTCTAAATTACAAATCCCAGGATTCGATAGAATGTAGTCATAGCAACTGAAATGGCATCATTGTGTAATAAACTGTGGAGTGTGAAATGGCCATGCAAAAGGAAATGAAACAGACTGAAAAGGACAAAGAATATGGAATCATACTTACTCAAGTTGTTGGTCCATCAAGCTCAGGGATGAGCAATTGCATTGGTCAATTTTCTGCTGCTGGGATCTTTGAGGGCCATGGAGACAGCCAAAAATACCCACATTTTCCCCCAAACCAGGAGTGGCCAGAACTCCACTTTGGATTTCATTGCAGGGAAGAGTGTGCAATGAATTTCAAAGGTGAATTGCTAATTCTTGAGGCTTCAAGAGGAAGCAATCACCCTGTGTGGGAGGTCCAGAGGCCTTGGAGGTCTCCACTGGAGTGGATGCAGTCAGCCCCCACCCTGAGGTTGCACTTTGTCCAGCCCTACCCAAGGGTTTAGGACCCCAAATACCAAAATCTACTTTACCTCAAAATTTTAACTGTTAGCAATTAGGCCTTAGGGGAGGTATTCCAACCTGTCAGAAAATGGAAAATCCTGAAAGTTGGGAACCCACCAAAGTGCGCAGAGCCTTGCAAGAAAGCCCTGAGGACCACACTGACAACTGAGGAGGCCAGTTTTGACCCCAAGGCCAAAGTTCCCCACCCCTGTCCTGATCTAATATTGTCTTAGCTCAACTATCACATTTATCAGCGTAAAAGATAGCCTAGCAGCTGTGATCATCTTAACTGGAAATTCTGAAGACTAAACTACAGAACTTTCACATGAAAACCTTTTACTTTGCTTATCTCTGAGTCGTGCCATCTGAGATATCATCTTATTCTTTTACAGAAATCAAAATTTGCATCCTTTGATTAATTTGATAGATGTACATCCATTTTTTTTCATTTGTGTATTGATTCTCAAGGTGGGCACCAGTTTCTGACATCTGGACTCTTTCATTCACCCTTGTCTTGTAGTAAAGCTATTTCTTATGCTGCAGTTCCTTCTTTTCCTCTCTCTTTTTACTTCTATATTCTGAACTCAAGGTCAGCTAAAAGGCCATTGGCCTGACTTGGCAACAAAGTAAGTGATCCATATGAAAAGCCAGATAAGCAGCTCCTGTCCCTGTATCCCTTTTGTTGTGGGAGCAATGGGATATCTTGAAAAGAAATGTCTTAACGTGAGTCACAAGAAGTAGAAGCAGCTGGAGGCTTAAAATGGAAACTGTAAGACCCAAAAAAGAAAGACAGAGGAAGAGCAAGATGGCGGATGTGGGAGAGGGGGACAGGTAAAATTAGTCATAATGTATACATTTTCCTTCAGATTTGATCATAATTTGGTGAAATAGATGTCAGTAGTGGCTGGATATTGATTGTTTAGGAGCTACCCCATCTTGCTACAGAATGGATTTCTTTCAGTCAAAATGACACAGCTTTGATTTTGATCAGGCTAAGAATCAGATAAAGAAACCAATTACACTACCTTTCCTTGGTGGTGGGATTGTATGCTATGAGGCAAGAGGCTAGGCTAATGGTAGTAGTGCTACCCATATCAGACAGGCTTTTGCTGAGGAGCCAGACTAAATGTCCTAAACAGCTACTGGGTAGCAGCAGTAGTGGGGGTGACACTGGCAGAGGATCTTTTGGACACAATGGCCGTGGCACCATAGCTAACACTTGTTAGTCCTGCACAGCGGGAGGTTTATCACCCCTCCTTTTGAACATCTTTTACCATGAGAGATCTTTTACCATTATTATTTATTTTCTCATGTACTTCTAAATGTCCTTGTCCATACCCCTGGGGTTATGCATGCCCCAGGTTGTGAATCACTGACCTAGAGGTAAGCTGAGGAGGAAGTCGTGGAATAACACCTGGTCTCAGTTGATCCTGTGCTCCCTGCTTGCACCATTCCAGGTTCAACTGGGTTTAAATAGGTCCTAGGTTAAATAAAGTGGACGTTTTTAACCCAGTTCTCCATGTCTGGTCTCCTTATTCCATGGTTGGTCAACAGTGGAACTTCTCCATCTTCCACTTCCAATTATGTAGTCTACTTGATTCTTTTATTGACCATCAGCTGATGACCATGTATAGAATTACCTCTTTGGTTGCTTGAAGAATGTGTTTGCAATGAACCAATGTTGGCTTCACAACATTCAGTTGGCAGGTCCAAAATGCTGTGACCTGAGTGATGTGTACAGCTGGTTATAAGGAGCATTTAATTCCTTTGTTGAAATAACTCTACTAGCTAACAGTCCATTTCCAGGTGGAATTCAAAGTGCTAGTTATGACCTTTAAAGTCTTGTAAAGGTCTAAGTCCAGACTATCTGAAATATTTTATCTCACTATATATAAACCTGCTAAGTTTTAAGATCTTGGGAGTAAAGTTTTCTGTTGGTCCCATCATCATCACAAGCATTTGGTAAGGACACAGGAGCAAACCTCATTGGCTGTTCCTAAATTATTCCTACAGGAGATACTCTTTTAATTCAGTGTTTTTAAAAAACATGATAGTATATTTAGCTGTTTTTAAACTAATTTTTAATGTTGTAATACACTGTTTCTACATTAATTCATGCTATGAGTTTTCTTCAATTCAACAATGATAAATAGGAAGGATTAAACAAACAGGCAAGCATCTCACCCCATTCTTTCTTGAAAGATTGATTGTCCCTTACATTTTATTCAGCTCTTAGCATTAAGAATTCTAAACAGCCCAAATTCAAAGCAGTATCAATGTTCTCTTGATAAATTCTAGAGTAACATATACTGACCCTTTTCTTTTATTATTTCACTGGTTTGGGCACAAAATACTCTCCTGATAGCTTACATCTCAAACATGATCTGCTGTTGCTTAAATAAGAGAATTTTAAGAACCAGATGATATCCTGTGACCTAGTTCTGTGACTTCACTAACAAAGATTGAGGATTGTATGGCTTGACAGTGAAGTAACGTGTCCCAATAGCATTAACAAGAATATATCAATGAGCTATGTATTTATATATTCTCTGCCTAATCAAAAGCGGCTCAACCAATGGGGGGAGAAATCCCTCATTTCAATCCAGTTCACACAGGCATGTGATCATTTGATTACCCTTGATTATTGGAAAGCTGAATTTGTGAGCTGACTCCATTGAAAATCATCATCTTTGAGCTGTGTTTTCTATCTACCATGGTACTAGATTCATGACAGCTCCAATATCCATGCCCCAGGATAGACCAAAATGCTAGCAGCTGATGTGACTCATACAACCAAACTGATTCTGGCAGCTTGCATCTTTGGTAAGAGCAGAGGCCCTTTCAAATATATAGTTCTAGCACTATGATTCCTCTTTAACTGCCATGGCTGCATCCTATGATATCTTGGGATTTGTAGTTTGGGGAGACACTAAATATCTGGCTGAGAATTCTAAGTACCTCTCCCTAAACTGCAAATCTCAGAATTCCATAGGGTAGAACCATGGCATTTAAAATGCAATCATGGCACTATAATTGTGTCATGTGAAAGGGCCCCTAGAGGAGTCACATAAGGAATATGATGGCACTGCATCACATCACAGATCTGGTAATCACAAACAGACTTAACCATATCATGATATCACCTTTGGTGGGTTAGATGAAATCAAATCTATTCTTCTCAGCTTAGTTGGTGTGATAAACTAGAGAAAGAGGCCCAGTGTTTTTGAAAAAAACTACACTACTTTGGCAACAGAGATTCTTTTTTCCTTGTGCTGTACTACTGTAATGGTTTCGTTAAAACACAGTTAACACAGCAAGACAAGGAGCACTGGCTTTGGAAATAGGGATAGATTTTCACCCTGCATGAACATTTCGGTGGACTTTTAAGTGCTTGTGCAAAAATTGCCAAAATGTTCATAGAATCATAGATCTACGATAGAGCTATGGCCACTAAGTCCAACCCCCTGCCTTCCAGGAATATATAATCAAAACATTTGTAACAGATGGCCATCAAGCCTCTGTCTAAAAACCAAAAAGGAAATTCCACCACACCCCAAGGCAGAAGCGTGTTCTGTTGTTGAACTGCTCTCATCATCAAGATGTTCTCCCTAATTTTTAGGTGAAATCTCTTTTCCTGGAGTTTGAAGCCATTGCTTCATGCCCTAGTATCTGGAGAACTCAACCACCCACTTCCCATTTCAGTTGAACTACAGTCAGAGTGTAACTCTGAGGAATAGTGGAATGAGAGCATTACCCAGAAATAAGAATTGTTGTCCCCCAGTGGAATTTTCTTCAGTCCTCACATTTGTAGCACTGCAGTAATTTAAAACTTCAGTCAAGCCCTTAAGAAATACTGTTTTAGGCACTGGAAAAGAAGGGGCAGGGAAAGTTACCAAGAGAATGCACAGTGTTCTCAAGAGTGAATAATTTTCATTATCTCACTGTCTAGAATGCTAGAAATTTGGAGACTGAAGGAAAAATCTAGTGGGGTGCAGAATTTTTATGAGGGGGCAATGATCTCATTCTTCCCCTCAGCTACATCCTTGGTTCTAGCAAAATCCTTCTTGAGAAAAAGGCTGTCTGAATAATTGCTAACTTCTATAAAAAGTCTGTGTAGCAATACAACAGTTTTAAACTGTAAATACCCAGGAGAGAGGACCTTTCATTTTACTTATCTCTAATGTGCAAGGCCCACTTACACTGTATAAATAACACAGTCTAACAAGAATATTATTATACAAGACTTTTCTGCTGAAATCTGCCATTCCGACAGCTCTTGGGAATCTGTGACAGTTAAGTATGCTGTAATACCAAGATTAAAAGGGGAGAGCTTTGCAACCTGTAATATAGAAGAGGCCTTTACAGAAAAGTACAGTGTTTACTCAAAAAGATTTGTACAAGTTGGTAGAAAATTTACACTCAAGCACTTTGTCCCTTAAGAAGCATTTCTTGTAGAGATCCCACCACTCAGTTTTTGAACAATCATTGCAGTCTGAACAGAGCCAGAAAATAAAATATGATCATTCCAATTTGCAAGAGTTTATTTTCTATATTGTGACAGCTAGCTCCAAATCCACAGCATGGGGAATACTGTGTAGATCACTGATATCACCCCTACACTCTTTAAATTCAAATTATTTTTAAATCGCTTTCTGCAGCTTTCTTTAAAAAAATAGAATGTGATGCTTCTCTGTATTTATTGTTCATTTAGAACATAATATTGCTGCATTCCTAAATCTTGATTTACAGTCTCTCCACTTTCTTTTACTGCAGTCAGTTGTCTGCAAGCATTGTTGATTAAATTCCTTTAGTTCTTTCAGAAATAATAAAGTAACAGCTTTTTTATGCTCTATTTAAATTTTGAGCACCAGCCAAGCTCTTCCTGTTCCTGTTTTAGCATCCATTGCAAGTGCATTTTTGAAACCAGCTGTATCCTCCATATCATAAATCCTTTCTTCACTATCTTTGCTGATAACTCTAGAGATTTTGAGAATGGGAAATTATCAGTCACGCTTCTCTAGTTATGCTTCCCCCAAGAATCTCGCCCCAAGGAAATTCTTGCTTAGCTCCCTTATTCCCTCATCTCAACAAACAGAGAGTTCTAGCAAACAGATGGCTGCATGTAATTTAGAAGGTCAACTTTCAAGGAGTTTGAAAAAGTAACCTAAATAGTTCAGACATGTATTCCTGCCACTTTTTCACCTATTGACTCCATTATGAGATGCTGGTACTATAATTTTGTGCTAACAATCTTCTTCTCCATCTAATAGTCCACAGAGTGTGATATCAGCTTATACAACAATGCAAGGGACTTCAAAGTCAAAAGGCAGATGAAAGACACAAAGAAGAGAAAGTCCTGTCAATTCCAACAAGGGAAACACAAGTTATGAAGGAAACTGCCTAATTCTCCCAAGGCAACCAGAGGGATACAAAAGTAGAGATGACTGATAGTGTCATTTCTGTTTCCTTTTGATGAGAACTTATCAGAATTCACACGTTTTTCATATTTCAGATGGAAAGAAGCTAAGATTTAAATTCAAACATGGGGACAAAATTTAATTGTCAGGTTTGTCCATCCAGGACCAGGGCTTAAAGTGCTTAGAACCCAGGTTGGAAACCCAGTGTCTTCAATCATGGTGCAATAGGTTTGCCACTCATTTCTTTCTGAAACAATCCTCCTCTTTAATATATATGACAGGCAGCTACAACATGGGGTGTATCTGGCCAGTGCATTAGGTGGCGGGGAGAGATTTAGTTTCATTATTATTTTGATAAAGATTCATTCCTTTCTTAATCTTCAAGATGAGGTTAAAAAAAATGAAGGTAGATTCAAGGTCAATGGCAGATTTTCCTTTTCTGTCTAAAAATGCTTAATATTAGCTCAATTATACTTCAAATCTTGTGAAAGTCCCACCAGAACAAAAACTAAGACCCAGAACAGAAAACAACTCTGTTCACAGGTTCATAAATTATAAACATGAATATCATACGATATCATGTCAGAAGTGTCAAGCCCAAGTGGATCTAGGGTGGGGTAACTGGAACACATGCCCCAGGCACCAATCTCAGGGGGTTGCAAAAAAGAGGAAGCCCCCACCTGCCCCCGCCATTTGCCCTTCCCCCACCCACCTCTGCTCACCTCACCCCTGCCCACCACTCACCCCTCCCCTGCCTGCCACTGCTCACCCCTCCCCCGCCTTCCACTAGCCCTTCTCCCACCCAGTACTCGCTAGGCCCCCACCCACCACTAGTCACCCCACCACCGCTTGCCCCACCCCATTGCCTTGGGTTGCTCTTGAGCCTCAGTACACCACTGTCTCCACCCCACATTTCCTCCAAGACTAAGGACAGTTGTAACCACATGCAGCTGAAAATGGTCATAGTTGTTCTCAAAATGAGGATCTCTGGTTGCATAGAGTACTGATAATCTAGCCATGGTCAACTGAATGTGATACAAGTTTCCTATCAGTCTTCTTATCAGTGTGGGGTGGTTAGGTTGGAGAAAGCCCCATGCATTAGGGATATAACTCTTTGCTAATTTTATTCTTAAAGGAAGCAACTACTAGTTTGAGCAATTTTCTTCCTACTATGAGGAAAGTTCTGAAAGCTGCATTTGTTTCAAAGATTATTTGCGGCTTTGGATTTATTGTGTGTATCTTTCACACATTTTTTCCCACAGGAGAAAACAATTTCTATGCAGAAAATAATATTTATGTGCAGGAAACAACATTTTCTGCACATAAATTTATATATATTTTTGAAAGTTTACGCACATGAGTTTCTGCATATTTTATGTATCCAACATGCACTACAAATCTTACATGTACGTGAATTTCCAAGGCAAGATTATTTCATCTTACAGGTTCTGAAAGGAGTGAAGTAGATAATTTTGTCAAGAATCTTGAGCTCAAGAAATTCTTTTTTCACTTGGACAACAAGGAAAAGATCAGACCTTCCAGAGAATTAAGGTCTTAGCTCACCTAGCTAACTGTGGGGGTTCCTGCAGTCATGCCCATGGAGTTAGATAGGTGAAATATTGTTTGTCTCAAAATGCATTAGACGTCAATGTACCATCAACAGTTTTTAAAAATCAACATAAACAAATAGCAGTCCAGTAGCAACTTATACTCCTTTCAATCATACATCCAAGACCTTGGAATGATCTTCTCTGAGCATTGTCAGAAACATTTCACATCAAATTGGTCCAAATTAGGTTGTAGAAAACAAATCTCAATTGGCCAAGTGTGGAATTGTCAAGTAATAGTTCTTATCCTTCTCTGTCTTCTGATTCTACTATCAGAACAATGGTGGGGTGTGTGTGTCAACTTCAAAGGAAATTGCTTTAGGGAAGTTTTGCTCAGGCTTCATTCTGTTATTCCCAGAGATGTTGCTATAAGATGAAAAGGACCTCCTACAGTGTCCATAATGGTAATATGAAAAAAAATGCACTTATTCTGAAAGAAAATCTATTTGAGATGTTTGCAAGATACCTGTGGAATACATTCTGTGAAAAGCAGGTGGTTACCATTGAAATGAATTTTACAATGGGCAAGGAATCTAGGATGAGAAATGCATTTTTCTTTGTGAATTTATTGAGATACTGGATTTCCATCAATAGGGAATTTGGAGAGGCATTATTTGAAACGAGGTATTGTTTAATGTCCACAGTCCCAGTGCTTTCTTATAAGTGAAAGATAATGGAACATGCTTTGTCAGAAAGTTACTGCTTTTGTTATTATTATATGACTTGCACTTCCATTGCTACTAATGATGTACTAAGGAGACTGGAAGGTAGATCTGGATCAGCAAACTTTTTTGAGTCCCAGTCATTTAACAATAGCAGCAAGAAAATTATGCTTCTTACGGGGGAAGAAACAGAAGGAAATTTACAGCGCCCGTGCATATTTTTAATACTCTTCTTCCACACAAAACACTGCACCTATCGAACTGATTTTTTTTTTTCAGGATTGTTCCACAGAGTTATCTCCGTGTTTTTCGTTATTTCCAGAACTCTGACTTACAGAGAACCTAGATGATTAAGTTCATCTTTTTTTGTAAACCACCATACAGACATTTATACAGATCTCATCCAAAGCTGCCTATATTTTTTCATCTCAAACATGGCAGGCATATGCCCTTTGCAGGAGCAACTACCTCTGTACAATTGCTGTAATTCTGTTAAGTCATAAGCAGCTCCCTTTAAAAAAAGGAAGAAAGAAAACATTTAAAGATGTATAAAACAAAAACCCAGCTCCTAAATTGCTATTATGTGTTAGTGTATAATTTACAGTCATCCCTCCACATTCGCTAGGGTTATGGGCACAGGATCCCCATGGAAGTGGAAAAACTGTGAATAACTTTAGGCCCTCCCAAACCATGTTTAACACAAAAAAAAGTATGATCACCATATTCAACCCACCATGGATTCCTTTGAGGCATCAGGGTGCCTTCACAAGGCAAAAATGGGTGGTTGGTGGGGCTTACTGCTACCTCCACTGCTGCCTCACACCATTTGTAATAGGGACTTAGAAGCCTCATTCACAGTTTTTCAGTCTCATAAGGCTTGCAGTCCCTATTAAAAATGGCATAGGGAGGCAGCAGATGTGACAGCAAATAATCCGTGAATAATCAAATCCGCAAAAGTGAAACCCGCAAATGTGGAGGGCGGACTATAATTCTTTAAAAAAAGACTAAATTTTACATTTGGATAATATTATAGGAGGCAAGGGTCAACATGGGGCTTTAGAGTGAGTTTCTGCTTCATTTTATTGGAGTGCCATTCTTGACAGAGGATGCTGAATGTAAAACGGGAACTTCAGAAGATCTTCACATGTTGGTTTACTTTTTAGGGAAATGGTGCCAGGGTTTGTTTGTTTCTTTGGGTGCCAAGCATGCAAAGTGGCTCCTGGGTTAAGTAGTGACAGCTTGGTTGTAGACTGCTGAATACACAATTTGTAGGTTCATTCTTGGTTACAATATGACCATGGTCAGTGTGATTAATTTGCTCATCTTTAGATCCCCTCATACCATGTGCCTGATCCAAGGCCTCACAGTTAGAGGTCTCCAATGCAATGTCCTGTTCACTGTGAGATGGAGAATTGGGGTAACCAATTGTTCACAATCAGATGAAGTAGTTTTATCAGTTTTATTGGCTGTCTGTGATGGTCCTGTTACCCTGTGAACTGGGGGTCCCGGGAAGGACACCAAAATGTGCTCAACTAAAGTTGGGGAAAATTAGCTCAGAGCACTGCTTAATGTTACAAGAGGCAGGGTAACTTAGCGAGATCTTGAACCCTATGTCTACAGGGTCGGGTCGAGTCAAGGAGAACACAGAAGTTGAAATAATAAATGATGTTTATTAAATACAAGCAAAACAACGTATGCGACACACTCATACAAGATAACTAAAGAGAATAAAGGTTGGAGTGGTATAGAGGGATTTTTAGAGGGATTGCTGGTTTGGGTGATACTTCACCTGTCCTGAAGCCCAGAAAAATAGAGAGCGAAGCTAGGGTGCGATGTAGCTCAGCACGTGGAGTTGAGGGGAGGCTCGCCAAACAAAGCAGCAGCAAGGCGGGATGAAACTCGGGAGCGATCCGAGGAAGGTCTCGGAACCAAGGGTTTTTATAAGGAGAATTGTGACAGCAGGCTATGCCGTACTTGGGGGAAAACAATAGATCTGGAGTTGGAGACAAAGCCTCCGAAAGGTCAGAATCTGAATGATTGAGTTATCGTAGCAGTTTTCAATAGAGTAGCCAGTATGCAAATGCAGAGTACTTGGGTATTGCATGGTTTACCCATCAAGCTGCCATTGTGGGGCAGAGGCTCTTTTGTAAGTGGCGTGCATACCTAATTAGAGTACTTGCCTGGAGGTCTCCTAAAGCAGTGAATCAGTTATTTCTGGCCTGCCTGTATTGTTGTTTGAATATTACGGCTATTAACGGCCGACTTTGTTTACGTGCTTGTTCGGTGGCCTCACAAGCACGTGGAGGGGAATAGAGAAGTGAAGCCGAATTATGATATCAAGAGGATATCTTTAATATCCCCAAAGCTCAGACTAGCCAGAGAAGTAACAATCCCCCCCCCCCGAAAATGGGCGATGCTGGGGACAATATCGGACATTTTCCAATCAAAAGCAAAAATCAATTTAGAGCCAAATAGGGGCTTGCAGGTTGGTAGCCATATCACTCCTCAGGAAAGGGAATTCGGGAAGAGCGAAGGATTACTATCTTATAAAGACATTCCTAACTAAAACCTAAACCTAAACACACACACACACACCAATGTCAATTAAAGCAATAATAAACAATTAAACAATAACCAATGTCCAATGTCCCATCAATAGGGAACTGTCAAAAAATGAGCAATGGCAATAAAAATAGCAAATGCAGTTAATGGAATAATATAAGTCCAATGTCTGGTCTGGCAGTGAAGGCAATCCAATGAGCAAACAGTTCAATGTGGAATGAAAGTTTGTAGTCTGGGGGAGGTGAGGTGCAAGCAAAAGTCTGGGCACCCCCCCCCCTTCGCAATAGGAAAAGTCTTTTCGCCAGAGCGGGCAAGCAAAGCATAAGTCCATCCGGGCAACGGAGCAGGAACAACAACAAAATGTCCAAGTCGGTTCAGCCTGGCTCACTGCAAGTTCAGGAGCAAAGAGTCTTTGTGGAATTTGGAGCCTGGAATAGTCCATTGGTTTTCTTCAGTCAGCAAATGGTAATAGGAATGGCAAAGTTCGTTGTGGCATATGGAAGGCTGCATGGTCACCTTCCCTCACAGTCACGGGTGTTGTTGAAGAACCAGGAATCTCCAAGTATCGGCCATCAGATGGAGCGGCAACTTTCTTCATCACCCCCCCCACGGTACTCGGGGGCGATGGTACGACCTTGGGATCTTCCCAACCTTCTGGATTAATTGACCTATTAGAGTTTTAACAGAAGAACTGACATGTTTATTATCCAGTGTATACCATTAATGCAAATGCCCGGCTCAAAGCCTACTGGGAATTCGAATTGAAACTGGGTCATCATGACTGAAAAGACTAAGAGTCCACGGGGATATAAATAGCTATTGCGAGTAAAGCAACATTGGCCAGAGGGGGGCTGTTGGCCAGGACAGTGAGGCTGCTGGTTCGGGTCCCGCATCGGCTCATGGGTCTAGAGACGCCCATGTTAACCTCCCAGCCGCAAGAGAGGAACCTTCAGCTATGAAGGTCCCATTCGCACCCCGGTCCATATAACATGGACTTGCACGCTCACACCCTCCTCGCTCAGACCAAAGCCGAAGCTCCAAGCCTGATGACGTTAACGAGGGCTTGGGGCAGCTAATAACCTAGCACCGATGGTTCGATGCTGGCCCTGAACGAGCAGTATCACCATCCACAGATACAGCTGAACTCCGAAGGCAGACCTGAAGACTAGTCACCTTCGGATTAGGCTTTTGCAACCAGATGGGACATTTAATTTCAGCAAACAATATATATTAGAAATACCACCACTTCCCAAACACCCAAATATAACCAAGAACTATATACATAAGCGGGAGGTCGGAGAGTTGGCCATCTCTCTCCGTCCCATGCAGACAATGTCAGTTTACCCATTGTCATATGCTTCGTAAATTGATGCAAACATCTCTCACAAATTAATTTCAGGAATTTCCTTGTAATTTAAAGACACTTGAGGAGCGATTACATTAATGGGAGTCTTCCCAGTAACTTCCTCAAGTGAGTCTGTTTCGGTAATGCCTTTCGGGTCGACTAGCTGACTCTTCCACTCTTTCAGTTGAGAGACGTGGAAGAACTTCAGCCAGTCTCCCTTTTTCCTGGGTATTCTTACCTGGTATACAGCAGGGGAGATCCTCTTCACAATGGGGACAGGGCCAACCCACTTGGCAGTGAGGGAGTACTTATACTTACAGAAATTTCTATATAGGACTAGCTATCCCTTCTCCCACTGGCAAGGGTGATGAACCCATCCCAATCTTTTGTCCATCCTCTGGAGGTTTTTACCCAGCTGGGCAGCTACCTGCTTGTGTACTTGTCCTATGTGCTGCACTAGGTTCCTCACCCACTCATTATTTAAAACCACCGGCTCTAAATCGGAGGGGAGGCTAGTGTTTATCCAAAAAGCCTCGGGCAGCATCATCTTCCGCCCAGTCATTACCATGTGCGGCGTGAAGCCGTGAGAGGCTACTGTGCCTCGGAAGACCATCAAAATGATGGGCAACTTATTATCCCAGTCCTTGCCAGAGGAATGCACCATCTTCAGAAGCGCTTCCTTCAGAGAGCCGTTCGTCCTTTCGATTTGGCCTGAGCTCTGAGGATGGTGGGTGATATGGAAGCGCTGGTGAATGCCCAGTGTCTTGCACAACTCCTGGGTAACTTCACCCGTGAAGTGTACCCCTAAGTCCGAGTCAAGGTCACGTGACACTCCCCATCTCACCCAGACATTGTTAAAGAGCAAGCGCGCTGCCGTGCTTGCTGTGTTATCTCTGCATGGGAAAGCCTCGATCCACTTACTGAAGGGATCGATGACAGTGAGACAGTATTTGTTCCCCCGCGGGGTGGTAGGTAGCGGGCCTATGAAGTCTATTTGAATGTGTGACCAGGGACCCTCGATGCGTTGGTGCTGGATGGGCGCCTTGGGGCCAGAGGTGTCAGCGTTGACCATGGTGCACGCCAAGCAGTTGTCGACCCATTGGTCTATGTCCTGCTTGACCTGCGGCCACCACCCAGTTTCCCTTACCCTGTCCAGAGTCACACTTCGCCCTCGATGTCCCTGCTCGTGCACAAACTGGATGATGTCACTACAGAGGTCTTGGGGTACGATCCAGTGGCGTTGGCCACTGGCATCAATAGCCCAATGTACTCCTTTTAATTGGGAGATCTTGAATTGACCAGACTCGTCCGAGCCCTTCTTGGCCAATTACAAGATCTCGGAATCTTCCTTCTGCAGCACCCCCAGGTCGAACATGGGGGGTACCATGGGTAACTTGGGGTTGACATTTATAGCGGCATTGGGGGCCTCATCATCCTGTAAAGCGGCACCCCGAGCTATGGCGTCTGCCCTGGTGTTCCAGATACATGTAGCCGTGTTCTTTTTCTGGTGTCCTCAAACGTGAGCAACCCATGTGGGGGCAGTCCATTCCTCAATCTGGGCAGCGATCCTGACCCATTTATTGAGATGGGCAATGGCCTTCCCATCAGATGTTTTGAGGTCATTTTGGAGCCAGATCGGTAACCAAACACTGGCTGCCTTGGCAGTCCAATCAGAATTGGTATAGATGGCCAGGGGGCAGTCAAGCGGTTCATGCTCCAGGATAACCCTCAGAGCTTCTACTTCCGCCACCTGGCTGGAGTGTGGCCAGGCTTTCCCCTGTAGGGTGAAGGAGTCTGTGACTCGGATCGCTCCATAGCCTGTCTGTGGGCTACCGTCCACGTGCATGGATGACCCGTCACAGAACCAGCAAACAAAGCCCTGTAACTGAGCTTCCTCGGGGGAGGCTCCCCATTCCACTGGCCACTGACTCGTAGTCATAGGTGGTAAAGGGCACTCATGCGTGGCTCCGGTCACAACTAGACCATAGGGAGCTGGTGGTTCTTGCAGTTGTTTCTGAAAATCCACCCCACACGACACCAGTGAAACAGTCCATTTGGCAATCCGGGCGTTGGACACCTGGCCATTCTGGACTTTTCCTGACATGATGCACTTAAGCGGCATGGGGGGGTGTCTGGACAATCACACGGGTGCCTCCAATCATAAACTCCCAATGCATTACAGCCCAGATCAGTGCGAGGCATGTTTTCTCACATGGGGTAAATTTAGTCTCGTGTGGGTCCAAATTCCTGGAGGCATAGGCTATCACAAGCTGAGTGCCGTTTTGTTGTTGCGACAGAACTGCTCCCATACTCCTGTCCAAGGTGGCTAGTTGTATGAGGAACGGCTTAGCCATATTCGGGTGCGCAAGACCTGGTGCTTTCATTAAGTCCTCCTTAAGTTGGGCAAATGCCTGCTGTTGTGCCGGTCCCCATTCCCACTGGGCATTCTTCTTCAACAGGGCATATAGAGGTTTCGCCTTGGCTGCGAAAGACTCTATAAAGTCCCTGGAAAAGTTGAATGTCCCGAGTAGAGAACACAAGGAGTGCACATCTGTGGGGGCTGGTAACTTTGAGATCACTTCTACCCGCTGTGCATCTGGAGTGCGACCTTCGGTGCCTAAACAAAGCCCTAGATATTTTACTTCAGTAGATACCAATTGGGCCTTTTCCCAGTTAGCCTTAAAGCCGGTATCGCGGAGGATTCGTAACACCTTGTGGGTGATCTCCCGGGTCGTTTCCTCTGAACTAGAGTGTATAAGAATATCGTGCACGTAGGACAAGACGTGGGACCTGGAAGCTGGCTGCAGCTTGTTCCACATCTTTACTACGTGGGCATGGCAAATGCTTGGGCTGGAATGGAAGCCCTGGGGCGTACGTTTAAACACATACTGTTGCCCCCGGAACGTGAAGGCAAATTTATACCAACACACCTCGTGCAATGGAATGGAATGAAACACATTAGCCAAGTCCAAGACACTGTAAAATTTTGATCCTGCCGCGATGGCAGACAGGATTTCATTATACTTAGCCACAACCTGCGCAACGGGCAGGGTGACGGAGTTCAATGCTCTAAAATCTACCGTCTTTCCCCATGTCTTGCCATCTGATTTTAGCACAGGCCATAAGGGCGCGTTGCATATGGACTGCATCAGGGTGACTACGTCCCACTTGACGAGTCCCTCAATTGTTTTCCCAATGCCTTTCTCTGCTTCAGCCGAGTATTTGTACTGTTTCTGAGGTGGGGGGTCCTGTCCTTCTATCAGGACACAGGCTCCCTTTACAGTCCCACACTCTATTTTGTCCTTTATTTTGTCCAGGGCAGTAACAGTCCAATATAGTCTGTTAGCACCCTCCTCAGAGAGGAGGAACAATAGCTTGCTCCTGGGTGACAGGCAACAAGATGTGAGGGCCCATTTGGTGAGACTGGTGGGGAAAGGAACTAAGCAGGCAGTTGTCTCTTGTCCATGGTGGATAATAGAGGGAGAAATACGAGTTATGATGAAGATCTTGGGACCTTTTTGGTGAAAGGGAGAAATCTGTAGCTGCCTGTTTAGGTCCTGAAACCCAGGCAGCGGAGAAGGATACTACCTTTGGGGCTGGCCTGTGAGGGTTTGCCATCACTTAAGTCCTGTGACTTGGAGTGGGGTTCCTTGGCTGTGTCTTCCAGTAGAAGATCAGTCAGGGAGCAACCCAGCTATTGGGTTGCCCTTGGGGCTTTGGTAATTCACCCAGGGAAGGCTGAAAAGGAAGTCATGAAGTGATGCTTGGCCTCAGCTGATCCTGTGCTGGGTTGCCCCCCCCCCCACACACACACCCACCTTTCCAGGTTCAGATCAATTTAAATAGGCTCTGGATTAAACAAAGTGGCCCTTTTCAACCTAATTATCTGTGACTAGTCTCATTATTCCATGGTTGGTCAGCAATCAGTAGCCAATAGGAAGCATGATTGTTCAGACTTCTGAATCTTAACTTGGGTTCAGGACTGAAGTTGAAGAGAATTGGCTTCAGATCAGTCCAAGCATAAGTGGGCTATTTCCTGATGCAGTGAGTTGTAGCTTGAACTGAATATTGGTGCTTGTAAACATCTCTACTATAAACTAACATCCTGCACAATCTCTTTCTGTGATGGTCCATAAGGTAAAAGAATAAATGTAAGTATAATTTCTACCCATTTACTTTTATTTAAACTCTTCTTTTCTGTTTTCTCTGTTCGGTGTATATCCTGCCTCCAAATAGATTCCCAGGAAATCATGCAATGTTGAGTTAAAAACAATTATTCTTTTTTTAAAAAAATAAAGACAAATAAAAAGTAGATTAAAAGCAACGGAATCTGAAATCTTAAAATAATCAGATAACATCATACTGACAAATCAGGTTAGATTCAAGTGCTTTCTGGAGTAGAGGTACCCTCCTCTGGCACTGTAAACCCCTGTTGAAGCTCCTTGGGGAAAATATTTCATAATCTGAACACCAGTACTGAGACATCTCTTTCTTTGTAATCATCCTCCATTGGCAAAGCCATGTTATAGCTATTTATCCCTGAGATGAGAGACTCCACACAGCAGGCTTATACTGTAGTGATTTATCGTGCTTACTTCCACATACCCAACAGGCTTTTCCCTCTGCACAGCTGGAGGACATTGTCTCTCAGAGTCATAACTGAATTGAATTCCACTAATCATGCTTTCTAGATTCTTTCAGAAGTCCTTCAAAACCGGGCTTTCATTTACAGTAGGTGAAGCAGGCTCAGGCCTGAAGTGGCATCATGGCCTTTCTGGATGAGGCTCACAAATTTATGTAAGTGATGAGTGTAAGTGATGAGATCCTGATGGTTTCTGGATAGCAATACAATATTGGCATCAATGTGGCCATCCCTAATACCCTGCTATAGCAACCAATACCCCTTAGCCCTAGCAGACAACGGTGAAGAATGCCCAGGCCCCATTTTACAGGATCCTTCAAGATCATGCTATAGCACAGACTGTCTCACAGAATGTTGGGCCTAGCTTCCTAGGGTCCCCTGATGGGATCTGTTGGTGAGCTCTGGCACCTTAGATAGAGCCTTCCCTTCTTTACAATCCATGGGGGAAGGGATGATTGGTTCGTTTGCTGGAGAAGTTCTGAGAGTGACTTCAGGCTATCCTTCATTCAGCCTTTGATTTGTTCTCTCATCCTCCCCGCTTAGCTCCCATTTGCCTGTAAGTCTTCGATAGTCTTAGTCCACATCTCTCTTTATCTTTCTCAGTAGGGAAAGGTCTAATGTTGACATTGTTTCTCCACACCTTCTCTGGCTTTGGCTTTGGGTTCCTTCTGCTTCTTCCTCTCCTCCAGCTCTAGCTGTGTCTTTTATTTCCCAGTCTTTCCCTTCTTCAGCCAGCTGGCCAACTACTGTCCCTTCAATGCTGAACAACTGATTATAAAACTTGTGCTCTGCCAGACTCTGGCTGACAATGAGATGCTGAGAGTCCTCTGAGATCCTGATGGTTTCTGGATAGCAATACAATATTGGCATCAATGTGGCCATCCCTAATACCCTGCTATAGCAACCAGTACCCCTTAGCCCTAGCAGACAATGGTGAAGGGTGCACAGAGCTTCAGGCCAATGATTTAGAGAGCTATATTGATTTCCACACCTGCTTTAGTTGGTGGAGAATCCTGGAGAGGTGTTTGTGATATTTAAAAGCCCTGTAATAGCCAAGATATTACCAGGCATGCAGTAGATGGATAGTGTTTCTTGCAAAGTATATGATGAACAGAGTAAGAAAGAGAGGGAGAAAGAATCATATAATCATAGATTGAAAAAACCACAAGGGCCATCCAGTCCAATCACCTGTCATGCAGGAATACTCACTCAAAGAACTTCTGACAGATGACCATCCAGCCTCTCCTTAAAAACCTCAAAAGAAAGAGACTCCACCATGCTTCAAGGCAGTGTATTCCACTGTTGAAATCATATTACCGTCAGGAAGTTCTTCCTAATGTTTAGGTAGAATCTCTTTTCTTATAGTTTGAATCCATTGTTCTATGTCCTAGTCTCTGGAGCAGCAGAAATCAAACTTGCTCTATCCTCCGTATGACACTGCTTCAAATATTTAATCGTGGCTATCTTGTCACCCCTTGAGCTTCTCTCATTCGGGCTAAACATACCCAACTCCCTAAGCCGCTGTTCATAGGGCATGGTTTCCAGGCCATTTATCATTTTGGTCACCCTCCTCTGGATATGTTCCAGCTTATCAATATCTTTCTTGAATTGTGGTGCCTAGAACTGGACACAGTATTGCATGTGACCAAAGCAGAGTGGAGTTACTTCCTTTAACCTAGACACCATACTTGTATTGATGTGGCCTAGAATCACATTGGGTTTTTTAGCTGCTGCATCACACTTTTGATTTATGTTCAGCTTGTGGTTTTAGAAATGAGAGAGACATATTTCCAAGATTCCCCATATTACATGAATATGTCTGTGTATGTCTGAAGGTCTGTGTATGTCTGGAAATACTAAGTTCTCCATAAGCCTAAGAGTTCAATGCTGAAGAAAGCATCTGACAGACAACCAAATGTTCTGCAAAGTTCAGTAGAAGGTGCCACAATTAATTTGTACTGTTTATTCAGTCCCACTCCCTGATTAAATCCTCTGTAGCATAGCAAGTTAAGGCTGGTTATGATGAGCTTTTGTCAGAGACATCTGTCAACCAAAAAGCTGGATTGAGACAACAAACATTTCACTCAGGTTGCTGAACAGCACTCATCCTGTAATGAATTTCACACAGCTGCTAAGAGCTTTGACTTTGTATGGTATATTGAATTTAATATTCCCTTACGTAGACGTGTAATCAATTTTTAGGCTCCAAAATTTATTACCTCCTTTCACCAGAGTAAATTTCCTGTGCAGCAAGGAACAAGGGGATAGAATATGCAGACTACTTTCAAAGTCCTCAGCTGTCATTTTGCGGCCCAGGATGCTGAATTTTTGGGAGAAAGTCTTCATATGCAGTGATATAACCAAGAAATTGTACCATAGACTTAATGATCATAAGTCCACCTCTTAGATGGCACCTCTTATTTATTGCATTTATATGCCACCATTTCTCCCAAAGTGGGACCAAAGGTGGCTTCCAAAAAGTTAAGAAACATTTCAAACGATTTAAAACATTAAGAAACATATACAATTATAAAAGCTTACATTAAAAAAAAACAATAAATAAGTAAAAATTCCCCGGCTCACTCATTAAAAGCCTGCTTGAAAAGAAATGTGTTTGCCCACCTATGAAAGGAAAGCAGGGAGGGGGCTAGCCTAGAGTTCCACAGGGTGGGAGCAGCCATTGAGAAAGTTCTCTGCCATGTCCTCACCAGGCAAGCCTGGGATGGTTAGTGGGGCGGAGGGAAAGTCTTCCTCTGCAGATCTTAGGGCTCTGGATCATGACTACAAGCATGGCTATAAAAACCCAAAGTAGAATTTGTTTCTGCTGCATTCATGCCAAACACATTTAGAGTGCAATTGTAAATGCTGAAGATGGCTAAGGCATACTGAGCTTCCACTAGTCTAGCTGAAATTGTGCTGAAGCCAAAAGTCCTCTCAGCCTAGAAATTGCTTTAGAACTACACTCATCCTGTTGTAAATTGGTGCTGCTTATTGCAACTGTATTTCTGGGATGAAGGAGTGGTTGTGTTTCTCAGTCTGGTGTTAACATGCCTCCTTCCTTGCCCCACACCAAGTTGAATTTCCTTCTAGCCAAATCTAGCCAGCAAAGCTTTCTGGCCAACACATCTCTCTGTCAGAAGCTCTTTGAGACTGGAAAAGTAAAAATAAATTAATGAGCATCTGCTCACAGTTCTGAAACCAGCTACAGTTCCAAGATTTGTTTGCTACCAAAAACTGACACACATCACTGCTAGAAATTTTTATTCATGGTTAATCAATGCAGCAGGAAAGCATCACAGTCCTTTAGCTGATAAGTTCCAGCATTTCCTTGCAGGAAAGTGGTAGAACTGGGTCTCCTAACAATGGATTCCACCTACACTATCCCAGAGAGACCACTGCAAATCTCCATGTGTCCTTTAACCCAGTGTGTACCCTTCTCTAGGTGAGCCAACTGGAAGATGAATCCCTGAGGTTATACAGAGGAGAAATATGCAAAGGAAATTGAATTAAACAGGTGTGTTTCATTGCCCATCCTAATAACTATGAAAACAGTATGAACAAGTTGCTAAGAGGAAAGTTACTCCCCCAGTCTGTTTCCAGCTGCCTTTATATCCTGAATTTGCCAGACTAAAGCACTAGGAACTGATATTAGAATATATTTGCTTTCAGGATTCATTTAAGGTTTTTCTTAAGGAGAACAACATGAAGCTCAGTCGGCGGGAGGGCAGGAAATATTGCCCTCATTCTGAATAAGTGTCATGGAAGAATTTTATCTCTGTTCATAGCCCACCACCCTGAAAAGAAATAATGAAAATAAAAATATTTTAAACTATAAAATTCAGTACCATATTCCAGTCCAGCAGGAAAATCCCCCTCAATACATTCTGAGTAGCCAGTGAAAAGAGACTTACTCACCATAAAAATATGCAAAAGGAAATGCCATTATGTAAGCAATCTGTATTTTTGCTCAGGTTATATAACAGCAGCTCTACAGCTGGGATAAATTTAACATGTAATGTAATTGAGAAACAGCATGTAAATATTGCTTGAATCATTAGCAAATCATACAGATATTTCCCAAACTGTAAATGATACTTATTACTTAAAAGTGGGAGCAGTTTTCCATAGTCAGATTATTTAGTAGAAGCAAGATGTTCACAGGCAATAACCATAAATAAAGCAAAAGAAAATTTGACTGTTTTCTGAGTTACTGGAGATCCCAGATTGCAGGACCCAAGCAGCTAGGCCATTTCTGCACTAGACTGGTATAGTGCTATTATTCCACTTTCCACATTCCTGGGCTTTGCAGTTTAAGGAGGGGCCTCAAAGGCAACCTGCAAACCCCAGGATTCCATAGGATGCTGAAAATAGAATAATAGCACAATAACAGTCTAGTGCAGAAATGGCCCTAGTCAGGAGATTGCCTTAGTTTTCAGCTCCAGCCAGAAGCACCATTAAGGAAGAGCTGTCTATGAATAATCCACTGATGCTTCACCCACTCAGAATTGTGGGGAATATGAACACATTTATTTTCAGGATGCTGTTTGCTTTGCTTGTGATTACTTTTTTTTTTAATGCTGATCAGCTTTAATCTTGCTTCATCTTTATTTCTAAGTGGAACATCTCAGAAAAAATGTTGACAGCTCACATTAGCTGGAAGCAAGGGGAACTGGGTTACAAAATGTCCCAATAATATAATCACAGAATCGAAAGTGGCTCCATAGGGTATCAAGTCCAACCTCCTATTCCATGCAGGAACTCCAACTACAGCATCCACAGTAGTCCAGCCTCTTTCTGAAGGAGTCCAGAAAAAAAGACCCCGCTGCCTTGGCAAGTAATCAGTTCTACTGCCAAACCACCCTTACCGCCAAGAAGTTTCTTCTAATGTTAAAGCAAAACCCACCCTCCTGTAATTTAAAACTATTGGACTTGGCGCTGCCCTCTGTGGTAGCAGAGAACACACCTGCCGCATCCTCACTGTTATAGCCCTTGAGGTATCAGTTGATAAATGTAGCTATACTTTAATTTTTTCCATTCATTGATGATTTACCCCAGGTGAGAGCAGATTTTGAGCTGGCCTTAGCACGGGGGAGGGGTTACAATTTGGGCTCTGTATCAGGCTACTTCTGGATTTGGATAAATGTGAATTGTGATCCCATAAGTGTTGGTCCATTACAGGACAAGCTTATGTAAACTGCTTATTGATCTTTTTGGTGGGATCAATAACTAGAGAGCCTGTCTTTGAAGAGTACAATGGCTGGGTAGAGTGATGTTTCATCTTTTTGCATAGCATCACAGAATTTTAGAGAAGAGACAGGAGGTACTTTGGAGATAATCTAGGCCATTTCTGCACTACACTGTTATAGTGCTATTTTTCCACTTTCAATTTCCTATGGAATCCTGGGGTTTGCAGTTTAGGGAGGGGCATTTAGAATTCTCAGCCAGAGAGCTCTTTGGCCTCAGTAAACTACAAACCCCAGAATTCCACAGGTTGTTAAAAATGAAATAACAGCACTATAACAGCTTAGTGCAGAAATGGCTTATCCAGCTCCTGGTGCAATTCAGGCATCTTGGCCAGAGTTGCTTAGAGAGCAGACCTGATATGGCCTCCAGGTGTTGCTCCATCCAGCCCTTTGCTTCTTCAGGTGTTATGTCTGACTAGTGATCAGGTAAAATATGGCATTTATAGGTATTTATTCATTAAATAATCCCAAAGAGTTATTAGCTGTGCCCAGTTAGCTGTCTCTACGCCGTTTATACTTGGTGGGGAAATATTCAAACTGGTAAGAATTACACCTGTTCACATTGACCTTGCTGTTATATCTTGGTCCTGCCTATTGCTGGAATATGATTCCCCAAAGGCTTTCTCAAATTCAATTCAGCCCCTGGGCTGTAATGGATGCCCTACCACAAACTACATAGTTCTTGGCAGATGGCCACTCCCTGTATTTAAATAAGTCCAGTAAACAAGAGCCTACCACTTCTCAAGGCAGTCTACTCCCATTTCAAAACTTCTAAATATAAGCTTTTCCAACTTTTGTTCCTAAATCTTTTTTTTTCCATACCCCCTGACCATACTGTATAATTCTGGGATCTGAAATTTTAAATGGTCTTATAAGGACATGGCTGTGGGATTTTAGGCATCCTTTAGACACAGGCACAGCCTCATGGGCTGTTTTTCTATGAGCCAATCCATGTAAAAGCCAGGTGGTTGTGTTTGATCATGTCATCCTTTTACATGGAGTCTCCCAGGTGGCAGTGAACCAATTCCTTCGGAAAGGTGCATGGTAGTAACCCCATGCCATTGGATGTATCATTCAAATGTGATTACCAGCTGTTACTGCCCTGGCTAGCCTGAGCTTTGGGGATATAAAAGATATCATTTGATATCTCAGATTCAGCTTCACATATCCCTTCCACGTGCTTGCGAGGCCCCCGGACAAGCATGCATACAGGCTCAGCCGATTATTGCCGTAATATTCCTAGACAATACAGGCAGGCAGGAAATTGCCAACTCGCCACTTTAGGAGACCTCAAGGCAAGTACTCCATTAGGTATGCATGCAACCTACAAAGGATTCTCTGCCCCGTGCTGGCAACTTGATGATCGAGCTATACAACGCTCAAGTATTCCGTGTTTGCATACCAGCTACTCTACTGATAAATTCAGTACTAATTCAATCATTCAAATTCTGATCTTTCGGAGGCTTTGTCTCCAACTCCAAATCTATTGTTTTCCCCTAAGTCCGACCTAGTCTGCAGTCACAATTCTCCTTATAAAAACCCTTGGTTCCGAGACTTTCCTCAGATCGCTCCCAAGTTCCAGACCGCCTTGCTGCCACTTTGCTTGGCGAGCTCCCCCTCAGCTCCACGTGCTGAGATACATCGAACCCCAGCTTCGCTCTCCATTTTCCTCTGGACTTCAGGACAGGTTTCGTATCACCCAAACCAACTATCCCTCTAAAAATCCCACTATCTTACTCACACCTTTATTTTCCTTAGTTATCTGTGTGTTTGTGTTGCATACATTGTGTGCCTGAATTTAATAAAGACTATTCATTATTTTCCAACCGGTCTGCTTCTTGACTTGGCCTGACCCCGTAGACACTGGGTTGCAAGATCCTGCTACGTTGCCCTGCCTCTCGTATTGCCAACTTGTACTCTGAACGAATTTCCCCAACTTATAGCAATTTGGTGTCCCTCCCGGGACCCCCAGAAAACAGGGTAACACAGCTGTGTGCATTACCTGAAATAAATCTCTCACAATTGTGTTTGTGTCTAAAGCAAGGTGGGCAGCTTCCAATGGCTGAAGGCTACACTGATGATCCTCCAATCTAGCATGGGCTACACCAACCACCATATTGTCTGTGGAAGGGTGGGACTCACCAGAGATGCCAATTTGCCTGCCCCAGCTCTCTGGACTCTGAAGTAAATGAGAACTCTGAAAGCTGGGAAGCAGGAACCACAAGGTGGAAGAGATGATACAGACTTCTTCTTTGGGCCTGAGTTGGAAGGGCATGGAGAACCAGCCTTGCATAGCAGCTTGTATGATGTCTTGCCTGTCTGACAGAGTTGTATGAGTACACTTACTCACTTGTACACTTACAAAACTGGGAGAGTTAGAGGAAGCCAGGAGAGTAGCCCTTCTACAAAATGGAAGCCAGGCAAGTTGGCACATTTCTCATTCTCACAGTTATTTCCTTCTATTGGATTATTGGTGTTTTTGTTTGCTCCATGAGACCCTAACCCTCCTCAGCATCCTATCTGGTAAACATTTACTTGTCTTCTACCAAAGTCCTTATCCTGACTACCATAGATGGGCATCCTAAAGCAACTTTCAGCAGTTCCTAATCCAAATATCTGTCTGTGAATTACTGAGCTTGATTAAACAGGCTTGCAAGGGTGGATGTTAACATGCTTCTTCCTGTGGAGTTTATACTCTGCACAATATTGAATCATGTTGTTAGGAGGGGTAATTCTGGAAGCACAATTTAGCTCTAAAAAAGAGCACATACCATCCATTTGTCTTACTTTAAAATGAAAGTTTGTTGCTACCCAAATTTTGTGACTAAGCAGCAAGTTTAGTAGCAACACAGGAAACAAAAAGTGTGAGCCAGCTGCAAGTGTCCCACAGACCAAATTTTACCCACTCCTAACATAAAGGTGTCTCAGTGTGCACCCATTACAACTGTTCATTTCAGCTGAAAGCATCCTTTCTTTGATTTAGTTTAAGAATTATATTTCTGTAGTTGCCATATTCACGGTTTACAGAAATGGTGAGCTTATGTATGAATTAGAAACAGCTCCAGTAATAACATCTCTTCCCCCCACCCTACACTCCGGTTCCTTTCAATAAAAAGAAAAGGTGAATATGCCTACCAGGTTTTTTTTTCTTGTTTTCATTCTACAGAAATGAATCCTTACATTCCTGATAAATGCTTTGTAAATACTGCTTCAGCAGATCTATAAGCCAAAGAAACATCTTGCATGGTTTACAAGACACAGAACAATAAAGAGAACATTTATATAAAGAAATTCACTTTCATTAATTTAATATTGTTATTTATGAGCACCTATGCAATATTCACAATTGTTTCTTCAGCTGCTAGAGACAATAACTCTAATTACTTTAACTATTCCATAATGCTATTTTTATATGCCAGGATGTGCTACAATTCGAGATCATTTTGTGATTCAAATCAAGGAGGAGGAAAACAAATAAACAATCATTTATCATGCATTATTTATGTAAATGCATTATTCTATCTGCTAGCGATATTCTTTCTAAAACAATGCATCACTCTGATAATTAGAGCTGAGTAAAAATTCCAGGAGATGGTTGTTTTCCTTTATTGCGTATGTATCAGAATACTGGCTTATTGGTATAACACCAGATTTCAGAACATATGGGTGAACACAGAAGAAGAGTTTATGTATTCTGCTCTTGCCTTGAGCCCATTATACACCAGGTTTCAGATGGCCCAATTTGGTACAGGCTTGCTATGCACACCCACATTTTCCTAAGATTGTCAAAGCACGCCATTACCAGGAAGCAGGTGTTGAACCCTCATTGTGTGTCTCCAGTATAGTCCTTTTTTGCTCTTCCATGAAGGCATTTTTCTCATGTTCTTCATTGCATCATTTAGGAAGTCTGGGTTGATATAATAAATGAAAAAACAGCCTGTATCTACATAGTTAATCAAACCGTATATTTATGCAGCAGTATGAAGATATATGGAGATATGTAAAAGAGACAGACCATGCCCTCTTGCCTTGATATTGAGTGACTCTCCGAGTCTTGTCATATTGTGTTGTAGGCCTGCAAACTACTGCATCTGAAAAGATAAACTGCTGTCTTTTTGCTTGGTAATGGCAAAGGATACACTTTTTCCTTTCTACTCCCTGCACAATGGTCAAATACTGTGGGTCTCTTTAGAGACCCCCACTAAGCAATCACCAAAATCAAGCCCTTTTTATAGATTCTAGGCAAGGCCATGATGTTAGGGATAGAGCCAAGCCAGATGTCTTCTGATAAAAGATTTCAACCAAGATTTTGGTTACCTTTGGGAGTAGTCCCATACTGCAGGGTAGCCATATGGAAGCAACTTGAATTATACGTACATTATACAACTGCTATAGTTGGAAGTTGTATTGTGTGGAGATTTCCAAGAAGAGCCTGAGTAGCCACCTATCACAGACGCCATAGCAATGTATTTCCTGCAGATGACCTTTAATATCCCTTCCAACTCTGTGATTCTTTGTGGAGAACAGTTCAATATGAGGATTGTCTTCATTGGGAAGAGTTTTCTTACCAGTGTTAATTTAGCTGGTAGTGGCATGGTAGTTCCCCAGAAATAACTAGAAATAAAGCAAGTCCAGATGACTTTAAACTGGGATTTCGATCTCTTAGCAGCAAAATGATGAACCTTCTTGTCCAGAGGCAGTATACTGTGTATAACATGTAGTAGTTTGATTGCATTTTAATAATAATCTTTTGTGTGTTTTTACTTTATATGTGCTTCATCTTTATTTAATTTTTGTAAGCCACCTTGAATCCCAGTTTTTGGGAAAGGGAGGCATATAAATGGCATGATGACGACAATGATGTGACATTTATGACAGAGCTGTTCTATGAAGTCTGTGACAGGGCTAGACTGATGACAGAGCTGGAACCTAGGAGAGAAAGAAAGAAAAGACCATACCACAGAGATGGGACATAATACCCTTTTCATGCATGAGTTCCAGATTCAGTTCTTGGATTCTACAGGTTGAACAGAAAAGCTAGTGTCAACAATACTGGGCTAAAATGACCAGTAGTCTGACACAATCCATGCAAGCTTCCAGAAAACATATTAAATAAGAAAGTTATTAATCTGTATCAGAATGTCACAAGATAATAAACAGTATACTGGAAGAAAATGCTCAAATTTGGACCAAGGACTTAGATTTCAGTCTGGCTCAGTAGATCCCCCTGATGAAAGATGCCGCTTATGAGATGGAAGTTATTAGTAAAATACTTTACAGAAAGCAATGTACCCAGTATGGCACAAAATCACAAGTGCATGATGCAGTGTGGTACCATCAACAAAACACAGGAAATATTAATCATGGTATATTAATTATGCAAACAAGCTATACATTTCTAACTCATCAAGCACTTTCAAGGGTAACATCAGTTCTAAGTCACCTTCTTATGCAGTAATACATTTTCATTTAATAACGTACATGCATTTAATCATTATAAATCAATTAAGTGTCTGTGATAAAATTATACAGATGGAACAGATCCAAAGGGTTGTCTGGTCCAACCCCCTAATATTTCATCCAACCTCTTCTGGAAGTGATCCATAAAAACTTTACAGGTAAGATTGTTATGGTTGGAGAACCACTCCTACAGTGAGAAAAGCATAATCCATCAAAAGTCCATCACATCTATGTTACAGTCTGTGCAATGGAATCAGATTTCAGAATGTGCATCCCAACCCATCCCACAAGAGAAATTTTGCTAGTCTTGCAACTCAGTTCTATTGATGTCTACTCAGAAAAAAAAAAGCCTAAGTTCAATGAGATTTCCTAGGAAATGTATAGATGATTGCAGGCTAAGGCAGAGGGCAAATCTTTGCCAGTGTATTGTCAGTGTCTCCTGGGAGTGAAGGTTACTCTCCCTTCCCTATTTCTTTTTCAGATGGGCAACAGAAGCTGGGTGGCTTACAGGTGCAACTCATCCCCTTGGCCATTGATTGGTTGAGCAGGTGGTGCATTCAGGCATGTTCTGTGAGGAAGAAGAGATAGCTTTATAAGCCTTCTTCTTCCCAGGTGGTGCAAGAGCAACTAGAATAGCTTGGACATTCTCTTGGAGCCATTCAATGACTGAGGGGGATGAAGCTGTGCCCTTGAAGCTGCCCACTGCTGTTATGCACCTGGGGCTAAGTGTGTTGCCAGAGAGGCACAGGATAGCTCTCAATATCTCCAAAATAAGTGTGCAGGCATAACTGGAGGTTCCTCCAGCCTCTACTGCCAAGCAGATTCTAGCTTTAGGGAGTACCTTCCATTTAAATCAATGAAATTCAACTGTTGAAGAGACACACATAGGTTTTCACTGTTCGCATTTTTAGCATTCATACAAATTCTACAAGTGGTTGCAACAAAACGCCCTGGAACTTGTGATATGTCAAATGCAGCCCAGCCAGTCTTTATTACTAGATCTCTGTGAATCCTATAAAATCTTGCTCCTGTTCCTCTGATTGATCAACATAAATTGATAATATTTGTTGCAATTTGTCTTTTTAAATGCATAATGGGTTGTTTAATCATAGGGCGTAGGTATTATTCTGAAATGCTTAGTTTGCTTCTATGTCTATGTAAATCTTGACGTGCAACAGTTAACGCATAATTGGCTTTGTTTGATTATTTAATTTCCTCCCCCTTCCCAATGTAGCTGAACACCACTGTAAGCATGACTTTACTATAGAAACGTGACCTCAGTGTGTCATTGTTCCACCTTATTTTTGGAGCCCAAAATCTAGAAAGTATCAATCAAATATTTTATTTTATTTGTGTCCATTGGTTGGCTGGTAAGCACATAATTTGCTGGCTCTGTTTAGTTTTTTGAGGCATAGGCTTGATATGCAGAGTAGCACTTGTCCTTCTTTTTATTTCTTTCAGGTGTTTGGAGACTGCTTATGATGGAGCTAGATAAATTGCCCTTTGGCTGCATTCTTGTGACTCTGTAATTCTGTCAACCCATTTAATAATTGTCCATTTTGCTGAAAAGAGTGGGATTATTTATTTTATCTTTAGTCAACTTTTGAATTTTCCCTCCATATGCTCAGTGTCATCATAAGATTACTGTTGATTCCCTTAAATCCAGCCATTTTCTTTCCCACAGTGCTTTTTTCCTAGAGATATCAGCAATCAGGTTTGTAAATTAAATTCATGTTTACCCTCCAACAACTAAGTCCAAACTGAATCATGTTAAATGAAAGTTACACAGTTGAGGAAAATCTTGTAGTATAGTGAACAGAAATATTTTGCCATTTGAGAGAACACTTCAGCAAAATATGTGCTATATTTATTCTCTGGTTTGACTAACAATCCCTCATCCATTTTGCTTCACAATAACCCATGATGTAGGTTGAGAATTTGTCACTGGCTTATTGTATCCAGTAAGCCTTACGGATGTATGCAAGGCTGGCATCAAGCTCAGCATGAGCAGTTATCTGTTAATGTTCACAGCCTTGGAGAGAAACACAGTTGATGCCCAGAAAACTCTAGCCTGGCTTCTTCTCTTCCTCTTTGATTACTGTTGTTGGCTGCTCACCCAATTGCTGCCTGCTCACCTAATATAATTCAAGCATGATGCAGTGTCAAAAGCAAGAAAGAGTAAGAGTCCGTCACCTACATAATGGTGTAAGTTGAGCCCAGAGGAGAAAGACAAGCAGATTGTCAGAGGTGACATTGGTAGGGAGGGGAGGCCTACTCAGGAATGAGATTCATGAAGCTTCTCTTGCTCAAAGGACCTCTGAAGCTGAGAGCTTATATTCAAGTATTTAATCCTCACAAGTGAAGACAAATAATTTTCAGATTTCTCTCCACTTTCGAGAAAGCAGATATTACTGCACAGTTCTTGCTCAGCATTCACTTGTCCCAAAGGTTTTCAGGAAACCAAAAAAAAAAAAGTATTGTTTCTGCATGGTCACATGTAGATTTTTTTTTTTACAAGAATGCAGAAAACAACAGTTTGTATGTGAACCCACACACAAATCATGCACCAAAAACAGCAATGTTGTGCCAAAACAAAACAGGTGGTTATTTTCTGGTGCATGATTACTGGGTTTGTGCAGAAAAAAATTTGTACAAGTTTTTTTTTTCTGCAAGATTGCTGGGAAGGGGGTGGGTCTACAGAAAACAGTAATCTTGCACCAAAAGTGGTTGTCAAGAAACAGGTGTGGGTTTTTTGTTTTTTGTTTTTGTTTTTTTCACAAAAGTATATGGGACTTGCATGCATGCATGCATGCATGCACAGGCACACAGACACAAAACCAAACACAGTTGTTATATATATATATATATGTGCGTGTGTGTGTTGACTAAAGATAGATAGATAGATAGATAGATAGATAGATAGATAGATAGATAGATATAAAAAAATCCATGTGTATTTCTCCGCAACACTATTTCCCAAAAACATTTGGGATGTCAGAATTCTTGCACGTATGTTATTCTTCCTCACTGGGTTTCCTGAATGTTGGAAAACCCATTTTTCAGCCGGGAAATGAATAATGGTGAATATTTTTCCATCTCTAATTAACACTCGCTGAAGAAGTAGTTGAGCCCCGGTTTAAAACTAATACTTTGTTCACTACAGTATGCTGGCTTCTCTATTCCCATCATTCCTTTTATTTTGTAAAGATCTAGAATATTAGCATGAGCATGAAAATATTGCTACAAAACATCATAATAAAACTGCTTCTGCATACAACTTTGCTCTCTCCTCTGTCATTAGAAATTATACCAACATTTTTCTTTTAAAAAAAGAGATTGGTTTGGCCTGCACTTCCACTCATCTCTCAGAATTAGATGCAGCCATAGAAAGGGAAAGGGGGGAAAAATAAACACTCCAAACATAACTTTTGTCAGTGCTGCTTTTTTATACCCAAAAGGTCCCCATTTCTGCTTGAATTACTAAACTGTCAAAGGGAAAGCATGTTCTAAAAAGACGAAGAAGGCCACAGAGAACAAGATATCAGGCTTCATATTTTAGGAGAAATAATCAAAAAGGCAGCTACCAGGCAAGCTGGTATTTTTATAAAATCACAGACAGCCATTTCTAATGCTAGCATAAACAGGAGTCTGAGGAGCAAGTTCTTATTATAGTTCAGTATATACTGCAAACTTGAGGATGAGTAGCTCTTGCCATGGGAATGAGCTGAGTCTGCTGGATGTGTATTGAAATAATGTATTTTAACCATTGTAGAAGTAGACAGTGTAGAGCTCCACAAGCTTGCCTATAATTTCTACAAAGCATCTAGTGTTAATTGATTATTACAACAATGTATTTCTAGTGGGACTTGCCTGGACTTGTTGCAAGGTATCAATGGCTAATTTCTTTATTGTCTGTCACTACAAGTGAAGGGAAAAGAACAGAGATGGGAGAAAATGAAAGTGTAGTCTGAAGAGAGTCTGTGTTTTGGGAACCTGGTGTCTGTAAGAAAAGGGGCAGGAAGTTCTTGGGTCATACTGGTCAAGGATGGAGAGAAATGGGAAATAGGCACAGGTCTATGCGTGATTCTAGGATTTATGGCCCTCACCAATCATAGCTTTGCACACCTAAATTATATAATTAGTACATATAAAAAGATGTAAGCTCCATGTATGTTTAGTCTCAGCAACTACAAGTAAGTAAATATTACTATTTACTTCAGAGTGAAATTTGTGGAGTACAGGTTATCAAGTACATGACACAAACACACATGGAATTGGCTTACAATGAAAAATCCAAGGGTTGAGCTACCCCTGGACAAGGAGGGACAGCCAGTGGGCTGTCTGCCCCTTCCTCAATCCCTGCCCTGGCAGAGAAAATGTCAGAGGCAGTTGCATTCATGTAATCCATTTGTATTTCTTGATCTCAGGCATTTGGGTTTTACATGGATTTTTTTTTTACCAGATGTATAAGTTAAAATACAGTGAGTATAATATGAATTAATTACATAACATGGTAGAACAGAGGAGTATCTGTGGAGAAAATATTTTATACCTACTAGAAGTTTAATGTATAACATTTTAAAAAAATGACAACAGAAATATCAGTAACATGGCAGAGAAGTGATGAAGAATCAGGATGACTATGTCAATAGGGCCAGGACAGCATCTGACTTACCAGTAGGGTTGCACATTGGTAGCATTCCATCCCTTGAAATTTCAGGACCGAATTCTGAGACTGGGGATAGACCCTTAAGATGTAAGAGGGGTTGGTCAGGGAGGGGTTGAGAGACAGGCCAAAATGGCTTCTGGTTCAGCTGATTATAAAAAAGGGCATGAGAACTATTGACACAGAGTTTGGGTAAAACCTGGCAATATGGCAACTCAGAGCCTGGAAGGGAAAACAAAGCAACCATTTTGCAAACAGGGAGGTGGTGAAAGGTGGCCACTGGTTGCAGCACTGACCACTCTTCCCAATATGGTTTCAGTCAAACAGCCTTTACCTACAGGAGAGATCCAGGGATGAATGGCAATTCCAATTTCTGCCAGTTTCCTGAAAACTGGAGATCTTACTTATCATGCCAAACAGAACCTGCCATATTTCTTCTAAAAGCACAGGCTTCATAAATCTTGCAGAGAGTAGCAGAGAAAGGGCTTCATGATACCTGACAGGCCATAACGCACAGATATAATGGCATAATACTGAGAAGTGTTCAAGGTTTTCAAAATACATAAAGAAAGAAATAACATGGAAAAATTTGTGGCTTATTTTCAAGTGCCCTAAATAGAGTGAATTTGACTCTTGTTGACTAAAAAACATGTTCTAATGTCTTAACACTCCATATGTATTTCAACTGAAATATTGGATTAGGGAAAAACATAAAGCACAGCTAGTAAGGTTGAAACATATGTTCAAACCAATTAAAAGCTTTATGTAGAAATTAGTTTTATTAGAATGCTTTGACTTTTCCCATAGACTTTCTACATAGACTTCCCATATATTGTTTGCTCATATTTAACGGGAGAGCATACTGAAAACTGTTGACACGTAACCCTACAAACTGCATGATGGGTGATGGTTGCCCATAAATAGTGTTTGACTCTTTACCATAGTGTCAGTGAGACACCTCTGGTTTCATGATCATATTGTAGGACCACTTGCAATAATGTAGAGCCTCCAGAGATTGGAAGTTATATGTTGTTTGCAATAAATTACAATCAGAAACTCACTGTAGTTGGATTTTTTTAAAAGAAAAACACTTTTTAAACAGTTCTTTTCTCTTTTCTGACTTCTTCCATTTTTCTGCTGTACAAAACAGAAACAGTTGGTCAGAGTATATTGGAGGGAATTGTATTTCCACACTATCTGCTCCAAACTGCAGCACAGGGCATGCTCTTGTAATAGTTGAATTTGAACAAATTGTGAGGGTGAGTTCAAAGGGGCCAGCTGGATCATGAGACTGAGGCCCTTTCCTCAGCACCCTCCCATTCCGCCATGGGGATGGGAGAAAGACAGGATCCCAATGATGCTTCTGCATGATGTTGTCTCAGTCCAGTCCTTCTCCCATCCCCAGGTGGTGTGATTGCAGGCTAAATCATTGATGGGCTTGCCCCATCAATGACATGCAATCATGCCACCATCCTTCATTTACCTGTCCTGCATGATGGAGATGCTTCCTGCCCCAGCACAGTCTGGGAAAGTGCCCCGCTGTACTGCAGAAGGAAGGGGTGTGGCCATAACACTTTCTTGGGCAGGGAGCTAGTCCAGTGCAGAGTGGAGTGCTCTCATTGTGCTCTCTTCCTGGCAGAGCCGCTGCTGGGATCCCCAAATATCCTTCCGCAAACAGGTGCTTAGAGGCTTTTTCCACAACTTACCTTCTTGCGGCGGTGTCTGCAAGAAGGTAAGTTGTGGAAAAAGCTTCTAAGCACTTGTTTGGGGAAAGAGATATGGGGAAAGAGAAGGAAATAAGTGAGTGATTGCTTGTTTGCACCACTTCAAGCATCTTCTCATCAGCTCAATACACTAAAGACATGAGATTCTAATCGAATCACCTATCAACTTAAGGTGACCTCATGAACTTCATAGGGTTTGTTTCATTAGAATACTCAGAGCTGGTTTTGCCTGTTCCTTCCTCTGAAATATAGCTTACGTCACCTGGTATTCATTGGCCACCCAAGAACTAACCAGAGCTGACTCTGCCTAGTTTCAACAATCAGATGGGATTTGGTGCCTTTCAGTTATTTATGCCCTTGCCTATGAGATGAAGTGATTTATCTTACTTTGAGAAGAAAAGGAATGAAATCTAAAGTCCACAAATATAACAGAGTAAGTTATAACATGGGTTCCAATAACTGACTTATTACACAATTTATATAACATAATAACATATCTGTGGGTTTTCAGTGTCATTCCTTTCTCCTCAAGTAAGATAGATCACTATAGTTCTTTGAAGACCCAAGGGGAAAGGATGATTAACTGAATCAAAGCATGTTTCCTCATGTGGATTTGGCAGCTAGAGCAGGTAGGATTATTCAGGGACATCCAAAAATAGCATCAAACATAAAGCAGGGTTACATGTCAATGCAGAGAGAAGGAAAGAGAGACAGGGAGATAGAGACAGAGACACAGAGATGCCAGGTGCACACATTGAACAGAAATGAGCTACCATTGCTTTCTTGCTTGCAGGCTTCAGTAAGCTGGAAATTTTCTGACATAAAAGGGCAACTTAATTAAATTTATTTAAGTAATTAAGTTGGAATTTCAGCATCAATTTATTTGCTGTCCAACTGTGTAATAATGAGACCAGGCACAGAGAATTGGGTTGAATAAGGGCCATTTTATTTAACTTAGAACCTGTTTAATTGTGTTGAACCTGGAAAGGAGCAAGAAGGGGGAACAATCTAGTGCAGGAACAGCTGTGGCTAGGCATCACTCCATGATTTCCTCCTCAGCCTCCCTTAGGTGAATTGCTAGAGCCTCAAGGGCAGCCCAATAGCAGAATTGCTCCCTGTCTGGCTATTCACTGGAAGGCAGAGCCAAGGAACTCCAGCCCAAAGTCACAGGACTTAAAATAAGGCGAACACCTCTAGGCCAGGTCTCAGGACCTAAAGAGGCAGCTCTCCCCTTCACCAAAAGAGTGCCAAGATATTTACCATAACACTTATTTCTCCCCCAACTCACTACCTGCCAAGTGACTTCCTATTTAAGAAGTTCACCCACAGTCAATTGTCAAGGTGCCTCAGATATAGTGTGGAACAGGGGAAAAAATGAAACAGAATTTTACAAGGGTAAAAAAATTCCTATCTGGCTCCAAAATCAAAGCTCACACTGTATTGGAGATATGAAAGTGGGTTGTATTTAGCTTCCAAAAGAGGACACAAAGGGAGCAAGAGGACCTTAAATATCCTCCAGTTCCATTACTACTCCAAGCATGATTGCACTTGACATAAAGACCCCTGGCCTCTCTCCATTGCAGACCAGCAAAGGCAGTTCTTTCCCAACAGTGCCTTGCACCATGCAGGTCTGGGGCCACATTCCAATTATTAAACTATTAATTAATTACATGAGAAATTGTGCTAAATTGCTCATCAATTTTACATTTCTCTAGAGCTTTTTTTTTTTTTTTAACTCAAATTCTAGTTCTCTTGGATTTTTGTGAAACTGCTTCTTGTTTTTCCTTTGTTCTCCTTGGTTGAGGAATTAGTGTTTGACACAAGAGCCAACCCAAGATCCAAACCACAATATCATGCTTAATGTATGATAGTTTGGTTGATTCCAAAATTAAACATCTTTAAACCAACAAGTAGTATGGGCAACTTAGAAAGGAATGACCTTCTTTCATCAAGATGACCTCCCAGTTTTGTTTTGTTGCTGTTGATGATGTTTGTTTTTACAAGAATAGAACAGGGAACAATGGCTTGAAACTTCTAAACATTAGGGAGAACTTCCTGACAGTAAGAGCACTTTGACAGTGGAATTTGCTGCCTTGGGGTGTGGCAGAATCCCCCTTTTGGAGGTTCTTAAACAGAGGCTGGATGGCCATTTGCTGGGGGTGCTTTGTGTGTGTGTCCCTGCACACTTGATGCCCTTATGGTCTTTTCCAGTTCTATGATTCTACTGCAGATGCTGCATAAAGGCTCCCCATCTGTACCAAGAAAGTGAACACTGAAACTATTAACACTGAGACTTTTGATTGGATCCACACGGGAAGGAGTCAGGTAAAGAAGTAGAGGGGCATGATAAGAAATTGAGTTTTCAAAAAATCCTATTGCGCACGTGAGGCCATTATTTAACAACTATAATGTATGAATGACGTTCAAATCAGAGTCAGAATTATTCATATTTGCTTTTCAGTTTCATACCTCTCTGTAAACCTAAAGCTCATACAGACACATGCCTGTTCATGTGTAGGTCTAGTCTGACAGCATGGTACCCACGAGCTTCCCTGACCTTTATATGTTGAGTCCGAAGTTCTGCAAAAGCTTCTACAGTGCCCCCCTCCATTTTCACAAGGGATTAGCATGCAGATCTCTTGCAAAAAACAAACAAACTGTGAATAACTCCCCCTCCCCCAAGTGAGCAAGCAAGGGAATACAGATGCATGTCTTCCCTTCCCATGCTCCCATTCCCTTGCCTTTTGCCTGGGCAGATGTGCCTTCCCTCCACATGCCTGGGCAAAAGGCAAGCAAATGGCAGGGGCAGTCCTGCTGTGAAGAAGGGGCTTATATGCCTCCTCCCCATTCCCTTCCCCTTTGGCTGGGTACACATGCCTAGGTGAAGGGCAAGCAAATGGGAGGGACAGCCCCACCACAGAAAAGGCACACCCATATGCCTTTTTTGTCTTTTTCCTCTCTATTCTCCCCTTCTCATTCCCTTGCCTTTGCCAGGGCATGTGGAAGGAAGTCATGTGCACCTGGGCAAAAGGCTAAGGAAGGGGAGGGGGAGAATGGGGGGAAGGCATGTGCACACCTCAAAAATAATCAAATTCATGGAGGTCAAACCTGCAAATGTGGAGGGAAGACTGTAATCACATTTGGCTAAATGCAATTTCAGAGCTTCTGTGATAGGAAGCCATAAATTGTCAGAGTTCCCAATCATAGGGACTCCATAACCACATTCAGGGGCCAAGTGCACAGCAGCATTTGGGTGCACAGCTTATGTGCAGAACCACATCCCTGATCTTAGAATCATAGAAATGTAGAGTTGGAAGAGACCACACGGGCCATCCACTCCAACCTCCTGCCATGCAGGAACACCCTCAAAGCACTCCCGACAGATGGCCATCCAGCCTCTGCTTAAAAACCTCCAAAGAAGGAGACTCCACCACACTCCGAGGCAGCATATTCCACTGCCGGACAGCCCTGACTGTCAGGAAGTTCTTCCTGAGGTTCAGGTGGAATCTCCTTTCCTGCAGCTTGAATCCACTGCTCCTTGTCTTGGTCTCTGGAGCGGCAGAAAACAAGCCCTCTCCCTCCTCTACATGGCATCCCTTCAAATATTTAAACATAGCTATCATGTCCCCTCTTAACCTTCTCTTCTGCAGACTGAACATACCCAGCTCTCTAAGTCTGTCCTCATAGGGCTTGGCTTCCAGGCCCTTCACCATTTTGGTCACCCTCCTCTGGACCTGCTCCAGCTTGACCATGTCCTTCTTGAATTGGGGTGCCCAGAACTGGACACGGTATTCAAGATGAGGTCTAACCAAAGCAGAGTAGAGTGGTACCAGTACCCCCTCGATCTAGACACCATACTCCTATTGATGCAGCTGAGAATTGCATTGGCTTTCTTGGCTGCCGCATCACATTGCTGACTCATGTTCAGCTTGTGGTCTATTAAGACTCCTAGATCCCTTTCACACGTACTGCCATCCAGCCAAGTGTCCCCCATCCTATATTTCTGCATTCCATTTTTTCTACGTAAGTGTAGGACCTTACACTTCTCTCTGTTGAATTTCATTTTGTTAGCTTTGGCCCAGCTCTCCAATCTGTCCAGGTCATTTTGAATTTTGATCCTGCCCTCTGGCATATTAGCAACCCCTCCCTCTTTATTTAGCCTTACACATAAGCAGGTAAATACCTTCATATAGCACTCTAGAGTCACCCAGATTAGATTCCAGGCTAAATTTTTAAGGGCTTTCCTCCAGCTTCCCAGATGCATAAACAGGAGAATGCCCTCTGTTAATAAGGGTTTGGTGGGCAGCTCTAAAATTCTGGCTTAAGATCCAAATTCTTAAATTGGGTACAAGTTTACTTCTATATCTATCTCAGGATGCTTACATAATCTGTTGGTCAAAGTTTGTCACCCAAAAAGTTGCTTCTATTGGTCTGTCATCATCTCTCATTTTATACCTGGTCTATGATACTGCTCTCAAATATTACCTTTCGGCCTCATTTATACTCCTCCTGCACACCAAGCTCATTAAGTATAGAATATGTTAGGACTTTTCACCCAGCTGAGCATTTAAAGAATTTGACTGTTGTTAATTATTGTAGACTTTATACAAAGGCCAGATTTAATGTTTTTCTTTTCCTCCAAAATGTTCTGAAGTCAGTTTGCTAGTGTCCCTTACACCACAAGACTATGTCCCCTGCATTAAACAGGACGCTGAATCCAAAAAGCACATTCTTTTGTCCTATGGATTCTACAAGCAGGTTTGACAACATATGATTAATCCATTATTGGCAAAGCTACCAGGCCTATGGCCCCTATTTAATGTCAAATTCCTATTAGAAGATAAGAATCCCAGTGTGACCTTGACCATTGTTAAGTTTTTGTCTGAGGTGGTCAGGATTAGAGAACAGTTAATTTCTATAATTTATGTATTAGGGAAAAATGACTGAACAAAGTCATGCTCGTATGATTTGACCCAATTGCTCTGTATGCTTTTAATTTACCTTACATGTTGTATATTTGAATTTGCTAGGTCTATAGAGGATAATAAAGAACTGTACTGTGCCCAGATTAGATGTTTATATATTTTTTCGAACTCTGAAGTACTTAATATAAGCAGTTGGCTTTGTAAATTGTTCAAAACCTTGTGCCTCACCTCATTGTTCAATAAAATTAACAATATTCTGAAAGGCAGAATAATTCTTCATTGCATGTATCTCCTAAATGAGTAAAAATAAATTAAAAATTTAGAATTTATTGTAAACCAGCATTCACATAGTATTTCCTGTTTTATTCTGCCTCTATTTTATTCATCTCTACAAAAAAACTTGTGATGTTTAGATTACCACTGTACAGATAAGCGACTTGAAGTAAAGACATTTTGACATGTCAAAGGCCTATTAGCTGAGTTTGTGGATGAGATCAGACCATGGGAGCGAAAGATTATATCTGGTAAACTACACAATGCGTCTAAAAAAATGACTGGACCTCCGCCAATGTATAGAATCTGGAAAATGCATCTTTCATATTGATGAAGCATTTATCACCTACAGTCACAATGAGCTCTGCAAAAATAGCATATGGCCATGAGAATACTTGCACAAAAAGTCATTCAAAAAATAAAACCACAGAGACTATAATCTGAGGGAAAGGGAAACTTTTCAACCCTTCTCCCATACTGAAACATACTTGATAATACTAACCGGGGGGGGGGGGGGGGATAGTTTTAAAGGGTGACCCAAACTGGCCAACATTTGGTTGTCATTTCAAAGAAATAAAATAGGATTCGAACAGCTCTGTCTAAATTTGTCCATCATCAAGTAGTTTTATTGTCTGCAATGATGAAGATTTATTTAGTTGTCAGAAGTGATGTTCAAGCATTTTCTGAAGACCTGAACCACAAACCTTAAAAGCATGTGGGGTAATGAAAACTATATTCTTCCAAGGTCATTTTTCTTACTTTTGTTGTTGCCTGTACACTTTTTATATTGTCAATTATCTAGTTTTTTAGAGCTTGCCAATACATACTTGAAATTACAAAATGATTTTCTGTGATCTATACCACTACCCTTTTGTAGATAATGGATGAATATACGAGAATATCTCTAGCATTAATGTAAACTTATTATAATTGAGAATGTAAAGCCTAAACAGTTTCTACATACTTTACTGATCTTAGTTTCTTTCAGCAAGTTATAATTCCAAACAGAGAGCCATCATGCCAAGTTTTGGCATTTATTTCAGGGAGGAATAAAACCAAAACATTTTGATTCAGTGGATTTGATTACATCATTGCCCTGTGCCAAATGAACATCTGCTATAAACTGAGCATGATGGGACCAAATAAGAAGACAAAGAAGGCTGAACAGCAGCAATACAAAGGAAGTAGCCAAGTCAAATGAAGAGCCGAAATACTTATGATAACACCAGTAGGAAATGATGGGGAAAGGCCAGATAAAAGGAAAATGACCCTTAATAAAGTAGTAGAAAAGAAGATTATTTGTTTTATTTCTTGGCAGGAAATTTTTTAAAAAGTGTAATTTCCCTCATAAACATAATGGGGAAAAAATGAGATTAAAAATATGACTGTTGGAAAAAGTGAAATTGATAGATTCTTCCCTCCAGGCTGATTCACCCATGCAGAGCAAACTATTAAATCCTCAAAGTGTTTAACAATTCTTGGACCAAAATTCTGTTGAAAGATGCTGCTGAAATGCCGTTCTAATAACACCAAAGAGGCTGCTTTGACTTTGCTCTAGGCAGCTGGAAGACTAATTTCATTATAAACATTCACCAGGGATCTGATTGTAAATAATGTTATGATGAAGCCACTTTTTAACAAATATAATTGAATGAAAAATAATTATTAGTGTACAGGGGGCAGAGCTGAACTAGATAATGGTGGACATCTAACGTTCGAGCTTCATTTTGGGACAACTAAAAGGGCTCTAAAATGCAGCTCTAACAGCCATCAGCACAAAAGGAAGGAAGGAAGGAAAAAAACAGAAGAATGGACTCAAAGACTTTAGGCAACAAAGTAAAATATTTTACAGACTATTTCTTCTAATGCAAAGTAAGAATGGAGCAAGCAAATCTGCTGCACAAAGAGTTGATAATATAGCTGCAATGTCTGTAATGGATGAAAATAATGAGAAAGAGACTGAAAATCTTTTACAAACTATGGCAAACTAATTAGTACTGCTAAAGTGAGACTTGAAATGTGAATTAATGGAAGGGTGAAAGGGATGACTGAAACCAATAAATAATCAACTAAAGGAAATGGCAGGTAATATAAAAAAAAATAGCAGATGTAGCACAAGATATGGGCAAAGCACAGCGAGTGTAAATAAAAAGACTGGAGAACCAAATCAGAGCCATGAAAAATAAAGTAAAAGACCTAGAAGATAGAACTCACTTGCAAATATTCATATCTATGAGGTGCTAAAATCTGTGGAGAAGGATGATATGATTGGGTTCCTGGATGGTTTAATTTCCTAATCACAGATATTCCCCTCAACAAAACAAAATAAGTTTTGAATAGGTACATGGAGCTACACCTTGAAAAGCAACAGGCACTACTACCCTAAGGATCTGCAGTTAAAGACTATTTTCTTAAATAAGTTTGGAAAACTCCATCCCTAAATTACATGGAACATGCAAGATCTAAGCTCTGAAAAACACAGAAGACATACTTTGCGTTTAGTTCCACAAAATCATTAGGAAGCTAAAATTAAATATTACTAGGGGTTCCCTTTCAAATTAATTGTGCAAAGAGAAAACTAGAGTTATGCTGCACACTAATTAAAAGAAGGGCTGAAATTTCTGGAAGATTTACACTGGGAACTCCCCAGTGACATCAGCAACACCAACAGCACAGACAAGAAAAAAAGAATAAAGAAGAGGAGGAGGAGAGAACTCAACTGTGTGGTGAACACACAACAGGAGGCCAGAAATAGAAATCAATGCAATCCAAAGACAAAACAAACAAATGACCAAGTATGTAGAATACTTAATGCTATTCACATTAGTAAAAAGAAAGATACCATTATCAGTCCTATCCCTCTGCACAGAAAGTATCTGACTGTTTGGAATAAGGTTTGTATTTGGACTTTTGGGAAAAGTAAATATTTTCACAATATTTTTTTGAAAGCAATATGGTCAGTTTACCAAACATCAAAAGCTAAAGTAAGAGCAAATGGAAGTGATTCAAAAACAGAAGTGAGAAAAGTTTTCTCTTTTCCTTCTGTTCAATGTAGAGTTTGAAGAAAAAAATCTTCAATTTGAGAAGTATTTTCTCCATTTTTAGGCCTTGCCCAAATCTGGTGCTATGTCATACCCAGCTCTGCATAGCAGCTTACCAATCCTAGCCATAGCCTTTACCAAGTTATACCCTTCTGGCAACTTTGTCTAACTTCTTCCTCTTCAGCCTAAACAAAAAAATCCAAAGTCTTTAAAAAAAACACACATCAAAAATAAGATTTCTTAGTCACTATCTGTATGAGTCAAGGCCACACACATCATGAGAGAAAGTTTACAAGATAAAGGGCATAATAAAGGTAAGACAGCATAGTTTATGAGGGTTCTTTGAACATTTCAAATGTTATCTGTACTTTGAAGAGTATATGATATTTCAGAAATGCAGGCTTAAGAATGCCTGGTAGTCATAAAGACAGATGATCAAAATTCCCTTTTTCCATTTTCCAATCAGAGAACAACATCAGTGACCTCCAAAAAAATTATAATATATCAAATGCTTTGCAATTATAAGCATAGTAAAAGAAAAAAAAATGCTGCTTTTTAGAGTTAGCAACAGCCATGTGTAAATAGTGTTTTAGGTATGTATTAGGGATGGGACGAATCCAGAATTTTCCGAATCCGGATCCGAATCCCTGGAAGGTTCTGGGAATCCATGAATCTCACGAGTCTCAAATCTTTTGAATCCTTTTTTAAAAAAGGGTTTAAAAAGCAAGGGAAAGAAGGATAATATTTGGCAAGACACGCTCTCTCAGCCTTAGCGAAAGCCTAGGCAAAGGCAAACCTCCCTCTGAAGCAATCTGACCAGGACAATTGTCATAGTTTTGCCTCAGGATCTCCCCAGACTGAAAATGACATGAAGGCCCTTTCTACACAGGCAGGAAAATATGGATTAATCCCACATTTTCCTGCCTGTATAAACAGGGCCACATACTACAGTACAGAGATAATCCAGGTCAAAACTAGCTTTTCTTTGCATAGCTCCTTCTGGCATCTTGGGGTCTGTAGTTTGATGATGCACCAGTACACTTTGGCAGAGAAAGCTGTGACAACCTAATAAAACTGCAAACCGCAGAATTGTGTCTGAAAGAGGTTTGTAAGGGAGCTATGCAAAGGAATGTTCAGCTGTCCTTGAAATCTCAAGAAGACTGTACCTTCCAATCAAGTCTCAAGTCCTGCAACAAAGAAAGCACTTAAACACACAAACACACGCACATACACACAAACAAGCCTCTAGTCCAGTCAATTCTCTATCCTCATGTCCTGCAAGGGACACTCAAGTCAAATCATTAGGCCTGTCTCAACAATTCCAAATCCCTACCCTCCAGTCTCAAATCAAACAATAATACAGATTAATGCATGCTCAATAAACACTTCTGGAGGCAGCTACTGTTCACTTTGTTTGTTGTAGGCAACACACACTCCTCCTATAGAATCATCTAGAATAGAATCCCATTCTTTCCCAGCTCAAGTTTTTTGGCATTCATTGTTTACCACAGACATCCTGCTGCAAAACAAGACCAAAAGTCTGTGTTTCTCCAGCTCTCTTTTGCAACCTTTCCAATGGCAATGCTGCTTATAAACTTGCAGCTAGACAGAGGAAAAAGAGGACAAGGGGTTGAGAAGCACAAAAAGACTTTCTAAAAGGGAGCTTCAAAACGGGTTAGCTGAAGTATTCATGTATTCAAGACACAGAAACTAAGAGAGGAAGTGGCATCTTGATAATCTTGGTCCCAGAATTGACCAAAGAAAGCTGGCAAAGGGGAAAGTATGGCTGGCATGGCTTGCATGGAACCCCTGAACCCCTTTTTGCAGTCTTTGGAACCCCCTGGGACATTCCCACAAGCTCCTAGACCCCACCCAAACTCAGTTTTGCTCCTCTGTCCCTCACCTCCCAACCCCTATCCCAAAATTACCCTGCAGAGGGAGGCAGCAGCAGGGAGAGGCAGCAGTAGGGGCACAGGCAGCAGGAGAGAGAAATGGTGGGCTCCAGGTGTGCAAGGCTTTATGCCGGTCTGTCGGCCAATCACCTGTGCCGACGTTGGGTGGGGAAGCATGTGAGGAGCAGGATCCTGTCCTGGTCCTGAGTTTTCAGGCATCCTGGTCTCCCAGGTTTTCAGGCATCCCAGTTCCCCAAGTTTTCACGCGTCCCGGTCTCCAACAAACTGTTCGGCGGATTTGAAAGATTCAGTTTGCCTATTTTGGCACAGGGATTCAGATTCCCCAATCTCGAATCCCTGCCAAAGATTCGAGGATTCGGTTGGCCCATCCCTAGTATGTATGCTAGTGCTACTGTATTAATTCTCATCAGAATGAGCTTAAACTTCTCCTGGTCTCTCTCTCTCTCTTTTTTTTTTCCCCCCACCAATGACAAAAGCTGTATTATGTTTTTAGGGTCCCTCCCATTGCATTGGCACTACAAAAAATATTCATCCGTTTTCTTACATTTCCTTCAGTTGCTCTCACTTTACCTTATTTGCACTTGTTATCAGAGGTATACAACATAGCTGAAATCTGTTTGGCTCTATAGCACTCTAATTCTCTGTGCTATTTTCTATATTGTTGGGAAGAGCTCCTGTATGATTAATCCAGGAGGAAGAGAAAGTAGACAGAAATTTTTTAAAAATGGAATATCATAATGCAATAGCAATGGCCATTGTTACTTTCTATAGCAGCAGTGGGAATCATGTGGCCTTCAAGATATTGTCAGACTACAACTGTAGTCTGTATCAACTGGGGGAAGCTGGGACTTATAATATAAAACATCTGGAAGGCCAAATGATTCACATCCCTGCTCTATACATGGTGTAGAATCTATACATCTAGCTTGTTTATAAGAATGCTTCAAACTATGGCTGCAGTCCTGCCAGTTAGTCCCAACTAGAATACGCCCATTCAATCAATTATTGAATAGTGAGCCAACACACAGGTAAATGCATTGATTCAGTGATTTTACTTTAACCATAGGATACTTGATTTCAGTAAGGCCTTTGACAAGGTGCCCCATGATATTCTTACAGACAAGGTAATAAAATAGGGGTTATACAAAGCTACTGTTTAGGTGGATTTGTAATTGGTTGACTGGCTGAACCCAAAGGATGCTCACCTATGGCTCCTCTTCATCCTGGAAAGAAGTGACTAGTGGGGTGCCACAGGGTTCTGTCCTGGGCCCAGTGCTATTCAACACTTTTATCAGTGACTAGGACGAAAGAATAGAAGACATGCTCATCAAATCTGCAGATGACACCAAATTAGGAGGGAAAGCTAACACCCCAAAACACAAGATCAGAATTCAAAATGATCTTGACAGATTATACAACTGGACCAAAACTAACAAAATGAATTTTAATAGGGAAAAATGTAGGGAGTTATACTGGGAAGAAAGAATGAAATGCACAGATATAGGATAGGTGATACCTGGCTTGAAAACAGTACGTGTGAAAGGGATCTAAGGGTTTTGGTGGACCACAAGCTGAACATGAGTCAACAATGTGATGTGGCAGCTGAAAAAGCCAATGCAATTTTGGGCTACATCAACAGGAATATAGTGTTGAAATCAAGAGAAGTAATAATACCACTTTATTCTGCTTTGGTTAGACCTCACCTGGAATACTGTGTCCAGTTCTGGGCACCACAGTTCAGGAAAGATATTGAAAAGCTGGAACATGTCCAGAGGAAGGTGACCAAAATGATAAAGGGCCTGGAAGACAGGCCTTATGAGAAAAAGCTAAGAGAGGTAGGTATGTTTAGCCTGATAAAAGGAAGGTTAAGAGGAGACGTGAAAGCCATGTTTAAATATTTGAAGGGATGTCATGTTGAAGATGGAGCAAGCTTGTTTTCTTCTGCTCTAGAAATTAGGACACAGAACAATGGATTCAAACTACAGGAAAAGAGATTTCATCTAAACATCAGGAAGAACTTCTTGACAGTCAGAGCCATTTGACAGTGGAATATGCTGCCTCGAAGTGTGATGGAGTCACTTTCTTTGGAGGTTTTTAAGCAGAGACTAGATGGCCATTTGCTGGGGATGCTTTGAGTGTTTGTTCCTGCACGGCAGCGGGTTGGACTTGATGGCCATTATGGTCTCTTCCAACTCTATGTTTCTATGATTCTATATCTCCTATCTTGGCTCACAGCATGTGCTAGGACAAAAACTTGGACTTTAAACCCACCACAATTGCACACAGCTCTGTGTGGTATGAATAGTTTTATACATTATGACTTTATTTAACAATGCAATTGACATTTGCATTTCATGGCTTTTAGACCTAGTGCCTACATTTCAGTGCTGGATAGTGACCATTGATTTTGCTGGTTCTCTATTAGACCACATGGCTGCAAAGTATTTCAGTTCCCATGGTTTGATGCCCCTTCTTTCTTTCCTTTATGTGTCATACTCATAATATCCAGTATACTTCAATACTTTAATACAGTGGTAGCAACTGCCCAAAGCTTGAGGGTCAAATTGACCTCCTAGGCAGTCTTGGTAGGCTTCATTCACACACCACACCACTCTCACAAAAGATTAGTCTTTTTTTCTTCCAAAATATCTCAATACCCCCTAGAGTCAACTGCCAGAATACTTTCTGCTGCCAGGGTACAAAAACATGGTAAAATTGTTCCCCAACGTTCTTAGGAGATGTTTGAGGAAATATTGGGCTAATTTTATGTTAGGGTCAGAGACCCAGGCAGCGAGACAGCCTGGAGAAGGGAGTGGGAGAGCTAGCAGAGTCCTGGCAGGGGGGATCAAGGAAGCACTTACTCAAGGGAAGTCCATTTACCTAAGCCAGAGCAAACAAGCAAAAGCTGTAGTCAGAGTTCCGAAAGCGAGGGGTCTGGAGCCAAGAGATCAATCCAAGGTATCAGGAGCCAGGTGCTGGAAGCAAGGAACAGGCAAGGAGACGGCTTGTAGAAAATTTTCCACAAGCAAAGGAAAGCTTCCAGGCAGGCAGTTATATAGCCCAAGACACAGGTGTGGCTAGTCACTGCTTCTTGAACTTAATCAAGGAAGCCTCCCTTTGCTCAGCTCTCTTGAGTCTCCGCCTTGTTTGTGGGCTGATTGGCACAGGCTCCAAACCATCTTCAGAATCGGATCCCTGTTGCCCTAAAGGAGCAGGCAGAGGAGCGTCCAAGCCTGCTTGGTCCATGGCAGCAGGGGGAGCTCCTGAGCTGCAGGACTCCTCTCCAGCCAGAGCCACAGGGACCAACAGCTGCTGCTCATCAGCAGCACCTCTGACAGGGGCTTCAGTTATCACATTTTAAATGAAAACATAAAAATGTCATTCCAGGGACCACATTAGGGCCCTGGAGGGCACATGTATCCCATGGGTTGCTCTTTCTCCACCCCTGCTTTAACGGTTTCTCTCAATCAGTCTATCATTTGCATGCTTCTTAGATAATTCCATTTTGCCCATCAGAGAATCCCAGAGAAATTCTGAATTGCCTACAGGGAAGATAAATTTAATCATCTTTTTCTCTCATTTATTTCAGAGTAGGCAGTTTCAAACACCAAGAAAACCCTCTTTCATATTTCCGCCAAATGTGCCTCTGAGGGTGACAGAATTGAGAGGAAGATTCCCTCAAGGATTTCAAAATGTGGGCAGACTCATTTTGAAAATGCAGTCTTTCGGAAAACTTGGAGCCAAGTTGTTTAGAGCCTTATAATAAGGAGATTGCATTTTGTGCAAAATGAAGAGTCATTTGTACAAAAATATTGTGTTTTGCATGAAAAAATGGCTGATTTCCTGCATCAAACACATAGCTATGATGTCAAAGCTATATGTCAACTCCCCATCTGACCCCTGAAACCCACCTTAAAAGCCAGCCAGCCAGCCAGCGTGACAGAGGTCTGTGCTGCTGCCAAGTGGGTGGTGCAGAATCACCTGACAAGCACTCTCCCATCAGTGACCAATGCTGCAATGAAGAATTGTGATAGGACCCCACAGGGACCCCAGCTTCTGCATCCCACAGCATTGCTCAGTTGTGGGAGCGGGTGGTCAGCACAGCAACAGAGACCTTCATGGCTCTTGACTGGCTTTTAAGGTGGGTTTCAAGGTAATCTGCACTTGGGACAATACTTCCACAATCAGAAATGAGAACAAAAAGCAGAATATGAAGCAGTTAAACTTTTGGTTTATTTCAGGACGTTTTAACTGACTAATAGGATGCCAGACCATGTTTTTGTCCACAAACAGTAACCAAAGCTGAATTTTCTGGTTCTTCCTTTCACACACAGTGGCAAAAATAAATCTCACAGTACAGAACAATTTTTTGATGACTTATATTTACCAAGTATGCTCTGAATCTAATTGATTATCTCAGTTAGACGAGACCCACTGAATAAATAGTAAGCTAGCACCTCTGTAAGTTCATTGATTTAATGGGACTGTTCTACTTGGGAGTAAAATTTAGACTTGGAACCATATCTGCATGCTTATTTGGCAGACTTTTTCTATTCTCAAAGCATGTGGCAACATTTTTTTATTGTTATTATAACAATGTTCCTGTTGTTCCAATAATAATCCACAGCACAAAATCACATAAATTTCATTTACTTTCTCTTCTGATAATTTCCATGGATTCCTCAGCTCATCAGCATCTTCTGTAACCACAATTCTATTTTTATTGAGCATGACCCTAGCCAGGCCCTATGAGAGTAAGCTGCCTGTTAACTTATTAATTACTTGCTGTTGTTACTTGTCACGGTAATGTTACTTGTCCTAAGAGAGGCAACTTTGTGCTGACTCTACAGTTTGGTTCCGTCCTCCTTCATGTGCAATAACATTCCCTGTGATGTCTTTCCCAATCAACAGAAACATGTTCAAGTCATAGTGATATATTTCAAAGCTGCCCATTAATTCTTGTACTGTGTCTAGGTCTGACAAATTAAAATGTTTTGATCAGAGATATGACCCGACTTTCCATTGCTATGTGTAAGCAACCTCACAAAATGTTTTACTGGATTGTTTGGTAATTCACCATTCCACAGATTGCAGCTCTTCTTTCTCCTTCTCTAGAAAATTTTCTAAACAAAGTGATTCATCAGGTATTGGTCACATCTCTTAGATAAATATAATGCTATATGTGCTCTATAGTCAACACTAGGAGCCCTTTCATACTACCCAATTTAAGCATGTTGTATTCACTTTAACTGCCATTGCTGCAGCTAATGGACTCATGGGATTTGTAGCTTGGAGAGGCACTAGAATTAGCTGGCTGAGACTTCTAAGTAGCCCTCCCTAAAATACAAATCCCAGCATTCTGTAGGATGGAATAATGGCAATTGAAATAGAATCATAATGCTATAATTGTTCAATATGAAAAAGCACCAGGAAATTTAAAGCAGAATCAGCATACCACTATAATTGAGAAGTGTGAAAGGGCCCTGAATGTGAAGCACTACTATGCAGGATGAATAGGAAAACCCTGGGATCACTTGGATGATGTCATAGTCATTTCCCATTATTTTCTAGAGGGAAACAGAGGAAGCAAAATTCAACCATATTTCATTATTCCTGGCAGTCTGTGATAACAAACCAACATAGGGGTTTGTTTTAAAATGTAGCGAATATATCCAGCCAATCCACTGTGGGTTTGCTATTGCCCAGTTTTATGCTAACCAGCAAAATGCCCAACTTTTGGAAACTGGTCACATTATGGTGAATGTGCATGCAGAAAAGGAGCAAGAGTGTGCTTTTCTGTTAGTGATATCACCCCTAGACATTACTCAGTGTAAATTGCAAAAGATTCTATATACATAGCACTTTTGCACATGTCATTTCTGTGTGCATGATCAGAGGTACTTGATGAGCAGGTCTCTTCCCTCAGAGACATGAAAAATATTTGCAAAATCTCTTCTTTTTGATGAGAGATATTGGCAGCCTTTTACAGAGTTCTTCTGTGCAGCATGAGAATGAGAAATGGACTGTTTTGTTTTTTAAAAAAATGAGGTTTCTATAATTTGTACCAAAGAAGTCTCTGCACAAAACTAATGTCTTTTCTCTTCATGAAGCAAAGCACAAAGACACAGCAAGCATAGATAAGAGGTAAGTCTTTAACAAAAAGATGCAAATAACCCATCTGATGCTTCTAACTTTTAGAAGTTAATATCACAAAGATAAAAGTAAACGCAAAAACAAAGGCCTTTTCTGCAACCTACCTTATCCCAGTAGCATCCTGTGGGGATCCTGGCAGCATGACAACAGGGCACCCCTCCACACTGTCTGTCTCCAGGATCCAGTAAGCATGATGGCCCCTCCTTTTCCCACTGTAGCGCAGCCAGGTACTTCACTTCTGGACCCTCCAGACATCAGGTAAATGCAGAATGGCAGCATGATCACAGGTCATTGATCGAGAAAACCCATCAATAATTTAATCCATGATTGTGCCCCCTGGGTATGGGAGAAGGACAGAACCACAGTGACAGCATGCATAACTGTTGTCACAGTCTCATCCTTCTCCTATCCCTATGGTGGAATGACAACAACCTGTGAAAAGGGCCAAAATTATCAGAAATGTAATAGCTATTATTGAAAAGGATGGGAAATATATTGCCATCCTTTGGGGCAAAGAGAAAAATTATAGAATCATAGAATCTTAAGAGCTGGAAGGGGCCTAATAGGCTATTGAGTCCAACCCCTTATTTCGCTCAGGATGTCAAGATCAGAGACCTGGGTGGGGAGCCAGCCCAGAGAAGGGAGTGTGAGAGCCAGCAAAGTCCAGCCAGGAGAAGACAAGCAAGCACTTTACACAAGGGAGTTCATTTACCAGAGCGTCAAGCAAAAGCCGTAGTCAGAGTTCCAAAAAACCAAGAGATCAATTCAAGGTAGCAGGTGCTGGGAGCAAGGAACAGGCAAGAGAAGGGCTTGAAAAAAGTTTACCACAAGCAAAGGAAAGCTTCTAGGCAGCCAGTTATATAGCCCAAGACACAGGTGTGGCTAGTCACTGCTTCTTGGACTTAATCAAGGAAGGCTCCCTTTGCTCAGCTCTCTTGAGTCTCCGCCTTGTTTGTGGGCTGATTGGCACAGGCTCCAAACCATCTTCAGAATCAGATCCCTGTTGCCCTAAAGGAGCAGGCAGAGGGATGTCCAAGCTTGCTTGGTCCATGGCAGCAGGGGGAGCTCTTGAGCTGCAGGACTTATCTCCACCCTGAGCCACAGGGACCAACGGCTGCTGCTCATCAGCAGCAGCTCTGACAGGGGCTTCAGTTATCACACAGGATGTCCAGCTAGAGCATTCCCAGCAGGTAGTTGTCCAGCCTCTATTTGAAGATATCCAGAGAAGGAAACTCCACCAGCTCTCTATGGAATTAGTTCTTTGTCAAGTCACTCCCACCATCAAGAAGTTCCATCTTATGTTCATCCAAAATTTACCCTTTTGTAACTTAAAACCATTAGACGCAGTTCTACCCTCTGAGACAGGAAAGAACAACCCTCCACCCTCCTCTTTGTGGCAGACTTTGAAGCATTTAAAGATTGTGATTGTGTCACCCCTCAGTCTTCTCTTCACCAGGCTGGACATACTTAGCTTCTTCAACCTCTCCTAATCTGTTTTGTTTTCTATACCTCTTATCATCCTTGTTGGCTTTCTCTGAACTCACTCAAACTTGTCTATATCCATCTTAAAATGAGGCACTCAGAACTGAACACAGTACCCGAGATGAGACTTGACCGCAGCAGAATATGGTGGAATTACTACTTCCTTTGACTTGAAAACTATGGTTCTATTAATGCAGATTAAGGCCATTTCTGCACGGGTTTAAAAAAACCAGTGCAGTGTGTCCTCCACGGAGGATGTCTGCACCTTGGAGCAGACTGGGTCCGGACTACTTAGCGTAGATCTGCACCTCAGTCCGCTCCGGAGCGACCAAAAGTGGTCCTCCAGCATGTTTTTGAAAAACCTGATTTTTCAGGTTTTTCAAAATGCCGGTGTGCGCCATTGCGTGCCTGCCCTCCAATGCAGATTCGCAGGCTCGCACCAATGCAAGCCTGCGATCTGCGGACGGCGGGCTTTAGGCTGGCAAGCTTCAGCGGTTGGTCATGACCCACGACCAACCGGAAGCCGCCATTTTGGATGCCGGAGCAGTGTGGATCTGCGATCACGCACTGCTCCTCCTCACCCCGGACCGGAGCGGACCGGACCCAAATAAGATCCAGTGAGTAGTCACAGGGGGCGATTCCCTCGCCGCTTGCAGAAATGGCCTATGATAGAATTTGCTATCTTAGCAGCCACATTGTTAATTCGGAATCCAGAACTCTCTTTTAGCAGCAGCTCCACTGGCTACTAGTCCATTTCTGAGCACAATTCAAAGTGCGGGTTTCAACCTATAAAGGCCTATCGAGCTCAGGTTCAGTTTATTCTAAGGACTGTATTCTCTCTTATGAATCAGCCCTTGGTTTGAGATCTTTTGGGAATGCTCTTCTGTCTCTCCAACCAACCTCACAGCTGGACCTGATGGGAACATGGGGGGAACCTTCTTGGTGGCTGCTCCAAGGCTGCAGAACTCCCTTTCCGGAGAGGTTAGACTGGCAATCTCCTTACTGTCTCTCTACTGGCAGGTGGAGACTTTCATTTCACCATGCTTTTCATGACTGACTGCTCAAGGGGATTGGACTGTGCAGAATTCTGTCATATTTTCTATCTCTATTTTGTTTATTTTTTTGTTTTTAATTGCTATTTTTTAAAACCGATTTTAATTTTATGGGCACTATAATAATATTTGAAACTTTTGAAACTTTTTATTTGGTATATTTTTCAGCTATGTCACTTTTAACCTTGAGTCCTAGTCTGGAAAAAAAAGGAGGTATATAAATAAATACAAGAAGAAGAGGAAGAAAGGGCAGGAGGAAGAGGAAGGCAGTACAAAAGGCTGAGTCTCAACTGAAATTCACTAAAATAACTACATTTTATTCTAACAAACTAGATTATTAAATGGACATTTGCAGTTGCTGTTATGTGCCTTCAAACCAACTCCACTCTGGAGACCATCCATATAGATTATTAAAAGAATATGAAATCAGTATAAGGATATGGAGTTTTGTTTGATTTCACTGTATTGCTTCTTTTATGACATATCCCTTTTATAGAGATAAAATGCACATTGATTCCAGTCTGATACCACTCCAACTGCCATGGCAATTTCCTGTGGGATCCTGGGATTAGTCATCTAATGAGAGACTTGATTTTACCCCACAAATTCATTCTAGTTAGCAGTGTCTTTAACAGCTTTGGAAGATGCATATAGATCTGTGATGCCACAGCTTTTGTAATTCTATTTGAGGAACTGAAAATTACCAGATACCCAGCCTATGAGGATACGCACACATACACCCTACCTACCTACCCACCCACAAACCTCTTGGCATTTTTCTCATCTTCAGCAAAAAAAGGCCATCTCAACACAATTTGTTAAGGTGATAGTCAACCTCATTTTACAGTTCAGGGTGCTTTTGTAATAATAAAGGATGTGCAAAAAAAAAGCACTTCATTCTTACATGGGGATCAGTATGTTTTGCACAAAACTCTTTCTTTTTTTTTTTCTGTGCAAAGATGTGTTTTGTGTATGTGTGTTGGTATAGAAAACTAATTGGATATAATGCCCCCTATGTATGCTACCTTGTGTTATATGATGGAAGAACATTAGTATACAGGTGTATTATATAATCAACTGAATAATCAATCCAAAGTTATATACAGTAAACCTAAGAGAAATGCTTAGGATGTAAGCATCTAAGCATTTTGCCCTGTGTTTATATCCCATGGATTTTAGAAGATAGCAGCATGCTTAATGTTCATTAGGTTGTGACTTTTCTTTCTAGATGCCATTTTAGCCTGTCAGACATGGGGTGGTTATTGATAGATGAAAACAATATGCTCTCTCTTGATTACTATGGCAACTCTCCTGTCAGATTATTTGGCTCATAGGTCATGGAGAGAATCAGACTTCCTCATTTTACTAATCTTGCTGAAAATGTTAATATCCCTGGGGTTCAGAGCAGCAGTGTGCCCTATATTCCTCTTTTTAAAATTTCACCTCATCTGCAATAGCTTGTTAGATTGAAAATGATTGACACATGGTCAGGTAATCTCTAAAGTCCCGCATATCGGGATGAGTTATTATGAATTTAGAAGGCCTTTATTTAAAGTTTCAACAGAAAATAAATCAAGATATGGCATTAGGTATTAAGCACTAATGTTTATCAAGTTAGCTATTAAGAACTATGTCCAAGGAATGTACTGGCACATAACAGAGATGTTGTAGAATAAAATTTAGTACATTTAAGAGAAAATGTATGAATTCAGGCAACATATATTTAAAAGTTCAATATTCGTGAATTGCATTCCACATTGATGTATCTGCTAGAGATTTATTGCTTACCTCCTTCTAAAACTTTGTGTATGGTCTCTCACTAGAAGGCAAAACGACTAAACTGACACCATTTCCGCATGATGGGGGCTCTTGCAAGTTGTCCCATTCCAGTCCTGGCAGGGAAGGGAGTGCAACAGGAATGCTCCCTTCTGCATGAGATTGGCTCCCTGTGGAAAGAAGTGCGATGTCCTCACCTCTTCCTTCTGCAGTGCAGCCAGCCATTTTTCAGGCATGTCCTTGGGAAGGAAGTGTCACCATCATGCTTCCTGCCCTTCCGCAGGACAGGTAGGTATGGGAACATTGCAGGATCATGGGTGCTAAAAGGATTTTAGCGAATAACCTGTGAGCATGACGCATGGGGATGGGATGGCAGCAGGCCAGCAGTGACATTGTGTGGAATCATAACCAGCTGACCACTGCTATCCCATCCCCATTGTGGGACAGCCTCATCATGCAAAAATGGCCTGAGGTTATCGTACTTTGGACATATCATGAAAAAAATCACTAGAAATGACAAAAGTGCTGAGAAAGGTTGAAGGCAGGAGGAAAAAAGGAAGACCACTTTACAGACTGATCGACTCAATAAAAGAAATCACAGCCCTGAGCAGGGCTGTTAATAACAGGATTTTCTGGATGTCTCTTGTTCATAGAGGTTTGATGACATGTAAGCCAACTTGATGGCACTGAACAACAGCATTATACCATGGCAAAAATTCTAGCTTTTGAAAATTTTGGCTTACCCTGTGCAGGTTGTTGGTGTAATGGAACCTTAACTTTTTCCAGTTGCAATGTATTTTCCCCAACTGGCAAATTAACAACTACCAAATGTTTGATCATAATGAACACTATATGTATAGCCCCCAATATAATTGTGTAAATCTGTGTTTCCACAGTCATCCAGCACTTTGAAATCAATGTTTCTTCCATGACTAGTACTCCATGCAGAACTTGTATATGAAGCAGAACAATCTCTTTTCCAAAGTCCTGCCAAAAATGATTACTCCAAAAGTATGCTACTTTCATAGCTGGTATAAGTTAGGTAGAGTCTAAAAGAATATCAGCCTTTGATGTCTTTTGTAGCAAAAATAAGTATCGTATCTAAGTAAGCTTCAATGCTGGTGTTATAGTCTATATGAAATAAGATCCAGGTCTTCTAATTCTGTGCCATATTAGTTCACTTTTCTATGTTAAAGGCATATGCAGGCACTACTAGGAGAATATAGAAACCACTTTCCTATATTCCATTATCATATTAAGTGAATTCAGGCATTGTGTGGAATGCATGTTAAGTTTAGCATAAGAGGTTGAAATAGGATTCTAGTCTCATCATTCAGTCAAATCTACCAGGAATCCTATCAGGCAATCAGGAAATATTTAACGACTAAATAGAATACAATGTTCTAATTTAAGCCACAGTTTTTTTAAAAAAAAATCCATTACCTGAATATTTTAATATCTATCTATCTATCTATCTATCTATCTATCTATCTATCTATCATCTATCTATCTATCTATCTATCTATCTATCTATCTATCTATCTATCTATCTCTGCCCTTTGGGCCAACCAGAACACATAAAATACTTCATACTAGCTTTTGAAACTTTATAGGTTTCTTTATCAGGAAGAGATGGTAAAATAGCATACTGGGAAAATAAAGTGATGTTGTTCTGGTCTCAGCAATATTTGCATTCTGTTTTGGATGTTATAGAATGTGTGCATAGACATCTAAATTCAGTCCATTGAAATATTATAGTCATAACCTCTTCAAAGCATGCATTAGAAAATTGGAAATTAGGATGTATGTCCTGAGCCATCTCAACTAGGAGTGAAAAATGAGGACTGAACCGCAGTATACAATCTTGGTTTGGAAAACTCCTTCAAATCGTTGTTGGATGATACAGAGTCTGTCAGTGCTATAGACAAATAGATTGCTTAGTTTTAACAGAACCAAGAAGTGTCCCAGAGAAGGAGAAGAAAAGAGAGGGTGAATGAAACACATAAGAACAGAATTCCTGATTCCCAGGGATTTAATATTGGACTACTTTAGATACAACATGGATAACTGTTGCATTTTGATACTGCATTTATTTATTCTATATGTGAATAATCCATGGTCTTAGCATTAATAAATTACTATTACTATGTACATGAATAACTGTGATAGCAGTCGAAGAGGCAAACTCACTGAGAATCACTCCACAGGTTATTTGTAATCCCTAAAATGGAAATTACCCCTTTCTGTTCATCAATGAAGAACTGAATACTTCTAAGTACCTTTCCATAATATACAGTTATAGCACTATGTTTCCACTTTGATTGCCAGTGTGGTTTAGTAGCTTGAGTGTTGGAGTATCTTGGAGACCAGGGTTCAGATCGCCTCTTGGCTGTGAAAACTCACTGGGGAGCCTTGTGCAAGTCACACTTTCTCAGCCTCAGAAGGATCCAATGGCAAATCCCCTCTGAGCAAGTCTTGCCAAGAAAACATAGTGATTGGGTCACCTAACTGTTACCAAAAGTCAGAAACAATGTGAAGTCACACAACAACAATATTTCCAATTTAAAGTGGAATCATCATGCTATAATTGTGTAGTGTGAAAAGGACCCTTGAACTATTGTAGCACAACCTCTTTCTTATTCTGGTGTACTGGCCAATCATTCATAGTCATGAAAATGAATTAATTAATCTAGCTTTACATAGTCTGGAGAAAGAAAATTTGCTCATCTCAGAAGGCTATTGGAAGTATTTCTGAAATAGTGCACATAGAGCGCTTCAGGTGTGCTACACAAATATTAAGGATTATTGGTATCATTTCCACTTCAAACCGCTCAATATTCCAAATGCACTTTGGCTTAACAGCATTATAATATGCCTAGAGTGACCTGTTTTGATCCATGACAACAATCTATTGAATGTTGTCAACATACAGTAGATCATACTGTCAGCATATACTATATTTTTCCCTTGCAATGATTAATTCATTCACTCATCAGGACTTCACTGCAAAAAGTAATGATACATTGACTATATCAGCCATACTGTGATCCAGCTGGTATCAGTAGTGACTAATATACCAAGTCTAAAAACATTACGTGGAAATAAATCTCAGAGATTTAAAAGAATTTGTGCTGAAGTTAACAAGCTTAGGTTTCCTACTCGGGTTGTTCCTTTCCAACTGCAGAAGACCTCCATTTTTACCCTGTCTATAACGGTGCTTGATGGCATGCATTTGAATACTGTATGCCCACAAACTTGCCTGTTAACTACAGATACAGCTTTATCAATTTGTGGTCCAGCCAGTCATTCCAGTACTGAAGATTAAGAAAATTATTAATTGATACATCCTTTTGTGCGGGATTGCTAGGAGTACTGGTAGAGGCTGAGCCTATGGCCATTTCTGCACTATACTGTTATAGTGCTATTATTCCACTTTCAACATCCTGTGGAATTCTGGGGTTTGTAGTTTACTGAGGCCAAAGAGCTCTCTGGCTGAGAATTCTAAATGCCCCTCCCTAAACTGCAAACCCCAGGATTTCACAGGATGTTGAAAGCGGAATAACAGCACTATGACAGTGTAGTGTGGAAATGACCTATGATTAAATGTGTAGGACATCCACAGCTATTTTCTGTCTAGCAGCAGCCATTCCAGAAAGCTGTAGTGAAGCGGAAGGAAAAAGAAGGTGGGCTATTCTATTACCTTTGCTGAAAGACCAGTCGCCTTTGTCTGTCCCTCAGTTGTCAGCCTAATGGCACCCAATCCAGGAGGCTTCCTAAGTTGTTTTTTATCCAACTATCATTCTAAGAACTATAAGGTGAATTCACTTCTATCCTCCTCCCTCCCCATCCTTCATTCCTTGTGTGTGATAACAATAAATAATATAATATATATACGTTTAGATTAAAACTCTGAGCACAGAGATCAGCATACTGATAATCTTGGTAAATTGCTCTGTGCTCCTTGTTTTTCGCTAAATAACAAAGTACGGATGTTTTGAGCAAATTAATACGAGCCCTCTAGCCAAAGGGACTCTCTATGTTTAGAGGTTCCATTTATAGGGGATACCATGTGAGTTTTAACGGAGAGAAGTGTGACCTGTCAGGTTAGATATAGACATCGGCCAAAGCTAGATGAAAGAGTGGAAGGATAACTTGGAAATATTTTTTGGTTAGAACTGAAGAGAAGAGATCTGTGAGTTAGATGAAGATGAAATGCCTAGACTGGGTACATGATGCTGTCACTTTTGTAATCTGATACAAGAAAAATAACTTTGCTACTGATGTAAGAATGTCTTCTACCTTCTACTACACTATATTTATATTTCATACATAAGGGGGAAAAAAACAATTTCTTATCCAAGGGAAAAGAAAACCATGAAGGAATTAGGGATGGAAAGAATATTTGAAAATGTTTGGAAAAAATGGCTTAAAAAGGGGTTTCTCAGATGCTAGGTGACACTGATGAGGGTAATAACTGAGGCGATAATCTTCACAGTTCAGAATTTATTTGATACAAAAATGTACGTGGTTTTTTGGTACAGAAAAGGAAATTTTCTGAAGAAAAAAAAATAAAATTTGGTGCAGAAAACAAATTTCCTGTGCAGAGATCAGTGTCTTTTTCACAGAAAACAATATTGCTGAATGTGAAACGCGGGGATGGAAAAAACCGCCGCCGCCTGTCCGTCAGTGCCGAGTGTGAAGGGCGCAGCCAAGCCTTGCACTCAAGGCCTGCCCGCCTGACACCTCTTTGTGATCAGAACTGAACAGCCAGGGAGATCTCTGAATCAAGCCAGGGCCAGGACAAACAGGTCTGCCTCAGTTCTCCCTCTCTGAGAACGCAGTCCCTTCCTCACTCTTGTCCCCTCTTGGCTTCTTCCTTTCAGGACTCTCCCCCTTTACTGCCTTTCCTTAAATCTACCCTTCTCCCAGATGTAAGGATCAGCAGTGATTTATATTTCCCAAGACTGTGGTACTGTTGGTACTAAGGTCAAGATGATATTATTGGTAGCGTGTGTTACCCTGATTTCTGGGGTCCCTTGGGGGACACCTCAATGTGCTCAATGTGATGGGGAATGGAAACTAGCCAGAGCACCAACAATTGCACTGCAAGAGGCAGGGTAACCTAGCAGGGTACTTTTATCCAATTTTTACAGGGTCAGGCCAAGCCAAAAACCAAAAAAAAAATGTCCAATAAATGATTTTATTGAAGGAAAGTCTCATGCAGCAACGCAATCACTCACACACTCACTCAAGACCTGTTAAGAAGCAAAAGAGAGGAAACTGCGTAGGGGAATATTGAGGGGGTGTAGCTGGGGTGATATTGCACCTTTGTCCTGAAGTCCTTGGTCTGGGAAAAACAGCAGGGAAGCGGGGCTCAGCATGGAGAGGGCTGAGGGGGTCACTCAATGGATGGAGCAATGGTCTGCTGGGATGACTTGGGCTGATCCAAAGAACCACTCAAAAACTGGGACTATTTGTAGGGGAAAAAGTACCTGGAGGACTAATCCTTTCCCGGGCAGAACAATGGGTGTTGGAGCGATAACAAAGCTCCACCATGGCAATTTCCTTTGTGGGATGGGATTGCAAGCTGTTGCCGGAGTCTCAGGATCTTCGGCTGTGTTAGTTTGTGGTGTGACTTCATGTAAATGGTCTTTGCCTGATGGAATATTTGCTCAACTTGGGGCAGACACGCTAATCCCCTCAAGTCGGCGTATAAGTCGGCAATAAACAAAGGGCTGAGGACCCTTTGTTTATTGTGGGTTTACACATCTTGAGGTTTCCTGGGGCTACGTGACAGGGGATTTTACTGGCCTGACCTAGTTTTCGATCTTTGACCATTGCCTGCCTACGTGCCCCTTCGGGGGACCTCTCTGGCACACAGAATCATATTTTAATATCAAAATTGTAGACCCCGGGATAGGGTTTCTCCAGTGGAGTAACACGTGTATATTCCAGGATTCAAAATAAGACTCTGTGACACTGTTTTAAGGAACACAGAACTTCAAACATTTATTGTAACACTGTTGCTTTAAATGCATCTTGTATCTAAATGTTTATAAACTGCACACCATTCTTCTCTCTCTCTCTCTTTCAGTTCATTCACGTACACCCAATTCCTCAGTTCTCTCCTCCACAGAGCTATTCAAAACTCCAACCTCCCTCAAACACACCACAAATCACACTCCTCAATCACTCCCCAGGCAGTTAAAATCTGTTATTTTCCTCTTTTCACCAACCCCTCCCCTGGGCTATCCAAGGTTCCATTGCACCAGGCAATCGGCTTAAACGCTCTCAGTTGCCAAGGAGGCTCTGTTATCAGGACCCCCTCCCATCAGGTTTGTCACACTGAACAACCAAAGGAGGAGGAGGAGGAGGAGGAGGAAGAGGGAGAAAGGAAAGGAAAGGAAAGGAAAGGAAAGGAAAGGAAAGGAAGAGAAGAGAAGAGAAGAGAAGAGAAGAGAAGAGAAGAGAAGAGAAGAGAAGAGAAGAGAAGAGAAGAGAAGCATTGTGAGAAAGCCATCAAAAACTGTGCAGTTTTTGAGGACTGCAGTCTGGAGCAATGAAGCCTCAAACTGTAGTTAGTCTTAAAAAACTGCAGTTTTTGATGACTTTCTCACAATGAGGAGAAAAATGATTAAATTATTTATTCTTGACTGTGAGAAAAAAATATTTAAAGATTTACTTCCCTGAAAGAGATACTTGCAGGACTCCTCACTGCTCAGGTTGAGTCACATTATATTCAACAAGGACTTCCCAATCTTGAAAAATCACTCTAGATATGGAATTAATTACTTTCATGGGCTGGGGCAGGGGGATAAGCCTTCACCCCAGAATCCACAACAGGCTTTGTCAAGAGTTGAAATGTCCAGAAAAGATAACAAAAACAAAACTGAAACTCTCTGGATGCCTGAAGCCAAAAAAAAAAAAATTACCTTGGAGTTGCCCTTACCAGTTTATACAAAACATAGCTCTGCCCATTCTTAAGATGAGCAATGCTCAGCTGTTGTTCTCTTAAGCCTGGATCTTCTTGTAACTCTCAGTCACTGTAAGTTTCTGTGAGTGCAGTGATGATAGAGGTGTCCATGGTAGCAAGAAGCAAAGTTGCACCTTAATATTGAACAGAAAGGACAATTGCTGTTGTGTTGCTAAGGAACTGCTTCATGTATAGAAGGAGTGACTACAACCATATGTACATTCAGGGAAAAGAAAACCACCAGCACAAGTGAGAGTTGTGCTAGAATAATGCTCCAACAGGATTCTGGCTTTAGATTGAAAGGAGGCCTTTTTCATGGAAGTGACCTATTAAGTTAACATCATTGTGGTTGATCATTCTTAAATTATGTATGAATGAAGTGCAATCATGATTTTCTAGTGGGGTACCCCCACTTTAAAAACTTGACTATGTTGGATTGGTTGTTAATGAAAATAGGACACATGCTGCAGTCTTCGAATAACTTATGCTAGATTAATTCAGCTGACTGACTTTAATGGATCCAGTTCAGCAGAAGTCTTTTTAAAATCTGTGGTTTTCTATTCTGCCTTTTAAAGCTTTCTGCCAACAAGAGCATCATTTTTTTTTCCAATAGGGCTTAGTGCCAAAACTAGTCTTAGAGTGATGTCCCACCATTTGGGAAAGATACTCCAACTATTTTAAACTCCAGTGTTGGGTTTTGCCTCCAGCAATCCATACACAAAAGGTTGAAGAGATAAAACCATTTTTACACTTTAAGAGGTTTTCTCTAGGTCTGAAAACTTTCCAAACTTCTGTCTGAATGTAAAAATTTGGGAAACACAGAACTTTCTGGCATCTCTGTTTTTAAGGCTAGAAATAAATATAAGATCTATTCATCTAACCTGTCTCTTATGGCAGTTGTTTGGGATGTAAAAGAGTGAGATTCTTAAAATAAATTATGGGGGGGGGGGGAGGAAGGAAGGAAGGAAGGAAGGAAGGAAGGAAGGAAGGAAGGAAGGAAGGAAGGAAGGAAGGAAGGAGGGAAGGAAGGAAGGAGGGGAGGGAGGGAGGGAGGGAGGGAAAGACAGAGACAGCAGCAAGGAAGAACCATTATCAGTTTATTTGTACCCCAACCTTTGTCTTAAGAGTTGAAGGTTCTCTTCATGGATTTTAATTTTATCTAGGGATGGGATGAATCCAGAATTCTCTAATCCAAATCCAGATCGGAATCCCTGGAAGGCTCTGGGAATCCACAAATCTCACGAATCCTGAATCTTTCGAATCCCCTTTTTAAAAAGGGTATAAAAAGTGATTGTCCACTCTGCACATCCCTGCAGGCCTCCTTCAAAGCACTTGCACTGGCAGCAGTGGTGGAGATGCAGAGAAGGGGTGATGGGCCTCTTTTCACAGCCCTGCTGCAGTAAGCTCAGGCTCTGGGGCATGCAGGAACCTACTTGCCCCTGCAGGCCTGATCCTGGGTACCCACGTGAGCTCAGGCCCCGGGGCTTTCAGGAGCACGGCCATCACCGGGCCTACTCACCCCTGTGAGCCTGGTCTTGGGTGCTTGCACAAGCTCTGTGCAGGAGCGCAGACATCGCTGGCCCTACTCGCGCCTGCGGGCCTGATCCCAGGCACTCATGCGAGTGCAGGCTCTGGTGTGCCCTGCACACTGCTCCTGCACAGAGGGTTGGAATGTGAGGGGGGAATGTGAGGGCAGCGGGCACTTCCAAATTTGAAAGATTCCACTTGCCTATTATGCCCTGGGGATTCGGATCTGTGAATCTCAAATCCTTGCCAAGGATTTGAGGATTCAGTTGGCCCATCCCTAATTTTATCCCCCCCCCGCAAAAAAAAGGCTTTGTTTCTTATACCAACAAAAAATCTGAACCCGAGTTTACCACATTTGTGTTCATTACTTTCACCAACATCCCAAACTGTCTCTCACAGAGTACACTGATCTATAAACATCTTCATGTATTGCGTCTCAGTTCAATAGATGTGCCAGTTTCATGTTCACTAAGTGAGTGATGAAAGCCATCCTACTAGGTATTATCTTTCTGTGTACAGCCAAATACAAACTTAGGTACAGAGCATAGTATTTCATTGCTCCTCCAAGAAGCCAGGGTGACCTAGAAGGCACAACTTTCCCCATGTTGTCCTCATAGGGATTAGGCTGACAGAGAAGCCCCAAGCAAGAGTTCACCAGTAAGGATTAAAACTGTATAGGGGTGTGAAGATACATATAGAAGCTGTGTCCCCATTTTGCCCAGGTTTTCCAAATCCTCTAGAGATTTTAATGAAGGGGCATGCAATTGGGTGCAATATATATGGGCGCAATTACAGACCATATTAGTGCCTACCAGTCAGTATGGCTAATTGTCAGGATTCATGGGCATTATATGTCAAAACATGTTGATTGCCCAGCTCTTTGAAGAATTTCTGCAGATCTTTTTTCCATATCAGGTCAAGATAAGATGCATACCACTAAACTCCTACCAGCAACTTCCCTTGCCTTCTCGCTTGCATGTTTTTCAACATCTTTGCTTGATGAAGAAACTTTTTGTTTCAAGCTAGCCCTAAGATTTTTGTGCCTTTTTGTTTGACTCAATAAAGGTATTACCACACTGTAGACTTCAGAATGCAGCTAGCCCCACTTTTGTATTTTGTTAGGGTACTTTATTTGTACCTTATTTGTACTAAGATCAGACAGAGAATAATGTTAAGGTCTGAAAGGGAGTTGTAAGTATGGTTGTTAAGATTTCATTATGATTTTATTCATTTATATCCCACTCTTCTCTCAATAAAGGGATTCAAGGCAGCTCACAACATATTTAAAAACAATACAGAAGGACACGACTTCACTCACCCACCAGATGCAGGCAGATTAGTAAACTGGAAGTAAGGACTACTCTAAGTCAAGTGTGTTCACTTGAGCCAATTCATTTTTTTCTTCTTCTTCTTCTCAGCTTTTACAAGTTAATTTTCCACCTGTGTGATTCTAGTACTTAAGTTTTATGTAACTTTTTTCTTTCCCTTTCTTGCCATTCTTCTTGTTTTCTATTTCCTTCCATTAATTTTTTTGTTCTTCCTCTTCCTTTTCTATTCCCAGTTATTTACTATTTCTCAACTGTTCTTATTTACTCTTCATGGACTGTTGGTTCAGAAGGATGGCTTTCCTTCCCAGTCTCTTTTGTTGTGTTACCTGATTACTATGTAAATGAACTGTATCATAAGGTAACTTTTCCAAATAGAATTGTCCAGATCAGGAACTACAGGTAAGTGGAATATTGCAGAACAATGAAGAAATGTATATAAAGGAGAAAAAATCCAGAGCTTCTTTACACAACTCAGATGATAATCTCAGAAACATAAACACAAGAAAATTCAGGATGAGATTGAAAATAAATGAAGTCTCTTCTGCAGGAAAAGCAAGCTTTTGGGATATTACAGGTCATGTTTCACCTTAGCAGTAGACAGTTTAGTGATGTTACCGGTCCCCGACACTCCAGAAGTCTCTTGGTTCTGTGCATTTTGTTGATTGATTTAATGTAACTATGTACAGACCTTCAGTTGTAAAATTTAGGATTTCCTTTTTCCCATGCAAAGTAGGTTGAAGGGCATGTTATGATCTTAGAAATAATGTGACTAGGTAGTGATCATGAATACAAAACTGTGACTAGGTAGTGATCATGAATACAAAATAGTTGTGGGTAACCATTCTGCATTTGCATTCACTATTCAGTCACAATTTTGGCAGGATTGCCATTATTTTGACGCTATTGATTGTACCTCACTCCCCAGCCTACTTTTCCAGGCAATGGCTACACTAGGAGAAGGAGGGCCAATCTGCAGATGATCAGTGCATGGTTGAATAATGTTTCTACCAGGTTTAGAGGGGCTGGGCTTGGACAAGTTATTTAGTTCAGCATAAGCTGATACAGGATTCCTACCATAAATCTGAACATTATGCCAGTATGTTTTCTTCTTAATGGAGATCAGTGACTGGTGATGTAATTATTCACTGAATTTCTTCTCAAATGTAATAATGAGTAATTTCAGCTGTTTTGCCCCCACTGTGAGAAAGTCCTCAAAAATCACACAATTTCGGATTTTGGAGATCTGAAAGAAAGATAATGAAAAAAGACAGAAAATTGCCGACTGAATAAGAAGCCCAAGAAGATCCCATACGAGGAGCCAAAGCAGGAGAACAACACTCAGTAGAATCTGACTTGTCAGAAGGTCCTGCAGAATCCGAAAGGAGTGTAGAAAAAGAAGAAGGAGAATGTCAACCAGAAAGTCAAACGGAAAACATAGAAGAAGACTAGAAACAAATAGAAGAATATTCTTAAATAAAAATTATAAAAATGGCTACAAAAATTCTATCATGGAACATCAAAGGACTGAATTCACAATATATATGATGTCATGTTTTCCACTACCTTGAAAAAGCAAAACTAGATATAATCTGTTTACAAGAAATAGGTATTTCTCAAAAAGACACAAAGTATTTGAAAAATCCTAAATTGGGACATTGTTATACCACAACTTATGAGAAAAAGAAGAGAGGAGTTGTGATCTATATCAGTAATAAGTATGAGGCACAAGAAGTCTTTTCTGACCCCGTAGGACACTATCTAGGCTTGGAAGTAAATCTACAAGGTCTACCAATATTAATAGTGGGAATATATTCCCCAACAAAAAAGAAAGAAAGATTCTATACAAGATTAAAAAGGAAATCACTAAATATACTAATGAAAAGCATCAAGATAATATTTTGATTCTAGGAGATATGAACAAGATCTTAAATCCAGTAGAGGACAGAACGTCAGCTAAACCCATAAAGAAAAACCAAGGTAAACTACCACAAAATTTCTTTGCAATGATGGACAAACTTACATTAATAGATGTCTGGACTTTCAAACACGGGGCAGAAAAAGGCTATATTTTTTTCTCTGATAGACACAACTCAATGTCAAGAATTGATCTATTTTTACTGTCTAAAACATTACATACACATGTCAAAGAGATGGAAATTCTACCCAGAGCGATGTCAGACCACAATCTAATTCTTCTATAACTCATGCTAAAATTAAAGAAGGAATTCAATTGGAAGCTAAACGATAATCTTCTCAAAGATGATGAATATGTTAAAAATCTAAAGAATATTATTCAAAAATACTTTGTAGAAAACACTACAGATGATGTCTCAATGAAAACAATCTGGGATGCAGGGAAAGCCGTAGTTGCATAATAACATCACAAATCACAAGTTGAAAATGGAAGTCAAGCTCCTCCAAGACCAAATTGCCACAAATAACATGGAACAGGTTGAAAAGAAGATGAAATATTGTCACCTGAGACACTTTGAACTATCAAATAAACCTGGTAAATGGCTGGCCTTTAAGTTGAGGAAAGAGAGAGAGAAAAGAATGATACTCAAAATTTAAAAAGGACAAACAGAAACAACAGATCAGCAGCAAATTAAGAAGAATTTTTACAAATATTATGCCCATCTGTATGAAAAAGATTTACCACAAGAAATAGAAAATAAAAAAACAAAGTTATATCTGAACAAAAAATTACTTCAATGTCGGGAGATCATAGGAAGATCTTAAGTGCTCCATTTACAATCACGGAAATTCCAGAGGCAATTAGAAGATTGAAAATGGCAAAAGCTCCAGGTCTAGAAGGATTCACAGCCAGTTTTTATAAGGTCTTTGAATGAGAATTATTGAATCCACCAATGAAAACCTTGAACTTAATTAGACTGGATGGCCTTCTGGAAACCTGGAAACAAGCAAATATTGTACTAATACCAAAAGAAGAAAAAGATCATACACAACCAGAAAATTATAGACCTATTTCTTTACTAAATACTGATTATAACATTTTCATTTCTATATTAGCCGAGAGACTAAAAATGGTTCTTCAGTCAGAGATACATCCTGACCAAAATGGCTTCCTGCCTAATAGACAATTGAGAAACAATACCAGAATTCTGATAAATGTAATTGAACATTTTGAAAACAGAAATGAAAAGAAACTGGCCATCCTGTTTATTGATGCTGAAAAAGCATTTGATAAAGTTAGATGGACCTTCATGACTGAGACATTAAAAAGAATGGAACGTGGAATGAATTTTCTCAGATGGGTTGAAGAAATCTATAAAGAGCAAAAGGCAAAACTTATTATAAATGGCAAATTAACAAACTACTTGAATATAAACAAAGGAATAAGGCAAGAATGCTCTTTTTGCTTATAACTATTCTTGAAGTCTTAAACAACAACATTCAAACTGACCCCAAGGTAAAAAGGATTAGAATTAAAGATCAAGAGTACAAACTTAGAGCCTTCGCAGACAATCTTGTCTTCTTTCTGGAAGACCCAACAATAGGGATCAGAAAACTGTTGCACAACTTAAACATATTTGGAGAAGCAGGAGGTCTAACAATCAACAAAAGTAAATCATATGTTATTGCAAAAAATATGGAAAAGTCAGAGAAAGAGAAGATAACCAAGATAACTGGATTCAAAATTGAGAAAAAAATAAAATATCTGGGTTTACGGTTCACAGAAAGCAACAAAGATTTATTTGAAAACAACTATAACAAAACCTGGAGAGAAATAGCTAAAGATTTGAAAAAGCGGACCAACCTCCATTTATCTCTGCTAGGTCGTATAGCATCAACCAAAATGAACATTTTACCAAAATTAATTTTTTTATTTCAAAATTTACCAATTATCACTAATGACAAACCTTTTCAACAATGGAAGAAAGAATTGACTAAATTTTTATGGATAGGAAAAAAGCCAAGGATTAAATGGAAGCTACTGACAGATCAAAAAACAAAAGGAGGTTGTAATCTTCCTGACCTAAAACTTTACTATTATGCCAATGGACTAGCATGGTTGCAAGACTGGATCACTCTAAAAGATAAAAGAACATTGGCAATAGAAGGATCGAATATGCAGTTTGGATTTCACGCATACTTATGGTACGGGAAGGCAAAAATAGACAAAGAGTTTTGTAATCATTACGTCAGGAAATCTTTGTTAAAAATTTGGATGGAAATAAAAAGAAAGACTTACAAAAAAATACCAGGCTGGGAATCTCCGCAAGAAGCTTTCTTTGGAAAATGGACAGATGAACAAGAGGACTGGAATAGATATAAAAATCTGATAACTCAAGACTTTAGAGAAAAGATTAGGATTAAAACCTGCAAAGAACTTCAAAATCAAGGTGTCAAGTTAAATTGCTTTCCCTATCTACAATTGAAGGAAAGATTTAAAATGGATTTAAAATTAGAAGGTTTTGCACTTCAAAAAACATATAATGAATTGGAAAAAATATTTTTCACCAAAACAAAAGAAAAGATCTCCTATTTCTATAAATATCTCTTAACCCGTCATTTAGAAGATGAAACTATAAAAGATGTTATGATAAAATGGGCAAAAAATATACAACATGAAATACCACTAGAACATTGGGAAAGTGCCTGGAAAAATACAAATCAATTCACTTGCTCCCAAGACCTGAAAGAAAACTTCATAAAAATGATGTATAGATACCATCCAGAAAAAATTGACAACATTTATCACACAGGAAACAACAGATGCTGGAAGTGCCAGGAAAAAACAGACTCCTATTATCATCTTTGGTGGACTCGCCCAGTTACAAAGAAATTCTGGACAAAAGTATATAAGGTCACAGAAGAAATATTTCAGGTTACATTTCCAATGTGTCCAGAATTCTTCCTGTTGAATATGACTTTCATGTTTGAAAAAACTTTCTTAAAGAAAAACAATCGAATCTTGTTATATTTGGTTACAGCAGCGAGAATAAACTTTGCAAAAATTTGGAAAAAAACAAATACGCCAGATCAATGGTTATCAAAAATAATAGAACTGAAAGAATATGACTTACTTACCCATTATATAAAGGGAAAACAAATTGAACAAATTGAATATACTTAGAATGAAGTAGTAGGGAGTTTCACACAGATATGGGGGGAAAAAGCACGTAAATCGTGTTCCAGATAGATGGCAAAAGGAAGTTGACAATTACTTTTCTTTAAATGTTCTTATTTCTAATTCAATGTTCATATTTCGTTTTCTTTCTTGTATTGGATGGACAGATCTGTATGATAAATAGTACTGGATTAGCTTTTTATTTATTTTTCTTTACTTTTTTGAGTTTGATTTTTCCTCAATTTCTGTGTGTTCTTACTACAATATTATAAATGCTTTTAATAAAAAGATAAATTAAAAAAAAATCACACAATTTTGAAGCCTATGTACAATTTGGTACTTGTTCTGCACAAAAATTTCATAGAGTTGGTTTTCATAGAAAATAGTATTTTCTGCACAGAAAGCAGCATATTCTGTGTAGAAATTAATGTTTCAATGCATACATATTAATTTTTGTGCAGAAAATGCTGCTTTCTGCATGAAAAGATCTCTTTGCTATGCAAATCAGCCTTGTGTGAATTTTATGCAGAATACATCCCCAATTACGGGATTTTCCACAAAGAAAACAGCATTTTCTGTGCAGGAATTAATATGTATGCCTTGAAATATTATTTTCCATGTAGAAAATCCTGTTTCCTGCATAGAAAACATTGTTTTCTGCCCACAACAACTATGCGTGAATTTTGTGCAGAATAAGTCATGTATTAAGAAGAATTTCACCTGTCCAGGATTCATCTTATCAGCTTTTCTCGACACTGGTAAAATCATGTTTTCCTACCATTTTCCAAACATTTTCAAATATTCTTTGCAGCCCTATCAGTGAACAAGATCTTTATTCCAGGCCTTCAAAGCTCCAAAATATGCCTAACAAGAGTGAACACTGAAGCTGCCCAACAGCGATCTTTTTGAGTTGCAACATGGTGGATGAGGTGACCTATTAGGGCTTCCTCATTTCATTGGTTCTGTCCATGTGTATAAACCCACAGGCTGCATGTTTTAAGAAAGGGTAATTTATTGGAAAGATTTGAAATGTCAGGAATACTTTCATCCTCCATTTCTCATGCTCTGCCAACCATGAGTACCTAGTTGAAAGAATATATCTCTTGGGAGAAGTAAATTCAAGTGCATTTATCACCTTAAGTTGGTGGCCAAAGGGTGTGTGAGAGTGTGCTTTATTTCATTGTTCTATAGTCTCTATAGTGGCCTGCAGCCTTCCTGGCTCCCCTCATTTCACTTAAATCCTAGCGAAGGACACTGTGAGCTAACTTCTTCCCCTCAGGGTCGGGGGCTTTTGCAGATCAGGAAGCCTGGGCATGCAAGAAGGCTGCAGAGTCACACCAAAAGGTCTAATAGAAAGAAGAAATGCTGAATCCTGCTTATCTAAGCACAATCATGTAGAATTAAAACAGCACCTATTACAAGTTAGGGGGAAATTCTTTTGAAGGGGAAGAAAAAGTTCAAGAAACCAGAGCATATGTAGCATTTGCTTTTTCCAAAATCCATAGATTCATATGTCAGCTCTTCACTGGTTAGCACAACTTTTACACTAGCAATAGGATAGTGTCAAAGATAGTGCTTCCTATCCCAGTGCATCCTGGAAAAGTACCTGACTGCATTGTGGAAGGAAGCAGTGTGGCCATCCCACTGATCCCATATGGAGGGGAACACTGGCATCATGGTCCCTTCCCAGCAGACCCAGTGTTGGGATCACCACCGGGTACCACCTCAAGAAGGTAAGCTGTGGAACAGGCCTTTATCTCCTTAAAAAAAAAAAGTGGATTCTCTTCTTAAGCACCGCAAATTCATCATAAGGCCACCTTCTTCCATTTTGTTCTGACAGCAGAGGAGTCATTGCAAGGAACTCCTTTGCATATAACCAAGGTAGTCCAAGAAGTCCCAAACTACATGGCACCAGTACAAACTGTGGCTTCTCTCAATTCAAGTGCTAATCTGATTTAAGTGTTAGGGAGGAGCCACAGTGCTCATACCACATGGCCTGTGTAATATCAGTAGAGCCCAAACTATGGTGTTGGTTTGGGAGGGGGGGGTATGTTGGCTTTTATTTATTTATTTATTGCATTTATATCCAGCCTTTCTCCCAAATAGGAGAAGGCTATCACAGGCTAAATTTGGTACATATTTTTTAATAACTGAAGAACTCCACTAGCCATGTGTGTTTCATCTATAGTCCCCAAATATTGCCCTAAGGCTGAAAATTCTGCACTTTTCCTTCTCTCCTCTTCCTCCCCTTCTTCTTCTTCTTTCTGGTACAGCATCTCACTCAGAGAAAGCCAGCTTGAAAAATTAATGCTTTCCTTTTCTGCTTGTTCTTTGGAGCTGCAGAAGAAAGAAAGTCATCTTTTTTATTATTTACTGCCACCTTTAATTTTTGATGATAGCCAAAATAAAACTTGTTGCATAAAAGTAAGTAGCAGCATTTCATTATGTAATACAAAAGTTAATAAAGGAGCCTGAGATGAGAGAGCCAGTGCTACAAATAAACATGCTGGCACATTTGGTCTTGTAAAAGGAAGACTGTGTCCCTGTAACGACTGTGCTTAACAAGCAAATTATTGAAGCAGTAAATGCAAATTAACATGGATTATACAATGAACTGTTACTAGAAGAAAATCTAGTTTTGCATTTTGTGAGCTGACCTCCAAAAGCATTATGGTTAGAAACTAATGTGGGGTATTAGTTGGAATATTAGATGAGATCCTTAAGACCTAGAGATCCCCACATTGACCATAAAGCTCAGTGAGGCATAAAATGAAGCACTTTGGTCTCACTTAATTGCCTTGGCTGTATCCTATGCAGTTCTGTGATTTGTAATTTTCTGATGTGCTTAGAATTATTTTGTGCTATAAAAGTAGGACATGCTAAATATCTCTACAAACTACAAATCCCATGATACTATAGGAAGAAGCCAGGGCACTTAAAGTGGTGTTGAAGTGCCATAATTTTGCAGCATGGAGAACCCCTTGTGAGCTGGGCCAGTTACTGTCTCTCAGTTTGACCTTTCCAATAGAATAGTTTTTGAGAACAATAGAGTTACTGAAAAAGTTAAATGGGAAGCCTTGAGCGCTACAATGCACTTCTGGAAAGATGTGTAGGATTTAAAATAAAATAAAATTTGGGGCACATGTCAAGGCCCACAGTTCTGTAGGGAGTCCAGTAGCACTTGATTTACACACAGGCTACATAAGAAACAGCTTGAGGTTTCATGGTGTGAAAGCCCCCTAAAAGTTTGTTAGAATAATATACCTTTATAGCATTATGATGTTATGGAGCTTCTTAAACCTGACATACTGAAGACCTCAGTTTTTCTTAATGTGGTCCTGTCCTTCATTATACTGGATCTCTGTTCTCTTTTCCCTGTGAGTGGGTCAAGAATGTCAAGGCAGAAAAGCATCTTTTACTTATATATTTTCCTTCTGGGCAGTTATATATATGTTCATCACATTCAAAACTGAATAAAGCAACTGAAGGTCCTAAGGACTGTGATGATGGCCAGTATATTCCCTGATCCTGACACTCACTTCATGCCACATAAGGACAATCATTTTTTTTTCCTCCAGGAATGAGACAGAGGTGAAAGGTCTTTTAGCTACTCTACGCTGAATAGGACAAGAGATATCACCAGAATTCTCCCCTCTCTTCTTCTGAGATGGATCTATTAGATGCGATGATTGCAGGTCTTTGACTTGAACAGTTTGATAATAATATTTTTGCTTCACATTGATCCTTTTGCACCTGATTAGCCCTTATCCCAGGCCCCTTTCACCCTTGGCACAGCAAATGTTCTCGTTGTGAAGCTGTAAGTGACTAGGTAATCACAGGCAGGAGGCTAAGGATTTGAGGGACATCACCTTCCTGCCTTTGGGCTCATTGATGTTATGTACCTTCAGACTGGTTTAGCTTTATGGCAACCCTTTCTTGGCGAGATTCATTCAGAAGAGGTTTGTCATTGCCTTCCTCTTAGGTTGAGAAAGTATAGCTTGCTTATCCAGTGGGTTTCTGTGACTGAACAGATATTCAGACCCTTCTTTCCTGAAGTCTAGTCCTAGGGTTAAATCATTGCACCACACTGGCATTCCCTTGGACTTGAAAACACATTTTCACCTACTCCTCACTGTTTTATACTCAGAGGTTTTGCCCTTGTTAGACTTGAAATTTGAGGCTCTGTAATTTGCTATAGAATTGACGTATTAACCGGCATTTTAGACACTCAGAGCTCATCAAACAACCTCGCTTTAAGAAGTGTTTATTCTGTTCTGCTCCTGTTTATAGTCAGTATGTACAATTGAAGGACTCTTGAGAATGACCTAGGATGTAACAGGGTCATGTAGACTCAGGAACTTAAAGGTCAGATAGAATATAACATGTGTACAAGCTATAACTTTGCTCACATTGATGCATGAATCTTTTCTTCCTGTAAGCATTCTTTAATATAAATATAAAAATGGTATAAGAAGAGAAGCCTGAAAAAATAAATCATCCTACCTGGGATCCTTTGATCTAAGTACGTACGTGTGTGTGTGTGTGTGTGTGTGCGCGCGTGCGCCTTATCTTTCTATTGTCTACCTTCCACCATATTTGAGGGTTCATATCAGCTCTGTGTCTCATCTGGGGTATGGTAAGGTGTGGTCTGTTTATCCACCCTAACACCCTAATTTGGCTAATCAATTTCTCACTGACAGCCAGCTGAGAAAATATGGGAAGAGGCCATCCTTGGATCCTGGAACTACTGCCTCAACAAAAACTGCAGGTGAAAGTGGGGATGGAACAGTCTTCAATCCCCACCCACATTCTCTTCATCCTTGACAAGATATTCTTAAAGAAACTATGAGAATGGTACAGGTTTTAATTTTCTTCATAATGGGCAGGTAGTGGATGGCTTGATCTAGCAGACAGTGCTTAGAGTAGGATTTGCCCTGTAGGTGACTGCTGGTAACTATCTAGCAGTCTTCCGTAAGGAACAGTTGCCTACACTTGGTCTTAGTTATTGTTCTTTGAGATCCTGCTAGTTCATGAATGAACTTGTAATCCTTTAAACCAACATTTTTACAATATCTGTTGTCTTGATGTATTGTGTGTGGAGAGAGACGGTGTGATAGATATCTATAGAAAATTCTGAAGTAGGGTGCAAAATTCCTACCTCTATCATTCAGATAATAGAAGATAATTTTGTTTTAAATAAGATAGTCCAAGAAGAACACTTGGTCTAACACCTTAGAGACAGGTGATGGAGAATTGGAGACCACTTGAGTCAAAATTGGAGACATTTGTAGGTGACAAGCAAGTAAAAACCTCAAAAGAATTTCTTTACCCCAGAATCTACATGCAAGACTCTTGAAACATCTAAACTAAAAGTAACAAAGCTTTTAAAGCATTTATCAAGAATCTGAAGCAGTTAGATGCCAGCTTCATCCTAGGTACAATTAACTACTTCTATGATGGGAGCCAGAAGGAAACATTTTTTGTGATTTACTTCTTGTCACATTGGTTCTCAGCATCTAAGCAGTTGCTCTAAGAACAGTACATGAAAGATAAAGTATGTCATCACACTTTAGCCAATGAGCATTATTAGGTTCAATTATGCTTCTGGGGTCAAATTGCAACATGCTTGTCAAACCTGGGAAGCATCAGATCCCATAAGCACTATTCCTGCATCCTTGCATTAGCTAGCTGAGACAAGAATTGTGTAGGCAGCAGAGACTGAAGTAAATCCAGTGTGGGCCTTCCATGCCATGGACGGGAGGAGACTGGTGAAAGTGAAGAGAAAAATAAGAGGAAAAGTGCAACCATATTTGTATACAAACTATTTCATTCCACCAAAACAGAAGAGAGACATTTAGGATTAGAAGACCAGTTAAAAGGAGCATTTCTTGCTTCTTTGAGAGATCCTATGAGATTTTCAATTATTGTTCATTGTAAACTTAATTGCTGCAGTAGTGTGTGGAGTTGAAATGTCTTATTTTGTTCTGCTTCCCAGTTCTCCAAACCACTGGAAGCTCCAGGGCTGCTTTAATGGAGCTGTTTCCCTTGCCAGAATAGACTACAGTGACTCAGTGGTGCTTTTGAATGAATGGTTTCATTACAAATTAACAGGTTGAGCAGATGGTAAGCCTGCATGTAGACAGCATTAGTCCCCAAAGAACATCCGTCTAGATCCACAGCCCCAATAAACTGTCTTTGCTGTCTAGTATGCCCCACTTATTGATCTCTGTTGCCCACAATGAAGTGCGTAACAACCCAAAGACCAAATAAGATAAGAAAGGGTCATTGCTTAGAACCAAATAATTTCTCAAGATTATATTTAATGTAATTCTTTCCTTTGTACTACAAAGCCTATGAAATTACAACCATGTGTCCTTGGTGGCTGCAGATAAAATGAGTTGAGGACAATTATGCCAATACTTTGTCTCTTGTATTATGAAGAAGTAGTTTTCTTTAAAAAAAATGTTGATTTTTTTCTTCCCCAGCTTTCTTTTCTTAATGACCCCAAAAACCTTCTATACTTTAATTCATTTTGAGATCAATTTACCAGTTCCCAAACACACACAACGCCTGACTCTTCTGCAGTACTTCCTTACTATGTAGACACAGAAAGTTACCACTGCCCAAGCTCTTCTTTTCGCACCTCCACATTACAGCTTTGGGCTAGCATATGATTTTGCCTGCTCAGTGACAGGCTATCAGGACTGAGTCAAAAGTATCTCTCCAGGAACACTATATTAATGTGGACTGTTATATATGCTTGTTGGTGACTTCAAATGCCTGTATGTCATAATATGATATAGGGTGGTGGTGGTGGTTTTTTGTTTGTTTTTTGTTGTTTTTTTGCTGTACGAAGGAAATATAAGATTGATGCATGAGAAACCTTTGCATCCACTAGCAGATTATGACCAATTATTCTTTGTGAAGCAGTTGTGAGAGTTCTCTCTCTCTCTCTCTCTTTCCCTCTCTCTCTCTCTCACACACACATATACACATATCAGGGTGCGAGGTATGCACCTCAGAGCATGTGCAGAGTACAGAAAAATAGGAAGCAGTGCCAAACCAACTGCCATCTGCTCCAGACTGAAAAAAATAGCCACGCAGACTCATTCATTAAGGCTAAGTGCAGTTTATTCAAACAAAGCACAGAATGAGCATTAGGGCTTTAGGCAGCAAGCCTGGAAGCAAAACAGCAGGTACAAAAACAGCATGGAAGAAAGATAAAGAGTATGGCCAAGGGCAGTACCAAATGTGACCTGAGGCAATTTACAGAACAAAGCCTAAGCTTTTTAAGGGCTTAACCACACCAGTTATACATCAGGTGATCCAATGCATCCACAGCATACATTCTCGCCATGCTGGATGCTTTCTCCTAAGGCAGGACCTTGCAAGGCAAACTAACCTTAACAAGCCTTGCAGCTGTGCTGCCAAGGTCACATTACCTCATCTTTCTGTCCACCAGAAAAACCTTCTTGAACACACCACACTCACATTCTGAATGTCCTGACAACATATCCATTCCAAATTGGTGGATTTGTTTATTTTACATATATTCCCATGCTTCAAGTGTTTGCACACACAGGTGTGAAGGGGAGGGAAGAAAAAGAGGGGATAGAGACATTGAAATAAGCAGTACACATTCCTCCTATAGGTCAATATGATGCACAACCCTTTATTGGCTATGGCATCCAGAGTTTGGCATAACATAGGGCAAGGGATTTGCAACTGGACAGGCTACCTGTTGGTTAATTATTTCACCCTCTGCCCACATATTTGGGAATAGCAATGGTGGGGTAAGTGGCCCTCTGATATGCACCACTCACATATGGACCTTCATGACACCAGGGTGTGAAGCAGGCCAGGAGCCCACATGCTTGTCTGTGGCCTGGTTAATTCCTCACATTTCATGGCCTCCATTTCAATGAGCAGACTGCCCCTTCCAGCACAAAAGTAATCTAAAACTTTTAAATTGGCCAACAATGAACAGGAGTGAACATGTACACAAAGAGAACAAATAGGAGAGGCATATTGATAGGAGGTAGGCAAATATGCCATTAAACTAGGTCAATCATTTAGTGAATAAAATTCCTTGCTGGCCCCATCAACTAGTAGGTGACATGCATCCATAGTAATTGCCATAAATGTAAGGAAAGAGGAAAGGGAAGCCATGCCATATGGCTGTTCTCCTTTGAATGATGTACCTGACTATTGACTATGAAACACTGGGTCAGCACCCTAGAAGTTCTGGAAACAAATAGGGCTCATGATTAGTCTAGAGGAACTCCTAAACCTTCATGCACCTGGCAACAATACAGAGACTGCAAATACAAATGCAGCACCTAACTAGTAGGGCACTGCAGCTTAAAAACATTGCTCAGACTAGCTAATGGAAGTTAAAACCTAATAATAAAATAGAATAAAATTGTAGAACAACAATGCAATAAAAAAAATTCTGCTGGCAGAGAGTTTTCAACATAGGAAGGTATTCAGAATGGTAAATTTCCCAGATTCCATATGCAAGGAAGCAGTCTTTTCTAACATCTCGTGCTCTGCTGCAAAGCCAGACCACAGGTAAGGGATTGCTTCCTACTGCTCTGGCACAGTATTTTTTCCATGGTCTATCTCTGCTTCAGTGCTTACCAAAGTTCCCTGGCCCAGAGTATGATTTGGGAGTCAGAATTGCCACCCTAGGCTTATTGCCATCTGTGTGCTCAGTGTTTTCGGAAAGCAGGAGATGTGCAACCTTTCCCTTGACTAAGTAGACTGTGCTGCTACAATTGCTGATGTTGAAACCAAAAGAAACTGAGGACCTGGTGAACCCAATAATTGGCCCTTCCCTTCCTTCTTGCTTTCTTCCTCCTATTTCTTCCTACTATTTTCAAGAAGGATATTGACAAGCTGGAATGTGTCCAGAGGAGGGTGATCAAAATGGTGGAAGGTCTGGAAGCCATGCCGTATGAGGAGCGGCTTAGGGAGCTGGGTATGTTTAGTCTGCAGAAGAGAAGGTTAAGAGGGGCCATGATAGATATGTTTAAATATTTAAAAGGATATCATATCGAAGAAGGAACAAGCTTGTTTTCCACTGTTCCAGAAACTAGGACAAAGAGCAATGGATTCGAAGTACAAGAAAAGGGATTCCACCTGAACCTCAGAAAGAACTTCCTGATGGTCAGAGCTGTCCAGCAGTGGAATATGTTGCCTCAAAGTGTGGTGGAGTCTCCTTCTTTGGAAGTTTTTAAACAAAGGATGGATGGCCATCTGTTGGGAGTGCTTTGATGTGTGTTCCTGCATAGCAAGGGGTTGGACAGGATGGTCCCTGTGGTCTCTTCCAATTCTATTATTCTATTCTATTCTATTCTATTCCTACTTTGTACTACTTCTTACTTTCTTCATACTACTTCCTACTTTCTCAAGTAGCAAATAAGTGACATTAGAGATTTCACTCTGAAGTCTATAATTAGAGATGTAATTTTTACTAATATCATTCTTGAAGGAAACAATTTTGAGCTATTTTCTTTCCTGCTGGGCAAATATCTATGAAATCTGCATGATTTTCAAACACTATTCATACTTCAGGACTTATTTTGAGCAAAAGCAGTGCATTTTGTGCAGAAAAATGCTGTTTCCTGCACAGACAATGATGTTTGCTGAGCAAAGAAACCACATGTGGGTTTTGTGCAAAATAGGACCCCAACTACAGCATTTCCATGCAGAAAATAAAGTTTCCCTACAGGAAATCACCTTTGCACAGGAAATGTGGTTTTCTGCATGCATAAAAAATGTGCACATTTTGTGCTGAATAAGTTCCAAACTTCATAAAGCTTGTCGGTACAGGATCGTTTCTGCCATGGTTTGTCAACGGTCAAGAAACATGTTTCTGGAACATTGTTTATTTTTCTTTTTAATATTGTTGCTATTCTTTCCATCCCTTCCTGTGATAGCAGTTGGATCATAGCTGGTATTGCGTTGAGCTTTTCACATTCATCAGGCTAATTCATACAGAAAAGCCTGTTTAAGAGTACAAATAGTGCTCCAGAACTGGTCTATTTGTCTAAGTTATTGCTTGTACTGCATATTTCTATTGTTCCCAAATCCTTTTTTCTGACTAATAGGGCTATTGAAATTTGAGAAAAATAACAGACTTCAGTAGGAGACGTAATCACACTGTTATGTTATATTACAATGTGGAATTATCATGTTGAGAAATAAATATCATCTACACAGCATATTATCTCAGCACGAGCCAGCGAAACATATAGTAAACATTAGAGAAAATATTAAGAGGAATTTAAAATTATAGGTACATAAATGAAATGAATGAGGAAGGAGGAGAGGGAGAAAATACTCAAAGAAATTATTTCTCACTCACAGCTGTTAAAACAGGATGGCGGATGGTATTTCTACCTTATATCCAGAGCAACTTTTGAACGCAATTGGTGAAGCTCTGCTAGGATAGAGATATTTTATCCAAAATACTGAAGTTATGCTACGGTAGGGAGAAGCCATTTCATACCTTCGAACTGTCCTGATTTGACAATGACATTCTCAATTTGGGAGTGTCATCCCACTTTTCCAGCTGCTTTAAAAATGTCCCATTCCCCCTCCTCCTTTATGCATTCATCCTCAACTTGTTGCAAACTGAGTTGAAAGCACAACAGTAGTTTGTAATCAGTTAACCTGATTAACTTAGTAGGGAGGAGAATAGAAAAGGGGAAAGAATCTTGCCTTTCCCAGTAGACCATGGCCAAACGAAATGGCTGTAGTGTTTTCTAGGTTGAATCATCTTCCTCCTCAGTGTGTGTGTGTGTGTGTGTGTGTGTGTGTACACACACACACACACACACACACACACACACACACCTATACACACGCCCCAAATGTTGAAGGGTATGCTGTTTAATGGGAGCTGGAAAAATCTCAACAGGCTCCCTCACCATGCTATTGTTACCAGGCCATACATCCCCACACTTTGATATGGTTTAATTGATGAAATATGAGCTAATTGGCAAAATATATTAATTGGCAGAAATATAAAACATATCCTGTGGTGGCTGAATGGCTGTGCTGGATAAGATGAAAAGCCTGGCTGAACAGTGTGAATTAGGCTAGAAGAGACCTTCAGGCATAGCCAGGTCATAGTCAAGAAATTACCAGGACACTCCAGTGATAATGAGTTTCCAGTTAGCCTCCAATTTAGACAATAGTGTCTGGAAAATTCCCACAAGACAGCTGATTGTCTTAACTCCTCTCCCTCCAACCAAGCAAGCTTCCCCTTTTGTCCTCACACCTGTCTGACAAGTACTGAGCTATCAGGACAGCCATTTGTCACCTAATGCTAAGGCCATTAGCTCATTCCATACCTCATCGTCTACTCTGCAAACTCCATTGTTCATTTGGCCAGAAAGCCACTAACACCCTCACCCTCTAGGCAGAACAGAGTATTTAAACTCCAGTTTTTCGCCAGTCAAATCACAGTACAATCACAATTGCTAGTTGCCACTCTGGTGCTCCAATTCCCAATTGTATACTGTCCTTAGAGCTGTATCTAAGCCACAGCCTCTTTGCTGCTTTTCTGGATTGGTAATGTCACCCACTTCACCCTGAAATCTCACTATCCAAAACTCTGCTCCCTTTTCCTTCAGTCAGCTTTGTGTGATTGCATGACTGCTTGGATCTTGTGTGTGTGTGATTGCAATTCCCCCAATAAAACACATTAAGCTTACTTTTTGGACCATCTCCAGATGGTCCTTCCAGATGGTTCTCCCCTGCAGAAGTACTGATAAACTTAGGTATAAAAGCTCTCATAAGGTTACCTCCCTCTCACAGGCCTTCTCTCTGAGCTAATATTTCCCATCTTTTCACACAGGTACTGGCATCATGTGTGGACCCCTGAGTCACCCACATTTGGGGTAACACTGAGTAGGACTGTCATGATCAAAACTGTATCAACATTTGCAAGATTTTTCTCCCTCACATCCCTAAGTTGGGGTGGGCCTTCAAGCTGTTTGGATGAGAAACTGGCCCTTAACTAGGGAAAGACTAATATCTTCCCCCCACTTTTTATGAAAAAAAAAACCCTGTAGATTTCTGTTCTTCTGATATATAAATAAATGGGATAATTTGGTAAATGCTGTTCAAAAACTATTTGTTTTAGCATTTAAACTGGCCAAATTTCAATAGGTACATCTGTGTGACTGCTGAAGATGAGAAACCTGTTAGGAAAAAAAAAGAGAGGACAACCCTATATTCAGTGCTTCAGATATGATTGAACACAGAGATATTTCATATCTGGACTGTTAAGATCTTTGCAGTCAAAACCTTGTTTTTTTTCCCGTCATCTCTAGTATGAAGAAATGGGCTCCAAGCTATATGGATGAGAAACTGACTCTCAACTCAGAATGTACCAGTACATCAGATTTGCTTCCTCCCCCCCCCCGACTTTAAAAATAGATTTTTTTTCTCTCCAGTATGTAGAAAACAGGATGCCTGCTATCACACATATGGGTCTTAAAGTCTTGTTAGTAACATGGCTAAATGGCATGAAAAAGTTAACTTGTATTATTTTGTTGATGGATATTGTTTGCATTCATTTTGCAATTTGAAGCTGGTAAAAGAAATTAAAGTTCAGAACAGATGGTGGGCATGATTTTCTTTTCTCTGTTGTTCAGAGAAGTTTGCCATTACCTTCCTCTGAGGCAGAGAGAGTGTGGCTTGTTCAATTTCATCCAGTGGGTTTCCATGGCTGACCAAGGATTCAAACTGTGGTCTCTCAGAGTCCCAGTCCAGCACTCAGCTATTATATCATGTTGGCTTTCTTTTGGAATGAAACACAATGTTAATTATTTTGTCTTTCACACTTATTTGATTTAAAAAAAAAAGATTGAATTATGACAAAAATGCAAATTTTGGAATGTTCTTATCCAAAAGATGAACTACATGAAATTTTCATTCATATTTTCCCAATTAATTAACAGGGATTCATTGCACCTCTGCAACATAGCTAAAGATATGTAAAGTTACACAATGTTGATTATGATGTAGAATCTCAGCCTGCATTTTATCACTATTTTACTGAAAATACAACCTTTAATGAATCATAATAAAGTGGATGTAAATCCAGTCATCACCTTTTCTGTATATTCACAGTACCCACACTGTGGCCATTTCTACTCTACATTGTTATAGTGCTATTATTCCACTTTCAACATCCTATGGAATCCTGGGACTTGCAGTTTCTCAGCCGGAGAGCTCTTTGGCCCCAGAATTCCACACGATGTTGAAAGTAGAATAATAGCACTATAATAGTGTAGTGCAGAAATGGCCTGTGTGGATTTACAATGTGAATTATCAGATATATGAATCTTGCAATGGTCAGGAAGAAACAAATGAGACCTGCAATGAAGAGCTCAGCACATCTTCACCCCTTTAGAGAAGTGTTCTCATTTACCAACCAACCTTTGATGCTTTTCTCTAAGATGCTATAATATGTCAGAGGACACAAGAAAGTGTATTCATTCTCTTCGGGCTTCTAACAGTACTAGCACTGTTCTCTTCTCTCTTTGGTCCTTATTGCACAACAGCATCATCCCGGCAGGGGGACACATTGCTGCTGGTCTGTGACACATGCCATTGCACAATGCTGCTGTTGTAGTGTTCCCAACCATTGTGATCACACCGTATACCATTATCAGAAAAAATCTGGTAATGGCCTCCCTTGTCATAGTGATCCCTTTGGGTATGGGTGTTTAGGAAGGGAAGAACTACTATTAAGTGCTTCCTTCTGTGATACAGCTCAGGAAGAGGCTGGCTGAACCGTAGAAGGAAGGAACATATCCCAAACACTACCCATCTGCCAGCAGTCGATCGGTGCAATGAGAAATGTTCAAGTTCCAATCCCATCCTGGCAATGGCATTGCCAGGATAGGATTGGGATGACATGGGATCACAGTATAGTGCAATAAGAGACTTTGTCTCTCTTTCTCCTTCCCTTGAAAAAAAAAAAGCATGTTTATTCAACTGTTGGTCCCATCCCAACAGAATCCTATTACTATACTCTGATACTGGCACACTGTTGGGTTCAGAGCCTATGAAAAGAAAATATTTAGACTGTGTTTCTTAGAGTGGTTTTTAAAAAAAGACCATGCTAAACAAGGAGATCAAGTACTTCCAGGAAAAGTGGACGAGAGGAGAAGAGTGATCCTTAAGTACTAAAACTGTTTACTCTCCTGATAGCATTTAGCATGCCAGAGAGTCAATGATTATTTTGTTTGTGCCATAGTTCTATTTGCCCTGCCTCTGTTTAATTAGAGAAAATGTAAAGGAGCCAATTCTCCATCTGTTCCTGGGCCAGTGAAAATACGCACCACAAACCTCACTGACTGGCCTGTGGAAGGAAACTAGTACAGATATACAGCTCTTTGGTAATGTTTACTAGATATTATTATTATTATTATTATTATTATTATTATTATTATTAGCATCATCATCATCATCATCATCATCATCATCATCATCATCTTTATTATTATCTTTATTTTTATCCTGCTTTTCTCCCCGAGGGGACTCAAAGTGGCTTACAGCCATTAAAAGAAACATAATTAAAACTGTCATATACAAAAGTTAAAACCAAGATTAAACTACAATAATAATTAAAACATGTTAAAATACATATAAAAACAGCATTAAAATATCAATTAAACAACAATTAAAATGACCAGCACCAATAGAAATTACATATAAAATGCCTGCTGGAAGAGGAATGTTTTTAGCTGTTTCCTGAAGGTAGGCAGGGAGGGTGCCAGTCTAATCTCTTTGGGCAGGGAGTTCCAGAGCCTGGGAGCAGCCACTGAGAAGGCTGTCTCCCGCGTTCCCACCAAATGCACCTGTGAGGGTGGTGGGACAGAGAGAAGGGCCTCTCCTGCAGATCTCAACGCCCGGGCCAGTTTGTAGGGAAGGATACCAACACTTTGAATGGTGCCTGGAAACAGATTGGCAGCCAGTGGAGCTGTTGCAGCAGAGGTGTGGTATGCACCTTGTAACCAGCTCCAGTTAACAACCTGGCTCTAGCTCTTTGAACCAGCTGAAGTTTCCAAGCATTCTTTAAAGACAGCCCCACATAAAGCGCATTACAGTAATTCAACTGGGATGTAACCAAGGCATGTGTCACCATGGCCAGATCTGACATCTCATATTATGGGCTGAGCTTTCTAACAAAATACCAGTAGTTTGCCTTTTGTCTGAACAAGCTTGTGCAGGGGGGGGGAGCAGGACTGAAGGGGTTCTTGGGGATAGGGCCCCTCAAAGCTCTATACAGAGCACCAAAAATGAATATAAATAAATAAATGGAAGCAGGTAGAAGTTCACAGATTTCTTTTTCTTTTACTATTGAAGATTCCGTAGGGGGTACTTCAACCTAGAAGGGTCAAAGGTGTCAAAACTGCCTTGAGGACTGCCGATTGCCATGGGGTTATATTTTATCAACTTCTGGTATAAAGGTTTCCTTGCTAGAGAATGACTTGATTAAGTAAAGATGAAAGTAAGTATCTGGGAGTCTGTGTGCTGGATAACTTTTCAGTCAAATCATATTTGTTACCCTGTGTACTGGGGTCCCGAGAGGGACACAAAAATGTGCTCAACTAAAGATGGGGAAAATTAGCTCGGAGCACTGCTTAGCGTTACGAGAGGTAGGGTAACTTAGCGAGATCTTGAACCCTATGTCTACGGGGTCGGGTCGAGTCAAGGAGCACACAGAAGTTGAAATAATAAATGATGTTTATTAAACACAAGCAAAACAGTGTATGTGACACACTCATAAAGATAACTAAAGAAAATAAAGGTTGGAGTGGTATAGAGGGATTTTTAGAGGGATTGCCGGTTTGGGTGATACTTCACCTGTCCTGAAGCCTGGAAAAATAGAGAGCGAGGCTGGGGTGCGATGTAGCTCAGCACGTGAAGCTGAGGGGAGGCTCGCCAAGCAAAGCGGCAGCAAGGCGGGATGAAACTCGGGAGCGTTCTGAGGAAGGTCTCGGAATCAAAGGTTTTTATAAAGAGAATGTAACTGCAGGCTATGCCGTACTTGGGGAAAAACAATAGATTTGGAGTTGGAGACAAAGCCTCCGAAAGGTCAGAATCTGAATGATTGAGTTATCGCAGCGGTTCTCAATAGAGTAGCCAGTATGCAAATGCAGAGTACTTGGGTATTGTATAGGTTACCCATCAAGCTGCCAGCACGGGGCAGAGGCTCTTTTGTAAGTAGCATGCATACTTAATTAGAGTACTTGCCTAGAGGTCTCCTAAAGCAGTGAGTCAGCTATTTCTGGCCTGCCTGTATTGTTGTTTGAATATTACGGCTATTAACGGCTGAGCTTGTTTACGTGCTTGTCCGGTGGCCTCGCAAGCACGTGGAGGGGAATAGAGAAGTGAAGCCGAATTATGATATTAAGAGGATATCTTTTAATATCCCCAAAGCTCGGACTAGCCAGGGCAGTAACATATTGTATAATGGCAATGGTGTATATGTCATTACACAATGTCAATATGATTTGACTGGGCATATATCCCATTAAAAAAATCCAGTAGACACAACTGAGAATTTCATTTAAGTTTGTTTTTGCAGACAAACTCTGAGGATTTAACCAAAATTGTTTGTCAGATTTACTGCATTTTAGTGTAAGAGAAAGCAAAGACTCTGTCCATCCCTAGTACCCATACTGTAAGACAAATTTATCTGCTGCTGATTCTTTTCAGAATTATTTCAGTTTACAGGAGATCAAAATTAGTGCCTCCACTTTCTCAGCCCCATTCTTTGACTTGGTAGTGGAAAAGATGACTTTCTTCATATTCTCAGGTGTTCCTGAGAAATTGGGAGGGGGGGCAGAATCTTTCAGGGACAGAAGGTATATTTCACTAACAATAACAGACGTTTTCTTCTTTTTGTTTTTGTTTAAACAGCACGGTCTGTCCTAACCTTCTGTCTTTCAAGAGGCAGCCAATGATGAGGATCGTGGGAGCTGCAGTGCAACAATGGCCATTTCCACACAGGGTTTTTAAAATGGTGCAGAGCGTCCTCCAGGGAGGACGTCTGCACCTGGGAGCAGACTGGGTTGGACCTACTTCACGTAGATCCGCACCCCAGCCCTCTCTGGAACAACCCCAAGTGGTCGTCCAGTGTGCTTTTGAAAAACCTGTTTCTTGAGGTTTTTCAAAAGCATGGAGCGCGCCAGTGCAAGCCTGCTCCCCTATGCAGATTCGCAGGCTCGCATTGGTGCGAGCCTGCGATCTGCTGGGGGCGAGCTTTAGGCTGGCGAGCTTCAGTTGTTGGTCGAGAGCCTCGACCAACTGGAAGCCGCCATTTTTGTCCCCAGAGCAGTGCGGAACGGCGGCCACGCACTGCTCCGAAGCAGCATGGACCGGACCGGGGAGCCCAAAAATTCCGGCGAGTAGCATCATGGGGCGATTCCCTCGCCCAGTGCAGAAATGGCCAATATTTGTCAGGCTAGAAGTTGCCTAGCCCTGGTTCAGCTTAAATTATTCAACCTTTAATGTAAGTGTGATGTAAAAGCACATTAAAACTTATGATTTCAGCTAAAGACAGTCCTGGAGCTGAGAATTTCTGAATTTTGAGCAAATATATTCTCTCTACATATGCTCAAAGGCTAATTCCTGTTTCCTTCAGGTCTTGCATTCCAAGTTGATATTTATCATCCAAATAGTTTACTTGTTTTGTGTCATACACTCTGAGTGGGTTCAGTATATTTCTCTCTCTCTCTCTCTCTCTCTCACACACACACACACCATTTCTGTACTACATTGTTATAGTGTTGTTATTCCATTTTCAACATCCTGTGGAATTCTGGGGTTTGTAGTTTACTGAGGTCAAAGAGCTCTCTGGCTGAGAATTCTAAATACACCTCCCTAAACTGCAAGTCCCAGGATTCCATAGGATGTTGAAAGTGGAATAATAGCACTATAACAGTATAGTGTGGAAATGGCCATGCAGAGGCAGAGAGATCCTTCACTATTCTGGCTGTATCCATGGGATTACTTCTATTTCTTTTTCAGATACAGCATGAAATATCCACTCCCCACCCCCACCCACGTCCTTCTCTCTCATCACCTTTTCTTTCTTTTTTTAAATTTCTTTCTTTCTTTCTTTCTTTCTTTCTTTCTTTCTTTCTTTCTTTCTTTCCTTTTTTCTTTCTTTCTTTCTTTCTTTCTTTTTTTTTTGAATATCTCCTGCAATAGAGAATTACCTAAGCATGAACAAAATCTGTGCGGTTTCTAAACTTCCACCCACAAATTACTTCAAGAAATGTGGAATAATTTGCAAAGGAATTTGCAAATACCAGATTTGCATTAGAATTTGCAAAGATCAGAGTTATCCCTATATTTCTGTTCATTCTGCTCCCTAGAATCCTGCCAATGAACAGCTTTATATGTGTATTTCTCCTTACATTCTCCCTGCCTCACAAACCAACTATGAACAAATACTACAGACTGGCTTTCTGTACTGTTTTGTTTTTCTGACTGAAAATCCAAAACTGAGAAAGGGATAATATTTTGGTCCTGAACTCAGGGAGCCCAATAAACACAACTTCTGAAAACACACTGTGTGTGTGTGTGTGTGTGTGTGTGTGTGTGTGTGTCTTAGCCTTGCTTCAGAGAGACCAGTAGCTCTATCATTTACTTTTAAACACAGCTAATCATAAATTCCTTCAATGTCATTTGGGAATATGGCGGAGATGTCACTGCTTTGTTCATGAAGGATTTTAAGTTCTTCAGGGTCAAAGTGTACTCATCTGTCTTTACATGAGCAGCCAAATTTGGCTTTGTGATGATTGTTCATATGAGCAAAGAGAACATGCTGTGTTTTCCTGAATGTTCCAGCTACCATATTAGCAAGGACACTGTGCACAGTGTAAGGCTCAAGGAAATCTCTGCTCAGGCTGACCCAGTCAAAATGAACAAGGAAACAAAAAAGTCTGCTAATGAAATGCTTGTGCACTGGAGAGCATTGTGAAATGTCTTTGCATTTCCTTTGTTTAACTGTGAATGCTGTATTTTCGCAGCTGTCAAAGGAAGAAAACTGGAAGACTACAGTGACTCGGACCATGGTGACTAAAGAAACATGGTTTATGTGGAAAGCTGTAATTACTTGCCAGGGGTGTGAGTACTTCACTGCAAGGATGTATGCAATACATCCCAGTATGCAAAGTCTTTGGCTGTTCCTTGATGGAATCCTGGGACCAAGAGTTTTATGAGGTATTTAAAATTCTATACTAAAGACATTACCAGAGTACAAATCCCAGAATTCCATAGGAGATATTCATGGACTTAAAATCCATTCATCCATCACTTTATTTATATCCCTTCTTTTTCCGATGTTGAGATACAAGTCAGCTTACAAAAGACAAAAAACTGAAGTAAAGACATGTATAACTAAAAATATACCAAGGTGGAGATTCAAACAGTTTCAAATTTGCAGAATTTGAGACACTTGAAATAAAATAGCACAGAGCAAAGATTAAAACCACGACAGAAACATAAAAATCTCTTGTTAACAATCAGTTCCAGAGGGCTTACTGGAATGCACAGGTCTTCACCTGTTGCCGAAAAGATAGCAAAGAATAAGTCATTGTAAACCCCTTACAAAGGGAGTTTAAAAGTCTGGGAGCAGCCATGGAAAAGGCCCTCCCCTGTGTTTTTACTAAACATGCCTGTGAAGGTAGTAGTTTAGAGAGAAATGCCTTACCTGAAGATCTTAGTCTTCAGTCTTAGAAAGTCTTAGAAAGACTTATATGGGAAGATAAAGGTCCTTCAGATGGCCTAGATCTGAACCATATAGGTATTTATAGGTTATAACCAGCACTTTGAATTGTTTCCAGAAACAGATATAAAAGAGTATCGAAGTGTTCTAACTGTAAAAGGGATCTCTGTCAGCCAGGACTAAGGATTGATAAATCTATCTATTGCCAATACTGGAAAAATTTTCAAGCTCTGCCCCTAAGTCCGTTCTGTCCTATCACATTCCTTTAATCCTATTTAAATTTGTATTTTGGTTCCATTTTTGAAAAAAAAAAGGAATATGTCAAAACTCACTTTTCTAGACATACTTTATTTGGAAACAGATATTTTGTTATGTTTTCAGGACTGATAACTGACAAATATGAAGATAGTAGTTTTACAAAAATTCTGATATGCACATTAGGGAGATACACATCAGGTCAGTTTCTAACAGAATTCACAAGGATCAAATTACTCAATCCTCCCTACTGAGTGAGAACTACATGTATATGTGTTGCATTTTAATATGAGCTAGTTAAATGAGTAGTTTTCAAACTGAAATGCAAACTGGAATACAATGATCCCACAGTTTTTTGAACCATGTCATACAAAGTTAGCAATGCATACCTTTGTTCAGAATTATCAAATATTCATCTGCCCATGTATCTATCCTTATCAGGAAAAATTACATACAAAATTACTTTGTAGGAAAAATAAGCATAAAAATCCATACACTATGGAAAAGTATATAGAAATCTATATATTATGTGGAAATAATATGCAAATAGATACAAGTTTTCATGTGGAATTTTTAAAAAACTGATAATGATGTGAAAAGAAAGAAAATGACCTTGTGCTTAGGAAAAAAATAATACAATGCTAGCCCTATAAAAAGCAAGAAATGAGTCAGAGTCATCTATCGATAAGAGAACTTTGAAAGTTACTTTGAGGAGTACAGATCCCAGATTCCCTCAGCCAATGTGGACAGTAGTCATCCTGGCTCGAGAATTCTAAGAACTGTAATCCAAAACAGCTTTCACCAGCTTGAGTAATAATGAGGACCAGTTCAACAACGGTTTCATACTTGCCATAAAAAAATGTCATACAACAGAGTGCCTTCATTTTCTTGATGATGATGATGATGCCCTTTATGGAGAAGAATTAAATGGCATAGCCTTGGATATTAGCAATGAGGGCTAACATCTGCCCCAATATAATCAGAAGGATGATGATAGCCCACTGGTGCTGGTCAATACCTGTAGACTGAGTCCTCCTGTTTCTTTGTGTTTTGTTCATAGAGGCTTGAGATGAAAGGCTTGAAATTGGTCTTTAGCCCTTCTGGTTGCATGGCGGGCACGAGCGGCTGCTCGGAAAGAAGCTGCGCAATGGCGCGGCTCCGAGCAGTCACCCACTGGAATCCAGCCACTTCTTTTGAGATCCAGAAGCGGCAAAACACCCCTCCGGTACTAGGGGTGCGGAAAGGGTCCGAAGGGGACCCCACAACTGGCGCGTGGCTCTACCCGGCCGGGGGAGCGGGAAGCGCCAGGGGGTCGAAGGACCTGGACGGAGCCAGCGGGATCATCGCTTGAGCGGCACAAGCGCCGACGACGACTTTTAATTAAGAAATCAAGTTTTAAGCTGAAAAGAATAAGATAACACAACCTGTTCTGGTCTTCACTTCGCGATTATCACAACAGAGCTGGCTTGCAACGCTGTGCAGGAGTGAAGTAATGGAGGGACCCAGGAATGTGAGTGCTAAATGCTGAGCTTTCATCTTAAAGGGGCGGCTGAATTTAAAGAAAGGGTTAAGAGATATATCTGCTTTCTTACGATGAATGATGCTAATACTGGTAAGAGACTTTTGGTTTGTAATATGGACTTACACTCTAAAATGTCAAATAAATGAGCAGTTGGTATTGCCTTAAAGGAAAAAATTGGAGTTTCTAAAATTTAATACTCTTCATTTGGACACTGAAGTTTTTATAATTCGTTATTTTAATATTCTGGTTGAACTGAGACGAGTGGATTATTGGTTCTTTTGCTATGGATTTTGGACTTTAGAAGAATACCTGGAGAGGAAAAATGACGGAGTTGGGCAATTTCTTTTTTATGTTTATTTTTTAACTTCTGTTTTGGGACTCTTGTTTCCTGACTTCTATTTGGATTGGGATTGTTGAGACGGCTAAGACTGTGCTGGAAGGTCATTTTAACAAAACATCCTCATTCCCATGGATGAAGCAGCCGGGAATTTAAGCGACTACGAAAATACAATGAATCTTCAGAAACAAACTCCGGGCAGTGAAGTCCAAGAAGGGAGGGGGGAACAAAAGGTGTTGGCACAGGGTTTTAAACATGACAAGTGAATGTATTTCAGCAATGTCAATTAAGCATATGTATGTGATTGATATATTTTTACTTATTTAAATATTGGGACATTGTCAAAGAGTTGAAAGGGGTAATGAGACTCCCAAGTTTGCGATGGAAGGTACTTAAGTAGATACCCTTTTACCCATGGACTGAGCAGCTTGGAATTCAAGCGTCTATAAGAATACAAAAAATCTTCAGGAAATAATTTCGGGCAGCAAAGTCCAGGATGGGAAGAAAGGGACATTGAGACGGACAAGTTTACGATGGAAGTACTTCAAGCAAATACCCTCACACCTTTGGTTGGAGCAGCCTGGAATTAAAGCGACTTTAAGAATACAGTAAATCTTCAGGAAAATCTGGGCAGCAAAGACTTGGTGGGGAGGGGGTTTGTGAGGGAAAGTATTCAAGTTAAATACCCTCACTCTTTGGGACAGAGCAGCTGGGAGTATAAGCGACCATGAGAATATGGAGAGCTTTCAGATGTATTTCCGGGCTGCAAAGTCCCTGATGAGAGAGGGGAATGGGAAGTGGAGTCAATTACAGGGTTTTGAATTATGTGAGTTAGAACTGTACTTTGGCAATGTCAATTAAGCTTACAAATGATTGATATATTGACATTTTTTTGAAAATGAACATTATGATATTGTTGAAGGGCAGAAAGGGGTTGAATAGGACTTAGAGTAGAAGTGGGAAACAAGATATCAAAATATAATGGAATCCAGGGAAAGAAGGTGAGGGACTGTTACAGTAATAATTGCTCAGACTTCCAGATATACATTGATAGACTTTTTCTTTTATAACAGTAAGACTTCAGTTAAGTAATGGAGAGTTGGTAGAAAATGTATGAGAGGATAGTAGAAGTTCATAAGAGATAAGCAGAGAAAATGTCGATTTGAGAAAGCAGAGTGAAGTGAAAGCTGGGAACTGACAAGATGAAATGACAGTATTTTGAGTGAGTAGTAGAGGGAAATGCTTGTTCAAACAGTTGAGATCATCATTGTATTGTGATTCTAATGTAACATGTAGAGTGATTTGCGAGAAGTGAAGACCAGACCAGAGTGGAAGATCAGAAATAATGCATGTAAAACTACAATTTAAAGAACTTTTTTTATTTTGTGAAATTTAATAAAATTAATTAAAAAAAAAGAAATTGGTCTTTATATTTGGTTTCTATAAGAGATTTGAAAATCACTCCCTTTTTCCCCTAACCTGCTGATGTTGCTTTGTATACCATTAGAAATTCATACTTAACTACTTATGGTAACAAACATTTCCAATGTTTCAGCTGATACAAGAAGACAAATGACACAAACTCGCAATATTAGCATATAAGTGATCCCAAGTACATTTCTAGCAGCTGTCATTTAATCTTCCCCCTCACTCACTCTATATTTTGCTCTACATACAATGTTAAGTTTCAATGATTTTTTTTTTTTTTTTTTTTTTTTTGGTGGGGAAGGAATTTTCTCAGTCTCTGTGGTAAAATCAAAGTGAACTAAGCTATTTTCTAAAACAATCAAAATCCAAGGTCAGTTTTTTGAATCTGAAGGTAAAAATCCCCTGCAGGAATTAGGGCTGAAAGCTAACAATCGATTTTAAAGTGCAAATAGGCACTAGCTAATCGGTCAACATTTCTTTTCTGAAAAGAGTAACCCATTTTAGAAAGGAAGGAAGAAAGGAAGATAGTGCAATCACATAACTTTTATAAGTTACCTAATGAAAGAAATTCTGTCAGATTTTAAACCAAGAAGCGTAGATAATCTACACCATTCTCTCCCTCTCATTCTTTCTCTGTATAAGTGTGTATGTATGCAATTTGAATATACATTGGAAAAACTAAGGAAATAGTAAACATAGTTATTTTGAATCTGGTATATGCAGCACAATTTGCATTGCCTGGGTGCATGCAATTTTGCTACATATACAAATTAAGCATATTGACTCATTCTTTTCAGTTTTTCCAAAATGTGTTCTTTTAGTCAGAGGAACAGAGCTTGTTGAACAAATTCTTGTTTAGAAATACTGTTAGATGTCTTTCCAGAAGTTAGTTCAACACCTTCCGTAAAGTACAAAGATTATTCACTCAAATATGTGCTCACAGTTGGCAAATACAAGATCAACATTCACTAACATTTCACTAGGGGTCTCTATAATTAATTTCCTCTTTTTAGTATGCAGCTTATGGCTAAAAACCCATGCAGAGAATCAATCAAATGGGACTTTGGAGGTCACATGTCCCTGACAAATAAAGTAATAAAAGAACATGTTGGGAAGAACCAGTGTTCATTTCAGGCATGTTTTCAAGGCCCGGAAGGCCCGGACCAGAGTTTATTTCATTGTTCTCCATGCCAGAACTTTGACATAATGTTGGCCAGATCTTGGGCATTGAACCAAAGTTGAGCTGAAGGATATGAACCAAAAGAAGAATCTAGGCTGTAACCACAATTTCCATTTAAAAGACGAAGTACCTCTAGAGAAGAGTCGAGATCCAGACCCTTATGCCACAACATCCTGTCTACAATGCTGTTAGTGCAGAACCTAGTGGCTACTTTTCCCAAGATTGTACAGCAGAGGTCCAACCCCTTGCTCAGTACAGGAACTCTAGTTAAAGCATCCCCTGCAGTCTCTTTTTGAAGACTCACTCTAGGCAATTGGTTTCATTGCTGAACCAGTCTCACTGTCAAGAAGTTCTTTCTAATGTTCAATTGAAATCTATGCTTTTTTAACATAAAGCTGTTAGACTTAGTTCTACCTTCTGAGGCAGCAGAAAACAAGCCTGCATCCTCCTCTTTGTGGCGGTCCTTCAGGTATTTAAAGAGTGTATTTATGTCAACCTCTCAGCTTTCTCTTTACAAAGCTGAACATGCTCTACTCATTCAAACTCTCCTCATCTCTTTTGTTCTCCATACCTCTTATCTTCCTCATTGTCTTTTTTAAACTCACTCCAACATATCTATGGCCCTTTTCGTATGTCAGTCCTGTTGCAAAATGGCCTTGGGAGCGTTGAGTGATTGTGAGGACCGTTCCACATGACGTCCTTGCAATTATGCAATGCTCCCGAGGCCATTGGTGGCGATCACGCATTACATCATTTTCGGCTCGTTGCCGAAAATGACGCACAGTCGCGCATCTCTCTCGTGTCCCACAAGCACTTACCTTGTGTGCGGAGGCTCTGGCATGCAGCCATTGCACTTCCTCCCCCAGCGCAGCCTGGGAAAGTACCCAGCTGTACTGTGGAAGGAAGTGGGGGAGCACTCACACTTCCTTCTGGCCAGCATGGAGCTGGTGCAAAGGGGAAGCGAAGGGGACATGAGTGCCCCCCAGACAAGGCTTTTCGCACTATTCCCGCGCAATGCCAGTGGCACCAGGTAAGCTGTGAAAAGGGCCTATATCTTTCTTAAAATGAGGTGCTCAGAGCAATACTCCAGATGAACCTTGACAAATACAGAATTACTGGTCTATTTAGTCTCAGAATTACTGGCACTATTATTTCTCTTGACTTGGAAACTATGCTTCTTTTTATGGCTTCTAAAATAGCATTTATCTTCTGCTGGCTCATGTTCAACTTATGATCATCAATAATCCCAAGGTACTTTTCACATGTAGTACTACTGTGTCATATATCCTGTTATCCTACACCTGTACTTTTTTTTTAATGGTGGTAGTGGTCTAAATGTATAATTTTTGCATTTGTCTTTATTGAATTTCATTTCATTAATTTCAGCCCAGTTTTCTACTTTATCCAGGCAAGACAGAGGTGCTTACTATTAAGGATCCTAATCTGGGGTAGGGAGTGTGTCAACCAGCTCTGGAGGGCATTGAACTCCCCCTAAAAGACTGTATTCACAGCTTGGGAGTGTTCCTGGTTTCATCCCTCTAAATGTCAGCTCAGACAGATGCAACAATCAGGAGTGCTTATCATCAGTTTTGACTGATACGCCAGCTGTGCCCCTTCCTAGAATTAGATGACGTAAAGATGGCAGTGCACATGCTGGTAACCTCAAGGTTGGACTTCTGCAATGCACTGTACATTGGTCTATCATTGTACCAAGTTCAGAAATTCCATCTGATCCAAAATAGGGCAGCCAGAATGGTTACAAGTACAACAAGGAGTGAGCATCTCACACCAATATTAAAATTACTGCACTGGCTGCCAATTAGTTTCTGGGCAAAGTACAAAATATTGGTTGTTACCTTTAAAGCCCAACATGGTTTAGGTCCAAGTTTCCTGCAGGATCACCTCCTCCCATACAATCCAGTCCATACACTCAGGTCCTCTGAGGACCGTTTAAATAAACTGGCCAGGACTAGACTGCCAACAGTCACCGAGAGGATCTTCTCGTCGGCCACCCCTAGACTGTGGAATGACTTGCCAGAAGAGATTCAACAGTAAAATATGTTAACTGAATTTTAAAAAGCATTAAAGATCTACCGGCAAGCCTACCCAAGCCTATAATATATTTTAATTACACTATGTTTGTATTTTAAATGGCTGTATGTGTTTTTAGCGTATTTTAACTACAGTGTGTTTTTAATTGTATTTTGATTTATGTTGTACCCTACCTCAAGCCTTGGGGAGTGATGGGTAAGAAAATTTACATCATCATCATCATCATCATTGTCATCATCACTATTATTATTGTTGAAGGCATGATAGTTGGAGCATTGTTTTCCAAGGAATTATTGATCCATCCAATGGTGTTTCCAGCTAATCAGTATGTTAATCAAAATATCATGGGGGACCTTCTCAGATTCTTTCCTGAAATCCAGATAAAGTACATCCACGGCATTCCCACCATCTACTAAATGATGGCTTGATTTAAAAAAAACAGGATATCAATTTAGCTTGTAAGGATTTGTTCTTTACAAACCCATGCTGGCTGCTACTAATGACTACATTGTCATCAAGATACTTGCAAACAGACTCCTGTATAATCTGGTCTAATATTTTTCCTAATATTGTGGTCAGGATGACTGATCTGTAGTTTCATAGTTCTTTTTTTTTTTTTTTTAAGGGACAATGTTTGCTAATCTCCAGGCATCTGGCACCTCACTTCTTCTCCAAAATTTTTCAAAAATGATTTTAAGTAGTTCTGTGAATGTGTCAGCAAGTTCCTTCAATACTCTGCAGTAGTAGTTCATCTGGGCCTGTAGATTTGAACTAGGTGATTCCTGGCTAACTCCTTATCAATCTTGATCTGGAACCTGGGGTCCTTGCCACGGTCCCTGCCAATGCATGGTAGCACTCAGCCCTCTTTTTAGGGGAAAAAATGAAGCAAAATAGGTATTGAGTAGTTCTGCCTTTTCATTGTGATCTGTTAGCATTTTACCGTCCTTGCTGAGTAGAAGTCCCACTATTTCCTTGGTCATTCTCTTGCTTCAAACATATTTGAAAAAATCCTTTTATTGCTTATCTAGCCAGTCTTACCTCATTTTGAAGTTTAGCTTTCCTTTGTTACTGCAAGCTTGAGCCACACATCTGTATTCTTCCTTGGTGATTTGTCCTTCCTTCCATTCTCTATATGCGCTCTCTCTTTTTTTTTTTCTCGTCAAGTTTACTATGCAGCTACATTGGCTTTTTTATGTGTTTCCAACTTTTTCCCCCCATGAAATTGTTTGTGATTGTGCTTCTAGAAGTTCCTCCTTCATGAAATCCCATCCATCCTGGATGTCTTTTCCTTTAGCATCTCTAGCCATGGGATTCAGCCCTGTATTTCCCTCAGCTTAATAAAATCAGCTTTCCTGAAATCTAAGGCTCATGTTTGACTACACCTTATTTGGCCAGTCCCACAATCATAAATTCTAGCACTGAATGATCACTTCCCCTGAAGTACCATCTGTTTTGATTCCAGTGAGCAATTTCTGACTATTGGTTAGGACCAAGTCCAGGATTGCTGATTATTATTTTTTTAAAAAAATCTCTCTGGCAATATAACTACTTTTATTTTTGCTTTTAAAAGAAATTCTTGATTTAAAAAAATGTTTCATAGGTCAAGCGCAGCTATAGGAATAGGAAAAAAAGGGATCGCTGTAAACTACAATGAGTCTCTGTCTGTTTGCTGGCCCAGAATAATGCTATTTTTCACTAATATCATTTCCAATCTTATTCTTCTTGTCCCTAAAAACCTGCCTTCACTAGGAGGATACAGATGTGGCTCCCAAAAGACTTGCTCTCCCATTTCTTTTTAAACACATAGTTTATAATATAGCTCTTCAAAGGCAAGTTAAAAATAACTGAATGGAAAGAAATTGGAAGAAAAGGGTATGATAGGAAGATGACAAAAGGGGGAGATAATGCACACTATGGACAATCTCATTCAAATATGGCCCACAGCCCACTAGTACTATACATGCTTGGCATACAGAAGGTTCCACTTTCAGATCTATCTATTGCCAGTTTGCAAAAGAGCTCCAAAAGTATTCAGCCCCAAGTATTTGTATGTACTGATAACTGTTTGAGATAGTGCAGAGATGCCATATGTGCCAAGTATCTTGTTTTGGCAGGTATAATCCTGATTATTCTTCTGCCATATCACTTTTTCAGTTGATTTTAAAATGTCCCAGATTCTTTGTCCTCTTACCATTTGCCCTCCTTTGTCTGCAGCTTATTTCATTTGTTCATGCATCATTAATTCAGCATGAACCATAAGAGAGGAAGGGAAATCTTATCTTTCCCAGTAGGCTCAGCCAAAAGCAAACTGCTGAAGGCTGTCCTACCTTGTCTGTTCTTTCTCATTAATAAATGTTACCATCTTTCCTACACTCTGATGTTATTTGGCTACATGGTTCCCCTTTTCTTTATCTGTGAAATGTTGGACTGCATGAAATGTGCTTTCCTACATTTGCCTAAATCCAATTGCTTTCCAAACGACAGTAGGCTTATTGAATCAATGGGATTTATTATTTATAAAAATCCTTCTATCTGGACTTATATCCAAGGATCTCAGGACAGTGTCAGTTTGAACAGTTTAAAACACTTTAAAACAATAATAATTTTAAACCTGAAAGCATATTAAACAATTTAACACTTAAAAAAGAACAGAATAAAACAAATAAAACAGTTAAAAAATTCAAAACAATTCAGATGTGCAAATTCAGGTGAGATCAGTTAAGCCCATTAAACTTTAGGCCATTTCCACACTACACTGTTATAGTGCTATTATTCCACTTTCAACATCCTATGGAATCCTAGGGTTTGCAGTTTAGGGAGGGGCATTTAGAATTCTCATCCAGAAAGCTCTTTGGCCTCAGTAAACTGCAAACCCCAGAACTCCACAGGATTTTGAAAGTGGAATAATAGCACTATAACAGTGTAGTGCAGAAATGACCTTAATAAATAGCCATGTTTTTACTTGATGCTGTAATGACAGAAGTATTCATGCTAGTAGGACCTCTACAGGGAGGCTTTTCCAAACCTGGGGGACTACAGCAAGGAAAGCCATCTTCTGTGTCCTCCCACAGCATATTGACCTGACTGATAGGACACAGAGGAAAGCCAAGCTCATTTATGTATTTTTTTTTTTACTTAACATTTAGCAGTTGATTAAATGTGTCCACTCCAGCTGGGACAAGTAATTGGCTTTAGGCCCTATTTGGCATTTCCAGAATCAATCCATAAACTGAAATCCAATTATCCTTTACTTGCACAAAATTCTGTAATGCACTTCACTGGTCAAACAATGCAATACCCCCAAGTCTTTGTGGGGAAAAGGGGTGTATTAATGGAATAACATATTACATTTAATTTTTTCAGGGGAAACTGCTTGCAAAAAGGCACATACTAAACAAAATTGAATCCAGAAATGTGTGTATTAGGGGAATTGTGCAGAATATGAATTTTAAAAATGGCCAAATTTTGCAAAAAGTCACAAACAGATACAAGAATCAGATAGAATAAGCTTCAGACGAGAAAAAAAAATCAAACTGTGTAATCCAAAATAACAAATTTGTCAACATCCTGATCAATGGCAACTTTTTATGTTCAGAGCCCCTAAAGAAGTCTCATCATCATGTGATGATTTTGACTTGAATTTGAAATTCCAAAGGTACATGTATAATTGCAGACAATACTTGAGTTCCTATATCAAGGGTGCATTTGATAAACGACATTTGATAACCTTTTGATATTTGATACCCAACTGTGGAATGACAAGACCAGGCATAGAAAATTGGGCTAAATAGGGGCCATTATATTTGACTTAACCTATTTAAGATGCACTAGCCTGGAAATGAAGCAAGAGCAGACAGCAACTTGATGCGAGTCCAGCTGAGACCAGGTGTCAACTCCTTGACAGCCTCCACAGACTTCCCTTGGGTGAAACATCTCAGCCTCAAAGGAAATCCAAATATTTGGGTTGCTCTTTGGCCAGTCGCAGTTGGAAGGTAACCCAGGGGACTTCTGTCCAAGCCATGGAATTTTACAAGTGAAAGCCCAGATCTCTTTCCCCAACTCCCAACCTCCCAGGCCACAGAACGCTGCCGTACACCAAAAGGATGCCAAAGGTGATCACTGAAGACTTATACTCTACTCCTGCTACCTGCCAGGTAAAAGCCTATTTACTGACACCACCAAAAGCCATTTGTCCTACAGGTACAGTATGGGATAGGCAAAAAAAAAAAAGGTAGAATGAGTTAAAGAATCCTGCTCTGCCCTGAAACCACCAGACAAGTCTCACAGTGCACTGAGCATTAAAGGGTGGGCCATGCTGTGAAGGGTCAAAGAGATATGAGAGGGCATCCGGTCTGTACCATAGAGGGTATCAAAGTCTTACCATGCCCCACAGTAACTTTCACCATGCAAGTCCAGGTAGGTAAAATCTGTGCATGGGGAATTACAGATTCATTGCTCTACTCAGCCTTTGGCAAAGCTGTATAACTGAATGCACACCCAAATTTGCAACCACATGTACAATTGAATGTGCATATGCATGCATCTTCATTGCCCATCTGCATGCACAAAAGCATTTCATATGCTACTCAGCTTGTGCAACCATCAACTGAATACAGACATTCCACCTCAAACAAAAAATGTCCAGTTATTTTCATTTGGAAATTTTACACATATATAAGACAGTAAAAGGATTCCAAACATTATTTTTTTAAAAAATCAATAAGACACTTTTATAGTCTACATAATTTGAGAGCCACCAAATTAAACATTGTTATGTGTTGTGGTCCACATAAATATAAACCACAGAATAAGACTAGCATAAGAGAGCTCAACCATGTTACACTGGTAATTTCAAGTTTTCCTCTGAGCTGGTAGATCCGTCTCACCTTACAGGATCCCTCACACAGTGCTATCTTTCAAGACAATATGGACTACTGTCCCATATTAAAGATTATACTTAATTTATAAAAGAGTATCACCCCTTCTCAGGCCAGCATGGGGCTCAAGGGGGAAAATACACAGACATGCATACAGGAAAATCTCATCAGTTAAATGCAAACTGTGTAAACTGTTGCTTTATCTAAGCTTGTATGTTGTAAATATAAGAAATCTGAAGTAAGCTATTGTATTTTATCAGCGGCAAAAAGTCAATCCAGAATTGCTTTCAGTTTTAGTATTCCTGTATAATTTCTACTCATTGTGCTGAATTTGCACAAGAAAACCTCCCAGAACATTGTGCCCGCTGTGCACTTCTATACAATGTCTAACATTTTGCACCTTGCAAAACAAGTGCATGCTAGCACAAGTATAGAATCAGGAAGCAAGCAGAGGATCCCATCATACTATCTAGGATCTTAACACTGAAACCATACAAAATTCATTTGGCCTTGGTTTTCATTACACATTCAGACCAAGTTTATAAAAAAGATTACTGTGGTTCATAAATCTTTTAAATAAACCTGTTCTCATCTATGCTTTTGCATAGCAGTCATGCAAAATTCATCACTTGCTAAGGGTTCCTGACACAAAAGTAGGTAATGTTAGGTGTTTTTGCAAGAATTTGACTTTTCAGAATTTTCTGCGAAGGCCATAACTGAAATTCAACACAGACTTCGCAAGGCTCAGTGCTAGAATATTCCCCTGCTCTAAATACACCTTTAGAACTCTGGTATGCATGGGCCAATGATTCCTTAGCTTAGCTAATGTGTATGTTCATAAAAGTGTTATACTGTGTTGCTGCTTTGTGTCTGCCCAATTATACTGAGCTGAGGTAAAAATCATTACCTATCCCCAATCTGTCTCTGATACTTGATATGTAACCTCCTTGATTAAACTGAAGCAGTTTTGAGTCTGATTGTTCCCAGGATGGGAGAATTCCTGGGAACTTTATACCTGTCTTCCTCTGTTGAAAAAAGTTGGATATGAATGTAAATAAATAAACAATTATAATAAATAAACATATTTCTGTACAAAAGAGATTGGATGTTTGGATGCTTTTTTTTTTATTAAATTTTATTGAGTAAGCACAAACACAAACAAACAGATGATACAATGATACACTTACAAATAATGATTACAATAATACACTTACAACTAATACGAACATAGGCATAACCTAACTATACAGAACTAACTAAACCATTAACCCAAACCCATCATACACTAAGTACAAAAAACAATACATTCCTAATACCTAATACTAATCCCCCCACCCTGTAGTATCCCCCCTTTTTTGCCGAAACTCAATTAGCACATGCTTTCTTATCTGTTAGTTCCTTCTAAATTTCACAGATAACATGGTAACATAATGAATAGTATAGTAGGTAAAGCAGCATATAGATTGACAATCGATTTAACTATTACATAATTATAACATTTTGTTATAACATTTATATTATAAATATTATTTATAATGTTTCAAATTGTTCAACATTACATTACATTATATTATATGTTATATTTAGTTCTGAATCTTAAGTTTAGATAGCTACTCAACCTTTTAACCTATATGTCTCATTCTATTTTTCAAATACACCTTCCTATTCCTTCATTATCTTACATTACCTTACAATACATTCCTTAAATTCCTTATCTCCATTTTTATCTTTTATACACTTATTTTCCAATCCAGTAAAAAAAGAACTTTTTTATATCTGTTACTGTCAGGGATTCCAGGCAGGGAACCCTGGGAAAATGATCAGCCCACCACAAAGATGTTGCATCATGCCCCAGCTGTGGGTAATTGCAAGGTTGCATCAGAAACTGGGGTCGTGTGCAGATGGTAGAGGGAGGTGTGCAAACCTCTACCTGATTGGTTGTAGATATGTATATAACAAAGCAACGGCAGTATGTATTTGTCTGTTGACCAAACCTGGTGCCTGGCGCAAGCTTTTGTCCGTCTGCCCTATGTTTTGTATATAACGGAACTTTGCTGCAAGATAAAGTGCCTCCTGTTTTGGAAGAAACTCCTCTGTGTGTGAGTATCCTTACTGGGGAACAAGGCTGCTGCTGTTGGCTTGCTGAACTCTGGTTTTTCCACTGCGTTTCCATGGGGCTGAAACTCCTATCATCCCCAACAGTTACAACCAATGTATCTTGTATATTCCAAAAAAGTTACCGCGTTTTTACCCAAATAATCTTCCCAAATAGGAGAGATTAATTTCCATTCATCAACAATTTTCCTTTTTCCTTTGTCTTCCAAGGACCCTATTACAATGTCTGCCTCTGCAATATCAAATAATTTTATCAACCAATCTTCAAGCCTTGGGGGCTGTCTCTCTTTCCATACCTTTGTATAACATACTCTGGCTGCCGTGATCATATAAAGCACTATTTTCTTTTTTGATTTATTTACCTGTAGAACCTCTGTCATATTAAGAAGGTAAATTTGGGGAGATAGTGAATATTTTAATTTTAGTGTTTCCTGCATTTTATTATGTATTCCAACCCAGAAGGTTTTGGCCACTTCACACTGCCACCACATGTGAAAGAATGTACCTTTGTGGCCGCATTTCCAGCAAGCATCACTTAGATTTCCCTGCATCTTTGCAATCTGTACAGGGGTAACATACCACCTGTGGAACATTTTACAATAGTTTTCTCTCAGACTGGCCGTTTTTACTAATTCCCATGTGGCTTTCCAAGAGTTTTCCCATTGATCCATGGTAATTACTCCATTCAGATTTTGTGCCCATTTTATCATTGTCTTTTTGACTACTTCTGTCTCATTTTCTAAGGTCAGTAATATTTTATATATTAAATCAATTTTATGCTTTTCGTTAGGTTTTAAAATCTTATCAAATTCTTTTTCTTTTATTTCGAATCCCGCTGCTTCTCTATCCTTTTTAAACCTATCCCTTAATTGCAAGAACAATAACCAATGTGTCTGCCATCCCTGGGCATTAAGTTCATCTTTAGATTTAAATGTTACATTATCCCCATGTATGGTCAATATATCTTTATATGTTACCCAAGAGTCTGTCTTAGGAATTTCCTTTTTATAAAAGGCCTCATGGGCTGACACCCAGAGTGGAGTTTTTAGATATAATTGCCTTTTATATTTCAACCATATGGTTAATAACGCTTTCCTTAAATAATGGGCTCTGAATTCTTTATCTATAAGTGATTTATCATACCACACATAGGCATGCCATCCGAAGTGTAGCTGTTCCCCTTCTAGGTTTAATAATCTAGAGTTTCTCAGAACTATCCATTCTGTCATCCACTCCAGGCAATTCGCATGATAGTACAATTTTAAACTGGGGAATCCCAGTCCACCTCTTTCCTTACAGTCTTCCATTACTTTAAGTTTTATTCTTGGTCATTTCCTCTTCCAGATAAATTTCCTCAATTCTCGGTTCCATTCTTTAAAAGGTTTTCCATTCATAATTATGGGGAGATTTTGGAATAGGAAGTTGATTTTTGGAAGTAAGTTCATCTTAACTGCAGCGATCCTGCCCAGTAGTGATAATTCTAGCTTTTGCCATCTTTTAATTTCTTCTCTTAATTCTATCCAGGTCTTTTTATAGTTGTTATCAAACAGATCTACGCTATTTTTTGAAATATTTATGCTTAAATATCTTACTATCTTCGCAGTCGTAAAACCAGTTTTATTTGTTAATTCCAATTCTTCCTGCACCTGAATGTTTTTAACAATCATTTTTGTCTTTTGCGTATTTATTTTATATCCAGATAATATACCAAATTCTTTCAATTTACTCATTAATGTATCTATGCTACTACTGGGATCGTCCAAGAAAATCACCAGGTCATCAGCATAAGCACTGAGCTTATATTCCTCCTTCTTAATTTTAACCCCTCTGATTTGCATTTCTTGTCTTATCGTATTGTTAAATATTTCTAATACTAGTATAAACAAAAGTGGTGCCAAGGGACATCCTTGTCTGACACCTCTACTTATATTTATACTTTGTGTTGTCTCCCCATTCACTATTATCTTCACTTTTTGGTCATTATATATAGCCATTATCCACTCAACATATCGGGGTCCCAAATTTATAGCTTTTATTGTTTGTTCTAAGAAACTCCAATTTACCCTGTCAAAGGCTTTTTCGGCATCTAAAAAACACGTTGCCATTTTCTTTTCATTATGTCTATGAAAATATTCTATTATATTCAGAACTATTCGTATATTATTTTTCAGTGATCTCCCCGGCAGAAAACCATTTTGATCTATATTTATTATTGCAGACATAACCTTTTTTAATCTCTCAGTTAATATTGTGGCAAATATTTTATAATCTACACTTAACAATGGGATAGGTCTATAATTATTAAACTCCTTTGGGTCCTTGCCTTCTTTTTGAATCAGAGAAGTGTTAGCTTTGCCCCAGGATGGTGGTCGTGTATTTTTGTTTAATCCATTCATTAACTCCCACAATGGGTCTATTAACTGTTCATGAAAAGTTTTATAATAAAGTGCAGTTAGACCGTCCAGACCTGGCGCCTTTCCTGATTTTTGTTTCTGAATGGCTTGGATTATCTCTTCTCTAGTTATAACCTCATTTAATTATTCCCTCTGTTCCTCTGTAATTTTTAATATCTTCCCTTCGTTTAAGTACTCCCTTATTTTGTTTCTTTTAACTTGAGTTATCCCTGGGTCTGTATAGAGATTTCTATAGCAATTTTCAAATGCCTTCTTTAGCTTTTCTTGTTTAAATAATGTTCTCTTATTTTCATTTATTTGAAATATCAACTGTTTTTCACTCTCTTTTCTGATTTTATAAGCCAACCACTTATTTGTTTTATTTTCAAAGAAGAAATTTTTCTGCTTTATAAATTTTAATTTTCTCTCTATCTCTTGAGTATCCTGGATTGATAATTACTTTTGTAATACCTTTATTTGATCTATTATCTTAATGTTTCCTGATGTGGTCTTTAATGCATTTTCTAACTGCTGAATTTCTTTAACCAGGGCCTGTTCTTTTTTCTTTTTTCCCTTTTTAAAAATGATATCTTGTTGAATTAAATAGCCCCGCATTACTGCTTTACCAGCCTCCCACACCGTATGCATTCTCTGCAAAATATCTTTCCAATACTACCTTGCCCTTTTCTATTACATTCTCATCTTTCAATAATGCCTCGTTTAACCTCCATCTGTATTCCATCTTGCGATCTTCCAATGTTACTAGTAATGGGGCATGGTCTGATCTAGTCCTACGCAGGGTTTCCATTTTTTGAATCTGTCCCACGATCGTTTTGGTGCACCAGATCATGTCAATCCTTGACCATGTTTTGTATACTTCAGAGAAGCAGGTATATTCCTTTCTCTCCCCATACAGACTTCTCCATATATCTACTAATGTTAAATTTTCAATCATATTAAAGAAGGCTTTAGGTAATTTCCTTTCATTTTTATGTTTCCTCTTTACTATTGTTCTGTCTAAATTCAGTTGGATAACACCATTCCAGTCTCCCATTATTATATTATTTGGGAGTCAACTTCCCTTATTTTTTTCATAAATTTCTCATAGAGGAATTCAGGTCTTTTTTTCTCTTCTTCATTAAGTCTTTTTAAAAATTCTTCTGCTTTGAAAACCGTATTAATTACCTGTCTTTTTTGGTTATACATAAATATAACCCCTTCAAACTTCCCCCATCTATACGAGATTTCTCTTTTCTTCAATTCTTGGGTTAAGAAAGCATAATCTTTTCTCTTCTTTAATATTTCAGATGGAACGTCCTTAAAGGTCTTCAGCTCTGTTCCCTCAATTACCAATTTACTCGTGTAGCTTTGTTGGATTATCAACTCTTTGACCCTTTCCCAAACCAGATACACTACGATGTCCCGTGGTACCTTCCTTTTGCGGGTGATCAGCGAGTTGATTCTGAAAATCTGGTCAACTCCTATGTCTATTTGTTCAACTGGCCAGTCTAGAAATCTAGCCAATACTGGAACGACTCTGTTATAAAGATCCTCTTCTTCCAGTTCCCTGAGGCCTCTAATTTTAATACATTTTTCTCTGTATTTTATTTCGGATAGAGTATTCTGTCTTCCTACCTGTTCCATTGCTCCTTCCAGGTCCCCTGTTCTTTTCTCGAGCACCTTTGTTCTTTTCTGAATCTCTTCAACATCTTTATTTATATTTCTCACATCCTTTATGACATTTTCCATTCTACCTGTCAAACTTTCCATTTCTCTCTTCATTTCTTTGACCTCTTTTTTGACTTCCGTCGTAAGTTCTTTCATTTCTGCTCCCACATCCATTCTAATCTTCCTGATGTCCTCCAAGAGGAGTTGATAAGAATCCATTTCTCCTGAAGCCCTTCTTTGTGAGAGCATCTGGATTTGAGTTTGCACTACTTTTCTTCGTGTCGCCATCTTCTGTGCTTAACTGATTCCTGGTCTTCTTGATCAGTATTCTCTTTAAATTAGTTTATTAGCACAAAACTAACAGACAATCCTAAATAGCAATGTATGACACTATATTAATATACTAATAATAGAACCTCCCTATGTTTGCCTACCCTCCTACTTGATTTATATTTTAAATTAAATAATCTTCTATGAATATGGGTATTATTTTTTTTTATATTAGATATTATATTATTAAGTTATTAAATTAAACTGTTCTGAATGAAATTTTAAAGTTTAAATATAGAGTTTTAAACCTGATACTCTACCATTAATTTATTATTTTATTACTACATAGCCTACCCTAATTAAGTCTGGTAAATTCTAAGGAGTTTAGATTTTTAACACACAATTAAAGTGTTACTCAACAGTAGGCACTTATATTTTTTAAGAATGAATGAATTCTAATAAAATCTGTATATATTTGGTCTACGTACTACTTATTATATGCCACTTTATTTATTTACTATTTGAACTTGGTCTCTACTAACCTTATGAATTTTTTATTATACTACTGAAAGTGAGTCACAAAAGAAAGACTCTGAGATCTATATGTCCACTAGGTGGTACTATAACCTTACTTTACTACTGCACTCCTTTTTCTCCTGTGCTTAATAGGTTAATTCTAACGTTTCTACTGTTGACAGAAAGATATGTAAAGAAAGGCTCAGTGCCTATTAACTGCTGTCCTTGAAGTTATCTCCTTGGGATTGTCTCCTGCTTAATGTCAACCTTTTACCTTGAGCAATTTAGCTCCACCAATCTGTTTTTCTCTTAGCACTTTACAGTATTTATCTCTTAACTTTTGATTTTACTTATAGAAAAAAGAGCACAGTGTAACTTAATAATATTAGCACCCAAAGGGTTTTTACAGTATTGTTTATATCAACCAAGACTAAGCCCTCCCCAGAGCCCGTCCCACTATCAGCACAGTCTTATTCTCAAATGTATTTCTAAAGCAACTAAGAGGTAAAAAATCACATACAAAATCCAAGAGCTATAAGGAAAAATCAATGGTTATTGTCTTAGGTATTTCTAAAGCAGCTAAAAAGTCAGAAATCACATACCAAATCCAAAAGCTATAAGGAAAAATCAAATACAATATATATTTTCCACAAATCTGAGCGAAGTGGCTGTACCTTTACTTTCGTCCCTTCCTTTTCTCTCCGTTCAGCTTTCTCTCCAGTTTCCCTCGTTGTGTTCGTATTTTCCAGCTTTCACTGTCTTATCGTGTCTCCAGCTTTGCTATCTCCTTTCCCCCTCCTTCTTTCTCCTTTCTCCATCTCTTCTTGCTTTCGTCCCTTCCTTTCTCTCTGGTTTTCTCTCCAGCTACCCTCGTTGCTTTCGTGTTTTCTAAGTTTCGCTCTCTTGTCTTGTCTCCAGCTTATTGTCTCATTCAGCAGTCTCTTTTGCCCCACCTTCTTTCTGCTTTCTCCGTCACTTTCTACTTTCGCCCCTTCTTTCTCTCCATTCGGCTTCGCTCCAATTCCTTCCAGTTCTCTTGTCCTGCTGTCTCCTTTTCTCCACTTCTTTCTCCTTTCTCTGTCTCTTATTTAATCCCTTCCTTTCTCTCCGATCTCCCTCTCCCTCATTGCTTTCGTGTTTTCTCACTTTCTTTCTTACTTTCTTACTTTCGGCGTCTTGTCCTCTCTCTAGCTTACTGTCTCGTCCCGCTATTTCCTTTCCCCCACCTTCCTTCTCCTTTCTTGCCTCCTTCCAATATCTTTCTCCTCCAAAGTTTTCCTTCTTCAAAATTCTCTTTTCTATTTTATTTGTTTATTTTATTTATTCTATTTTATTTTATTTGTCAATTGTCTCTGTCCAACAAATACTTTCAAATACTTTCATACTTCACTTCAGGTGTCAGAACCTCACTTCAAAATTCAGAAATCCATTACCCCAAAGGCAAGTCTTTAAGTCCTTTTATCTTATTTAGTCTTGTTTAGGCAGAGGCTTATATTATATTGCTATTACTATTGTCCTTTTCACCAGAATTGGTTAATGTTAATCAGTCCCAATCTCTTGCACATCAACTTCGGGGTGTTCTCGCTGAACTCCTTTTGCTTTATTTTAGGGTGTTCTTACAGTCTTACAATGGAATGATTGTTCAGAAAATATAACGTTGATTCCCCCACCACCTTCTCTTAGTTGTCTTTTCCTTATTACTCCAGTGTTAACAACGAGAAGGGGATTTTTTTTTTTTTTTTTTTGTGCTCCTGGAGTTTCAGCAAAAAAGATACTTTTAACTTACTTGTTGAAGTTCCTTCTATTTGTTTAACAATTCATGGCATAGCCTTACTGCAACGCGGTGGCTGCCCGAGATCTGGCGGCTCCGCGACCCATCGGCTGTTTTCTTACCCCACTCCACATCAAAGTTTTCTTGGGGATCGAATGCTGAACCCAGTCGAACTTGTAGCCCCTCAAATTCCCTTTCCCAAGGGATTAGATTGCCCCGTTTCTTTCTTCTCGAAACAGGCAAATGATCTCGGACGCCGGTCGTCAATCTCGCAGCTGTGCGAGGTGACAACTGCCTGCTATGCCATCTTGTCCGCCCTGGATGCTTTCTACCCCAATAGTGAAACCCAACAAGTGAAAGGTAGGTGTGGCCATTTCCTCACTACACTGTTATAGTGCTATTATTCCACTTTCAACATCCTGTGGAATTCTGGGGTTTGTAGTTTCCTGAGGCCAAAGAGCTCTCTGGCTGAGAATTCTAAATGCCCCTCCCTACACTGCAAACCCCAGAATTGCATAGGATGTTAAAATTTGAATAATAGCACTATAACTGTAGTGCGGAAATGGCCTATGTTTAGAATGAGGAAGTGTTACCCTGAATTTTTGGGGGTCCCAGAGGGATGCCTTAATGTGCTCCTGTTGATGGACAAGGTAAACTCAACAGAGCACAAACGATAGCAATACGAGAGGCAGGGTAACCTAGTGAGATCTTTTACCCAATTTTTACGGGGTCAGGCCAAGCCAAAAACCACACAAAAAGATCCAATAAATGACTTTATTGAACGGAACTTTCACACATCCACGCATTCACTCACACACGCATTCAAGCCCTATAGAAAGGCAAAGAGTGGACATTAGATAGAGGTACTATCAGAGGATTCGTAGTTTGGGTGATACTGCACCTTTTCCTGAAGTCCTTGGTCCGAGAAAACAGCGAAAGAAGTAAAGCTCAGCAAAAGGATGCTGAGGGGATTACTCGGCTGCCAGGAGGAAAGGTCTGTTGGTATGACCAGGAGTTATCCAAAGAACCAACCAAAAATGGGGACTATTTGTAGGGAAAATATACCTTGAGGGCAAATCCTCTCCCAGGGAGAACAAAGGGGATGGCAATGGAAAAACAACTCCCTACCAGCACCTTCTTTGATATTAGAAGGTAACAAGGTGTTACCAAAGTGCTAGGATCTTCCGCCGCTTTGAGTTGCGGTGTGAGTTTATGCAGATGGTCCTTGCCTGATAAGATTTTATTGCTACCAGTGCCCAATTTGTGGGAAAGCACCTAAAGTTGGCTCCTCAAAGGCTGAGGATCTTTTGTCCACTATGGGCTGGCACAGCTTGAGGTCTCCTGTGGCTACGTGACAGGGGAGTTTACTGGCCTGACCTGGTTTTCTGATTGTACGACCATTGCTGCCTACGTGCTCATCTGGGTGACCTCTCTGGTGTATTAAATTATATTTTATATCAAAGTTGTAGACCCTGGGACAGGGTTTACCAATGGGGCAACAGAAGGAAAGACTTGATAGTAACTGCAAATACATGAAGAGCTCTCATATGGAAGATGGAGCAGATTGGGTTTTTTGTTGCTCTAGAAGGCAAACTTTGCACCGATGGGTGAAAATTTGCTGGACAACAGATACTGGACTAGTATTCCAAATGGTGAGAGCTGTTAGGTTGTTATGTTTTGTAAAGACTTACTGCCATCTCTCAGTGGCAGAGCTTGGAGTGTGGGAAGGGTGGGTGGGTGGGAGGGGGCAGAGCTGTGGCATGAAGGGTGTGGCCACTATGCAGGGGACATGGCCAGGGTGCGTGGAGGCATGACTAAGGGGCTGGAATGCCCCATAAACATTGCTGCCCAGGGCAAACCGCCTCCCCCCCCCATACCTATGCAACTGCCATCTCTGAGGATTCTGTAACTGTATCCAGGAATTCAGTAGTGAATTAAACTAGATGACATTCCAGCTCTTATGATTCTATTATTTTGTGGCTTAGAACTTTCTGTAGTGTCCAGGATTTTTACAGTGGATCCATGAAGATTCCTTGATGTTTCCTCTTGATCCTGCCAACATCACAGGCATGTTTTGGTGTGGACACAGGAGACAGCCTTCTCAGTCACTGCTCTCAAGTTGTGGAATTCCCTTGGTTCTGGTCCTGCTCTCTTAACACCAGCAGGTAAAAACCTGTTTATTTAGTGATTTCTTTGGTGTTTATTATGTTGCGGCAGATGGAACTTTGGTGCTTTGTGTTTCTATTTTATGTTTTAAATGTGCTTTTAAAATGATTTTTAACTTGTGTTTTTAACTTACTTTATAAACAGAACTCTAATTGTGTTTTAACTTTGCTCTTAATAACTTTTTAGTTGTACTGAGATTTTCGTTTTTAATGGTTGTAGGCTACCTTGAATCTTGAGTTGAGAGAAAGTTGGTATATACATCAACCAACCAACCAAACAAACAAACAAATATTGATGGACTCAGTGGTGACACAGGAAGAATTTCTTGAAGAAAATCAGTAAGCTGAATATGTGCGAATATGACTATAATGACTTCTCAATTCATCAGGAACAGAATAAAGAGAAATTTGTAAAATTAACAGTTTGGGAATATAAATTCTCTTAAGTTAATGTCCTGACCAATTAATTCCCCTCTATATCTGATGTGTGAAGAGACCCAGATGCTGCATTCCAATAGTGCACTGGCTGTATGGGTTAATGGAAATTAGTGGGTAAAATCGAATTCTAAAAGATTTGCATTATTTTGTCACCAAACATACAAAATGCAGCCGGTTTCTATGCATGTCTATTCAGGAGTAAGATCCTCTTCAGTGTGTCCTAATGAAATTGGACTATTTAGTGAATTTTCTAGTAAATTAATATTCAAGGAGCCTCAGCTAATATGTAAAAGTCAAAGTTTGTTTGTCTGTGTTAAGCAAAGACCTCATATGATTGGCTGCCTGAGAAGATTCTATGGAATTCTGGGGTTTGCAGTTTAGGGGATGGCCTTTAGAATTCTCAGCCAGAGAGCTCTTGGGCCTCAGTCAACTGGGTCTGTCTTAAATAGGCCAGTTGCTATGGAGATGAGGCCTAGCAGCAAGGAGGAGGACAGTGTATTCCCTCAGGAACCCAACCTTAATGACTTTGAATACAGATTGGATTGGGGAATATGGGGAAAAGTTACAGGTACTTGACAAGACAGTTTGAAGAATTAGAGACACAGGATCGCATATTACTGTAACAATTCACATATTAAAATGCACACATGAAGGTTAACCTAGAGCTGTACCAAAAGTTATCCTTTTTTTTATTTATTTTCTTATTACACCTTAAATTACAAAAACAGCTTAACATTCAAATCGCAGAATAAGAACTTTTTTCTGAATTGTGTGAGTGGTCAGGAGGTGAAAGAAAGTTCAGTTTCCAACCTGGTTTGCATTTTTCAAGGGCAGGGAAAAAAAGAACACAATTTTCATTGTCAGAGAGGCCCACAATTGCAAAATGTTATGATACAGCATTATCTCAGTGCATTCTGGAGGGAAACAGCTAATAAAAGTAGGTTAAAGTGTGCTCTAACTATGTAGCATAAATGGGCCCCCAGTGATTATTGTTTTCCATCTCCAAATTATTGTTTTCCATCTCCAGTCCCCTGTCTGGACTTTGAGTGGGATCATGAAACTGGGGAATGAGTATTTGGATTTGACCTGAATGCAATGGCCATCATCACTCTATTTTTGTAAAGCAGTCTGAATAAGACAATAACAGGCAAAGCATGATTCATGCTACATCTTTTGGTTGACTAACAAAGATATCATCATAACATGGATTTAGTTTTATGGTCAAGATAGCTAGGGATGATGGTAATTATGATGATGATAATGATGATGATGATGATGATGATGACGACATCACAGTGGTGACTGTAACAATGATGAGAATCCTGATAGTGGTGGTGATCATTATCATGATGATTTTGACATACCTGCTGATCCAGAAATCCTAACTTGGAAGGAGTAGACTTTGTACATTGCCCTAATTTTCTGAGAGTTTCTTCTCTCCAACACAAGGCAAAGAGATCCAATTTGGCTTTTACTGACCTATTGCAACAGCTAAATTTATCTTCAGGTCTGATGGTACAGAAACCTCCTGAGGGACTCACTACATTCTGCCCACCAAGGGGCTTAGGGTTGTACAGGATGGAGACAGTGAATATTGAAAGGAGGTACTTAGTGGCTACAAATGGAAAAGGAAAATGGTATTGCTTGTTATTTTACGGTCATGGAGGGTCATGAAGGGTGCAACCTGACCTTTTGCTCTTCATAAGCCCTCCCAATGCAAAGTTATTTGACTCCAACACCATCACTTTTCTTCCCTGCATAGCTTGTAATCTCGTTTGCTTGATGAAGCCAATGGGCTTTGAAAGATAGTGTGATTAATGTTGTGCTTTTTTGGTTGGCCTGACGAAAGTACCACCACATGTGTTCTCTGGATTTTATACCCTATTTGTGGGAAGCAAATTGAGGGGTACAATGAATTTCTTTGGCGGGTAATTATCCGCTTGTTTCTTGGAAGTCAGGCTAACCATTAGCAGCAATAGTATCATAGCTCACCCACCCCTATCTTATTGGTAGGTTTTGGTTAACATTGTAACATGACAACATCATCATCTTCAATAGGCTGGTACACTAGAAGTGACATATACTGACATAATGCCAACATCTCTCTTTTTATGGGTCTTGTGAAGGAACAGGTTTTCTACCTTTGTTGTGCAACTCATCTCATCTCATTGTGACTCGTCTTGCTCCCATGAGCCCCCCCCCCCGAGCACAACCATCTAGTTGGCTTGAGAAGGCTGGGGCAGCTGAAAAACACAGCTGGATGCATAATGAAGACATCTTCTTACAGGATCTTTGGAGGACTCATGGAAGGTTGCAAAAGATGCCTTTGTTAATATGCATCTAGTTAAAGGGACATGGTGAGAATTTTCTTATCTGCTCCCAGCTTCCCCCAGCTATGTGGTCATGGGGAGGAATGCAGGATAATGTTGAGTCCTTTAGGAAGGCAAAGGGGACATAGAACAGAGTTCTGCCAGGGTGGATTTATGTTATATGTCCTCATGCAGAGTCTTGACTTTAGTGTCCTAATGCATTATGGCTAGGAAAGGATATAGAAGCTACCACAAAGCAAATAGAGTACAATATTTGTATGATTTCTGCAAATTGTCCTTCCATAGCTGAGCTGAAAAATCCTGGAAATTATCTGAGAAAAAAAATATACCTTCTGAGAAATATTGGGATTTTGGCCCAGAATTACAGAAGTTGTTAATAACAAGACTAATTTCCCCTTGGATGAAAGTCATGCAGAAATTGCATGCATGTGCCCATTGTCAGCTGTTTTCTGCTAACTGATATAGATGTGGGAGGTGACCCAAACACTCATGACAGATGTTCCATTCTGTGCAAAATCTGGGAACATCAAATACAAGATAAATATTTCAAAGAATGTGCAGCATGTTGTTTTACAGTCTTTTAACATTACTTTAAGTGGCCTTCACATGCAATCCTAAATCTTCTACTTGATTCAAACTCTCTTTGATCCCCATGTGAGTGCCTGTAGGAGTTCACAAGGCTGTTTCCTGGCCTTCCAATCCATCCAGGATCCTTTTGAGATGCCAATTGTATTTGACACATGGGGAAGTGGGATTAAGAATGAATCTACTGCTCATGTTGCCGAACTCCATGTTCAGCTGAAGGTCTGTAAAACCAGATATAGAGCATATGTAATATTCTGAACTCATAGAGAGGAGAGAGGTATCAGTTTAGTGGTACGTCCTATGTTGCGTGTGGAAATTCCAAGTTCAATCCCTTTTATCTCCATTTAAAACAATCAGGTGGTAGGTGATGTTTAAGATTTCTGCTAGAGATTCTTCCAATCAGGGAATAGCAAGCAAGGTACATAAAGTAGTACAAGGAGATGCCCATGTGCTGTTAAGAAGGAAAGAGTTTTTTTAAAAAAATGTGAATCAGAGAACTTTATTCATTATTATTGTTATTGTTATTATTCATCTTTCTATTTCTTCTTCACAATACACAACCAGAAAAATATGATTCCACTCCGACTGCCACAGCCTTGTAGTCCTGGAGTCTGCAGTTCATTGACACATAAGAACTCTCTGGGTGAGAATTCTAAATATATTTCCCTAAACTGCAAATCGCAGGAACCTATAGGATGGATCCACAACAGTCAACTGGAACTACAAGGCCATAATTGTGTAGAGCGAATGGGTCTCTGTTGTTGCTACTATCTCTGTGGGAAAGAGAGACTACCCTCTTCTTTCTCTTCAGGGAAGACTGAAGTGAATGTGTGGTTGCACAGTAGCCAAGGGCCTTTCGACACTACACTTTTATAGTGCTATTATTCCACTTTCAACCTTGTTTAACTTTCCACTTTGTAGAATTCTGAGGTTTGTAATTTACATGTGTCAATGAGTTCTCTGGCTGAGAATTCTAAATGCCCTTCCCTAAACTGCAAACCCAGGATTCCATAGGATGTTGAAAGTAGAATAACAGCAGTATAACAGTGTAGTAACCTTTCCGTCTTCCCCTACTTTGAATAGTCTTGAGTGTTGTGCAATGGTTTTTGAAATTCAAGCAGTTTTCAAGCATTCTAGCTCTATGTTCAAAACATGGAGCTACTAATCTGCTGAACCTCATGAAATGGTACCTGAACAATCAGTTGGCAACTATACTCAATATATTGGCTGAATGAATGATAATGGGGAACAGTGACAGCAAGAATGCTCTCATCCCAACAACCCACCTCTGTCTTCTTAACTGCACTAAAGTTGCTCCATGATTAATGCAAATGCAACACCACAAAAATGGCTGCCAGGATTATACTAATCACAATGGCTATGTATTTGTATCATTATCCCATGACGCCAGTGATTGTGTTTATTGACAGTGCCTGTGTTGGCAAAAAGGAAAATGGAGAAAAATAAATATACCCCATTGTGTCCCCAAGCAAAACCTGGGTCCTATGAATACCTCAAGATCTGAATCTGGACAAGAATCTGATGGGGCACAGGAAACCAATGTCTTTCCCTGGAAAGACCAAGCAAAGCCAAAGCTTTATTACATGCACATGGTCCCCCCTCCTACACAGAGTGAAATGTATGCTAGGAGAGGGGCAAACTGACATTGAAACTCATAACAGTTTTATACCCTTCTTTCCTGAAGACCTCCCCAAGATGATCTCAGAAATTTTCAAAATACTGTATTTACATCAAGTTTCACATTAACCATTCGGACAAACACTTGTTTGTGCATATTTTTCAAAAATCATATGAAAATAGGTATACGAGTCTGATTTTTTGTTCTCTAAGCCTAACTCTCTGTCCTGGTCTTTCTTCCTGGATCAAAACCACAAAGACAGATTTATCTTTTATGTTCTTTGAATTATGCTCTATGTGGTAAGGCAGTTCTTCCAAGATCAGTAATAAACTTTATGTCTGTATTTAGGTGAGAAATTACGAGATCCAAAGCTTGTAGCAACTAGCAAACTCCATTTTAGATTTTTAGCCTGAGCCAACTAAAACCATTAGCAAGCATGGCTTCTCCCAAGCTATACCAATCCCCTTTGTGATTCCATATTCTCATATCCCCAATATCTCTCCATGTGATCTCAGTTGGGCTGTTATTCCACTAGTGCCCCTGTCTGCTTGCATGAGTAATCACATGCAAGCCAAGATATATCTGAACTGGGCCACACTCTTGCCATGAAGGGGCATCTGATTCTCATTTTTGCTCATCTATTAAATATAATTCTTTTGATGCAGACAATACAGTCAAATTATTAATTCTGATATTCTGGGAGCTAGAAGAGCAAAGAAATGGGTCTATGGCATGGGTGGGCAACTTCATGTCCCCCAGCTCTTCAGCTGTCCCCCTCCTCTGTCTCTACCATAATTGCTGCTAAAATTCAGTGATAGCTGTGAAAACTGTATGATGCAGGAGGAGTAAAGCATTCCCTCTCACCATAGAGCACTGTGATGCCACAAGGTAGTTCATTTCATTTCTGTCACTAAGGGAAAAAAATGAAGCATGCAACTGCTGCAGTATTTGTAGCATGATCAGCAGATTTTTGCTGGGACAGAGACACCAGGGGAAGGGTAGCAAGAGATGCATTCACCCCCTTGGACTATATGTTGATGTGCCAATGCAGATCGTGGAGGTGAGAGGCAAGCAGGAGTGAAGTGTGGCCCCTGTCCTCCACATAGTTGTCCATCACTGGTATAAAGCAGACAGCGCTTCTTCCTACATATCCAATTGGCACCCATTCATCACCTTCATACGGTACAAGAGGTTTGAAAATGCACCAAGTGTTGATGATAATAGTAATAGATACAATAATAATATCATTAGTTTCAAGTAGCTTTCAGTATAATAGTTTATAATTCTAGGTTGAAGAAATCAGTAGCTCCTTTCAGACATTCAATGAAATGTGAATCAATGTGTGGAAAGTGGTGTTATCTGTGTTATCATTATAGCTTTATTCCTTCCTTCTCATGCTCCAAAGTCCCACATAGATGTTCTGAACCTATCTATGTATGGTGACACCTGTACTATGGCCTATACTCTCCATTTTTTCAAGACATTCATTGCTTTAATAGGCACCTATGCACAATCATATGCATGTGTGACAACCCTCTGGGCATGGGACCCTTGCGTATGTAGAAGCCACTGCATGGTCAATTTCCCCTCTCCTTCCCACACGTTCATTCCTACATAAATGAATTCCTCAAAAGAGCTATAGTTTTATCAATACAATGTGTATTCCATCATATTTTTTGCTTGAGAATGCCCCTTTGACCTCCCCCAGTCACTTGACAGATGCCTCTTCTTCTATTTCCCACCTTTATATTTTTAGAATCTATGTTGGAAAGAATGAAGAAGAAAGCATCTATCTCTATGGATATCATGAAAATTCATATATGGCAGCATTTCACTTGATGTTCAACGTAGTTCTACATAGTAGTCAACTCACTGGAATCCAACCATTTCCAAAAAGAAGAGGCCACATATTCTCATTCCCAAGTATGAGACACTTCCTATGCCTAGTTCTTTACTATGAACAGATCATCAAATGTTTTGAAGGAATTTTGATGAAATATGGAGTATCATAGCACAGTACATCTGACCTTCCTTAATAATCCTATAAGGATTTCTCTGCTGTTCATGCTGTTATAGGCCTGCATGAGAATGAAATACCATAGGCAAATATAGATTGCCTTTTTCTAAATTATAAAAGATATCTCTTCTGTCTGTAGTGAGAAGAGTTTAAAATGTGCGTGTACACTGTTGATTTAGAAGGTCATCCAAAAGTAGGTGTGGAGAGATAATGATATAATGATGAAGCAGAACTGCCATCTTGTGATTGAACACTGCAATAAAGCCTATACTTGGAAAAACTGAAGCACAAAGCTATGGAAAGGTATGGGTTTGCCTCTCCTCTCTACATGTAAAATATATGCTTAAAATATTCAAAGCATAGTTGATTGGATTTGTGAATTGAAGTTGATGGGAAAGTGATATTAATAGTATGGAGCACGATGTGATTCCATTTTTGTCATTGCATGTTGCATGCGAGCTATAGTTGAGATGTTACAGCAAGGAGCCACAATGTTGAATTCATGCTTGTGGAGTTTCATGATGTGTATTAGTGAACTGAAACACTATGCATCCAAATGTGAAAATAAATGAAATATACAACTAAAATAAGCAATGCCCATCAGCATGTGCAATGCACAGTGTAACCATATACACAATTGCACTGTGTGTATAACTATATTTCCACAACCTTCAACAGATTGAAGATTCCCACATCAGAAAACAATTGCCCGACCATGTCTCTATGGGAATTCATGCATGTGTAAGTCACTAACAGGATGCCAGTCTACATATTCCTTGTCACTGGAGACTCAAGTGGACTCTGTGGCTTGGAGTGTGGTGCTAACTTCAGTGGGTATGCCAGCTACAGCCTATCCTGGACAGAAATAGCCTAGCAACAGTGGGCCATGTGACCTCACAATTAGACAATTGTAATGCGCTGTATGTACGGCTCCCCCTGAAGAAGACTTGGAAGATGCAGCTGGAACAAAATGTGGCAGCTCAGCTGCTGAAGGGAATATTATATAGACAGCATGGAATACCATTCTTAAAAGAAGCTAGTAAAATGTGGGTTGGACGGGGCTACTGTCAGGTGGATCTGTAACTGGTTGACTGACTGTTCCCAAAGGGTGTTCACTAATGGCTGCTTTCATCCTGGAGAGAAGTGACTAGCGGGGTGCCACAGGGTTCTGTCCTGGGCCCAGTGCTGTTCAATATCTTCATCAACGATTTGGATGAAGGAATAGAGGGCATGCTCATCAAATTTGCAGATGACACTAAATTGGGAGGGGTTGCTAATACGCCAGAGGACAGGATCAAAATTCAAAATGACCTGGACAGATTAGAGAGCTGGGCCAAGGCTAACAAAATGAAATTCAACAGAGAGAAGTGTAAGGTCCTACACTTAGGTAGAAAAAATGGAATGCAGAAATATAGGATGGGGGACCCGTGGCTGGATAGCAGTATGTGTTGTTACCCTGTGAACTGGGGGTCCTGGGAGGGACACCAAATTGTGCTCAACTAAAGGTGGGGAAAATTAGCTCAGAGTACTGCTTAACATTACGAGAGGCAGGGTAACTTAGTGAGATCTTGAACCCTATGTCTACGGGGTCGGGTCAAGTCAAGGAGAACACAGAAGTTGAAATAATAAATGATGTTTATTAAATACAAGCAAAACAGTGTATGCGACACACTCATACAAGATAACTAAAGAAAATAAAGGTTGGAGCGATATAGAGGGATTTTTAGAGGGATTGCTGGTTTGGGTGATACTTCAACTGTCCTGAAGCCCAGGAAAAATAGAGAGCGAAGCTGGGGTGCGATGTAGCTCAGCACGTGGAGCTGAGGGGAGGCTCGCCAAGCAAAGCGGCAGCAAGGCAGGATGAAACTCGGGAGCGTTCCGAGGAAGGTCTCGGAATCAAGGGTTTTTATAAGGAGAATTGTGACTGCAGGCTATGCCGTACTTGGGGGAAAACAATAGATTTGGAGTTGGAGACAAAGCCTCCGAAAGGTCAGAATCTGAATGATTGAATTATCACAGCAGTTATCGTAGTGGTTCTCAATAGAGTAGCCAGTATGCAAACGCAAAGTACTTGGGTATTGCATAGTTTACCCACCAAGCTGCCATCGCGGGGCAGAGGCTCTTTTGTAAGTTGCGTGCATACTTAATTAGAGTACTTGCCTGGAGGTCTCCTAAAGCAGTAAGTCAGCTATGTCTGGCCTGCCTGTATTGTAGTTTGAATATTACGGCTATTAACGGCCGAGCTTGTTTACATGCTTGTCCGGTGGCCTCGTGAGCACGTGTAGAGGAATAGAAAGGTGCAGCCGAATTGTGATATCAAGGGATATCTTTTAATATCCCCAAAGCTCTGACTAGCCAGGGCAGTAACAGTGTGAAAGGGATCTAGGAGTCTTAATAGACCACAAGCTGAACATGAGTCAGCAGTGTGATGCGGCAGCCAAGAAAGCCAACGCAATTCTCGGCTGCATCAATAGGAGTATGGTGTCTAGATCGAGGGAGGTACTGGTACCACTCTACTCTGCTTTGGTTAGACCTCATCTTGAATCCAATTCAAGAAGGACATGGTCAGGCTGGAGCAGGTCCAGAGGAGGGCAACTAAAATGGTGAGAGGCCTGGAAGACATGCCCTATGAGGATAGAGTTAGAGAGCTGGGTATCTTTAGTCTGCAGAAGAGAAGGTTAAGAGGGGACATGATAGCCATGTTTAAATATTTGAAGGGATGCCATGTAGAGGAAGGAAAGGGCTTGTTTCCTGCTGCTCCAGAGACCAGGACAAGAAGCAATGGATTCAAGCTGCAGGAAAGGAGATTCCACCTGAACCTCAGAAAGAACTTCCTGACAGTCAGGGCTGTCTGGCAGTGGAATATGCTGCCTCGGAGTGTGGCGGAGTCTCCTTCTTTGGAGGTTTTTAAGCAGAGGCTGGATGGCCATCTGTCGGGAGTGCTTTGAGGGTGTTCCTCCATGGCAGGGGGTTGGACTGGATGGCCCGTGTGGTCTCTTCCAACTCTACATTTCTATGATTCTATGAAATAATTGCACTGACCACCAATTCATTTCCAATCTGAATTCAAGGTGCTTATGATGTCATTTAAAGCCCTAAATGGCTTGTGATGTTAATATTTGAGGGAGTGCTACTCCCTGTGTATGCCTGCTCAAGGATTAAGAGCTGCTGTGGGCCCCTCCTCTGTGTCCCACCAGTGAGGTCAATACATTGTGGTGGGACATGAGAGAGGCCTTTCTCAACTGTGGTACTCCCAATCCCTGGAGGCCCCACTGGCACCAACACTCATGACATTTAATCACCAGGTTAAAACACGTCTGCTCACCAACGTTTTGGGGCCTCATTAATTCAACCATAAGATTGTTATATATAGTTTATATAGGCTGTTATATATAGTTTTTAATCTTTTTGAAATCTGTTTCAACTCATTATTTTATTTAATATGTTAAAACAAGTTGAACAGGTTAAAACATAATAAGGTAATTTAAATAAACTAAAATTATTTTACTATTTTTTAACCTGTTTAACCTCTTTTAATGCTATCTGTCAGCCTCCCTGAGATCTTTTGATATATAAGATGGCATAAATATTTTCTTCTTCATCATCATCATCATCATCATCATCATGTGTGACTATCAGGGAAAAGGATCTGCTTCACTGGTCATCAGTATATAACTACGCATTTCACATTTTAGTGATACATCAGAACTGCTGCCTATTAGTCCACATCAAAGCATGGAGGTATACAGCTACTAACAGTACTTATGGTGGTCTCCCATCCAAGTACTAACCAGGGCTGACCCTGCTTAGCTTACATGATTAGACAGGATCTGGTGCCTTTCAGATATTTAGGGAACCATTTTTACTATATAAAAATTATCTTCCAGAAATCAAGTTAACAACTGGGGCCTCCAGATGTTTTTGGAAAGCCCACTTATCCCATAGAAGATTATTGTGTACTTGCTTTAAAGACTCATGAATGTGCCGAGAACAAGTTCCACAAACATCTATTGTAGATGAAGCAGGAATAGATGCTCAAAACCAACATATACAATTGTTTTAAGATGCAAGTCATTTAAAGGAATCAACAAACATCATGCCAGATATTGCCATGCATATTTATAACGTATGATTTAACTTCCCCTTCAGATTTTCTGCCACTGAAACAATGTGCAGTTGATGAAAAACATGCATTCATAGAAACACATCAGAGGAAAGAAGCAATTCTCTCTGTGTGGCAGTGTTTGAGATAGCACACTGAATTGTCAATCTAACACTTGAACTTTTTGTGATGATCACAAATATTGCAGGATACTTGTTATAAATGGGCTAGAAGCGTGAAGATTTATTTTATATTATATTGTATTATTTTAGGCATAAAACAACAAAGAATAAGGGAGTTTTGATATTGAAATCATTACCAGGAGAGGTCATTCTACATGCAACAGCTTTTCCATCTTATTTCTTGTGTTCCTTCTTTTGTACTGCCTCTTAAACCCAAAGTAGGTAGAGAAGATAATGAGAATTTCCATTCTAGAAAAGCCACATATTTCTTTTTGGACTAAAATCCAGATTTAGGGGGCAAGGGCATTTAGTAAAGCGTTCAGTGTGTATGTGAAGGGGTGAGCACATGCTAGCTGCCTTTTGTTTGCTTGCTTGCTTGCTTGTTTTTTGGTATTTTTTTTCTACATCATTTTCTGGAAAGATCAAGCTATTGTTAATATGAATTTCAGCTTCTTATTTAACAAGGTGTGAAATATTTGTGTGCATACTTTGACCTCTATCAAATCTGTATTGGAATGGGTGAAGTTGTATTTGCTGCTGCGTTCTTATACAGAAGAATAAAACAATTCCAGTCTGATGACTACATGCATGAGAGAGAATCCCGAAATGGATGCCAATTTCTCCCACTTGCTCATAGAGCTTCCCTCCTGAAGTATTATGTGTCACTTTGTACTGAAATCTTCACACTGGCAATGAGACCATAATACAATGTGAGATCTTATGTGATAATCTGCCTAGCTAACTTTCAAAAAGAAACTTTACCAGCCTAGTCTAAGGATGCTTGAGGAACTGAGTTTTCTTGAATTCTGCATGAATGGATCTGATCCACATCTCCTAAACTAATTAGCTGCCAACTGATTTTAATACTTTGTGCATGTTTTGATACAGTTCTTGACTCAAGAAACATGTCAAAATATATACGTACATGTTAATTTAGAGGGAGAATGTTAAACTATTTTTTCAATATATATTTAAATTTGATTTATTGGGGGCACCTTTCGAAAAAAAAAAAATCCACAGATTAGTGCAAAAGCAGGACTGTATGGATTTAAGGGCAAATATGTGCAAAAGTGGCACAATCCAGAAAACAGATGGGTTCAACCATTCATAGTCCAGTTGGGCAAATGCCAAAGACATGTTGGGATTTCTATTTGAAATGCGTCCAACTATCAGTTTTAAAATGTTTTAGGGCAGGAAATGCTGGGTGGTGGCTTCCATGTCATTGGGGTGGTGAATACACTCTGAATTTTACTCTGAATTGTTAAATAACCTATCCAAGGCATTGAACTCTATTCTGAAAATAGGTTTAGTACCTTGGAGAATTATTTTAATAACTACATCAAAGCAGATTCACCATCTCACTATTATGGAAGGCACCAGGTATCCCTGAAGGTAAGAATATGAACTCTACCCCCCCCCCCAAAAAATACACTGTAATCAAGCAGGAATAATTAATATGACTAAACCATTCTTTGCTAACTTCATCAGAATTATTAATACTCTTACAGAAAGAGAGACAGGGACGGGGAGAGAGAGAGAGAGAGAGAGAGCTTCTTAGCTTCTTAACTATATCCAAGCTATTGCTCTATACACAACTTTTTTAATGAATTAAACATTTGAACAGCGGTAGACAATCTGAAGTTGTTTCAGTAGCTTGGGGTGGAAGAGAGTAGATTAAACTGTACCTGTGGTTCCAGCAATTAGCAATTTATTTTTAATCAGTCAAATACTGTAATTCCTTTTTATTTCTTTGACAACACATATCAAAGAAAGGTTCTCTGAGTATGTTTCTGACTTCTCTGCTTATGCAGCAATAGAAGTAATCAGGTTATACTTATTACTTATTTGGAAGTAAATCCCACTGTGTTCAGTGGGAAATACTTTGTGGTAAGTATGTTTAGAATTGTTGCCTTAGGCTAGAATTGCCATTTTCTATGTGAATTGCATTTTTTAAATCCCAGCCATTGCTTTTCTGCTGCAATGTAGCATTAGAATGGGGTAATTTTCAAAGAAGAATTCAGCTTGATTTCCAAACCTGGTTCAGGAAAACCTCTACATATATCTAATAGGGGAAACAAGGAGGACCTTTGTCAAACTATTGCAGTGTTGGAGTACAAAGTGGGAGTTTGAACCTGGTCCTTTCAGAGTGCTAATCAACACTCAACACTAGGACAGGTCCTCAGAGATGAGCTTTTAATAAGAGGTTGGCCTCCCAAAAGGCAGGAAAGGTAAAGGAAAAACCTGATCAGGAATTGGACATGGGTCACAGCAATGAGAGTGCCACATGCTGATCACCAAACAATCAAGGAAAGCCATTCAGTTGTTAACTGGGTTGCTTTTAGTTCTGTTCCTCTTTGTTTCTTCCTCCTCAAGATTTCTGCTACGCAAACCTTGAGGTTTTTCTGACAGTACGCTTGTGAACTGGCAGTACTGTTTTGGCTACTTAGGTGACAGGATCCACAGCCTGAATACTAGAATATTACCTAAATACCCAAACGGCACCAAATCCTGCCTTATCTTGGAAGCTAAGCAGGGTCAGCTTTGGTTAGTGCTGGGATGGGAGACCACAAAGGAGTACCAGATGCTGTAGGCTATATTTTAGAGGAAGACACTGGAAGACACCACCTCTGATGATTCCTTGCCTAAGAAAAACTTATGAAATTCATGGAATCACCACAAGGTGATAGGCAACTTGAAGACACATAACCCCAGAGAGAGAGAGAGAGAGAGAGAGTCATGTGAGGCTAGAGTAACATATTTTTCCAGTTTCTGTAAGAAAGCAATTTCACCAGGGATTAAATAATAAAAGACAACAACTGGGTAAAAACGTCAAAGTGTTCAGTCATGAAGTCTGATCATAAAAACCAACTGGTTGGGAGGAAAAGACTTGCCCCACTACCTATATCATTGTGATCTGATAGCGATGAAGTCACAATCAGTGTTTATAGCTCATCAGTATCTATAATCAGACATCAGTGGCAAATCTTGAGGGTAGAAAATTGTAGGGAGATCATCATTATGTGTACTTTCTATTTTTAATGTAATCATACTGTTTCTCTTGGAATTCTTTCATCATATTGAAGGAATTTCTATTATAATACAAGCATGAAGAGATATCTGCTCTTGTAGAACTTCTTTCTCAAGAAAAAAAAAACCAGAAGACCTATCCCGAGATCTAATAATATCCAAAGTAATTAATACTGGTGAAAATATTATCATTATAATCTTTCCGTTTAAGGATGTTTGTGCATTCAGCCTATGGCTTAATAGTACATTGATCAACTCAGCTGTTTGTACCAATACTGAGGATTGTGCAGAGAAATAGCATTTTGCACTGGTTTTCCAAAATGATGCTTCTGTTTGAGACTCTGGTTCCACCTGTGTGTGTTTGTGCGTGCGCATGCATGTGCACATGTGTGTGCCAGGGGAAAAGAAAGACTGTTTTGATGCCAGCAGGTAATAATAATATGAGATGTAAGATTTTGATACCACAATTAACTAGGTGCTTCTCAAAAATCTGTAGAAGTTTGTAAGAAAGGTTGGTATTAGTGCCACTGTACCATGGTAGGATAAAAAAAGGTATGCTCAAGAGATAGACTCACCTAAAGCTATCTACTGAGTTCATGGCTAAGCAAAAAGTTGAAAAACTGATATTTCGTACTCAAAAGACATTGTGTAAGAGAATGACGACATGAATAATATTCTCCTCCTTCATGGCTCTTCATGGGGCACAGAACTGGGCAGTGAATTTTGGCTCAGTACCACCCAAAATAGTATATTAATGAGTTGAACAGATGAAGATCACTGGAGAAAGATCACTATACTCATGATAATTCCCAAACTGTATATTCAGTGCTAACTAAAAATGTTGTGATTAATCATTTCAGCTGAATATATGCAAGTCTTAATTAAAACATTTAACTTTAGTCTCATGTATGTGTTGGTGATGGTGGCGGTATTGTAAATAAATTAGGAAGAGATAGTATCCTCAACAGAAAAGACTGTGCCAGCATATTTAATGTAATGTTTACTAACAGTGACAGCAAATTCCATATAGTAGCTTAAAAGAGCGTTCCCATGGCAACAGATAAAATAAATATTTTGCATATGACTCTCAAAACTGAAAATTTTTGTGAGGCTGGAACTTTTATTGTAAATCCAAATTACAAATTAGCATGTCCAAAGACTTGTGGCATGGTGTTAAAACTGATTTCATACAGCAGGATCCAACTTCACAGTATGAATTAGATGTACAAAGCAACATAGTCTCCAACGGATTTGCAGAGGATGAATGAAAAGCATATGAGAACTGCTTCTTTATTTATTGCTGACTTTGTTCAACCCTTGATTTATATGGCAGCTCAAAATTCTACTGCCAAGAAAACATAATTTACTTCATTCTTTGGAAAACGTATTTTGATTCTGCCAGATTTTCTATGTGCTGCAATGACTTACTGCCACATAAGGGGCACAGGAAGTAGAAGAGAAGGAAAAGCAGGGAGTTAATACAACATAGAGATGTTGTAACTCATTGCCTTTCTTTGTACTGCAGTTGACCATTTAGTGTACACAAGATAAGATGCAAAGGCAGACAGGCATGCACATTCTAGCTAGGGAGGAGGTCATTGTTCACCTTGAAATAAACTACTTCACTGAGTCCACACACATAGTACATTTTTCATGTTACCGTAGCTACACAGGAAGACACTACTAGAAATAATGCTACACACATGGCATGATGTGGACACAGTCAGGAAATACTAGCAAAGAGTATTCACCATGAGAAAAGAAGAGTGACTATACAACCTTCTGAAGTGTACCTGGATGTTGGATGCCAACAAATGTGAAAGAATCATAAAATCAGAAGAAATTTTAGGGTTGAAGTATGAAATCCATCTTCTAAGAAGAAGTCCTTGTTCCATTTACTTCACTGTGCTACCTCAGTCTCTTGTTCAGGAATTTGAACTGCTATCTTTCCTAGAGTCACTGATTAATACTGAACTTTCATGCAAACAATGAATAATATGTAAAGGTGATATTAAAGTGATAGACGTTTGAAATGGTCTTAGACATCAAATCTGTATGGTAGCCTGATTAAGACCTTCAAAGTAATGCATTTCAAGCAGCATTATATTTAATGAGTTAATTTTGCCTATAGCAACATTTCTTTTGCTCAATAGCATATAATGACTGTCAAAGTCACAGACATGTCTTTAGTCTGTGGTCCTTACAGTTATCTTTATTTTGAAGGGGGCAATGTTGCTGTTTACCTTATATGAAAGGTGGCTGAGGAGGGATGTTAACTTCCTCTCTCTGTCTCTGTATCATACCTAAAACAAAGGTCCTTCTTTCAGGTAGGAGTGTTGCAGAAGCCTGGGCCCTTCACTGCTATGAGAAGCATGAAAACCTTCTTTTTAAGTTTTTAAAAGCAGGGCAAATTCCCTGCCAAATTATGTACTTAAAATAAGCTGAACAACTTGTAGTTGTATGACTCCCTTAAATTTATTATAGTATGAACTTTGTCAACTATAGCCCATTCCCCCAGTTATGGACCCACTCATCACCATGCCCAATAAAAGTGAGAAATCTAACAATGAATGCAATGACACCTTTTAAAAAGTAGCAACATTGACAGTAATGTGCTACTTGGGAGCAGGACAATCCAAAGAATAATGTAGCAAATTACTTTTGAAAAGTAACACTGCAAGCTGTACCTCCCTACACCTCAACTATGGTTTTTTTCTGTCATTTCCACCTCTGAAGAAAAATTATGGCAGGAAATCTGGGCCTGAATCCTTCTGTAGTCCACGGTAGAGAGGTCCCTCTGAATCACAGAGATTCACTTGTCTTGACTGATGATTCAAGAACTGACGTAATGAGTCTACTGTAGTTGGGATTCACCAATAGGGCTCAGGTCATAGTTTGAAATTATGTATTCTAGCTGAGATTGGATTATAGACAATGAGTTAATTTATCATAAATATTCTTGTGGGTTTTCAAAAAACGATAAATTAGAAGTCTCTGCTTGTAATCCCTTTAAAGAAAGATACATAAAATATGACTCTTCAGTGTAATCTCCACAGTGATTTACTCCTTTCCATCAGTTTTTTTTAATGCTTTTCAAAGCAGAAAGATATACAAATACACAAAGCTGCTAGGCCATATAAAAGTGTAGAAGCAAGCTGGCTGTATGGCAAACCATGTGCAAATAAATGTTAGCTGTGTGTGAGAGAGACCTTAGCCCAAACAAACAGCTGCAGTTATGAATAGGGATGGAGGAAAATTTCATTTGGTTCTCATACCTTGCAAATCAATGTGCAAATCAAATGCTATTAACTTTAGGTATTCATACCAGGGATGAAAGAATATTGAAAGACTCAAGGAAAAACTTCATGAACCTCCTTTCTGGTTCTTCCTCAAGTTTTTGAATAGATTCATAGGACTACTCTGCCCACCAAACCCAGATCCAGATTTTTCCTGCCCCTCCCATGCAGCCATGTAGTGGGGGGAAGATGGAGTAGCTGAGGATAATCACCACCTATGTTATGATTTCTTATTTGAAAAAGAGATTACTGTACCTCCCTGTGGAATTCTACTAGGGCAACTTGATCTGTGACAATCACTGTGAGAACTGGCAATTCAGTCCCAAATTTTGATGCTTTCTTCTTAGTAGCTGTGGTAGTGAGAGGTATAGCTGATAGGTCCCATATGAAGTGTGGTGATGAATCTGCTTTGGAATTTAGTGCATAGTTTAAAAGGGCTATCTGCATATTGAATCCTACTCCCAAAATAGGTTCAGCACCTTGGATAGTTCCTTTAAAGATTTCCCTAAAATCCACAGCAGATTTACCAGCCTGCTGACACTGGAACCACTGATTGCCAGTGGAAAGAACTACTACCATATGATAGGAAAAAAATGTTCAGTGCTTTTAAGAAAAGTGGGGCTGTGTTCTTTTCTTTGATTTTGATTTTTTTATTGTCTCTGCTGTTCAGAAAATTAAATTTCATGAAGCTTATTCTTATAGATTGGATGCTTTCTACGAAAACAAATTGGTGCACTCTTTTTTTTTTTTTGGTCTATCCAATAAATTAAACCTAAATGTTCAAGCCAATTCTGAAGTGACACAAATTAGATTTACAAGATTTTCCCCACTGAAAATATAAGCTTAATGAACAAGTACTATATTTTGCACCTGTCACAAGATATTTATTGCTTTATTTCATTACCATGTGCTGTCAACCGTTAATTCAAATTGTTTGAAGGGGGAAAAAGGCTTCTGCTGTTTCCCAGCATCTCAGATTAGATTCCTTCACTTTGAACAACTGTTGTTAGTTGCTTCTCTCCATTTGAATCACAAATCCTGGTTACAGAGTTGTCTGCAAGAGCTGCTAATCCTGTAGCTTTGCTTTTTGGCTGCAGTATCTTCCTTTTTGTAATAAAAAGTTTCGGAAATAGTTTTCTCCACCTTTTGGCAAAAATGCCCCATGATAATAATGAGGCAGGAGTGGGAGAGGAATATATTGTTAAACTGACAGTGCATTTTACTATTCAACTTAATTTATTAATATTCATTTTAAAATTCTTGGGTGGAGTGGTAAAAAAGTAGAGACAATGTAATCTGAAAATGAATTTGGATCCAAACAAAAGCTACAGTCCTGTTGCACTTTTGCCCAAGAGTAAGCCTCATTGAACTCAGTGAGGCTTACTTCTGAGCAGGCAAACATAGACTTGCATTTCAACTTAGCTGAACTTAGTGCCTTTCCACACGACACTGTTATAGTGCTATTTTACTGAAAACACTGCCTTTAATGTATCATTATAAAGTGGACGTAGATCCAGTCATCAGCTTGTCTGTATATTCACAATATCGCCATTTCTGCTCTAAACTGTAATGGTGCTACTGTTGCACTTTCAACATTCTGTGGAATCCTGGGATTTAGAGGTTAGGGAGGGTCATTTAGAATTCTCAGCCAGAGAGCTCTTGGGCCTTAGTAAACTACAAATCCTAGAACTCCACAAATGTTGAAAGTGTAATAATAGCACTATTACACTGTAGTGCAGAAAGGCCTTTAGTTTCTACTGCAATAAATGGGACACGCTGGATATGATGTAAGTCTCCTTGAATCCAGTAGGGCCTAATTATAAATAATTTCTCTTGGAGGTAAGCTTAGTATGTTTGATTTAGAGCAAAAAGTCTCAGTTTCAAATCTTCACTCAGTCAAAATGCTTATTGGGATGAAGCTGGACAGTCTATCCTTCTCAGTTTAGCCATCCCCACAGGGGATTGTGAAAATAAAGTTTACGTCTAGTCCTAATCCTCTATAACTAGGGCACATCTGAGGTGTAATTGAACCATTATTTGCACTATCTCCTATCTCAAATCTTTACCCCTTGGTATTTGCCCTGGTTCTGCTCCTCCATCCCTGAGCCACAGAAATACACCCCTAGGTCATGCCCATATAAGCTATGGGAAAATCTGCCAGTTTCACTTTCTCAGCTTTTGAAATTGTCAACATTTGATTTATTCTGATTTCCCGAGTTCACAGAAATGAAGTCTCTGGCAGCCCTAGAAGATGGGTAAAATTCTCAGTTTCATTTTCTCCCATTTTTAAAATTCTGATAAGTGCTCATTGAGAATAAACAGTAGTGAACTTCCCACCAATCCTAGCCCACACAGCAAATATGTGTGCCGCCACCGAATATGGGCTGAGCAACAATAGTATAGAGAGGCCAACAAAGGAGTCTTTTCTATAAGACAGAATCCTATTGTCTCCAAAATAAAAGGGTATGTTTCCAGTGTGCATATTCATCAGTTTACAAATACTGTGGGCCTTTTTATGAGATCAGTGAACATTCAATAATCTGTTGCCAATCCTCCTTACCTCCTACATCCTTTCCCTGATGAAATCCTTGGAAAGCATAGCAGAGTCAGGGGACTTCTTCAACACAAGAGACACCCAGTGGCACCTGTCCTGCATAGCAACTGAAGGACTAATTTGATCCTCTGCAAAAGTAAATCTCATTGAGTTAAACTGCATAGTCTACACTTGAAGAGCAACAGTTCAAAGTAGGCCATGTGATAAGGACTGACTCCTATAAAAGCCCTCAGTCAGGTTTGCTTCCCATTTTGTTTTTACTGCATTCATAAGAAAAAAAAATGGGGGAAACAGCAATACCCAAGCTCAGACACTGATAAAAAGCTTTCTTCAGTAGAGTCTGGACCCTGAAAGATTTATACCACTAGAAGGACAAAACCTTTGAGAAAATATATTGTGTTTTGACTGTGCTTGTTCAGAGTTGTTGTCAAACATCCTGTGAGACACAGCTCTTTCGGCACACGTCCCAAATCAGCACTGAATGACAGCTCGCTAAGGGCATCACCGTCTCCATTTTCTCTGGGAAACCTACAATAAAATTTAAGACTTCTGTCACAGGTCTAATTTTACCTTAGTAAACAGTGTGATACCACATTTGTCAAGGCACTGGTTCACTATGTGCAAGGAGAGTTCAATTATCAAGAGCAGAGCAAACTGGCAAAATAAATATATTCGCCAACAGAAACAGGATAAGATGTACTGCTATTCCTTTTGAAACGTTCTCCTGAGATCTTTGGGAAAGAGATTGCTCAGTTTAATTTCATACAAAGAATATATGCTGAAAGAATATCCTAGATAGTTTTGGATTTCAAATTTAATAAAAGACTTATTCTACTGAGAGATTTCACAGGAAACTTTTCAGAAAGCAAAAAGCTGATTGTAATTTTTGGAACTGGAGCTGATACGCACCATCCACTGTCAAGCTGAATGGAACCCCTAAGGAAAATTCTTATGTTTTGTAATGTGCTACATAAATATATAATTTATTAAGGAGAAAGCCACTGAGAATTCCATTTCTCAGGAGCTCTATTGACAATGGAGTCTACAAAGTAGCTTTAGGGCTCTGCTGAAGTTCTCATCAGCTTGCCCTGCTTGCTTTTTCTTCATCAAGATAAGCTTTTGAAAAAGAGAGCTTACAATGTTCGGAAGTAGGCTGTGACTTTGTCATTACTAATAAGTGCTCATTATCTTTGCCTCTTCAACTTCCTAAATATTCTTACCAAAACTTCCACCTTGTATTGGAATATTAACTTTTTAAAACTTAAAAAATCCTATCCTATTATTGTAGTACATTTCATTTTCTGTCATGTTGCAAACAGTAGCTGCAGTAATGGCAATTTGACCTTTTTTCTGTCAAAATGGAAAAAGAAGTCACATGCTCAGTTCTACTTAAGCCTTAAGAATCCAAGTCACTTGTTGTTTGGAAAAAAAGGCTCTCCCTGGCCTAAACTGATCTGAGGAATACATGATAAAATTGTCCCCTTACCTCCTAGAGACTACTTGGGGACAAAGATTTTTTTGGGAGGGGGAACAATTAAAACATTTTGGACCCTGGGGGCCATGCAAACAGCCCTGGGCATCCCAAACAGCCCAGTGGAAACAGTTTCCCCAGCCTTCTACATTAACAATTTTAGTTCCACTATCAGCATAACCCAATCCTAGTCCATACAACAGGTTTACCTGGGGAAATCTTACTGTACAAAACTACAATGGAGATATAGTTACCACCTTATATCAGACACCCATTTACTACTACATATACTTGCATGTTTCCAGTTTCCACCTAGAATGTACCACAAATACAACGTCTTTAGCCAAGCCCTATAATAAAACCACATCTGTTCATATCTATTACAAAAAGACTCAAAACTTACACATTTACATGAATTCACAGAAATGAAGTCTCTGGCAGCCCTTGAAGATGGGTAAAATTCTCAGTTTCATTTTCTCAACTCAAACAAAAATATTCACCTTATTAATTTGGGGAGAGCAGGAGAAATCAAAAAGACCAAAGCATCTTGGAAGGAAAAAGCACTATAACACAAATCCATAATACAAGAGGTAATGACAGAACACAACCTATTGTCACTTAGAGCTTCCTACTAAAGGCACTTTGTTATTTCATCATTGACCTGGAGCTCACCCTGGACAATGACTCTTTCCTCTCCCTGCTTGTTTGTTGTTTGTTAATAGTAGCCTTTGTTTTATAGATTACAGGTTAACAACAGCCAATGCCTAAAATCCAGTACTGCTTTGATGGAACATACAGCTGAACCAGGAATGCTTTTCTCTCTTTCCCCTCCTCATCCCACACGTGCAACCTATAGGTCATTTGACAGAGCGATCCCCATGACCACATAGAAATCTGAGAGGCTGGTTTCTTCTTTCTACTTTCAGCTGTAGAAATGTAGCCTGCTGCTGGCTGGGTTCTTCTCATCCCTCCCCAGCCATTAAATGGCTGGGGAGGCACATTCCAGCAGCCAACAAGTAGACTGAGCATGTGTGGATGGTTGTTGAAAGGTCTTATTGGATTCCTCATCCCACAACAATCTTAGACAGATATATGCAAGTATATCAGAAGTCTACACGTGTGTGTGAGCTGCAGGGTCCTGGCCAATATAGTAAGGGTACAAACAGAAAAACCTGAAACAGAACAAACTCAAGTTCCCATATCAACTCTGCCAACTTTATTACATTTTCTAATTTCATAGGTTTATTCCCACAACCACAATTTCATAGGTTTATTCAGGTCATGGTTTTATTCCAGTGTGATATGTGATCATCTTTGACGTTCTAAATAGAACAAAAAAGATGTCTCCAAAGAAAATTTAAAAATGGGCACAAATGTGATATTTAGGCCATTTCCTCATGACAGTGTCAACCAGCCACAGCGACAGATGATCACAATCCCAGGAGCCATGCTATCGCACAACATTATGGGTAACATGTTGCTATCCCACCGCTAACCACCCCTAACCCACCTGTGTCACACGCTATGTCAATACCAGAAAAAATCCGGTATTAACCCCTATTCATGCAACTGGCCTGTTACCTGATGGTGTGTGGTTCCCTGATCATCCCAGCTCCTGTTGCCAATCTGGAAGCCCTGATGCACAGACACACAAACACATCCAAGGCTGCCCAGTCAGAAAAAAGGCCCTGGAAAATGGCAACCAATCAGGTGCTGCAGAGCAGGAAAAGGGCAGGGAGAAGGTGTTGCTATGGCCACTGTAATTTGGAAGGCGCAGTAGTGTCAATGCTGCTACTCCTCTGCCGCAGGACTCATGTGGAAGGGATTGATGTAAAACTGCTCCTGTCCCAGTGCTGATGATGCTGGGATTGCCATGGATCATTGCGGCAATGAGGTTTGGTGAGGAAATGGCATTAGTCTTCCACAGTCTTCTAAGGGAGAGGAAAATGAGAAACTGCCAAAATTTATATTCATTAAATCGTTCCATCTTCAGCAGCTGAAGTTGGAATAAAGATTTTAAAAGCACATTATATGTGTTCTTTAGCCACTGTAATTTCTGTAGTTCATTTCCTTTGACCTCACTGTCAGATCCACAGAGATATCTCAAGAAGATACTTCCTAAATTCAGTGAAGTGGACCCTAACTTATGAAAGATTATACTATAATAAGATTATGAATAAGGCACGGCAAGACTCTGTTATTTTCACAATTGCGTCACTGCATTTCCCAGTATCCAAACCAGTTCTGCAACTGTTATTTATGTACTTGTGATGGTTTTTCACTAGGTGAAGGACAGTGGCAGAAAAGAAACATATGAGCATATGTGTACTACTCTGCACATGTGTCTATGTTAAAACATGCATATAAGTGAGAAGGTGCATAAGGCAATAGCAATATTTGATCCAGCCCTAAATTTGAATGTTTGTATAGCAAGTTGAATGCTTATATAACAAGTTGGAGAAATGAATTTATATGCTAAATTAATAACCTTTCAAGATTACCCTTCAAACCTTTGTTTGTTTTATCAATGACAGCACATTACAAGGTTTGATTCAGTGTGCACAATTAGTATTTTTCATGCATAATGGGATGGATTCCAAAGTGGCTTCACTGGATTTAACTACTTTCACTGAGCACAGTGATATAGCTGAATATAGTGCTTCAGTTATCTTCCAAAAGCAATCTTTAAACCATCATCTGTGTAATTTGGGTGACTTTCTGAAAATCTTGGCCTGTGATAACAAATGTCTGAGCTAATAATATCCAATTGATAATAGCTAAGTTTTCTACATCCAAACTATGCCTGAGATTGGTATTTAATTACATAGACTGTACATTATGATCATTAGGCAGTAGTTTATTATTCCCTAGAGTGTCTTAGTGCTGCAATAAAATGACTCAGTTGAAACAAGAAACAATACAGGAAATGCTCCTTCTCTTTGTCCCTGCAGCTTACACCTGTGCCCCAAGAGGGTTCACAGAATGTCCACTACATACCTTTGCATGATTTGCTTAATATGTTGAGTTGTTGAAAAAGCTCGTAACAGATAATAGTTGTTTACATAATATGTTGAGTTGCTGAAAAAGTTCATAACAGATAATAATTATCTATCTTTATCAAGGGTGACGAAGATTGTGTTCTCTGGATCTATAACATAAAAGAGTGCCAATTTAGCTTGCCAAAAGTTACTGGATTGCACTATTGCATAACCAACCATGTAATAGGCAGAACAGGTAGCTACTCCTATTCTAAAATAGTTAATCCAAGTCCCAGTTCGATAAGTACTGCACTAACACAACATCCTGACCAGCATAATCACTTGTGCAGTGGTTTACACTGGCTCATAAGTCTTTCATGACCCTGAATAGGATACCACAACTTCAAAGAAGAGTAAAGACTTCCATGATGGCACTTATGCCAGTGTAAAGCCACAATAAAATTTTGACAAGAGCTATCTCCATGGTGAACATTGTAGAGTCCACCAACAATATTCTGCAGCCAAAATGTTGATCAGACTTCTGTTTTTATTGCTTGCCTACTGCAAAATAAATATATACACAAATATAGAGACAGTATGGGGTATAAAGAATAAGACTCTGGCAGGCCACAGTGTATGTGGTAGGGATGTGGAGAATGCTCTTAAATTTTCACTTTCTTGACACATTAAGATAACTCTCTAACAAATCGCCAACCATTGTAAAATTTGTGCTCCTGTGAACAATTAAAAGACTAGCGTTTTTGTTGTTGTTCTCTTTTCATTCCTTTCTGCAAAAACATTTCATTCAGTGTACAACGAGTTTTTATGCCAAAAACCTTCACAACATTTTTGCAAAATACTCAAAGTGAAAATAATTATCAAAAATGTTCAAAAACTTTTACAATCTTACCCAGCAGAGATTTTTTTAAAAAAAACTTTTTCATTCTGATTTTTTAGAATGAAATAAATGAATATTTACATCCTTACTATATGGCTTGTGCCTTGATGCATCATGACTTCTAAACCTGTTGTCTTATAAACAGAGTCCAATATTCTTTTCTATTATTCATTATCAATTTTGTGAGCTTGCACGTAATGGAATGTAAGCCTGTGAGTTTAATTTTTATTTTTTCCCTCTGTGTGAATTATCAAGCAGGTAAAATTGTACTGTTTTTAAATGGTTTTTCATCAGTTTCACCTTTTATTTTAAATAAATCTTTATTTTAAATTTTAAAATTGTTGGTAGTTTATTCTATTGTAAACTATTGATGTATGTTTCAGTGACATGCTATGTCTATTAGTAGCTGTAGTATCATTATTGTTAGCCAGAATCCTGTCAGGGATTTACAGATGTGTATACACTGTAGTTATGTGGTGAATCCCAGCCTGACCCTCCAGTTCTCATTTATCAGGAAGCAGCTGCTGCAATCAATAGAAGCCTATTCTCCTTTCACTTGGGAAGTCGTGTTTCCACCCCCTCTCACGAAAGATCCCTGGTGTGACAGTCAGAAAAAGGACCCTTTTTACAATTCACACCAGAGATCACTCATGCAAGGAGAGTAGAAACATCAGCCAGCTGCTTCCCAATTGACAGAAGAACAGACCATCATTGATCACAGCAGCTGCTGCCTGATAAGTGGAGATCGGAGGACTTTCATAGTCTCTACGTAGACCCTAAACTAGGGGCTACATAGGGTTGGTGAATACTAACAGTCACAAGTGTATAATTCTAGGTTATTCATTCATAAGTTCTATAGAAGATACCAGGCATCATCATTATCATCTTTATAGCAATATCAGTGTACATGGTACTTTACAAATTAAAACAAGAAAAACATAAAATCTTGCCAAAGACAAACAATCTAAAATGCTTATACTGAAGGAAGGAGTAATGCAACTATAAAGCTAACACAATACACAATACCATTGTACAAATATCTAGATAAAAATATGGAATAAAATGCAAGATAATATAAAGCAAACTGAGATAGATATATAGATATCAAAATATACAAGATTATAAAACAGTATTATTTTAAAATGTCTATTTACCATGGCCAATAATTCTGTGTTTTTCTGGTTGTAGAAATCAGAGGCAGGCCTACCTCTTTGAATGGGGGTTAAACAGAATTCCCTTTCCAGGTGGATTAGATTTGTTTTTAAGAGACTCTCCGATGGTTAGAAACATCTGGATCTACCCTGGGAAGCTGCTGTGTAACTGGCCCTCAGCAGGAACCAATTAGTTCACAGTACAGCCAAGATACATTTATAATTGAAGCACCCATTTAACACTTTTATCTCTATCCTGATTTTCTAAAAGAGGTAAGATAACTTCCCTATGGGCAAGGTGAAGCAAAGGAAAGAATTTATTCACAAATACTACAACATTCAAGCACCATAAACATAAAAACTAAGTGTCCATACAGTTACAAGATAAGAGAAAAGTTGTGAGAAAAGAAAGAGGGCTAGGAGCAGAGCTTGGAGGTTAATGAGACACAAATAATGGTTGGGATCCTACTGAGCAGGCACTAATGTGTAAGCTAGACTTAAGCATTTGTAGCCATTTGGTATTCATGTTTGTGATTGTGACACTATTGTCACAATCACAAATGCTCCTACCCCAGCTTACCTTGACAGTCAGCAGCCACATTGAGCAACAGAGTTTGTTTCTGCTGGTGATTGGGGCACAGCAGGGTGATGTTTGCAGCTGTCTCCTTCTAGTAAACTGCAGTAGGAAGCAGTTGTGACAGGGGTCCAGCTTCGGATTGTTGCACCAAAGATCACTTGTGAGAGAAGACTGGAAGTATCATCCTGCTGCACCCTGTTATTTGGTTTGGCTGTTGGCTGTTAAATAAGGTTTGAAAAGCAGGTTTAAGAGACCATACATAGTTACACATTTGTAACTATGGCCCTTTCCATACCTTATCTGGTTGTGGAGACATCTGGTGTGGGTCCCAGCATTGACTCTGCTGGGACAGGAGCACACTCCCCTACGCACCGGCTGCCTCTGTGTTCCAAGAAGCATGAAAGCCGTGCCTCTTCCTGCTGCAGCACAGCTGAGTAGTTTCCCGGGCTGCACTGGGACAGGAAGTGCAGCCATTGTGTTTCTAGGGCCTTCACAGACAAGGCAAGTCTGTGATGGTGGTGCAATTGCTGTTTATTGATGGGAAAAACTTGTGAATGATTTGTGGCACAATTGCATTGCCTGGGGACAGGAGAAGGATGGGATCATGATGACATTGTGCATAAGTGTCATCGTGGTCCCATCCTTCTCCCATCTCTATGACGGGTTATGAGGGTGGAGCAGAAAGGGCTTATGTCTTAGAAGTAGGCTCTCAGTCCATGTTATTAATGATAGCCAGTTGCTTTTGGGTAAAAATGTTGTGACAAATTTATTAAATACAATGTAACAAAGAATTATTTTATTTTATTGATGGACCAAAAATATCAGTTTCTAGTTATTTTAAAATGTTACCTTCAAGGGCATTTTAAAAGGCATTTTTAAAATATGATGTTATTCATACTTTGTCAATCTTTAGGTTATTTCTCCTTGATTCTTCTTTAAAGACTGTAATGAGTAATGGAGCAAATTACTAATGAAAAGTGACTTTTCAAGTTCTCCTTAGGAGTAAGGAAAGAGTGGCATTTATGAGAAAGCCATCACATATAGGATTGTCATTCTGGATGTTGGATAGAGGTACTGTTACTTCAGTGCTTAACAGATCTTCAAGCATGACAAGGTACTACAAAGGTCCATCAAGTGGATGAAGATCCTACCTCACTTTCCAAACCTCAACTTTCAGCCGCAGCTGTCCAATCCCAACAAGGCTATTATTTCATTAGTAAGGTAGGGGAGCACAGAGAAGCACCCAGCTCTATTCTTGTCACTGGTTGCTTCTTGACACACTCTGCTCTCCTTCAGCAAGGCACTATCCCTATTAGGAGGGGATGGTGTGGCTGAAAGTTGTGCTTTGGAAGATTTGGGAGGACAGTTACCTTAGTCCATCTTGACCAAATTTCATGGCACCTCACCCTACTTGAAGATCTGTTAAGAACTAAGATTACAGGAGCCCTAGCCTGGATCTAATCTGGTAACCCAAATCATGTACCATATATTCTTGCATGTGATTTTTCCCATGCAAAATGTTGGATAGAACAAGAAAACATGCTAAGGTTAAAATTACCTAAAGAAAACCAGATCAGAAATGACAAATAGAAATAGATTTTCACTTTGAATTTGCTAGCCGCTTGAACTCAAAAATAATAGGGGGTCAACCAATCAATCATTCCTTCAGTGCAGTTTCAAAGACATGACCTTTGCTGTGAAGAATACCAGTGGTGAAGTGAATAAATTCATTTCTACTCCTGGTGATGGAGATGGGCAGTTCTGTTGCTGAGTCTGTGAAGAAGCAAGCTCCCCACTGGATGAAAAAGAATGAAGGAGAATAAAGACAGATTGGAGGAAAACAAACTATATATTATTTTTATTTTTCTGATGGAAATCATGTTTCTGTGGCCATCATTCTGTGACTCAATTTGATTCCTGTGCATTTGAAATCATAATGTAGATTTTCTGGATATGCATTGCTGTTATGTATGGGCCAACTCATGCCCAGGAGGTCTTTTTTTCCATCTTCAAAATAACTGTTTAGATGAGACTGCCAGTTTTATAGGCTTAGCCTCATTGACTTCCATTTTCTTTTTTCCATGGATACTAGTCAATCAGCAAACATAAGTTTCTCCTCCATGACTTAACATGACTATACTAAAACTGTGAAGTCTGAATGTATGGCTATAAATTAGGATGGCCAGACTTGGGAGTGACGGCTTCCATGTGTTTACATGTGACTTCTAGAATATTCAGGTAGAGTAAGTAACATTTCTCTTTTCTAAGTAAGATCCTAGACTGAGTGGTGCCAACACAATTCCAGACTTTCTTGGATGCAATGGACAACCTGGATCCATTCCAATCTGGGTTCAGCCCTAGTTATGGGAGAGAAAGAGCCCTGGGTGCCTTGGTGAATGAGCAACAGCAGGAATTGGACAAGAGCAATGTATTCCTGTCAGTCTTCCTAGAGTTAATACTATCAAGCATGGCTTCCTTTGGGTTATTTGGTTGATATGGGACTCAGGGGCATTGCTTTGCTGTCCTTGAAAAGTGTTCAGAAGCTGCAGCTAGTGCAAAATGTAGCAGCCAGACTGGTATCAGGTGTGCATTTTAGTGACCATATAACACCAGTCCTGCAAGAACTTTACTGGCCTCCAACTTGCATCCAAGCTCAATTCAAGGTGCTGTTGTTGACCTACAAAGCCCTAAATGACTTGGGGCCAGAATGTCTGAAAGACTACCTCCTCCTTTGTAAGCCTGCCAGAAATTTAAGATCTTCAGAGGAGACCCTGTTGCATGTCCCAACACCTTGTGAAATCTGGTTGGTGGGTATATGTAACAGGGTTTTCTCTGTAGCAGCACCTCACTGTCAAACTCCCTACCCAGGAAATTAGGTTGATCCCATCTCCTTTAAGCTTCCAGTGGGCTGCCAAAACAGTGCTGTTCTGTTGTAGAAATTGCTGTTTTAACTTTTAAGATTGGATTCTAGGATTGTTTTTAGACTGCTTTAATTTTTAAGGAGCATTTTAAGGTTAGGGCTGACACAAATAGGTGTGCTAATGGTGAAGTAGACCCAAAGTTCCTTGCATGTGTGACCCTATTCTGTCTAGCCATAAAGCCTGAACAAGACTTAGGAGGATGTGATAATCAGTTGTGCTAAGACTGATTTCCCTATTGTTGTACAATTTTTTTTTCCATGTTGTTTCATTTTGTAGGCATGTGGATTGCACTGTCTAATGAATACAGCTGTTAGGAAGCTCCTAACAAGAAGGGAAAATGTTTTCTTCTCACTGCTACTTGAAAAGAGAGAAAAGAATCTGCATCTCTTTTCACATGTATTCACAGAGTCAAACTGAATATTCATAGCAACTTTATAACAACTGAATTCAACTAGTTCAAAGCACTGGTCAATGATAATGGGGCAGAAGAAGTAAATTCTATACACACTAATTTGTGTTTGTGTATTGTGTTTCCAGAGCAGAATGCCGATAAGTACCTACAAAGAGAGAAATTCAACTATCTCAATTATGAATGTTGTTTATGCACCCCTCTCCAAGACATTTGGATGCCTAATGCAACAAAGGCAGTCTTGATTTTGATTTTGAGTCTTGATTTTAGTGTTTTTCAGTACCTGTAGCCAAATCTTGCTTACTTTCTGAGTTTCTTCTTTCCTGTTGAAATTATCCATGTGTTTATGGATTTCAGTGGCCTCTCTGTGTAGTTGTCAGAATGGTCCGGAATTTCTGTGCTTTCAAAAAGCATTCTGTGTCTAGGTTGGTTTATAACATGTTCTGCTGATGATGATTTTTCTAGGTGGATCAGTGTGCAGTGTCTCATGTTCTTTGATTTGTGTTTGGATGTTGTGTTTTGTATTCCCTATGTAGTTGCTCACAGCTGTAAGGTATGTGGTAAACTCCAGCAGAAGTTAGAGGATCTCTCTTGTCCTTTATTGAACGTAGCATTTGTTGAATTTTCTTGGTCGGTCTGTAAAATACTAAAATCAAGACTCAAAAATATGCCAATGAACACCAACCAGACTCTGGAGGTCCCTCTACAGGGAGCAATACAATGGGTTGCTAATGTACTTAATGCACTGTTATGCGTATCCCCTGACTAACACCCTGGGGGATATCCCATTTAACAATAGGCCATCACACAGGTGAACTGTAACACATGCAAATTGCTCTCTCCCACCCGGGGACTACACAAGTATATATATTCTGTCTCACTTCCATGCCACCAGATCCTCTGAAGATGCCAGCCACAGATGCAGGTGAAACGTCAGGAGAAAATACTAACAGAACACAGCCTCAAAGCCTGGAAAACCCACAACAACCTATGGATTCCGGCCGTGAAAGCCTTCAGCTTTACAAAGGTTTGTTTGTTTCTATGCTGCCTTTTTCTTGTCATGGAATGCAAGATGACTTACAAATCTGAAACAAAATAAAGCTAATGTTAAAAATGTTAAAAACACCATTAAACAAGCTATCATATTAACACTCCATTAATTTTATAAACTGTAAAATTATTACATCTAAATCATAAAGTATACTAATTGCCAAAAGTCCATGGAAGAAAAATTTCTCATCCTTTCTAAGCCACAGTAGCTCTCTCCTCCATGCTTTATCTTAAATTATTCAGAAGCCTCCTCCCTACATCTTAGGCCATTGCCACAGTACACTGTTATAGTGTTATTATTCTAATTTCAACATCCTGTGGAATTCTGGGGTTTGTAGTTTACTGAGGCCAAAGAGCTCTCTGGTGAGAATTCTAAAGGCCCCTCCCTAAACTGCAAAACCCAGGATTCCATAGGGTGTTGAAATTAGAATAATAACACTATAACAGTGTAGTGTGGAAATGGCCTTACTCTCTGAAGTGGTACAGGCAGCTTTATAGGGAAGTAGAGGTGAAAAGGAATTTCCATGAACCTCTTCATGTTACTGTAAGGCCCAAGACACTTTATTATTCAGATATTTCAATATAAATTATGAGCATGCCCATAGAAAACTCCTGTTATCTCTGACACGGCTGTATTGCCAGTAAAGAAGTTTCTATGAGTATCAGCAAAACATACTGAACTATACAATGAATGAATGTGATATCTATTCCCAACAGTTGGGGGGAGGGATGTTCTTTACCTGACTGGTTCCACCAAACTGCATGATGCAGAGCAGACGTCCATTGCTGTTACTCGCATTGTTACAGAGAGTACTACCAAATGCAAAGCAGCATTGAGCACCTCATTGTTTAAAAGATGAATTTAGAAGGGTTCCCAGAATATATACCTGCCCCTCTACTTTACATCTCACATAATGAGTCTGACTTGGGCAGATAGGAAACATGAGTACTTTTATTCACAGCAATGAATTGGTTCCCCTACCCCCAAGTCCATGACATACTTCTGGGAAAACTTTCCTGTAACTAGTTATCATGCTAACTAGCAAATGGGAGGAGGGACCTTTCTGGTGAGCTTTAAACGCACTAATGTTCTCCATCTGTAGAGTATGCAACATACCATCTGCCAGTTGGCAGGAACTTGATGCTGACTCTTATTTACTCATGTATCTGCAGTTTTCCCTCCACTCCCAGATGATCTAATATTCTTCAACCGGATTGATTCTCTTCTCCTTTCCTGCTGCTATGATATCAGTTATGCCTGCTAATCTTTCAACAGAATGTGTCATTAGTGAGGGAAGGAAAGGTTGTATGTGTGTGGAGGTTGTTAGCATTTTCTCACGAAAAATGGTAAAGGGAAAATAATTTTACTACGTTGAGCTATGTGTAACCCCGAGCTAAGACTCTATTTTACCGTGTGGATCAGGAGTGCTAGCAAATGGAAGCTACGGTAAAGTCACAGGCAAAAGGATGGACTGGGAAGAGGGAATATGAATTTCCTAATAAACCTTAAAATATTCAAGAAACTGATGATGTGCTCCTTATTTAGGGCTTAGACTTACTGGGATTTCAAGCTTCTGCAGGATAAGAGGCCAATGTAATTTATCAAGGGATGATTAATCTGGATAGGTATCTGATAGCTAGTGAAATACTCCCTATCATGGGATTGTCAGTTAACTTATAGGATAGGTAGGCCTAGGTCACTGGCATGATTGCTCTTGTGAATCTTTCTTTTTCTTTCCTGTTATTTTCCTACTTATGTCAAGGCTCTAATGTTAACAAATCAATAAGACAGCACTGAAGAGTTTGCTGAAACTTTTTTAAAAAACTTAAAAACCATTGACATGAAATAGTTCAGGATAGCATAGGAATAATTTATGGCTTAAATACTAAGTCATAAGTGGCAATATTGCTATTGCAAGTCTGTTTTTGTTTCAAGATCATTAGAAGATTTAAGATTGTCCTTCACACATGTTCCTTGTTGGTCCATGGCTTCCAAATTACAATCAGGATAAATGCTGCCATGTCCTTTGAAAATATTGCCAGTGGTATACAATTATTATTTTCATTGCACTGCACACAGAACCAGAATAAATGCTCATTCAATATCTTCTGGTCTAACAGGATGTGGGAGTGGTATAATTCATTTCTTCTCTTTTTCTCTGGACAAGGATTTCCTCATATTGTAAGCATCTTCATCTGGCCCTCCATTGCTGGCTGAATAGTATTCCAAAACAGTTCTGTACACACTGTAACCTAGTTGTTTGTACATATTCACTACAACCTGATTGGACAGTCTTATGAAGAGATTCACAAAAAATACTCCCTTCCTTTTTGATATTTCCTCAAACAGTTCCATCAGCTTGGCAGCCAAATCCTGCTGGTGAAATTCAGGTGCAACTAACTGACAGTGCAGTAGGCACGGTCGTGCCACTCTTTTCCAGCTGCTGAACCTTCTGCTTTCCCCATGATATAGCCTATTAGTTCTCCACCAGATGCTTTTTCAACAATAAAATACTCTGGCCAGTGAGCCAAATACTGTAAGTATAAAATGGAATTCCATAAGTCTCAGTGAAAGGATCCAAATTGCTGTATGGTTTCTTTGAAACAGCTTCTCAGGATCTGGCTGAAACCCAGTGGATCACCTTGGCCAAGTCATAGTCTCTCAGTCTTAGAGCTAGGCAATGCCAAACTTTCTCTGAAGAAACCTTGCCAAAACAAACAAACAAACAAACAAGAACTTTATAGATAGGGCCACTATAAAGAGGAATCAACTTGGAGGCACATAAGAACAGCAAATAAAACTACTATTAAGATGCACCGAGACTAACCTGCACCCTCAAATGAACAACAAAAATAAAGAGTAATGAAAGAAGAAACAAGTTTAGGAGAGGATTAGAACCTGACTTGGAGTTACTAGAATTCTGGGCCTGCCTCAGGGAAATTTTTACAAACTGTCAAATCTCCACCGTTTCTTAATTCCTGTTAACATTCATTGTAGAGTAACAACAGCAGTAGAAGCAGCAGTGGCATATGAAAAGAAGGAAGTTATAAGGAAAGAAGTTGTGGAATATGCTGCCTTGGAGTGTGGTAGAGTCTCCTTCTTTGGAGGTTTTTAAGCAGAGGCTGGATGACCATCTGTCAGGTGTGCTTTAATGTGGGTTCCTGCATGGCAGGGGGTTGGACTGAATGGCCCCTGTAGTCTCTTCCAACTCTATGATTCTATAACTCTGTTACCCTGCTTGCTGGGGGTCCCTTAGGGGGATTCCCAATGCCTGTCAAAATTATCACTTGCGGGGAAAATTAGCTGTGAACACTGCATTAGAAATGCAAAGAGGGCAGGGTAATTAAGGATCTTTAGCCCATTGTTTACAGAGTTGGATCACAGAGAATCAGGCTAACTGTTCAAATTTAAGTATTTTATTGACATAGATGTTAAAATCCACACAATCACTCAGCTGCACTCACTCCAACAAGCATATAAGACTATAGAAATTTAGGAAGAGGTGAAAATTAAGAGAGAGAGAGAGAGAGATAAGGGTTTTGGGGTAATACTATACCAATCCAGAAGTCTTCAGCTGGGAGAAAACAAGCAAAAAGCTGATATCAGCCATGCCTTTTGAGGCTGAGGGGAGCTTACCAGCAGCATTGTTTGTGAGTCTGGGAGAACTCCGAAAAAGGAGAAGAAAAAGGGGGCTAGTTATAGAGCTGAAACATGTCCTGGGGAACAGATGGCTGCATTTTTATGAAGATGGATTTCAGTTTTGTAGTTCAAAGAAAATACAGCCAGGCATCTTTGTAGTTTCCTGCAAGATGAGTTTCTCATCTGGGGATGCATACCTCCAAGGTGTCTCATCCCTGGCTGTTTGACATGTTAATTTGATCCCAGAGACCTCTTGTCTCCTGTTAGCACCATCACTGCTGAAAATCCATTCAAATGGTCTGTGTGAACCATTTGCAAGACTCACCTAGGATGCGTGACAGAAAACAGGCTACTCTTTTGATCTATCCATAGCTCTACTGCCTATGTGTCCTTTCAGTAGATCTCTATGGCTCGCTATGTTTGATATAAAATAATTAGGACCCTGAGGACATAGTTTTTAGGTGGGTTAGGTGACAATTCTATATCCCCAATATCTCACTTTGTTGTATACTTCTATATAATTAATCAGGGATGCTGTAGCCCTAGAGATTTGTGGTCTTCCCAAAGGGCTGCTGTCATACTGTCTACTGTAATGAGCTAATAACAGAAATAAAGAGATGTTCTGCAAAGTAGAGATGCTGCTGAGAAACGAGGTTGTTTTACGAGCTTGGAAAATATACCTTTTTTTTAGTGTGTTTTTTTAACGCAGACTAAATTGAAAAGGAACATGTCTTTGATAGAGATAGATACATTCTCCAGTTTGGATTCATTTGGAAATTATCTTTTTTTAAAAAAAGACATCTTCCTTTTTAATTTAGTATGTAATTGAAAATGTTAGGATAAGTTTTGGAGGAAAATTTTATTACTATATAAATTGGGGGTAGTTTTTTAAAATGTGGAAAATTCTTAAAGATCTTTGTGATTTGCTTAACATTTATTCTAGTTAATAGCACTTAATAAAATATTTATCAGAAGACTCTCTGAGATGAATTTGGAATAGGCAGTATTTTTTCAAGTTAACTCTTTTGAGGTCAATAGCGCAATGTTAATGCAGAAGGAATAATGAGCCCAGTGGCATTATGCAAATGAGACTGAATACCTGCAGCAAATCTTAATTTGTCCAGCTATAATTGCTGCTAACCAAATTACCATGTTGTTGCTCAAGCTAATAAACTACATAACAAATCAGCACCCAAAGTAAAATAAATATTTGAGAAGCTAATTATACAGACCCAGTCAAAGAAATCTTAAAAGCATTCTTAGATTTAACTGTTCTTTCACTTCTATTTTTCTTGATTGAAATTCAAAATTATTAAATAACATTGCCATCCTGTTGTTTAGTCCAAGCTAGAATAGAACCATTCAATCAATTGATGAATAGTGTGTTAGCAGGTAGGTAAATCCCACTGATTCAATGGGACTGCTCTAAACAGGACTACCAAGAGGATTTAGGCTCTAAATATCATCAGTGGTTGACAGCTTTGGCTGACAGCATTCTGTTACTGCCCTGGCTAGTCTGAGCTTTGGGGATGTTAAAAGATATCCTTTTGATATCACAATTCGGCTGCACTTCTCTATTCCCTTCCACGTGCTTGCGAGGCCACCGGACAAGCATGCAAACAAGCTCAGCCGTTAATTGCCGTAATATTCCTAATACAATACAGGCAGGCCAGAAATAGCTGACTCACTGCTTTAGGAGACCTCCAGGCAAGTACTCTAATTAGGTATGCATGCAACTTACAAAAGAGCCTCTGCCCTGCGATGGCAGCTTGATGAGTAAACTATGCAATACCCAAGTACTCTGCGTTTGCATACTGGCTACTCTATTGTGAATCGCTATGATAACTCAATCATTCAGATTCTGACCTTTTGGAGGCTTTGTCTCCAACTCGAAATCTGTTGTTCTCCCCCAAGTACGGCATAGCCTGCAGTCACAATTCTCCTTATAAAAACCCTTGATTCTGAGACCTTCCTCGGAACGCTCCCAAGTTTCATCCCGCCTTGCCGCCGCTTTGCTTGGCGAGCCTCCCCTCAGCTCCACGTGCTGAGCTACATCGCACCCCAGCCTCGCTCTCTATTTTTCCTGGGCTTCACCCAAGTATCACCCAAACCAGCAATCCCTCTAAAAATCCCTCTATACCACTCCAACCTTTATTTTCTTTAGTTATCTTGTATGAGTGTGTCACATACACTGTTTTGCTTGTATTTAATAAACATCATTTATTATTTCAACTTCTGTGTTCTCCTTGACTCGACCCGACCCCGTAGACATAGGGTTCAACATCTCGCTACGTTACCCTGCCTCTCATAACGCTAAGCAGTGCTCTGAGCTAATTTTCCCAGCCTTTAGTTGAGCACATTTTGGTGTCCCTCCCAGGACCCCCAGTTCACAGGGTAGCAATTCCTGTCAGTAGAGCAATAAATCCACTCTTTTTTTTAAGTCTGAGTGCTGAACCCTGTCTCCAAAATACGCTGGAGATATCAGCTATCAATACCTATCAAATACCTATCAAAGCATACTATTTACATCTCTATGCTGTATTTGTATTCCCTTATTGTATTCTTTGCTAATAAATTAGAAAAGAGAAAGGCAGTTTTTGAAATGAAAGCTGGGTACAACCAGTCAATCACAGTTCATGAAATAGTGTGAATATTGCTACAGGCGGGAGAAGAGGATATGAGCCTCCTGGAGACTGGTCTGTACAAGCATTTCCACACTACACTGTTATAGTGCTATTATTCTATTTTCAACATCCTATGGAATCCTGGGGTTTGTAGTTTATGGAGAGATCTTTAGAATTCTCAGCCAGAGAGCTCTTTGGCCTCAGTAAACTGCAAACTTCAGAATTCCACAGGATGTTGAAAGTGGAATAATAGCATTACAAGAGTGTAGTGCGGAAATGGTCTGAGTTAGAGCCAGTCAGAAATAGAGATAGGACCAGCTGGAAAGAGAGGAATGGGGGAGATCTGAAAAAAGTATGATGGGAAAAGAGAATGTACAAAGAGTTCAGGGAGAAGTGTTATTTTGTTTGCAACTGGGGTGCTCGATGTAACTGGGGTGTGTTTGTGTACCATGGGGAACCAGCCTAAGGCTTCATGCTATTTTATTTGTTATATAATAAATCTTAATTATTATTAGATGAGAAACCTCCTAGTTTAGGACTTATTCTGTGAAAATTCACATGTGTTTTTTTTTGCACAGAAAACAGCATGTCTGGTACGTAAAATAATATTGCAATGCAGCAATATTAACTCCTGTGTGGAAAATGCTGTTTTCTACACAGAAAAAAGCTTTAATTGGGGATTTGCTCTGCATAAAATTTGCACATGATTTATTTGCATAGAAAACAGCATTTTCTGCACAGAAAACAGCATTAAAATGTTATTTTCCACAGAGGAAATGCTGTTTCTTGTGCAGAAAATGCTGTTTTCTGTGCAAGGCAACAATATGCAAATTATACACCAAACAAATCCCCAGGTGTAGTACTTGCACAGAATAAGTCTTGAATTGCAAATAGCATTCAAAAACTTACTTTCTGATGACTTTCTGAAGTGCTGATTTACCAAGGTTTCACTGAGTAAGTGAAACAACTGTAGTTGAGGTAAACTGATTTAGGCCATAAAATCCCTAATTGTGAATCAGATTATTGGTAGTATTAAGCACACAGGCTGGCAGTTGCTTTCCAAATTTTGGGACAGGACCTTTTGCACTCCTACGCAGAGAAGACAAAGGCCCTTTCTGCACGAGGTTAGGGAATTGCTCCGTACTGTTACCTACCGCTTCTTCTGGGGTCCGAAGCAACGCGGACTGTCCCTGAAACCCTTTTGCAGGGCTCCTCCTTGGTCCAGGGCAAATTGGAGCAGTGCGAGGTCTGTAGATCCGCACTGCTCCAGTTTTCAAAATGGCGGCTTCCGGTTTCCAAAATGGCGGCTTCCGGCTTCCAGAATGGCGGCTTCCGGCTTCCAAAATGGCGGCTTCCGGCTTCCAAAATGGCAGCTTCCGGTTGGTCATGGGTCCCGACCAACTGCTGAAGCTCGCCACACCTAAAGCTCGCCCTCCGCAGATCGCAGGCTCACATTGGTGCGAGCCTGCGAATCTGCACAAAGGAACAGGAACACAATGGCACGTTCCAGGAAAATAAAGACCTGTTTTTCCAGTCTTTCGAAAACACGCTGGAGGACCACTTGGGGTTGTCTTGGAGCGAATTGAGGTGCGGATCTCCAGTAAGTAGTCCTCTCCTAGTCCTCTCCAAGGTGCAGACGACCTCCCTGTGAGGACGCACTGCCCTGTTCTAATTGCCTGGTACGGAAAGGGCCAAAGAGTGAATCTGAAACCCTTGCTCTGCCACTAAGCTGTGTTCTGTATGTAAAGTGCATATTTCCAGCTACAGTTACAAGGGGACTCTTTACCAACTGACAGCTGGTAAGAAGAATATTTGTATAACTGTGCCATAAATCCAAGCCTTTATTGAGGTTAATTAACGCTTTCCTAAATTCTTGTAAATCAGTCACATTACAGAGCGGTCTCTGTTATAAAATTGTCTTCCCTTCTGTTCAGAAGCTTCATGTAGAGAGCAGATTTGCTGTTGTTTGATGTGATTACACCGATGCCTTGTTTGTGAAGGTGATACATATCAGCTATATGAAGGTTTTGCACACTATGCCTTCCATGGATACTGTGTATACAACAGCTATGCATAGAATGTGTGCAGTTGACACACTGAGACAACTTGCCAAGAAATTGTCAGCCACCATGTGAGTAACACAAGTCTGTCACACAAGAAGGAGATGAGAAGCATTTTTTAAATCAAGCTTTCTCTGAAAAAGGGGTGCCAGATTGATGAAAAAGATGAAAACCACCCATCCAATGCTTCTAATTTGCAAGAATCCATGCAACAAGGCAGCAGTAATCCTAGTTTTACACAATCTTTTTCCCAATTTAGCTTTCACAAATGTAAAAGCTCCTGTTAATATGAGCAGAAGATATCTTACCATCTCTCAGGAAAAAAAGAAAATCTTAGGAGCATTCTCTTTACACTGGAGCAGATCAACAAAGGATTTACATCTCCAGTAAATAATACAGGATCTGAGGAGTACAAGGAATCCTCTAAAGTGAACTTTTCTACATAGAATTCTTCTTGTCCTTACTGTGGAAACTAGAATCTACCCATTAAGAAACAGCTGCAGATGCATCCAGTAACATATGCACATTTGGGGTTTTGAGTTTAAGGAGGGGCATTTAGAATTCTCAGCCAGAGAGCTCTTTGGCCTCAGTAAACTACAAACCCCAGAATTCCACATGATGTTGAAAGTGGAATAATAGCACTATAACAATGTAGTGCAGAAAGGCCCTGTGATTCCTGCCCTTACTCTCCCAGGCCCCACTTAACAATAAAGCAGCTGCTGTCATAGTTGGATGTCAGAGTTTCCTAGGGTGTTAGCTCCTTGGGGGAATTCTATGAAAGCTAAAGCTGTCAGGAATTAGTCTTCTTTTAGCAGAGTTGCAGAAAAGCATGTCCTAATCTCTGTGTGGCTTCCCTGAACTGAGACTGATTTTGAAAGCAAAACAAGGCAGGCAGTTTCAGGTTCCAACCTTAAAAAAAGTACTAATAAACTTTACAATTGCATATGCATTGGAGAAACTAGATCCTAACTAAGTAACAAAAGGATTAGGGAAGATAGTAGCTTCATTCTTAAATCATCAATTTCTTGGTGGAGAAGCTAGCATAGTGGAGAGAAGGTTCTAGAAGCAAGATTGCAAAAGGACAAAGAGAGAGAGGCATGGTCTTCTGTATAAGGCCAATGACTGACTTCAGGGTGTATGTTGGGTCACATGGTCTTGATACTATAGCCAATTATTTTAAATAACCCAGAGCAACCACTGAGACTTCAGGTGAGAGGCCAGAGGGCTTTTACATGCAAAAGAATATTAAGGAATAATAGCTAAGCCCCATTTGTCCTAGAACAAGAGGTGAGGGAGAGATAATGCCAGAATTTTCCAACAATGATCAATGAGGGGAGGGGGGCAATACCTTGTCATTCAGGAAGTAGCTGACTGATATTCCCACTCCCTCCCATAAGCCATCTTCATTGCAATGAGCAGAAGAAAGGACCCTGTTGCAATTCCCCTTCACACTGGAAATCACTTGCACTTATGTATATTTGTTTGGTATAATACTAGTGTGATTAATCTTATAATGGTACCCAAATTCCTTACACTGCCTGAGCCAAAGATTAGTAATTATTCATCTTCACAAATCACAGCTCATGGAAGGTTCATCTTACGACATTCAGCACCACCTGTTCTCTAATATTCTCTGAGTTGCCTTACATTCAGACTCCATATTAAAAACCACATCTGGAAAAAAAAATCATTTATTTAGACATCAAACCAAGCTCACCCCAAAAGCTCAGAGCTGGTAAGAAAAACACAGTAAAACAGAATAGTAAATAGTAAAATAGAATATAATCTTGCAACATAAATATCAAAATATTATTAACATCCCCTCACTTATGTGGTAACTGGCAGCACAATGATGGCGGGAGGGAGGCAGAGAGAGAACAGAGTAATGGATCCTCTGCCATTTCCAAACCTCTCTTGGCTCATGAGAACCTGGCAGGGGGTGGGTAGGTAGGCTTACGTTTACTTTCCCTCAGCATTGTGTTTCAAATGAATGTGGGAAAATATGGCTTCACAATGAGATAGTTCATGGGCATAATATGGTCCCATGTCTCCTTGGAGAAGGCAGCAAGCCTTTGTATGCGATGCAGTTCCTGCCCCATGCCACCACCAAATGTCATGTTTTCCCACAGATAGTACAGAATCATAGAGCTGGAAGAGACCACAAGGACCATCGAGTCCAGCACCTTGTCATGCAGGAATACACCATCAAAGCATTCCCGACAGATGGCCATCCAGCCTGTGTTTAAAAACCTCCAAAGAAGGAGATTCCACCATACTCTGGAGGCAGCATATTTCACTGTCAAACTGCTCTTACTGTCAGGAAATTCTTCCTAAGGCTTAGACAGAATCACTTTTCCTGAAGTTTGGAGCCATTGCTCTGTGTCCCAGTTTCTGGAACAGCAGAAAACAGGCTTGCTCCCTCCTTCATATCATCCCTTCAAATGTTTAACATAGCTATCATGTTGCCTCTTAACCTTCTGTTCTCCAGGCTAAAAATACCCAGCTCCCTAAATCTATCTTCATACGGCCTGGTTTCTAGGCCTTCTACCATTTTGACCTCTTTCCTCTGGACCCGTTCTGGCTTGTCAATATCTTTCCTCAACTGTGGTGCCCAGAACATGATGCAGTGTTCCAGGTGGGATCTGGCCAAAGTGGAATAGAATGATACTGTCAGTTCCCTTAACCAAGACACTAGATACTCCTGTTGATGCAGTCTAGAATCACATTGGCTTTCTTACCTGCTACATCACACTGCTGACTCATGTTCAGCTTGTGGTCTATTAAGACTTCTAGATCCTTTTTTCACATGTACTGTGATCAAGCCAAGCATCACCAATCTTATATCTGTGCATTTCATTTTTTTTTCTGCCCAAGTGTAGCACCTTACACTTCTCCCTGTTGAAATTCATTTTGTTAGTTTTCACCCAGCTCTCTAATCTATTGAAATCATTTTGAATTCTTATCCTATCCTCTGCAGAGTTAGCTACCCCTCCTAATTTTTTGTATCTGCAAATTTGATAAGGATGCCATCTATTCCCTCATCCAAATCATTGATAAAGATATTGAATAGCACTAGGCCTAGGACAGAATCCTGTGGTACCCGACTAATCACTTCTCTCCAAGATGAAGAGGAACCATTAGTGAGCACCCTTTGGGTTTGGTTGGTCAACCAGTTACAAATCTACCTAACAGTAGCATTTTCTAGCCCACATTTTACTAGCTTGTTTGCAAGAATATCATGAGGGATATTGTCAAAAGCCTTACTGAAGTCAAGATATTTTATATCCACAGTATTTCTTTCATCTACCAAAGTACTAACTCTAGATTTAGATTTACACTGATTGCATTCTGATGGTCCTTCTGGACCTCTGGATGTATCTGCCACACTTCGTTCCACTTGCACGTTCCCCTCCCTCAACAAGCCATTACTAACAGCTGCCTTGTGGGAAAGAGAAGGAGTTGGGGAAAAAGAGGTTGGTGAAAACCAGATTAGGCCTCCTGCTCTGATTGGATGATCCTTCCTTCTTTCAGAATTCTTCTACTATCAGCTGTCTATAATTTCATTCCCTGGCCATTGCTGCACTCTAGTCTGAGAATGCCATTTGCAGAGAAGATAGCAAAGGAGGGAGCTACAGAAGGGTTTCATGTGCTCATACCATATGCAAAGGGAAGTCATGACTATTTAAGGCTGGTCCTTTCCCTGTTCAGGCCTCTTTCTCTGCAGCAACTCCGCTCCCACCCACTTCTTGATTCTGTGCAAGGTTAGTTGATTGTCCTAGGAAGCGAAGTAGAATTTTTTGGCTCATTTGTGTTATGCATGGATTTTTTTGTATTGGGTGCTGTTCTGTGTATAAATAGATTAATTGGTCACAATTTGGCATGGATGTGTGGGTGGTGCAGATTAGGGACATGTTGGCGTACCTTTGGAGTCTTCTTTTCAGAGACTGGCCAAGACAGAGATCTGCACTTAAGGGCTATGGGACCCATATACAAGATACAGCCGCACCTTTATGATCAGTTATTTCCAGCTGCCCTTAGTTCTGAGACACTGGAGGAGGTGTTTCTTAGAAGACTATCCTCCACATTTTATAGTGTAGCTGGGGGAGAGGAGTAGAAATGATAACTCACTCCTTTTTTCAACCTCGGAGTATTCGCCCTAATCTGGCACACTTTAGGCCTTTAGCTTGGTAGGTTGCCACTGCATATCAGTTCCTTTTTGCTGACTATTCTCATTGGATTTAATAAATTATAACCCAGGCTCAACCAAGCCTTTGTGCTGCCTCCTTGTTTCTGGTCTGTCTCTGCAATCAATATCTGGAAGGATGCATGGAAGAAATAAGGGCCCAGTACAACTATTAGAGCATTGACATAAACTGCTATCCCTAACCCAGACCTGTTAGGAAGCAGGTAGCAATATCCTCCATCAACTGGAGGTTTTGAGATTTCGAGGACAGCTCCATATAGAATGGGTATGATCCCACATTTTGCTTGTATAGTGTAAACCTACAGTGAATATTGATGTTGTACAACCAACCGTGCAACTGCCACTTTGCCTATTTATTGTTCCATCTTGTAATGGGAAATTCATAATGGCTATTTCTGCAGTCCCAGTTACACTGAATGTCTTGATAAATAGTTGCACATCATCCAGAAATGAACTACATGTTTACCCCCAATTAGAGTAGACCTATTCAACCAACAGTTGAATGGTGAGCTGATATTAAATTAAGGCCAGTGATTCAATGGTTCTACACTACTCAGGACTAACAATAAGATTTAGACAAGGGATGGGCAACTGTGGAAGCCCTCCAGGAAACCTTGGACTCACCCCCTGCACCTGCTTCCCCCAAAAAATTCCTCCTCAAATGCTCTCAAACATGCTGTAGAGTGCATGTTTTAAGGTCTTATTGGGACCATAAGGGGCATTTGGGGGCATTTTGAGGCAAAAAGGTTTTTTGAAAAAAATGCAAAATTCCATTTTGACTGCTGGGGAGTCTAGGGGACTCCAAATGTGGAGGGCATACCCTCCACACAACCAGAGATCATTTAGGGCATTTGGGGGAAAACTTGTTAGACTCCTAGTATACCTGGCCACCCCAAAACAACCCTGAGGGCACATATATGCCCTGGACCAAACTTTGCTCTTTTCTCATTTTGACTCACATGAAGTGGTTACACTGGTATAATTTGTTTCATGGAATCATTCACTGAAATATCCATTGCACAATGGCCAAAAAGTAGAATCACATATGTAAGGGAGCTTATACAAATATATGAACAAACAGGACTCTAGCCAATATTTTGCACTAGTCTATTCTCATGTTAATGTGCAGTGAGTGCATTTGTGTCCAATACTGACCAGAAATATATTTTTTGGGAAGCTGACAAGGTACAAGAGTAAGGAACAAAAGCTCCTTCACTCCTGCATTTCACCATTCATGTGTGCACAGATTATAAAAATCAGAATATCACCAAAAAGAATGCCCTTCAAAGAATAGCTTAAATATGAATGCATAGCAATATCTGTCCTTCTCTGTTTATACATAATTCAGAACAGCAAAAACAATAAGCAAATCTTCCTCCAGCTCCTCTGGTGATTTCAAATTCATCTGGAGTTAAAGTTTCCACCAATCAACAGTTCCAGCAGTGACTTCCCCTGGAGTACTGCTGTCAAAAGTTATTTCCTGAACTAATAGGCCTTCAATTAGAAAGATGGAGATAATGTGCCAAAACAAAATCCACAAGAATTTCATGTTTACTTTCTTTAAATGGAAAATCACGAGTGTTATTTTTCAAGGACAAAAGGTCAGTTGACAAAAGTACTTGAATGCTGATTACAGGACAAACAGGGGTTGATTATGTGAACAGGTAATAATAGTATCAATAAACATTCAGAATTAAGCAGAGGGTGGCATTCATTAATTTGCACCAAAGGTTATATTTAATATTCAAAAAATAATGAGTGTGGTGCAAGAATTCAACTTCAGAAAATTGGATGAGGTCAAAACCTCATGTTTGTTGCTTCAGTTACAAATCCCTGTAGATTTCCTAAAGAAACTTCACTCTCAGGAAGAGGATCCATGCTGGCAGGCTGATATACAATCCTTGGTTTCTTCATGTGTAGTTCTTTCAATTACAATGGCTGTTCTTTAGAAAGCAACAGAAGTACTTTATTGCATATACTGACAACCATCACCATCCTTTAATGCACAAGGAATGGGATGAAATCTTTCTGCTGTCCAGTACCTTATGAAATAATCTGAGTCATATCCTGTTACAAAAAGGAAGAATATATATATATATATATATATATATATATATATATATATATATGGGAGTCTGGGGTTGGCATAGAAGTATTGTTCATATGACTAGGTGTACCACTATAAGTGATATTATAGTAACTCTCATTCATAGTAGCTTTGTCCCATATGTGCTTTTGTGTAAGCTATGTGTGTGCAGGCTCTATATGCACGGTCAGATTCCTCCTCCGGAGAGATAAGGTTCTCAGTGCTTCTGGGAACTCACAGTTCAGGATGCGAAAGAATCTCACTGCTCACTGGCATATGGACCGGGGGGGGGGCGATGAGGGCAGTCCGCCCCAGCGGCAATTTTTTTGGAGGTGCCCTACGTGACATGGCCATGCCGCAACCCCTCCACCCTCCTTGCCACTGCCCCCCCACCCACACGCCAAGCTACTCGGCTGTCACTCCTGCTAAGATGTTATGTGAACCATAATCTCAGTGCTAGTGTGATCCTGCAATGGTTAAGGAACAGCTTGGTCATATTTTTCATATTTTCTACCTTTGCATGTGTTTATTGTTTATTGCTGCCTAATTGGCATCAACATCTGATGATGCTAGGAATGACAAACTTCCAAGACACCCTATCATCAACACCTGTACTTTTGTTTTGCAAACTCCAGGCTCTGGCTTCCTTGACTAAGTCTGTCTATAACATGGTCTTTTATCTTTTTCCTACTGCCTTTCACTTTATTGAGCATTATCATCTTTTCTAATGAGTCATGATTTGCCCAAAGTATGATAGCCACAGTTTGGTCATTTTGGCTTCTATGGAGAGTTAAGGCTTGATTTGCTTTAGGATCCCCCCCTTTTTTTTTTCCAGTCCATGCTATCCATAGAAATATTGTCCAAAGCATTTCAAATGAGCTTGTTCTCTTCCTGTCACCATTTTTCACTGTCCAGCTTTCATAGCCATACACAGAAATGGTAAATATGAAAGCAAATTGGAAATACAATGGCATTGGCAAATCGTAATTCACAGCTAGTAGCTGTGCTAGCACCCAAATGTGTGGCCAACCGAAATGTTGTAAGGTACTGAAAAGTACATTACTACAAGCTATATAATAGAGTGTGACTGGGAGAAATGAAAATGTTCCATTTTCCTTATCTGTTCAAACACCATTAAGGAAAAATTAAAGTTAGATGGTACATGGAAAGAAAGGCTGTTACAACCACATGCTCTGTCTGACATGGAAAGGGAGAGGTCAGGACTTCACTTGGGGTAATCTTTTCCCTCCCCCTCATTCTATCTTCTTACTGACTGAAATTTGTCACTTAGAAAGGATTTTTTTTCCTGACTGATGCTAAGCAGCCTGTTATTCCCCCCTCTCCCCAGTTATGGAATAAGTCATTTGTATGGCACAAGGAAATGGTACAGTTGTTTGAAGACTATTTACAGTTCAGGAATTATCTTGCACAAGAGAAGATTATAGAAGAAGAATCAAATAACAATATATGAGTTAGTGACTGAGGTTGATTTAGTTTATATATGTTCAAAGAAAGTGATTTTTCTGTTTTATCTTGATTTGTAATTGATTATACAAAAATTTAATAAATATTATATTTAAAAAATCACATGAGAATTTTGCACAGCATTTTCTTTGCAGGAATCAGGTCCTGGAGATTTTTTTTCCCTATGAAAAAATGGACATGTGCAAATTTTGCACAGAATCCATTCAGAGCTGCAAAGATTCTTACCTTGTCAGGGTTCCCTAACATTTGAAAAACATGTTCTTCAACTATTTTTTGAACATTTCCGAAAATCTTTTTCATCCCTACTCTAAGCCAGCAGAAAAGACATTTACATATAACAGCTAAGGAAAACTCTGAATGAGTCTGCGTTCTCAATACAAGCCAAGGAAGACAGGAAGGGCCAGCAACTGACTAGAAAGAAAACTAACTTGGTTTACTCTTGTGCCTGTAAAAGTAGCTTGCTATGCAGAAACCTGCTGCTGAAGCACATATGGACATATGCGTAATAATATCCTCCTTCCTTTTCTCATAACAATAGAATGACAGTGAGAGGCTTGCTGAAATAGATTGACAGTAGATTCTCGGTGGACAAGAGCAAGGGCATTGCTCAACAACAGGCATAATTAAACTATAACATTTGCAGTCATACTATGTAGTAATTGCTATATAGTCAAATGCTTTTAAAGAGGGATTAGCTGAATTAATGAAAGCTGTGGCCTAAACTCTGTTAACTAGTCTCAGCTACAATAGCAATGGAGAATCAACGCATAAGTAAATCCTATTGTATCACTGGGTCTACTCCAGTAGGGACTAACAATAGCATTCTGACCATTTGCTATTAGATACCGTAGCTAAATGGAAACTCCTCTGGGGGAAAAAAAAAGGATTGGATGGCACTCCTACTTAGTCACCCTTGGAGTTTTTTCAGCCTCTCATTCTCATAACTTGCTAATGTCTGCAAACCAAGGGTGCAGTTGATAAACCTCAAAGTCTGGTCAGCAATGTCTTATAGGTGTAATTTGAAGCATTGCACTGTTTCTTCCAATACCCCTCATTCATACTGTATCTGATGATGGTGTTGTTGGGGTGGATTAAGTCCATTGAAATCAATGGGACAGGTTTCACCAACTTAATCAGCATAAAAATTCTTTGTTGCTGCTACCGTTGCTCAGAATGTCCCTTGAAAAACCATCTGGAAGGCATCTGCAAATACAAGGAAAGATTTTAAAAACTGATGACAGAAACCCAAAACTACTTTAAAAAAATCTTCCTTCTATACTCCCCACATATTAATATAATTTGATTTGATTCATTTAATAGTTTATTTAATTTGTTAGTTAATACTTTGTTTAATGGTCAACATGGTTATTCCAGCACATTTGATTGTAAAAACTTAGACCTTTTTCGCACGGTATTTGCCATGTGAAAGGGCCCCTGGAGCATCGCGCAACTGCTAGGAGCGGTTCACATGACACAATCGCGCGATGCTCCAGGGCCTGGCAGGTGCTGATCATGCACTATTTCATTTTCGGCTGTGAGCCGAAAATGGTGCCCAGCAATCACACATTGATCCGGGGCCCCACGCTCACTTGCCATGCATGCTGAGCTCTGGAGCCATGGCGCTCAGACTATTGCCCCCCAGTGCAGTCTGGGAAAATCCCAGGCTACACTGCGGAAGGAAGACGAGGGGCTCTCACTCGAGCAGGCAGCAGCTGCGGAGCTGAAGGAACCGGGATGCGAGAGCCTCTCGCTAGAGGCTGTTCGCGCAATCCCTGCACCCCAGCTCCACCAAAAGGTGAGTTGCTAAAAGGGCCTTAGTGAAGAACTACATCCCTAATTCCTTGTCACAATCTCATTCAGCGGCAACATGTGGTGGAAGCAACATTGTCCTTAGTCCCTGATCACCAGATAAACAGACTTCCTTCACCTGGTTTGACTACTAGCTGTTAAAGTGGGCTTGGGAGGTTGGGCCAGGAGATGTTACCATGAAAAATCTAATGGAAGTTGACCATTTTCTTAACTGAGTGTCTTTAGAATGAGTGTCTCATTCTTGAAAATGAAAACCTTGGCAACGATTCATTACATCCCTACTAAGGTGTAGTTCCCCAGATACTGTGTGACCAAAATGCCAGTCGTCCCTTGTCATTGGCTACATTAGCTAGGAATTTTCTAGTCCAACAAGTTCTGGAGGACTCCATGATCCCCCTCCTCAAATGAGAGAGTTTCACAACAAAAGGACATATCTCTGAGTAAATATGTTTAAAATTGCATCACTTGGCTCCAGCCATGGACTTTGTTTGAGTTAGTTAAGTCACAGACAGGTGTACTTACAAGTAAACATACAAAGAATTAAGCTGCACCATTTGGATGCAGCAGGCCAGTTTTAAAGAACACAGACCTAAAATGGCTACATTCTCAGGTTTCTAATGGTCTGTTAAATCTTCCTTCCCATCTTCTTTATTGCCAACTGAACAATTGTTATAACTTTTGCGTATATTTCTTTGGCTATTTTCATGTAACAGCACCTGTCTTGCTGCCAGCGAGAAATCCCATTATACCTGTACTTTGCCTTCAGGGAATTGTTGCAAATCTGGTAGCATTCAAGTCAGGCTTTATGCACCAGAAACTAATAAAATATAAAAATAACACTGTTTTCCTTGTTAAAAATATTTGCTGTTTAAAGGACCATTTCCCCCAAATATCCACCTATATATTTTATAGTGATATATTTCTCAGTCAGAGCACAATTTACCAATCTGTTCAACAATTCCACCCTTGGACTTTGCAAACAAAACAGCAAAAGCAAAAATGAACAACTTCTCTTTGGGGGTATGATCTAACCTAAAGAAAAACTTTCTTCGATTACTTCTGAGATCCCCAGCAGGAGAATGATTTTTTTTTGTAAGAATTATTTAGATTCTGTTCAGCTTTCATATAAAATTGAAAATTATAATTACAGAAGATGCCATATGTTTCGGTATATTAAGATGCACCTCATTTCTTAACTAAGTCCAATTACTGTAGAAGTAAAGACCTTTGCAAAAGTAGCTGTGTGAAAAGAATGCCAGTGAGCATTAGACAACTTACGAGTCCAGTCCTATGAGCTGCTGTGCCAATCAAATTAAACAGCAAGGACTGGAATGCACTTCTTCTTATGCCAACGCAATACCAAAGCTTTTTCTAGTCTTCTGGCATCACAAGTTGGCCCTAGTTATCTTGAAGGCACAGTTAGGGATGGTAAAAAAATTGTTTTGTTTCACTTTTGATAATTTTGATTTCCAAAATTTGTAAATTTATCCATAAAATTAATCAAAACACTTGGATTTAAAAAGAAATAAAGTGGAAGAAAGAACAGATTTGCCCATCCAGGTGGCAGACTTTCAGTTCTTTAAGTGATGAAAGTCTGACTTTGAATCATTGAATATTTAGCCAAGTTCATAGTGTTTATTAGTTACTAGGGGTGGGTGGGCGGGAGATGCAGACTCTTCATTTTTAACATCCATCTACAGTACAGGCATAGAATGTTTCTCTCCTAACTGAGAATATTGGCACCTATTGAACTGGTCAGTATAGACTGGGATAGGTAAATGTAAATGTTGGAGTTGGCGGTCACCTTGGACCAGCCAGGAGAACTTGGAAGGCTGAACCCCTGCTGCACCCCCTGCAAAAAAAGTGGCTTTTGGTCCTACTACTCTTGCACCTCAAGAGTATGGGGATAATTTCACCATGTTTGGGTGAGGGTGAGCTGTTTTAGGCCCAGGAAAAGCCTTTTCTAACAATAGGAGGTGACATGAAAGTTAAATTCAAGTTCACTTCCAGTTACAAAAAAATGGTATAAATCAATGAGGATTATTACCATTTAGCAAAAGTAAATTTCTTCATAAATTAAGAGGAAAGGACTTGAGATTCTTTTTTTAAAACAATGAATCAAATACCAGAAGAAATGCAACAGACTTTTTTTTTCTATCCTTCAGCATCACACTTTAGGTAATACTATAGAACTAGCAATAACCTGTTAATAGAATAATATAGCTTTTTCATACATAGTGGCAAAGAAGTATGCTCCCAACATAAATCTGCTCCTCTGGTCATAACCCCAATAGTGCAGAATGGAGAATGGAGTAAAGCTACCCCTTTGCACATATACAGGAATCCTGATTAGTTGGTAAAAGATGTCCTTGTTTGTATCTGTGCATGGTGATGGGCCATATCTCTTAATCATTTATATTGATAAAATTGTTACCCTGATTTCCGGGGTCCCTTGGGGGACACCTCAATGTGCTCCACATGATGGGGAATGGAAACTAGCCAGAGCACGAGCAATAGCACTGCGAGAGGCAGGGTAACCTAGCGGGGTCTTTTTACCCAGTTTTTACAGGGCCAGGCGAAGGCAAAAACCAAACAAAATTGTCCAATAAATGATTTTATTGAATGAAAGTCTCACGCACCAACACAATCACTCACACACTCACTCAAGACCTATTAAGAAGTAAAAGAGAAGAAACTGGATAGGGCAATATTGAAGGGATTGTAGCTAGGGTAATACTGCACCTTTTCCTGAAGTCCTTGTTCCGGGAAAAACAGCGGAGAAGTGGAGCTCAGCATGGAGAGGGCCGAGGGGATTACTCCATGGATAGAGAAACGGTCAGCTGGGATGACCAGGAGTGATCCAAAGAACTACTCAAAAACTGGGACTGTTTGTAGGGGAAAAAGTACCTGGAGGGCTAATCCTTTCCTGGGGAGAACAATGGGTGTTTCAACGAAAAAGAAGCTCCACAATGGTAATTTCCTTTGCATGATGAGATTACAAGGTGTTGCCAAAGTCTCAGGATCTTAAATGGTCCTTGCCTGATAGGATATTTGCTCAACTTGGGGCAAACACGCTAATCCCCTCAAGTCAGCTTCTCAGGGGCTGAGGACCCTTTGTCTACTGTGGGTTTGCACAGCTTGAGGTCTCCTGGGGCTACATGATGGGAGGTTTTACTGGCCTGACCTGGTTTTCAATCGGTTGACCGTGGCTGCCTACATGCTCATCCGGGCAACCTCTCAGGCACACGGAATCATATTTAATATCAAAATTGTAGACCCCAGGATAGGGTTTTTCTAGTGGAATAACAAAATCTACATAAAATGAAATAAAAATTAAATAATACATATAACAAAAACTGACTAAAAACTACAAAGAAAAAAATAAACACAAAACTTATCACATTCTATCACCACATTCCACTGTTATAGTGCTATTATTCCACTTTTGACATCCTATGGAATCCTGGGGTTTGTCATTTAGGGAGGGGCATTTAAAATTCTCAACCAGAGAGCTTGTTGGCCTCAGTAAACTACAAACCCCAGAATTCCACAGGAGGTTGCAAATGGAATAACAACACTATAACATTGCAGTGCGGAAGTGGCCTAAGTAGCTGATCTAGAATCTTGATTAAAGTCTCCATAGTTAGGTTTGGAGTGACCACTGACATTTCAGGAGAAACTCAGAGCTTTTGGCTAAAAAAAAAATGCAAAGATGTCAGTAGTGTAGAAGGGTGAAGAGTTTTAATAAGACTAGAAGAATTTATCAAGCAATGGGAGGGGAAGTATAAAATGAGGCTTAAACTCAAATGAGATTGCTGTCATTATGGGTCAATGAGATTGGATCAATGAGGTTGTTCAAAAGCACACATATGCTTTGTAGTATAGAATTCTAAATACAGATGGGATGAGAAATATGTTTCAATTACTTTTTGATGGCTGTTTAACCAATTTGTACTTCCTGGATCTGAATATGGAGGCAAACATAGTCTGTGACCTGACATCTGCACATTCTTGGGCACATGGTGGGATCAAACACTTTTGCACCAAAATGCTTTTGAAAAATGTCCTTCCAAAAAATCTGTGGAAAAGATTGGAATGAATAAGACAAAATGCATACTTTACAAACGAGTACAATTAATGCTTAATTTAAAAAAAAAAGTGAGAAAAACAATCTGATGTGAATACAACTCATAAGAAGCTTTGAGGTAGAAACCACAGAACCTCAACTCACTTTTTACAGATTTTTGCATTTCTACATCTTAAACAGTACATTTTTAATTAACATTTCTCAGAAAAAAGGTGGCTTTGTACCAGATGGCTCTGATGTCTGCTTGATTACACATTATCCTATTATTCAGTGAATGATAACCTGTGAATCTACCACCCACTGAGTGATTTTTAAAGCTTTCAGAAGAGTTTCTTATTTGTTCCTCTTAAATGCATGAAGAGGTACAACACATAAGAAAGGAGTTGTGGGACAGCACTGCTGGTCCCATCCCTGAAGTAGTACAGCTTTTACCCACCTAGCTGGCCTTTCCGCACCTTACCTTTTCGCGGAGGTGGGGGGTGGCGGTCGCGCGAACAGCCTCAGCAGAAATGCTGCCGTTTCCCTGCTGCTTGAGTTCTGCATCGGCTTCCTGGTCGAGCAAACATCACGCAAACGCCCGGCCCCTTCCTACTGCAGCGCAACCTGGGAATTGCAGGCTAGCGCCGAGGCAGGGAGCACGACTGGCCCAGCTCCCAACGCACCGCACAGCAGGTAAGTGCGCACGGGCCCCAGGAGCATTGCGCGACTGCGCACCATTTTCAGCTTAGAGCCGAAAATAAAAAGGTGCATGTCCGCTCTGCGTCCGACTCTTGAGAGTCGCTTAAATGGGAGTGCGTTGTATGGACCACTCCTCCCATTTACACAACGCTCAAGGGGCCCTTTCACTTTAGAAACGGCGTGCGAAAAGGGCCACATGATATCCACACATTAGGCATGGATGTCTTACACACATATTCCTTTTCTGATATTAAAACAGAATCATTTATTTCCCCTGTAACTTCTGAGCAGAAGAAGATGTAAAGGGCCCAAGCTCAACTGTAAATATTTAGATCAGGCATAGCACTGAAGAGAATAATAGATAGTAGAAGATCTCTCAAGCAGAGTATCTAATGTGCTAGGCACATTAGATACACATTAGATACACATTTCACCAGCCCTGACCACAAAGTCTAGCAGAGAAAGAAATTTAGTCTTCTTTGTAACATATATAAAAGCAGTTATACTTAGGAATACTTGTGCATGATCAACACAGGTTCATCTCTTTGAAGAAAATAAGAAAATACTTTGTGGTATCAGGAAAGTTGGAGCTTCTCATCTACAGAGGCTCTTATCACATATGCTTCATGGAGGACAAAGATGGAGAGAAAGAAGTGGAGGAAAGATGAGACCCCAAAGAACAAAGGAAAGGTTAAGTGATGCAAAGAGAGAGCAGGTGTGGACACACACATATATATATACAAACAAACACGAATCTACCATAAACATGCTGTGCCTAGACTGCTAAAGTGCGGCATGCAGTCTAACTACCAGTGTGTATAGGCATGAAAAGGTTATGAACTCCCACAAAGAAAGCATAGAACCAGAGGAATATTACAGATACAGTTTCATACAATGGAATCTTCCTACATGGAGATGAGAACCATCAGCAGTTTCTGTGATATAAATTTTCCTTAGCTCAGGGTCAAAAAGTGAATTTGATATCTCCTATATTACTTTGGCCTCAGAAACAAAATGGAATGTGTTTGCTATGACTTCCTTCACTGGACACTGTAGGACCTATTCCCATTACTGAGATCATTTAGGTAAATTCCATTAAATATTGAAGAATACCCATAATGGTTTTGAGAAGCTGGCATTTATGTTCAAAAGCTTTCTCTCAGTGGAGTTATTTTAGGAAGCGAATTTACTGTACACCACTGATGTGTAAGCAACTGAAATACAAAGCCATTGCCACATGAATTTCTTCCATTAGCTCCATTTGAAACCCCTGTTAGTGCCAGCTACAAATCATAAAGTCTTCTTTTGAGTAGTCCCTAAGCATAGGGGTGAGGAGAATGTCCTATGGGGGGTGCTGAAGGGCATGCTTTGGGAAATGAGAAATTGACAAAGATCAGGTCAAAGGAGTGTCATTAACTAGTCATTTCCAGACTAACGTGTAAATGAATATATGTGGATGACATTTAAAAGTAAGCACTTTAGCTCCATTCCTTTGCCTCACTCATTTTCACAGCAGCTATTACCTGAAGTCATTATTTTAAAGAAGGAAGGAAGATGAGAGGAAAGACAAAATTGGTTGGGCAGCAGCCTGGATTTCATATTAAACTTAGTAATTTCAAAATCCTCTGGCCAGATGATATGACCAGTACCAAGGACAAAGAGAGTGCTGTGTTCCAGTATATCAACAGAAAGAGATTTTCTTTAGCAAGTGGAGCAAAGCTCAGTTACTCTACCACTATCAGGGGGCTTTTTCACACTTTTAAAAAACAAAAAACACTTTCTTTTCTACAACAAGATTTATTGCTTTCACATTATTGTCTAGCATTTGTTTCATCAGGATTTTTTTAAACAGAATATCCACTTATTTATTTAGTGCCTTTATACTCCAACCTACAGGCAAAAAGTCTCCCAGAACAGTTTACAAACTGCTAATTTGACAGTTCCTCATGCTTACAATATAAGCATAAGAAAGGACAGACAAGGAAAAGGGATAGCAGTGGGGGACAGGATTAAGTCTAGCAGACGTTGGCTGCTGTTCTCTCTCTCAGAGGCCACAGCAGTGGTAGTTGGTGTGGAGAGAGGGCCTCTCATCAGCAGCTGGGATCAATATTTCTTTCCTACTCCACTTCTCTGCTCCTCTGTTTGCTCTTCCCTTTCATACTCTATCTCTTTGCTCTTCCCTTTGCCCCTCTCTTTCATACTCCACCTCTTTGCTCCTCCCCTCACATGTTCCTCTCCATGGCACAGATGCCCTCTCCTTTACATTGGTGCATATGTGTGGCAGGAAAGTGCTTTCTGGTTTTTCTACTTTTTAAAATTCCACACTCCTCCCTTTATGATGACATAACAACATTGCAGGGTAACAGAAAACAAATATCTCAGTAGTTTCACAGTTCCTACACAGAAAAGGAGAGACTGTGTTACCTCTAACACCCATCCTCACACCCTGCTACAGTGTTTGTTATTGTGGAATATCAGTTCTCTCTCTGTTTTGCTCTGTCTCTTCTGTAGGCCAGCAAAATGGCATTTTGGCACAACAGAAAACAGTAGTCTTTTACAATCTTGAGAGGATTTTTTTAAAAAAATAAAATAGTATGATACCAGAGGATCTTTCTGAATTAATCCCTGGAAATGGCATTAAGGGAAAGTGTGCAGCCTGAGAGATAGGAAGTGTGTCTGCAAGACACATCACATGCATCTTCTACCTAACTTAATGACTCAGTTACAGGATGACAAGATTTTTTATATGGCATTAATGAAATAATTGGCTATTTTGGAACAGTAAAAACTTAGATTTGGAAGAGAAAGAGTGCAGAATTGATGTCATGCAAGAGCATCCATCTACCCCCTACCCCCCCCCCCCCGCAAAAAAAACCCCACTTCATTACAGGCTGCCTCCAGATGGGTAGAAAATTTCAGAAAATGGCAGATTTTGTTTCTGTATAAACCAATTTTATTTCTGATATTCAGATGACATTTTGCTTCATCTGAGACTTTTCCAGTGATCTCCTGACACTGCTGAAAATCTTTTATTCTCACTTCTCACTCCCCCTCCAAAATGAAATGGATCATTTGCTTGCTTGTGTTTTTAATGTCCCAGAACTAGAAAAGATGGCTGCAAAGTAAACACAACAATTGTTTTCAGGACACAGATTTAACACAGATCAAGCAAGGGAAAAAGGAATATTAGCACTAAAAGAAAATGATCCTAAAACTTAAGTAACTTAAGTATATTGCTAATTCACTTTAGCACAATAAATCTTGAATAATAATGATAACTGAAAATTGGTGAAAACCATTTCCTGAAATGTTGTGTAATGTTGGATGTATTGCCTGAGCAGTAGGAGGGCGAAGGGGAAGGACAAAAGGAAGTGAGTGTCAGGAATCTCTCCCTGCTGAGCCGCAGCCAGCAAGAGAGGAGGGAGGTCAGAAATACTTGCAGGGAGAGTCCAAATACACCAAACACTAGGAAAACACAAGCCAAGCCAGGTAAAGGTCCAGTCCAAAGGTTCAGGAGGCAGAGATCCGTCTGGAGGGTTTCAGGGAGCAGGAGACAGGTCATGAGGGCTTGCTAATAATTTGCGCCAAGCAAAGAGCAGCCACGCTGGCAAACTTAAATAGCTGCTGTGAGCAGGTGCTTCTTGTTATTGTTTCCTCAACCTAGTCCATGCAGCCTCCCTCTGAGCAGCCTGTTTCAGCCTTCTTCATGATTGAGGGCTCATGGGCACAGGTGCTGCAACTCCTCTGCATCACTGCTGGTTCCCTCTCTGTCATGAGCTGGCTGGGGCAACTCTGTCTCTGTTTGACCTTTCAGTGTGAGGGATGTTTGCAAGTTGACTTGCTCACTCACTGGCCCAGTCCTTGGCACAGTCAGTTGCTCCTCGATCACAGCGGCATCATCTATCACATTGAGGGAAACCCCATATATTACAAGAAAAAGATAGATGGAGGACCAAGAAAACCCAGGAATAAGCAAGTATAATTAAAACAAAAATAACTGCAAATGCTGGTTATTCAGCATCTTCATCAATGACTTGGATGAAGGAGGGCATGCTGATCAAATTTGCAGATGACACCAAATTGGGAGGAGTTGCTAATACACCAGAGGACAGGATCAAAATTCAAAATGACCTTGACAGATTGGAAAGCTGGGCCTAAGCTAACAAAATGAATTTCAACAGAGAGAAATGTAAGGTCCTACACTTAGGCAGAAAAAATGGAATGCACAAATGTAGGATGGGGGACATGTGGCTGGATAACAGTACGTGTGAAAGGGATCTAGGAGTCTTGGTAGATCACAAGCTGAACATGAGTCAGCAGTGTGATGCAGCAGCCAAGAAAGCCAATGCAATTCTCAGTTGCATCAATAGGAGTATGGTGTCTAGATCAAGGGAGGTAATGGTACCACTCTATTCTGCTTTGGTTAGACCTCATTTAGAATACTATGTCCAGTCCTGAGCACCTCAATTCAAGAAGGATATCAACAAGCTGGAGCATGTCCAGAAGAGAGTGACCAAAATGATGAAAAGTCTGGAAGCCATGCTGTATGAGGAATGGCTTAGGAAGCCCGGTATGTTTAGTCTGTAGAAGAGAAGGTTAAGAGGGGACATGATAGCCATGTTTAAATATTTGAAGGGATGTCATGTTGAGGAGGGAGAAGGCTTGTTTTCTGCTGCTCCAGAGACTAGGACAAGGAGCAATGGATTCCAGCTGCAGGAAAGGAGATTCCACCAGAATTTCAGGAAGAACATCCTGATGGTCAGAGCTGTCCAGTAATGGAATATGCTGCCTTGGAGTGTGGTGGTGTCTCCTTCTTTGGAGGTTTTTAAGCAGAGGCTGGATGGCCATCTGTTGGGAGTGCTTTGATGTGTGTTCCTGCATAGCAGGGGGTTGGACTGGATGGCCTCTGGAGTCTCTTCCAACTCTATGATTCTATGATTCAAGCAGTCTAGTTGAGCCCACAGTTTACACCTCTGGAAGGGGAGGAAAAAAACAGGACCTTTCACAACTTGTTAGATTAAGGGCCTGTCCACACTACACTGTTATAGGACTATTATTTCACTTTCAACATCCTGTGGAATTCTGAGGTTTGTAGTTTACTGAAGCCAAAGAGCTTTCTGGCTGAGAATTCTAATGCCCTTCCCTAGACTATAAATCAGTCAGTCATATGCAATATGCATATCTCTACATGTTTTTAACATTTCCTTTTTAATATTATATTGTTACTCTGTCCAATGTCTGCATCTTCCAGTTTTGCATCCTCTGTAACTGTCCTTAATGGGACGATGACTCTAACATCATACAGGAGCAAAAAATCAACACCAGCATAGGCCATTTCCATACTACACTGTTATAGTGCTATTATTCCACTTTCAACAGCCTTTGGAATCCTAGGGTTTGCAGTTTAGCAAGGGGCATTTAGAATTCTCAGCTAGAGAGCTCTTTGGCCTCAGTAAACTACAAACTCCAGGAATCCACAGGATGTTGAAAGTGGAATAATAGCACCATAGCAGTGTAGTGTGGAAATGGCCATAGTCATCACCTCCTCACAGCTTCAACAGTATGTGTTCCATTGACCTGAATTCTGTTCCACGTCTCAACTTGACTAGACCCACTAACTGGAAAGTATCTTTGTTTTCATTCACCATTCAATGACTGTTTCAGTGGGTCTACTCTAATTGAGACCTAGCCCATCTCCACACTACACTGTTATCATGCTGTTATTCCACTTCCAACATCCTCTGGAATCCTGACGTTAGTTGTTTGCTGAGGCCAAAGAGCTCTCTGGCTGGGAATTCTAAATGCCCCACCCTAAACTGCAAACCCCAGGATTCCCTAGGATGTTGAAAGTGGAATAATAGCACTATAACAGTGTACTGTGGAAATGGCTAGGAGGATTTAAGCCTTTAACTTTTGCTATTGCTCAATTTAGAGAATTTGAGCTTTTTCTCATCTCACATTTGAATTAAGTTTGTACCACGTGAGACAAAAAGAAAAGTATTTACAATGAAAAAAACATGTTTTCCTTGTGTTGCAGTGTTCTTACAGCTGCCATGTTCATTTGGATTCAATATCTAATAAAAAATAGCATCATGGGCATTTTATCTAAATTTTTTATTGGTTTGTTTATTTGACTTATATCCTGTCTGTCTCCCAAGACTCAGATTAAAAGAAGCTCTCAACAGAATTTAAATTTGTAGAGATACAAAGAAATAAAAAGGGTACAGATAAAAACAGACAAAAGGTTTTAATGTGAAAACTCAAACAAATGCAGTATTAAACTTTATTGAGAAGAAATATTTAAAAGCAAAAAAAAAAAAAAGACAGGACCAAACTATTAACAACTCCTTTCCCAATATCCAATCAATAGATGAAAGTCTGCCTGGTTAAAAAGGTCTTTATCTGTCAACAGAATTACAAAAGGAAAGACCTAATTGTAGCCTCCCTTCACATAGAATATTTTCTCCCCCCAGTTCAATAATTTAGTATGGCTTCAGCAAGGGCTTAGAACTTGAATTTTCTTATCTTCTTCACCTGAATCAGAACTGCACCATAAAATGAGGTCCAATCTGAACCACAGTACATCCTTGTGTTACTATTATTTCATACTTCACATTTTCAAAGGTGATGAGAAGTTCTGCTTACAGCACGGCCAAGTTAGGTGTGTTTGGGATCAGAGAGCACTAAAGGTTTTGTTTTTAATCTACACATATGGAGCATAAGTAAAGGCCAAAAGTCAGGCATCCAACAAGCTATCCCCTATTAAATCAGATATAATTTTCAGGTTTACTATCCTTGTCTTTTGCAAACATAAAATAGAATTTGCACCCAAATCTGAATATTAAATTCCTGTATTATATACAAATACGTGTATGCACAGAGATGCAGACACACACATACACATGCACCTACTTTACATCTTAAATATGGCTTAGATCCAGATGATATGAAAGCCTTACCTTCTCATGTGAGCCTGCCCAGATCTTATGATCTTTAGAGGTAGATACATGAGATAACAGCCTTCTTGTTGGCTGCTCTTAAATTTTGGAACTCCCTCCCAAGTTTGATCGGTTATCTTTTCACCAACAGGCAAAGACTTTTTGTTTGAACAGGCCAGCTGCTTTGGCTGATCAAGGTAGAGTGAAGTGTAACTGTTTGTGCTGTTTTAATATGCTTTGTGTTTTTGAAGTGTTTTAATTGTTTTAAATTTTAACGTTTTTAAAATAGTGGTTTAATTGAAGGTACTATTTAATTTTATTAAAACTTTTGTATTTTATGTTGCTTTAATTGCTCTCTTTTAATTCATACCATAAGCTGCTTGGAATCTCATTTGGGAGAAAAGTGGGATATAAAATCAATCTGTGTATCAATCACTCTACTACTTTCTCCAAGTATTGGCAGTGATGCAATTTTCAACTCTCTCTTTCTAGGCTTCATCAGGCAGCCATTATGGATTGTTAACCAGAAATCCATTTAACAGTAGCAACTAGAAAACTATTTTCAAAGTGCTATGAGACATTCTTTAGTTTGAGCACAAAATGATGAGAAAAGGAAATAGGACTTGTTGCTCTGCGAAAGGGGTGAGAATGGAGTGGTTGGACCTCTCTATGTTGTTGAACTGCAGCTCTGAGCATACTTACCATTAGTTGTAGTGGCTAGAAGTGCTGGGGGTTACAGTCCAACAGCATCTGGAGGGCCACATAATTCCCACCTCTCCTTGATGATTTCAGAGGTAAATCACGGCAACAAAACTTCAAGGCAGATGGTTTGTGTCAGGTAACAGAGGCTTATCACACTGCATGTATTAACTGTTATATTTATTGCCAAATTGTTCTTGTTAATCATCAAGATAACATGCCTATTTGAATATTACAATTGTCAATGTCAATACTTTCTGTATCTAGTTTTAGTCTCACTTCACATCTGACTACCACCACCCCCTGCCACCATGTATACTCTGTATGTGTGTACACACAAACACACTGCTCTGAATTTCTAGGATTATGTTTCATGCACCTGATGAAGTGGAATATAGTCCACAAAAGTTCACACTTTAATAGAACTGTTTGTCTTAATGGTACCATGAAACTCTTTACTATTTTCAAATAATTTGATCAAAGCCTCACAAAAATCTTGTAATCTATTTCCTGAATATTAATATTTCCATTGTCTATGTATAGTTGCGAAAATGGAACAGTGAAGAACACTGGCAGGAAGGAAATCATTGCATTTGAACACTGGTGCTGCAGGAGAGTTCAGTTAAAGTACATATTAAAAACAATCAATCCATACAATTCCCAATTTAAATCAACTATCAAGTTTGAACATTCCCTAGAGACTAAGGTGACTAAACAGAGGCTGTCAAATTTTGGACTCACTGAAAATGACAGTAACTGCTGGAAAGCAGCAGGAAAAGAGGAAGACCACATTATAAGTGGATGATCCAAACAAGAAAGCCACGGCCCTGAATTTACAAGACTTGAGCACAGCAGTTCATGTCTGGGGCTCTTGGATGTCTCACTTGTAGGGATTGCCATAGGTCAAAACTGAGTTGATGGTAAATAACAACAATGGGCCCTGCTAAATGTACATAAGCAAAGTTCAAATCATTCAGCAGAGAGAAGGTTCATTGACATCATTCATTCCCTCCCTTCATGATCTAAACATCTGTGCAAGGCGATTTAAAATGTCCATATGCAGTCCTGGTTTATAGGCTCTTCCCTCTTTTCAACAAAGAATATTTTTTAAAGTATGCCTAACATCATCCTTTACTATATCTCATCTCATAAGTTTTCATTTGCATTTATAATCTTCCTCACTGCCTAATGCTACATTATGCACTTTATAATGTAACCTGATTACAATGAAACGTGTACACCAGCTGTGTTTTGTACTCAGCACAGCTTTCCTTCCTCCTCACTCTTTCTCCTAAACAACTTCATCTTCCTTTGGTTTCCAAAGAACAGCAGATGTTCTCCTCAGTAGAATCACCTGATGAATAACATATTAGTTATGTGATGCTATGGACCACAAAGTGATTACAGAAACCTATGGTTAAATATAAAATATACTGCATTCACTCACAAGAACTTTCAGTATGTCGGATACTTAGGCCATTTCTGCACTAAACTGTTATACTGCTGTTATTCCAGTTTCAACATCCTATGGAATCCTGGAGTTTGCAGTTTAGGGAGGGACATTCAGAATGCTCAGCTAGAGAGCTCTTTGGCCTCAGTAAACTACAAACCCCAGAATTCCACAGGATGTTGAAAGTGGAATAACAGTATTAGTGTAGGGCAGAAGTGGCCTAAGGAGCAGCATAATGGTACTAAGCCCCATTGGACTCAATAGGACTAAATTGTGAGAAAACAGGCACAGAACTGTGGTGCAATAAAACTATGCTATGAGCTGAGATGTCTTCAGTTCAAATGTTACCTCTCCAGTATAGAGAAGTTAATATTTGCATGCTTTACACACTGCTGCGAATAATTACAGTTGAATGACACACAAGAAAGTTGTGTTTTGGCCATAAAAGGACTCTTAGGCCATTTCTGCAGCTTACCTCTGACCTGGCAACATCTGGTGACAATGATGGCAGTGGCTCTCTCAGAAGGGGAGCACAATAGAGTGCTCCCCTCCATACCGGCTGCCTCTGGGAACGAGGAAGCACAAAAGCCATGCCTCTTCATGCCGCTGCACAACCCGGTACTGTCCCAGGCATAGCCATTGTGCTTCCAGGACCTCCACAGACAAAGCAAGTGTGGCTGTGTGGCAGGAGGGCAGTGCAATTGTAGGTCATTGATGGGGAAAACCCGTCAATGATTTGTGGCGCAATTGCACCACTTGAGAACAGATGCATAAGCATCATCCTGGCCCTGCCCTTCTCCTGTCCCCATGGTGGGTTGGGTGCATTGCATGGAAAGGGCCTGAGACTCACAGACATCGGGTACCCACCCAGAAGCAGCAGCATATTTGTATTTTGGAATTACTCTGGATGTGTGAATTGCCTAGAATTATTTTCAACACCTCATCTTTTATATACTTCTTAAGAAGTTCAATGTGGGATAAACATATTTAAGATCATGCCTTACAAAGCTTCCATTTAAAACAGAGAAATGCGATAAAAATACATAACTAATACATGTACACACAATTTGGAATGCATATTCATACTACAGTAAATGTTAGAAGTGATGAACTTCCTTTACTATGCTAGTCTCTAGGGTGCTCAGAGCTTTAACTAATTTGAAAGGAAACAATTTAAAATTCCGTGCTACCAAGGCAAGGCATCCATTATATATATAATTTTGCATCACTTGTTCTACGTGTACTACTTAATATTTACATTCATATTCTGACTTTGTTTGCTATAGGGAATAGAGTCTGATTCACTCAGCGATCTTGTTGGCTTTTTAGATAGCCCATATGTTTTCCATTAAAGCCTAATAAAAGCCAGAACAAACCAGAACTTTTTTAAAAAAAAATTAAACTTGAGATTCCAAAATATACCTGCTTTCATTTATTTCCTCTCCTTTTTCCTGAAACTTCTCCAAATTGCTCAATTGTGTCACTTCCATAGGTCCACGTATTGACAGTGATACTCAAAAGATGCCCTTTGGAACATCCTCACCAGCCCTTATTTAGTGAACCAAACCATCTGGTGCATCTGAGGCATAGCTTACATATTGATTGGTTCACCCTACCATATGTAATCTTGACCCTTGTCCATCTTGGCTGATAGGATCTAGTAGACATGGGATGACTGGGTGTGTGTGTAAATGCCTCACACTGACAGTTCCATACAACATTGCTATAATGCTATAATAGTGGGTTGTTACTGGTCCAGGAGCTATTCAGCTGCTGTCCTTTCCCCAAGCATTATCAAATCACCATATTCTATTTCCTGGAGAAAAAAAAACATTAAGGACCTCCTATAGCATTTCAATCCCATCAGCCATCATAGTGTGGTACCATTATAGTGCTTGATAGTGATTCCTATTATGCCGGATCCAGCGGTGGGCAGACTGTGGGCGTGCCCAGGTCATCCGTCCCTCAGTGACTCCCATGGTGTGATAACTTCCTATCACCTCTCCCTGTTTATTTTAAATGTCTCCTTTGAGTCAAAACTTTTTTATTTTTTTTAATACATTTTTAAACAGTACAGGGCAAAAGTGCAATAGTATACTGGCATGTCCTGCTGTTACAACATTGCTATGTTAGTACAGCTTCCCAAAAAAAAAAATAAAAAAAAATCACTGCCCAATCAGGGCCAGTGGGGCAGGGTGAAAGTGTGACATGGGAGTGGCTAAGGACATTGTAATACAGAAGGAATACCAGTGTACTATCACTACCCATCCTCTTAAGGGGGAAGGGTGCAGAAAAGAATGTCCCTAACCTGACAGTATCATGTGTATGGCAATGCTGCCATTATAATGGTATAACATGCTAATAGCCTCTTGTGTGGAAATGGCCTTTGTCAGAAGAAGGCATCAAGTCCTTTGAAGGAGGCCGTGGTACACCATCACCTGCAGTAGACCTCCCTAACTATGAGGTCTGTGAAAACTACCATCCCATTGATCATCCCTCTTTTTGGCAAGGTGTTGAGGCATGCAATATGTGGGGAACTTCAGACGTGATCTGGACCCATTTCAGTCTTCTTTCAGCTCAGGTACTGAAACAACTTTAATTGCCCTTATTGACAACTTACTCCAGATGAAAGATGGGGGAGTGCTACCCTGTTGGTCCTCCTGGATCTCTCAGCAGGTTTTGCTGGAATTGATCATGATATCTTAGAGGAGCAGCTCTGCAGCATGGGAGCAGGAGACACAGTGCTACTATATGGCTCAGCTCTATACAGTTCAAGCCAGGGCTATTTGAAGGACCATATCTTCCCCTATAAATCTGCCCAGTCTTTAAGATCTGCAAGAGAGGCACTTCTCTCTATCTTATTGCCTTCACAGGCAAGACTGGTAGGAACACAGGAGAAGACCTTGTCTGTAGCTGCTCCTACACTTTGGAACACTTTCCCCAGGGAAGTTAAGACGGCTTCTTCTTTGCTGTCCTTTCAGTGGCAAGTTAAGTCCTTTCTTTTCCAGCAAGCCTTTGGAGAATGATTTTTAAAAAATAATTTAAAAAGCTTTTATAGTTCTATACTGTTTTTAATTTGTCTTAAGGTAAGATTTTAATGGGCTTTACTTCTGTTGTTATTTAATACTGTGTTAATTTTAATCTTAATTTTGTATGTTTTTACTATATGGGCCTTTCCGCACTACATTGTTATAGTGCTACAATTCCACTTTCAACCTCCTATGGAATCCTGGTATTTGCAGTTTAGGAAGGGGCCTTTGAAATTCTCTGCCAGCGAGCTCTTTGGCTTCAGAAAACTATAAATCCCGGAATTCCACAGGAGGTTGAAAATGGAAAAATAGCACGATAACAGTGTAGTGCGGAAATGGCCTATGTGTTTTATTATATTGTCTATATTTCTGTAAATCTCAAAGAGTCTCAGACTTTGGGGCCTAAAAACTTCACCCATTGCATAGAATACATCATTTTCAGTTATTTTAATGCCCACTTTTTAGGATTTTAAACTTATTTTTATTGTTGCAAATTTTATTGCCCTGCATTTTAAAATGTTCAGCTGATTTTACTGTAAACCATCCAAAGCTTTTACCATATGAGGTGAGATAGAAATATTGTATATAAATAAATAAAATAATAAAACATTAGCATTTGAGCACCATGGTGACTTCCACTTCTGCGAATTTTCCCAAGCTCATCTTGATGATATTATTGCTATGGCCTGAGTGGTTTGTGAGTGTATGTGCAGCATGCTCTGTGACTATTTAGCAGATATTACCTGGTGTAAACTGAAGAAAATGTATAAAGCAAACTAGAGATAGTGTCCTTTGCTGGAACATATTTCTCTGTCAGTGCAATATTATGTGATCTCTCCACTACAGCTTCGTACATTAAGATGTTACAGTCATGCGTAATTGTACTTTAATACATTCCTCGTCAAATGAAGCTGTTATGCCTTATCTATTAATATATTTGTCCAAAGACTTTCTTATCATTTCAGTCCATGATAAGTAAAATGAACTTCCACTTGCCTGTTTGTAATGTTCCTTTATAATTCATAGCAATTCTCACCTTACCATTAGACATAATAGCAGAAAATTACCATCTACATGTCTTGCTCCTGAGCTTCAAGAGGTACTTAGCTAGAGTCATTTGAAAACAAAAGTTTGGACTGGGTGGCTCTTTATCACATCCAGCAAGCAGTTCTTCCATTTCTGCCGTTACGTAGAATTTTCCCTACACACCAAGAAACAGTCTGGCTGACCATTTGAAACAGCTACAGAATGAGCAGAATGTTTTACCAGAAATGCAGTATGGGCATTTCAGGCTGTTTCTGCATAATTACAGATTTAAATTTGGAAAGTAAAGTGGAGTCGTTAAAATGCAGAAGCAAGAGAGTTCAGTGGAAGTCTGAGCAGAAATGTAATTATAGAATTTCCATCAATGTCTTTCTAACATTATTTACCTGCACACCCATCATCATAATGAGTTCTCGGGAAAGGCTTTGATGACGGCTGGAGCTGGAATATTTAAGCAGCATGTGGAAACAACTGTGCAGTTGAAGCAGCAAAGAAATGGAAAGATTTATAGCACAATATTGAAAGTAGTCTTCTGGCACAAGTCCTCTTGGCCTCAGTGGAATTGTATGGATAGAATGTAATCAAATTTGGGCTTCCAGTGTGCCTGATCTAGTTGAGCACAACTTCAGGAAGACAGATTCTGAAAAGAATATTTTAAGACTCACTGTAGTAGTATGTAGTAGTCATGGTATGATTTTCAATTTGGTGAGGCATGGCTCTACAGCAGTTGTACTGACCTGAAGATCCTATCTTGATTACACCTTACCAGGTAGACTCATTAGTCCTTCTCTATCTGCCACAAGATCATTGTTTATGTGCTGCCAGCTGAGATTCAGTTTTGAGATTTCATTATAGGAAGACTGGCTGCAGAGTTCTCTGTGTGAAGATCTCAAGAACTGTTATTCATCTCATTTTACTTGTGTAGGAATAAAGAGCAGCTCCCTTGTCTACACCTTTCTCCTGCTCTTGCATCATTTTTGATTAGAGTACTATGATGGCTCAAAATTAAGAAGATGAAAGGGTGAGAACGTCAAGTCTATATCTGAAATGCAGTTCAATGCTTCTGAGAAGTTTCAATCTTCTTAAAAAAAAAAAAAAACCTCGTTTGGGTTCCTTCAGATTCCTTTACAGGACAGAACTGTGAATTTACTATCGGTTAGCCAGAAGCTGGTCATCATCTGCCAGCCATTAAGCACCATCAAACAAGCCACCTGGGGATCTGTGCAATAATTTTTTTCTTCCTTACAAACATACATTCTGGATTCTGCTTTTCAAGTACCATACGAAAAGCACAGTCAGATGAGGACTACTTGATATATATTTTTAATGAGAATTTTTGTTCATAATTGCAGGGTAAGAAAAATGACTTTCTTCTAGCTTATAAAATGTCAATATAAAAGTACATCAGCATTTGCATCTGTTATAGCTAATATTTCATGGCATTTTGGGAATGTTTACTCTGCAATTTATACCGCTTAAGTCATAAACAGAAAAAAAATCATGTTGGGTAAAATGCATTAAAATGCATTTTTAATGACAAAATCTTGTAAATCCCAAATTAAGCTGGTGCACAAGTCATCTTTACTTTGGAAAAACAAAAAAAACAAAGAGAGAGAGTATCCTTTAAAAAATCTTACAGAGCTCATGAGTCTTTACAGCCTTCATAAATCAACACCCCACATTTTGCTGTCTTGTAGTTTCAAAACTAAAGTTTAGATAACTGTGGAAGAAAGAAAGATTGAGCAGGTTTCTGTTGCAATATTCTGCACGTTACCTGTGTCTGAGCACAATCACAAATATTTGGTCCTTAGAAGTCAGTCATGATGGCAGTCATGATGGGCCAATAGAGTTATGCTTACCACATACCAATGCAAGATAGTTTACTCAAGCAACAGATCTTGGGTCAAAATAGAAAAGTTTTTTTTCTTAATTTTCTCCTAATTTTAACATAACAGCTGGAGGATTCTGGGAGCTGCTGTCCAAAAAAGTAATTTTTCCAAACATTAATCTTTCTTAAGTTGTCCATGGTGCAACTTAAGAAAGGGCAGAATGCTCCATTCATTTTGGGGCAACCCATCCATCCAAGTTCCATTTTGGCAGATCAAGAGATTTTCCCACCCACTTTTGGCTGCATAAAATAAGGTTGTTTAAGAGTGTCCTCCCTCAAGAAAAAGCTTGGAAAGGCCTAATCATGGTCTGGATAGTGTTTTTTTCAACCGCCCCAAAGAATTTGGTCCAAATTTTTTGTGGGGATGGGTATTAAAGGCTGTATAGGCTCCCCTTACCATCACCTGCATATGGCCTGCAATCCACAGAAACCATACTGAATAAAGCCAAGCATCCTAAGAATTCTTCATATCTAAGGTAACTCAAGTGTTTCCACACTGGGAATACCAGTGTTAATAGGTATAGCAATGTAACCAAAGATAAGGGTGGAGGAAAAGAGGCATGGCAACTACATATTTTCACCTTGGGCCCTCAAAAGGCTATGCTGGAATCCTATTGATGACTTACACTGGAGTAACAAACCATTACACTGATATAGTAAACTTTTTGGAGGCGTATACAGACCAGGAGAGAAAGCTGCTTCTAGGGAAAGCTGTCCCTGCCAGCTTCTGAGCAGCTCGGGAGCTGACAGATCATTTTTTTCTCCTGACAAACATGATGTTTGTTGTCATTCCCTTGTCATGTCAGCCCCCGGTGACTGGTCATCACCTATGTGGTAACCATCTATGTCAGTACAGTTATGCCAGCCAATAGGACTGTGGCCTGTGTTTGACCCTGTTACTTACTTTAGAATTGCTCTCATGTTATGTTTAATTGAACCCCAAAATGCTCTAGTCATACAGTGCTCAGTTTCAATCCCTGTCCAAATTTTCACTCAGTAAATCTCATGGATCTTTTCACAGTTGAAAGGAAACAAATTCGCACTACAAAAGTAAAGTTGATCAAGACTGTGAAAGATGGGCGGATGGGATAAAATCAATATTTTAGAGTGGTCTGTGTCCTTATTTCACATTATAGGGTAGAGAAGAGATTGATTGTTCATTCATTCAGTTTATACCCTGCTTTTCTTTGGCTCTGAGAACTAAAGTGGCTTACAATAACTTAAACGGAAAGGCCTAATCATGGTCTGGATAGAATTACAGAATTTTAAATATTACAGAAGTTTAAAAAAATTAAACAATTAAAAGCTGATTAAAAAATACTTTAAAATACATTAAGGTTGAATTGAAAACATCCAAAATAAAAACACAGCATACCACTTTCAACATTGTTCTGCATATAATTAAGAATAAGTCAAAGGCCTGCCAAAATCAAGAGATCTTAACCTGCCAACAGGAAGTAGATAGGAGAGGGCTAACCCACAAAAGACAGTTACATAGTGCAGAAGCAGCTACTGAGAAGTCTGTCTCCTGTGTCATCCCAAAAAATGCCTGTGATGGTGGTAGGACCAAGAGAAAGCCCTCCTCCAAAGATCTTAAATCTTAGGCCCTTTTCACATGGGGGGTGGGAAACGGGCGAAAACATGCTAAAACGAAGCTTACCCACAGCCGGGTAAGTCCGTCGCCACGCGGAGCAGCGCGAGCTCACTGCTCCACACTCCTCCGGTGTCCCAGATGGCAGCTTCCGGTTGGTGGAGGCTCTCCACCAACCGGAGAAGCTAGCCAGCCGGAAGCCCGCCCCCGGCAGATCTGCAGGCACACACTTGCGCGCGCCTGCAAATCCACTTTAGAGCCAGGCAACGGAGCGGCACGGGGCTGTGCGCTCTGTGCTTTTTAAAAACCTCAAAAAAGAGGTTTTTAAAAAACACGCAGCCCGGCTAGTTCTGGCCGCTCCTGAGTGGATTCTGATATGGAACTACAAAAAATAGTCCACGCCAGTCCACTCTACGGTGTAGAAGACCTCTGTTAGAGGTCGCTCTACACCGTTTTAGAAGCCCAGTGTGGAAATGGCCTTAGACTGACTCATATATTAATCTGCCTTTTTTTGTTTTCTGACATATTCAGTTTCTCAAAGGTCAAACTATTTACATCATGTGGAAATGTATGAGTTTTAGTAATTCCTATAAAAAAAAAACAAGCAAAATTGCCAGCCATCTGCACAGAATAAACAAGTTTGACAAATACTACTATTCCAAGCACAGAGTAGAGAGACAGCATGTATAGTGGGAGAGACAGCATGTATAGTGGTTTGAATGCTGGACTAGGACACTGGGAGACAAGTGTTCAAATGCCCACTTGGCCATGGAAATCTGCTCAGTGGCCTTGGTCAAGTCACACACTCTCAGCCTCAGAGAGAAGCAAATGCAAACCTTCTTTGAACAAATCTTCCCAAGACAACCCTATGATAGGTTCACCCGTGGGTTGCCGTAAGTCAAAAATAACTTGAAGGTATACAACAACAACAACAGAGGACCAGGATGTATCTGCTTGCCATGTAGCTTCTAGAGATGAGGATCCCCTCAGAAAGAAGTGGCAACTTGCAGTTCAGTATCACAAATTCAGATGAACATATAGGAATGAAGATCCAGACTTTTAAGTTTTAAAAGAGTGGGACTACATTCATATCAACAATAAATTCACATTCTAAGGTTTTCATTCTATATGTAACTCACTATTCATGTAAACTACAGTCTGAAAGTTGCTGCTGAGTGAGACCTAGGTACTGATTTGTAGCAGTGTAGCATTCATATTGTTGTGTTGTGGGTCACAGGGTTTTCTTGGCAAGGTTTGTTCAGAGGAAGTTTGTCATTGTCTTCTTCTGAGGCTGAGAGAGTTTGACTTGCCCAGAGTCACCCAGTGGATTTCCATGGCTATGTGAGGATTTGAATCCTGGTCTCCAGAGTCATAGTTCAACACCCAAGCCACTACACCTGACTGGCTCTTAACGGTCCTTAACAATAATTACCTGAATTCCATTTCTTAATGGAACATAAGATGCAAAGGGAATTTAAAGAGTATGTTAACATGTTGGTTGCAATCATCACTTGATAGCCTGGTTGCATTAACTTTTTGTTGTTGTTGTCTCATAGTGACTTGGGAAAAAAAAATTCACCTCCCACATGCAGCAGCTAAAAGAAAACTACCATGTACCTATTCAGATTATTGCACAGGAATGCTCTCAGGTTATCCAGATCTGAAGGCTGTGACCTCTGGTCGAAATAGATTGATCTGAGTGAAATAATATCACAAAAATCTGTTTGCTATTTGCCTAAAAAGAGAGGGGACCTACTGAAGATAATAAAAGCCATTTTGAGTATAATATCAATTACAAAGTCTACATTTATTTTAACCAGGTCAACAAAAGTTTTAAATTCTCTAGGTAAGCATGATAAACGTATTAACACAATATGAATTTTAGAATTCAAGAAAATAAACTCTAAAGTCCTCTTGAGCTCAAGGAAGGTGGTTCCACAATTCCTTAGATACCAGCCCTTGTCTAATTAGCATATCTGCAGAGCAGAAGGATGGTTACATCCTGCCCATATGCTTCTGGTGTTAGGGGATTATTTTTCAGCTATGATCAACCTAAATGTTCCCTTTCACTCGGAAGCTGTTCTTTATGCACTAGCATTCCATAGCTGCCTCTTCTGATTTACTCATTGCCTTGCAGCCATTTAGGCTTACAAAGGAACAGGCCATTGTTTTGATAAATGCTTCAGTTTAGGAGCCATAAAGAATGTTATGGTGTGAGAGGCTGCCGATCAACCTTACCTCTTTCTATTTCAAATTTTGCTAGTAGGCCACTTCTTGAAACATTGGGAAAGACAGGAGGTCATTACAAGCGGAGAAACAGCAGCAAATGTTTGTTTGAATGCTTATAGCCAAAGGTGGGTGCTCAGACAGAATAAGGATGCTGCTGTTATGCCGCTCAGCCTGCTGCCCAATGATTACCCTTCCACTGGGGGCTAGGTTGGTACTGGGGTCCTCTACTCCTGCTTATTGTACTGGGATGACATCCATGTTCATGCTGGCACCATCCAGTAGGAGTAGATTAAGATTATATGGCATATGGCTATGTTGAAATTGGTAGATGGCTCGTCTAATTCTTAGGAGCATATTCTGTCTCCATTTTACTGAGTTAGGTAACATGACATCAATTTGCACATAGATGGATTTTTTGTAGTCCATTGTCCTGGAAGATTACTGAATGATGATGATTAGATTCATTGGGACTAGGAGCTTCTGCAGTGATGGAGAGACAACTAAGATGGTCTGCTCCATGAGCCTGATAGATTTGTATGGTTTTCTGGTGGCTCTAAGGAATTTTTCTGTTACCTTTACAAGCAATTCTGTAGAAATGCTTGTTGATTGCTGGAATAATTGTTTCCTGTTTAATAAAGCTATACAAGTTGTTCTAGGGATCTGTGGATGATTAAAGTAGAAAAAAACAATCAGAATAATGCTGGTGAAAAAATTGGGATGATTCTGACAGAAGATATGCAAAAATCCATTTGAAAATCCATCTGTTCCATGGAGGTGTTGATGACAAGGAAATTGTTCTTCTCTTTCGCCATTACATTTTCACAGAATTGTCTAGTCAAGTTGAATCAGCTGGTCAGAAGCCTATTATACTTTGGTAATATAATAGGCTTAAAAAATGTAGACTGATTGGCAGTCTATTATGACCAATCTGCACAAAACCTTAACAGAAAATATTGTTCATATCCATTCTGTTCTGGATATGATAACTGGTAGAAGTTCATTGGATGTAAATTGGCCTCTGCTGGTTTAACTTAAGCTTGCTCAGTCCCAGTTTGTACAGTTCAAAGACAGACAGAGAATCCTTGGTGAGGTGAAACTTGACACAAATATTTGACCACAGCCCTTTCAGACTTATAATGTGGGTGGGATTATGGCTGAGTGGATAGGAGTATTTGTCAACACCTCTTTTTAAAAGTGTGCAATGTGTGGCTAGTTCATGCCTAGAAGAGATAAATCTCTGATAAATCTCTGTTGTTAAAAAAAAATTTCTATATCTCACCCTATTGGATAATTTCTCACCAGTGATTAACTTCTTGAACAAGGTGCTGGAAAGTGTGGTGGCATCTCAGCTCCCGAGTGTTTGGTAAAACAGATTATCTAGATCTTTTTCGGTTTGGCTAAAGGCCTGGCTATGGGATAGAAACTGCTTTGGCAGCTTCAGAGTGTGATCTGCACCAGAAACTAGACAGGTGCTGAGTGTCTTTCTTGGTTCTGCCAAGAGAAGCCAGGTGAGTTCTTCTCAATGTTCCTTCCACTGAAAAGGAAAGATATTTTTATTCAGGTAGGCATTTGATGTTTAAACTGGGGATTTAATTGTTTGGGTATTTCCTTCCTTTCAATGTTTTGTTTTAACTGTGATTTTTTTTTATATTTCAATCACATTTGATTTGATCTGAATGTTATTATTTTCAGAGTCACCTTGAGAACCATTTTTCACTAAAAGGTAGATTAGAAATACAATAAACAAACGATTAGCCTCTTCCATAACAGAACAAAAATATGTCATGGTTTCCCCTAGAACTGGACATTCAGGTCGAGCTCAGCATAGCTGTGATTATTAAAGCTTGCGTGTGGTCTTCAGCCTCTGAACAACTATTCTTGCTTGAAGTCTTTAGAAGTTTCCCAAAGAAAAGGCACTCTGAAGAAAATTCCTTTAGTTTTGGCCTTATGAATTATGCCTGAAGAATGAAGCGAACCTGCAGGGGTTTGATATACCAAAAAATGGGGTGACATTTCTTCAGAGACAAAACATTTTACTTTATTCGCAGACATTTACCTCAGCCTTTCTTGATGTATGACAAATATAAAACTAATTCAAAACAGTGAAAAGAGTGTGAAGTGTTCAGGGACATCTTAGATAAACAAAGTCAAGTTTTTATTCTGTGCTGCATTTCATGCAACTTTTATATTCCAAAAGAGGAGGAGGAGGGCCAGTTCTAGCCAGCATTCTATTCCCAACCAGAATAAAAATGCAACTACACCTACCCATCCATGTTCCCAAGAACTGAGATTTATATTGTCTTTGACAGTAGAGATAATATATAACTGTCATGACAGGTAGCCATTGATATCTGTATCTAGTATCAACTTGTCTAATAACTCTGAGAACCATTTTTGGGTCACTTGGAGCATATTTACTTTTTCTACCTCTACATCATAAATCCCAAATCCAAGAACTTAATAAGCATGAGCATTAAGACTTTTTACGTATGCATGAATTTTAGACGGGATGTCATCAAAGCTCATTCTTTCCATTTTCTTCCTTTTTCACTTCAATAAAGCAATGGGATATAAAGATGGTTTTCTGATGTAGCTCATGATTGATCCCAAGTGACTCTGGATTATATTGTCAGTGATAACAATTTGCTGGAATGACTATTTTTGCTGGTGATTTGGAAATGAAAAACAAAAGCAAATTCCTCCTACTCCCCCGCCTAAACCTGCTGCATTATATGACATGTCAAGAAAAGTTTCGTTTCCTTTAATTAAAAATAGCATTTCAAAACTACCCTGTTTCAGAAGCTTAGGCATCCAGATTGCAACAAAGAAAAGCCTAAGTTGAAAGAAAAGAATCGTTTAGTTTTAACAGACAGAGGGAATAATATGGATGCTGTAAATAATTTACAACATCTTCATCCTATAGGGAGCCAAAAGAAGCATCCAACAATCATTAAGATTCAATACATTATTCAGCCTTTTCACTTTCTGTTTTATCATTCTGCTCATGTGGCTTTCAAATGTGCAGGCCGATATTCTTGTGCTCATTGAAAAGATGTTAAGTATCTTGTCCCTATGCAACCAGAACTGTAAAACTTAATGAAATCTTTGCATTCCTCTTTTTACAGCTTCCTTCCCTGTCTCCTTTTAGTGGTGAACCATAAAGCACAACGGAGAGTTTGTGCCACAAAACATTGACAAACAGGAACAGCTGCCATGTCAAGTTTATTAATGGTATTTAACTGTTTAGGGTAAATGCATATTTCATGAAATAGTGATGCAGGGCTGTCTCTCGATTATAGGCTGATTTTGTTTGGAATTCACATGAAATATCCTTGGAGGAAGGAAACAGACTACTATTATTTTAAACTTTAGAATGATATTTTTTCCCGCAAACCTGTTTACTTTTCAACAGCCCCAAATTACTGGGCCATAATTAAAAGTTGTAAATAAGTGTTTGCGCTCATGCTTACAGCTTACACAGCTTTGGCCCTTTCCGCACCTTACCTGTTCGTGGAGGTGGGGGATGGCTCTCGAGCAAGCAGCCTCTTGCACGAGGTGCTCACTTCCCTGCTCCTTCGTCACCGCAGCGGGCTTGCTGGTCGTGCGAACGCCCCACCCCCGCCCCGCCCCTTCCTTCCACAGTGCAGCCTGGGAGCTGTAGGCTGCCCTGGGGCAGGAAGCGTGACTGGCCCGGCTCCAGAGGCTCCGCAGGGCAGGTAAGTACACACGGGGCCTCAGAGTGACGCACGACCGCACAGCATTTTCAGCTTTAAGCCAAAAATAAAAAAATACGTGCATGGTCCACATTAGGCTCTTGAGCATTGCGTAAATGTGAGTGCGTCATGTGGACTGCTCCTCACATTTACATGACGCTCAAGAGACCCTTTCGCTTAAAAAATGCCATGCGAAAAGGGCCTTTGTAAGGTATAGTTTAATAGTAGTATATCGGCGTAGAGCCAGACTCAGTCCCTTTTAGAATACAGCCCATGGAATCAATACAATTTTATGCAGACATTTTAGATTGACATTTTAGATTTAGACTGATATGGTCCCACTGTTTTCTAGGGTTTGGTTTGACTTTGACAAAGCCTGAAACCAACCATTTATGAGAATTATGATAGCTAGAGTACTACACCCACCAATGGCACTACCTTTCTGTGGTAGTAGGATTGTGTGCAAGAGATTTTGCTGATGGCAGCAGTACTGTTGGTAGAGTCTTCCATGTCAGACAGGCTTTTGCTGAGGAGCCAGATTAAATGTGCCAAACATCTACTAGGCAGCAGCAATAGCTGGGGGGAGGGGGGTGGCGCTGGTGGAGGATCTCTTAGAGACAGGGTACTACATAGAAGGTGGATTGCTAAATCCCTGTTAAATGTCTTTTACCTTCCAAACCTTATGGGATAATGCCAGAAGATGAGGCTCCCAGATCAGATGGCACTCAACAAACTACTGGAGAAAAGAGAAGGAGAATTATGAGTAGCACTGTGGCTAATAATGCAACTGGACTCAAGCCCAAAGGACATTGAGCTCTTGAGGTGCTCAGAAAAGAAAGGAAAGCCCAAAGCTACTACCAGTAGGAAACAGCAGAGACTTGGAATGATTACTGAAAAAGGTCAAAGAAGAACATACGAAGTCAGCTTTATAGTTGAACATTAAGAAATCACAGATGATTTATATATCCATAACACAGATGATCAAGACATTGAAATAGTTCAAGATTTTCCATAACATGGCTTGGTCATCAATCGGAATGGAGACTGCAGTCAAGAAATCAGAACAAGTCTAGGACTTGGAAGGACAGCTATGAAGGAGCTTGACAAAAGCCTGAAGTGTAAAGCTGTACCACTGAATACTGAAGTTAGGATTATTTGTGACATCATATTTTTGATTTCTATATATGGTTGTGGAAGCTGGACAGTGAAGAAAACTGATTGGAATAAAATCCTTTGAAATGTGGTACTGGAGAAGAGTTCTACGGATAACCCTGGAATGCTAAAAAGACAAATGAATCGGTCCTACAGCAAATCAAGCCTGAACTCTCCCTAGAAACCCAGATGACTAAAGTGAGGCTCTCATACTTTGGCCATATAATGAGAAGACTTAACTCATTAGAAAAGACCATAATGGTTGGCAAGATAGAAAGCAACCTGACAGCAGTTAATAACAACAGCAAAAATAAAGAGTGCTATATCCAATTGCTAGTCCCAAAGAGGACAGACTCACTCCTTACAGGAACAGTTGGACATAGCTCAGTGTTTTGGAAATGTTTTTTCCCCTTAATTAATTAAACTGCTAAGTCCCTCTCCCCACTTTTAAAGGTAGCTGTTCCCCTTCCTGTCCTCAAAATTAACTAGATAGTTGCCTTTCAGTTAATTAAAACATCTGGATGCTACAAGCTGCTGGCCTATAGTGCAAAACACACTCTCTTCCCATCATCTCATCATTCTCAAATATCTTTAAACAGGGCAACACAAGCCACAGCATAAGCCAGCACTTGAAATATGTGACATTCCTTTTTCACTAAAATTAAGAGAGGTCTCACCCAGTTGCTAAGAGTGGCTAATCCACCATAATTTGATAATTTCCCAATTTTCGTTTTTTTAATCTCTTGCTAAAAGAAATACATCCCCTAAAGCTTATTCATTCATTCAAATAAAATATGTACATCCAACCCCATATCACAGATCATGGGGCAGATAGCTTCTGGCAGTAGGAGCTTTAGTTAGTTACTCATAATAAGAAATTTAAACTGAATTGTACTAGTATTTTTGTTCACTCTCTTTTGCTGAGGACCATATTGGAACTGGACCCTGAGACTTCTCTGAAATTGGATTTAGCCTTTGGAAATACCCCACCATTTCTCTAGGCTAAGAATAGGAATCATGTGGCCCTCCAGATGTTTCTGAACTACACTTCCAAGCATTCTTTATCAGTTGGCTAGGGCTGATGGAAGCTGCAGTCTCATAACTCCTGAAGGACACTGATGATTCCCATTGTCTTATCTATAAACCTTCCTCTACATTGTAATGAAAGTACTCCTGTTCAGATTATTGCTGATGAAGATGAAGACAAAGGAGTCTCAACAAAGGGGTGGGACTCACCTAACCTTCTTCTCCCATGTTTATTTTAATCTCTTTTGAATACCCAGATTAGGACTTTTATCACCCCAGTTACCCAGCAAGATTTTCAAAAAGAAAATTCTATGGGTCCTTTCACACTGCACAGTTACAGTGTACAATTCCATTTTAACTGTCATGGTAACAGTGTGGTATAGTGGTTTGAGTGTTGGATTGCAACTATGGAAATCATAGTTCAAATCCCTCTGAGTGACCTTGGGCAAGTCACACTCTGTCACCCTCCCCTCTAAACAAATCCTGCCAAGAAAACCCTGTGATAGGTCTTAAAGTCACCATAACTCAGAAACAACTTGAAGACACACAACAACAAACGACAAAACTTCCTATGGTATTGTACAATTTGCAACTTATGGAAGGGAATTAAAAATTCACATCCAGAGAGCTGCAGTGCCTTGTCAGACTATAAACCACAGGATTCCATCAGATGCAACCATGTCAGCTAAAGTAGAATCATAGCACTATAAGTGTACTATACTGTGAAATTTTACCTGAATTCAACTCTTCCTGCCTAATCCATTTCCCCAGGTGGAACATTCAGAGTCCACAAGAAAAGTTAGTGATGGCACCAATCAGCTGTCTTTGAAGGCTGAATTTCATTCCTTTCACCAGATTGTTTGCTGTGCTATTGTGCATTCTCTAACTAAATCCAACATATGGACAAATAGCACTTAGCACATGGTTACAATTGGACTGAGGTTATTGCCATGAGAGCATCTATGCATACATTGTTTAATGATGCTTTTAAATTCAAATCACTGACATGAATAAAGGGGATTTTCAAAAAGTAATAAATAAATACAAATAATAATTGGCTTGCAGATGTCTAGGTCAGAACACTGAAGAGCATTATCTGTACCATTATCTGTACAGTTAATTGAGAGTGGATCATATTTCCTAGCTATGATGAGAATAAAGATCCGGAGCTTATTATCCATTTGCTCAGGTCAGTAGTGAACATTATGATTATTCATCTCTATGCAATTCAGAGACAGATGTATGAATGCTACTTGGTTTTCTGGGATCATCAGATTTATATTTTTCAATAAGTACAGCACATTATTTTTGAGTGGTTGTCTGAGAAAATTCTATTGCCGATGCACAGTATAACAACAATTATTCTTAAATCAATGGCATAAAGGGTTTCACTTTAAATCATATTATTCTCATTGGAGTAAAGTGGTTATCTGTCGTACAGTCACACAGCAATTACTCCACCTTAATTACTTCTGGATTTCTGGAAGTGACAGAAATTGATAATGCATGCCACTATGGCAGTATTTTTTTTTTTCAGAATATTTCCTGAAAGGTGACTGCTATAAAAATTTGAATGGAACAATGTATGTGTTTGCATATCAAAAAGATACAGTGGGAGAAGCCAGTGAATACTAAGGCAAGGCAGAAAAATAGACAATCCTTTGTAACTGAAACTTTAGTAGACAATATATTGGAACTGTATTCCTTACTTTGCTTAAGTCTAGTAAGTTCAAAGCATCAGCATTAGAAAACTGGAGGAAAATTGTTAACATAATTGTACCAGTGTTAAGCTATTTCTGAGGCAGTGATTTATGGATACTTAGTCCCTTTCTGCAGCTTACCTATTCTTGGCGCTGGGGTGCGGGGATCGCGCGAGCAGCCTCTTGCAAGATGCTCTTGCATCCCCATTGCTTCAGCTCTGCAGCTGCTGTCTGCTCGTGAGCAGGAAGCATGAGAGTCCCTCCTCTTCCTTCCGCAGCACAGCCTGGGATTTTCCCAGGCTGTGCTGGAGCAGGAAGCATGAGCGCTGTGGCTCCGGAGCTCCACACACACGGTAAGTGCACGCGAGGCCCCGGAGCAATGCGCAATCAAGCACCATTTTTGGCTTAAAGCCGAAAATGAAATAGTGCGCGATCGGCACCTTCCAGCCTCAGCAGCATCGGACAATTGTGAGGATGTCATGTGGACAGCTCCTCACAATTATGCGACGCTCCAGAGGCCCTTTCGCATGGTGAATGCCATGCAAAAAGGGCCTTAGACTTCAGTAAACACTTGCCTACAAGTAACCCCTATTGAACTAACTGGTACTTATTGGTGAGTAGACAAGCAGGAAAATACATACATAGTTGGTCATGAATTCCGTACAACAGGGGAAAGAGGACAATAACTGTGATCCTCTAGAAGTCGCTGAACTACAACTACCATCAACTCTGGCCAGTACTGCCAATACATAGTAAACTGTTTTCCCCTGTACACACCCAGTTGACCCTGGAAATTCTCTACACAGTCCCTCATTGGTTATTTGACAATCAATGAAATGTCTTCACATAACATCAGGCTTTCTTTGTAGTGGCACTCATTCTGTGAAAAAACTCTCCCTAGCATAATCTGAGAGGGAGAAACTAGACAAAGTTTTAACTGAAAACATGCCTGTTTATTCAGGCCTTCCCTTGCAGTTGATTATGTTTCTGTTTTCTGTGTTATTCTTCAAAAGTGTTCTACAATATTTATTACATGTTTGTACTATATTTTTTTTTATCCTCAAAACATACTCTGAATGAAGCAATAGATATGGCTGTATCGAGATAAAAATCCTGCAAATGTTACCCACCATGTACATTCTGGATGAAAGAACATCATAATCCAGTGGCTGTGGTGTATCCATGTCATGAATGGTTGCATTTTACAGAAGGTTTGATGCAAATTCTACTCTCAAATAAGTTGTAGGGGTGTTGTTTTGTTTACTTTCACCCTGGCATTATTAAAAATGTCTGCCGATTTTATAAAAAGACACCAGTTGCAGTAATTGGCACTTGCCTTCTGCCTTTTCAGAACCAGGAAAAGGCTACTTATTATGCCATGGGATCTGCAGAAAGCATACTTCTACAACATGTGACTAGGTATGGATAAGAGAATCACTGGATCTGAATTTCCCTATGAAAAAATATTCTTTTTGCACCTTCCAAGACCAGCAATGGGATTAAGTATATTTAATCCAGGAAGTCTGCACATTTCTGGGAATCACTATTCCTTTTGGCAGTGAAAAAATGTGTGCAAAATGATATTCCTTGTGCAAAATTTTCAAAGCTTTTTTTTAAAAAAAAAGTTAACAAACATGCTTTATCTACAGGGAAATGCATAAAAATGACACTTTTTTAAAAAAAAATGGCATATATCACATCCTCCAACATTTCACAGATGAAAACCAGGACATGTGTGGACAAGCTGTTACTAGCCCACACAACCCCGGATCTGATACAGTTTAATCAGAGAAATATAATTTAATTGGCAAAACATATTAATTGGCATTGATATAAATTGGACCAGGCTGGGCAGAGGACAAACACTGGCTGAACACATGTGCTGCAAAGTAGGTCAGAGATTCCTTCTAGGCATACCCAGGTCATTGTCAGGACAATCATCAGGTAACTCCAGAAATAATCATAGAATCATAGAAATGTAGAGTTGGAAGAGACCACACGGGCCATCCAGTCCAACCCCCTGCCATGCAGGAACACCCTCAAAGCACTCCCGACAGATGGCCATCCAGCCTCTGCTTAAAAACAATAGGCTAAACTAAGTTGTAATGTCTCTGCTGACAGACAATAGTAACAGGAAGTTCCCACCAAGCTACTGATTGTTTCAGCCCTCCTTCCTACTACTTGGACATTTCCTCTCATTGTCCCCTCACCTGTCCACTGTTGCAGAGCAATTATGACAGTCATTAATTCTTTGTCACTTAACACTAAGACCATTAACACAGTCCAGACCCTATTGTCCATTATTTACTGAGCCAAAGAGCCATTTATGCCCTTGCCCTCCAGGCAGATTTTGGGTATAAAAACCCTCAGTTTGGGGCATTTAGGTGAACTCACTTGCTGAATGCCACACTGTCTCTGACTTCTCAAAAAAGTACTGTCTTTAGGTGCAAGTCTAATCCACATCGCTGCTTTCTCACTGCTCTCCAGACTGGTAATTACCACCCATAATTTTCCATCAACAACTTTCTTTCCTTTTCCTTCAGTCAGCTTTGTGTGAATGCTTGGATCTTGTGTGTGCATGACTGAACTCTTCAATAAAACACATTTTAGCTTATTTTGGAATCTCTGACTGGTTCTTTCCTGCAGAGACCCCATAAACATCAGTGGAAGATCTTTTTAGGTTACCCCCCTCCTACAGTGCTCCTAATTCAGCTAATTAATTCCCCATCATCATGTGGAGGTACTGGCATTGCAGGTGGACCTCTGACTCATCCATGTTTTGGGGTAACAAGGCAACATCAGAGTGTGGTCAAGCTGGCAAAAGCTGTTAATGAAGAAGAACATTCAAACCAGGAGAGGCTGCAGTGACTAGGTTTTGTCTGACCCTCCTGTTTTAAGTTAATTGCATACAGTTATAGTAACTGAAATTATCTGGGGATAGAGGGAGAAAGGAGAAGAGAGAAACTGGGACATTTTTTGAAGCAGATGCCAAATCAAGAATGTTGGAGAGTATAATATATGGAATGGGGATATACACAAAAGTAAACACAAATTTCTAAGTGGTAAGAAAAATGAAATTTCACATACCAGTACGAAACCAAGATGAGGTGATAATTATAGAGAGATTCTGAGAACTGTAATGAAAACAAGGCCGATAGGTTTACATATCTCTGCTGCTGACTCACCAAGCCACCAGTCTTAAATGGAAGCCCTCCAGGATTTCAAGAAACATTGTGTGTTATTCCCCCCCCCCCCGACCAACTGGGACGGTCTGAAAATAACAGAAGCTCCTGGTGGTGTATTCAGCTGCAAGACCACATTGATAGTGGGCTGCTATTCAGTTCCATTTGTCACATGTTGCGTAGGCTGGATCTTACACAGTGCTCCAGAAACCGACAACAACAATGAAATCTGGACATCAAACAAATTTTATGACAGCCTTGAAAACAAAGAAGCCCACAAAGGTATTGGTGACTAGCAGCTCTATAAACAGAACAAATTCAGAAATGCAGATCATTTTTTTATTAAAAAAAGGCAACAGAACAATTATAACTAAAACATGTTCTTCTCATTTCACTACCCCACTTCTCAAAAAATACAAAAGCCTGAGTGGCACTAAATTCTTGCAGCTAGAGCACTTTTTGTGGAAAATGTAGCACATAAAAATCTACACTAGAAATAATATTTTTTTAAAGGGGAAAAAAAAACCTTGGCAGAACAATTGCTGAGAAATAATATTTGACATCATTGATAAAGTCAGCAGACAAGTTCCCAGACTCAGTGAACTTTGCCTTTTGTGTGTTTAAGCAACTTTGCACTGCTTCCACCCCCCATCACCAATAGTAAAATACAGTTATAAAATATTTAAACAACACAACAATATTGTGAACCATTCAGTTTGTTGGTACTAAAATCAACTGCATTCCTGGAAAAAGACAGTTTGTACCATTTTTGCAAGCTCTCCCATGTTGCATGCCTGAGGCCCAAGGTGAAAGCCCACAATGTCTCCAGTGGCAAAGTGTCTCTATCTCAGGGAGAAGGGATGGAAAAGACCTCCATTTGGTACTGTTATATGGTAATGTCCTACATGGACCAAACATTATGACCCTTTTCGCACCTTACCTTTTCGCGGTGCTGGGGTGCAGGGCTCGCACAAGCAGCCTCCGGAGAGAAGCTCTCACTTCCTTGCTCCTTTGGCTCTGCACAAGCCTCCTGCTAGCGCAAGAGCCCCGCCCCTTCCTTTCACAGTGCAGCCTGAGACCTTCCCAGGAAGGGTGACCAGCCCAGCTCCCGAGGCTCCACACACCAGGTAAGTCCACTTGGGCCTCGGAGCAATGTGCTTCAAGCCGAAAACGAAAAAATATGTGCATGGTCCGCATCAGGCCCTTGAACGTTGTGCAAATGTGAGTGCATTGCATGGAAAATTCTAGCCAGAAATCTTATCTTCTGTGCAGAAAATGTTGTTTTCTGTGCAAAACCATTACATGTATTTATTTTTTAAAAAAAAAAAAACTTTGTTTTTTTTTGTTAAAATTTTATTATTTTTGGCAAAACAAGTCCTGAACTGTGCAGAAGACTTTCTTAGAGTAAGAAGAATATTGATAAAATTACTCATTCCTTCCTTGAAGAAGAAAATTACCAAATAATTGAATCCCCATTATCCAAGCTTGTAGACAAAATAGAGCCCTGCCTTGGTGTCGCTAGAGGTTGAAATCTCTGGGAAACGTCTGAGCAGGTGTTTTCTTTTCCTCCTAGACAAGGCTTGGGCATGTGTCAGCAGGCAGGAGGGACTGTACTGGTCCTCCAGGGAACCTTGAAAGCTAACAGTTCCCAGACAGCTCCCACCCCTTAGTTTTTTAAAATATATGTATATATTTCACCTCAAATCCCCTCATAATTTTGCAAGGGTCTGTAAAGGCAATTTCAACAAAGTTACATTAGTGTAGATGTTAGTCTAGATCCTGTATTATGGAAATATCTGTTTGGCTCTGGATTTCTGCTAATATTTTATCATTAATTGAAAAATTTTAATGTTTTACTCACGTCCTGTCTCATGTTTGATTGTAATGTTCTTTTCTGTTAATATCTTTTGTCCTATCTACATTCTTACATGTATACCTGTCACTTACCTATTTCGCTTATACTCTTTGATTTTGGCTTTGTTATTAGTTGTGTATGTGTTTGTGTGTTCAATTCTTGTTGTCAGCCATTTTGGACAATCTGTTTACTTGTGAAAGTGTGTATACGTATTTGAGGGGGGGAGGAGGAGGGTATGGTATGGTTTCTGTGAATTGGGCTTGAGCTCATTTGTTCATCAACCATGGAAATAAAGTGTCCAGGCAACAGAAACTGGGTTGAATAAGGGCCACTTTATTTTAAATATTACTTTTTCAATCTCTAAGCCATGGGAGATGCAAAAGGGGAGCATCCTAGTGCAGGAGCAACTGAAGTAGGTGGCCTCTGCCAGATCTCTTGGGCAAAACACTTGAGCCCCAAGGAAAACCCAAAAACTGGGTTGCTCCTCAGCTGGCCTGCTGCTGGAAGGTCAACCTGAGAAGTCCTCCCCCAACCCTTGCATGACTTAAAGTAAGGGCCGAGTCCCCAAACCAAATCCCAGCAGACCAAGATGCCCAAATGGGCCTAACTACTGTAACGCAACCCAGCTGCCAACTCCATTACCAATCCTTCAATAACCTGGGGCCACTATAGGCTTGGCCACACAGCAAATGGTTCCTGCTGATATGGCACTTGCCCCCCACCACTCACCAGTCCTTTAACCAGCTTGCCAGCTGTACAATCCTCCACTGGCTGCATGATCACCCACCAACCACCCAATTCCTTGTTCACCACTGAGCCCCCGCCAGTTGCCCAATTGCCCTAGCTATCCACTTACCCTTGCCATGTGATCAACCCATCAGCCAACCAATTGACCTGATAGCTGCCCAAATGTAGACCAGCCATCTGATTACCCATCCACCATCAGTCACAAGCCAACCAACTGCCCACTCAGCAGGCCCAACAGCTGCCCCTCCACTCACCATCTGCCCAATGCCATAGCCACTAACTTGCTCTAGCCACCCAGTCAACCCACTAGCCACTCAAATGCATGCCAGCTGCCTGCTCGCATGCCATCCATCCAATTGCATACCTATCAAACCGCCAAAAGAATCCAAAAGAATTACAATGATCAGTGAAGCCCAGTGAGAGAGAGGCAGAGGAGAGGCAGCAGGAGCTTAAAACCATCCAGCTCTACCCCCTATGCTCTCTATTGTGGTGCAAAATGCTGTGTGACACGCATCACACTGGCCTTTTTTTCCAACGGAGGCCAGCAATAGCTTCTCTCAGATCACAACACTGTGTGGCATGAGATGAGAGCTGGTTATTATTTCCTTTGCTTTGATTAAGACATGCATAGTTAACTGATTAAAAGATGGAGAGAGAAGCAGAGAAATGTTAGATTTTACCTATCCACGTGCACATTTAAATCTGAATGAAAAATACTCAATAGCATTCCTCTAAATACACATCTGGCATTTTCTCTCATCAATAAAGCATTTGGTGATTTCTTCTGGTGGGAGGAGAACGCTTGTGTGGTGTGTCTGTGTGTGTCCTAGATGCTTATTTCAATACAGTCCTTGGAAAGAAAAGAAACTGGAAGAAATGCAGAGTTTTGTAATAGAAATATCCATGCCATTCAAGCCCTTTTTCATAAATTAAAATTCTGGTACCATTTTCATTTTGACCTTCTTTTTAACCTTTGCTTTCACATGAAAACAAATACATTATTAACTTTTTGAACAGGATGAATTCCACTTTAAAAGGAAAAAGTGGAGTTTTATTTCTCTACATCCTCAATCACTATGCTAGTGATTTGAAAATGGTTACAAGTGGGATCCATGGATTGTAAACGTTCATTATTATAAAATCATAGCATTAATTTCTAAATGCTTCAGACTGGACACCTGAAGAGAACTAGGGAAGTGGCCACATATACACTTGCATTTTCAAATGTGAGATACAAGATGCCAGTCATTCAGATCTGTTAGACTTCAGAGTGTAAAAGGTGAAGAACAACACTATTCTGGTCTGAAGAAATGTTGAATCTGAACATATGAAAGGCAAATGGAAATCTAGACGATTAGTTCTTCTCCTTGATGAAGCATATCCCAATATGCTCTTGGCTGTTGTGCAGTATAACATCAGCATTCCCTGTGTGCAGGGTTTCCTGAATGAGGAGAAAATTCCCCATGCTGCAAATCCTATACATTGATTGATTGATTGACTGATTGATTGACTGATTGATTGTATATCTGCATCAACTCTCAAACCACAAGCACACTTGAGGCAATGAATGAATAAAAAACCAGTTAATACAACGATAAAAAGACAGAAGTCAACCCCTTTCAGACTGAGCCAATCAGGTATCAAACATAGAGTATGGTCAGCATAGGCATCACTGAAAAAATGGGGCTTACCACATGCATTGTCATGTGCACCTTCCTTAGATGGGGAAGGCAGAGAGGTACATTACATCCAATATTTGACTGGAAGTTGGGAGATCATGGCTCAAGTCTACATGAGCTATGAAACTGACAGAACAATCCTGGGCCAGTCATTCACTGTCAGCTTCACAGGGTTGTTCTGAGAATAAGGTGAGGGAGAGAAGCAATTTATACATTTACAATGGTGAGTAGTTTATTTATTGTATGATCAGCTGTTTTCCAAGAAGTGCTTGAGAAAGTCTATCTGGTTCTGCCTGAACCCGTTTTAAAGTAGAGTAGGCTATGGTTGGCTTAAGATCCTAAATGCAGGTCAAGTTTGGGTTTCTCCAGTTCTAAACCAGTACTCAAACCATTACATTAAGTTTGTTCAGATACTTAAGTTCACTCAGATACTAGTCAGCATTTGCCCATGACAAAATCTCCCATGAGCCTCAACAGCACTATCTTGCTTTTATATTTAGTATAGATTGAGTATCCTTTATCTGAAATGCTTGTAGCCTGAGGTGTTTCAGATTTTGGATTATTTTATTTTATTTATTGGATTTTGGAATATTTCCATATATATGTAATGAGATGTTTTGGAGATGAGACCCAAGTCTAAACACAAAATTAATTTATGTTTCATATATACCTTATATACATAGGCCAAAGGTAATTTTATACAATTTTTTAAAAAACTGTACTGTTCTTTTTGCCACGGGATCTACTCTTTCATTAGTTCTTCTCCTGTTGCCTTCTTCCCGTAGGAAACATGAAGAAATCACAGAGGCTCACATGGGATCACACATGTGTGCACGCCGCTTACAAAGGCCATTTCCTCACTATACTGTTTTAGTGCTATTATTCCACTTTCAAAATCCTATGGAATCCTGGGGTTTGCATTTTAGGGAGGGGCAATTAGAATTCTCAGCCAGAGAGCTCTTTGGCCTCAAGTAAACTACAAACCCCAGAATTTCACAGGATGTTGAAAGTGGAATATAACAATGTAGTGTGAAAATGGCCTTAGCCTCTCTGTTGGTTTGGCACTTTTTTTTCTCTCTCTCTCTCTCAGATCGCTTGCAACTTCACATGCATGAACACACTGCTTGCAAAGTAAGCTGAAAAGGACAAAAAAAAAGGCACCAAGTTGACTGATAGACTTTGCAGGCAGTGTACATGCTCGCATGTGGTCCCGAGTGAGCCTCTGCAATTTCCTCATGCTCCCTAAAGGAAAAATATGGTGTTCTGCTTTTCAAAACTTTTGGATTTTGGAGCATTTCAGATTTTGGATTTTTGGATTAAGGGCGCTCAACCTGTATTGAAGTAAAATTGGCAACTATGAAATAAGACCATATGACTGCAGTATAAATATGTATCCAAAACCAAGTATGTTTAAATATGTAAAGACGCAGGACAATTTTCCCCAAAATGTTTTTCAACACAGCTTCCGTCTGAAGACTCAACTTCCTGATTAATGACCCAGGTTTTGATCACTAATTGCTGTCAACTGTATTCTCATGCTAAACTAACAGTTTGTGTTGATGCAGCATAGCAGCTAGGAGATACCTCCTCATTCTAAGATAAAGCAGTCAATACTATATAAGAGTATCTGATTAACATGGATAAGACCACCTATTTTCCGTTCTCATGATAGAGTGACTGGTTAGCAAGAAACAACAGGGAAGGTATGACTTTCAGTCTGGTTCATTTTTTTAAATAGAAATTTACTGATACACTTGTTTTTAAGAGGCAAGCTGAAAACACCTCAATTGGCAGCAAGCCTAAAGGCAAGAACCCAAGAGCATGGTTTTACATTTAGGTGGCTGGTGACAGAAAATGGAGCTTGTATCACTACTTGAGAGGCTAGAAAAATCCTGACCTTATTTCAGTTTAGTTGTGATCTTATTTAAGTCAAATGTCACTCTGTATTCCAGGACATTTTAACAAATAACAGCCAGAATCCTGTATGACACAGTGTAGCACATTAGGTCTTTTTTTGAAAAAAAAAAATTATAAAGAAAAAAACCAAAAAGATAACAAACGTGAAAGTGAAGGGAAAGGAAAAATGCTTACATTTCTATTTCTCTCCAAATTTCTTATACATAGTATTACTTATACAATATGTTATAAATCATACAAGTTATATATTTTAATTATATATATCTAAGTATCATTCTCATTATACCAATTGTTATTAATTATACCCAGGATTAAGATTTTCAGAATATAACATTAGTAACATCATTCTTATTTCTATCCTTTTCAACATATAATATTCATAATTTAATTCTTATTTCTATCCTAAACCATAACTATCATTACCTAGTTGCTCTTATTACCCTACATACCAAAATACTATCTTTTCCTTAATTAACCCTACATTAAGCCTATCACTATTATTAAGTATTCCCCATCTCCAGAGCCTATTACACCTCGTATTAGTCCACCTTCCAAAATTGTAACTCTTCTTGTGGAGTTGTAACACCTTCCTCTTTTGCTAATACCTTTTCCATGAATATCTTCCATATTGCATCAAAATCACTCCCACTCCCTTTTTTACCTTAATTCCACATGTTAACTTGTCACTGATTGCAATTTGCCATACTTCTTCATGCCAATCCTCTGTCTGAAGATCTCCTTCAATTTTCCATTTTCTTGATATAATTAACCTTGCTGCAGTTAGCAGATTTGTAATTGAATCCTTCACAGCCTGAGTGCAGTTAACTTTGTCATATATAGATAACAATGCTATACTTGGGCATTTTTCTAAATCAATTTCTGTTATCTCTTTTATCTCTTTTAATATCACTTGCCAAAATTTCTGTACACATCTACAGCTCTACCACATATGAATATAAGTACCAATTTCTTGGCAGCCCCTCCAACACAACCTTGAAGAACACATTAGTTCTGCATGTGGAATTGCATTAAAGTTGACAATTCACTAACACCCAGGCTTACTGTAGAGTTGCAGCAACCCTGTTCCCATGGCCATTCCATGCCTGGTAGAGGGATTACAGAAGCTGCTGGCTATGTCCTTGTAGCCAGACACAAAATGATTATATCATCCAGAGGTCCCCCAGAGGTCTTAGTGTATGATGTAGTCATTTCTCATCTGGCTATGGGGACATAGGCATTCCTCAAATCTTCTCCCCTCCCTACCAGATTCAGTACAGCCTAGGGCTGCAGGAGCTCTGCAGTAAGTGCAGAGGGGAGGGCTTCAGTTGATATGGAAGGGGAAACAGAATACCAACTTCTGCATGAATCTGAAAAGGGCTAAACACTGACCAAAAAAAGGACTGACACCTGTGTGTGCTGTTAACACACTATCAGATATTGTTAGTTACAGATACCTGTGCATAGTGCTGTTCCCCATATAAAAAAGAAAATATGTGGAAGAAATTACAGTGGACTGATTCATCCATCCAAGCCCCAAATATTGCAGGCTTAAAGCTTGAAAGTCTGACTTTCAATCTCTGTGAATTGTCACTTCTTTTCTACTGAACGTTTCTATGGCAGGTAGGTACAATATGATCTTCTCTATTCAGGGACAGAGATGGGCCTAGTAACCATTGTTCAGCACTGCTAGGTAAGTGTACTGAATCCCCCCCACTCCCAGATTAATACTTAATATTATAAAAGGGGTCCATGAGACCTATTATTTTCCCACTTCTTCTTTTTCTAACATGATAACCACAACAGTAGTACCTAGGTATCTTTTCCCACACTTCTTTTTTTTCAAAACTAGGGAATTTTACTGAATTTAGCCAGCACAAATAGTGAAGAGTTTTTGTTTCACTTCAGGCCTTTCCACACTACACCGTTATAGTCCTATTGTTCCACTTTCAACATCCTATGGAATCCTGGGGTTTGCAGTTTAGGGAAGGGCATTTGGAATTCTCAGCCAGAGAACTCTTTGGCCTTAGTAAACCACAAACCCCAGAATTCCACAGGATGTTGAAACTGGAACAATAGCACTATAACAGTATAGTGTGGAAAGGCCCTTCGTTTTTCAAAGATTTATCAACATTTGCAATGGAAAAAACATGGGATATAACTCCCCCTCCCCAAAACAAACAAACAAAACCCTACAAAGTTGGAAAAAGTAAAACTGATGGGTTTTCCCACGTGTATTCTTGTATTTTACCAGAACTGTCCGGATGTGTGGGATCAGGAATGAGGAATTGGAGAATTAAGTCAAAGATCTGTCCAGCCTATAGCCACCATGGCAATCAGTAACTGCTCTTGCCATTTCTTTACTTTTTTAAAAAAAAGTAAGCTATAGATAAACAGTCCTTGCAACCAGTTCAGAAAAGGAACTTTGCATGCTATACCCAATTGTTTTATTGGCTTCGTATCCAGAAGAGAGATGTGCACAGACTATTACTGAATTAGGGTTATGGAAGGTAAGAGAAATGCTTTTGTTGCAAAAACTGATCATTAAGTTGTCATTAAGTTATTGCTGCACCAATGCTACACTGGCACTTTAGGCAAAGATGCCAGATCAGACTCAGGGCTTTGTCCCATAAGGCACGTAAATCACAATCAGAGCAGGATAATAGGATCTTTAGCTGGGACTTATTATATGATCTCCTGTTGCTCTCCCAGTGGAAGACAGTTTGAAAAGTGTTTCTTTTATTAACAACAACAAAAAAAAGTTAATGACTTCCTTTGTAGAAGAAACACTTTCCAAATAGTCTCCCACCAGGAGAACAACAGAATAGGAAAAAGTAATGCATGATAGGTCACAACCAAAGATGCTATTATCCTTCTGTAATTGTGATTTACTTGCCTCATGTGATGATGTGATTATGTGATTATCATGGAAGGTAGAGGGTGCTCTTATTTCCAAACTCTACACTGTTGTCATGACCAAGAAATCCTCCCCTCTAATTAATAATTTGCTCTTTGTATTACTATACATGCTTTAACAAAAAAAAAAAAAAAAGTCCAGGAGGAAGAAAGAAGGAAAAACTGCCAGCCATCACTTCAAGAAGATACACAGAAGAGAATTCTACTGCTTACTGATAATCTATTGGAGGTAAGAAGGAGACAGCTGATGGCCTAACCCAAGGCACAGGTTCAAGTAGCTAAGCACTTTCATTAATAGTTATCAGTTGGCCCCTTGCCCAACCACTGATTCTCCATTTCTCAGGTGGTGACTGAGCTGCCACTTGCCTGAACTCCTGTGTCCTAATGATTTCCCAGTGTGAATCCCATTCTGCTTTCAGTTACACTTCAGCTGTGCCTATGACCTCCACCAACAAACTTTTCTGACCACTGTTGTGACAACTTCAGCAGCAGAGCTTGGAGTTTGTGGAGGGGGGGGCAGAAGGGGGGAGCTACAGCATGAGGGGCATGGCTGCGGTGCATGGGGTGTGGCCAGGACACATGGGGGTGTGGCTATGGACCAGGGACACCCCAAAAACATTGCCGCCTGGGGCAAACCGCCCCCCTTTCCCTACGCAATTGGACAACTTTAGAAATGGACCTATTGGTTTTTCACTACTATCTGAAGTGTGCCTGGCACTGGCTGGGTCTGTATCTAGTACCACAAAAATGGTCTTTAGGATATCTCTCTCTCTTTTTTTTTCAATTCCTCCCTTTTAACCCCAACAATCTGTCTGAGAGCCAATATGGTATAGCAATCTGAGTGTTGGACTACAGCCTTGGAGTTCAAGATCTGAATACCCGCTCGTCCATAGAAACCCACTGGGTTACCTTGGTCAAGTCAAACTCTCGGCCTCAGATGAAGGCAAGGACACTCCCCCTCTGAACAAATCTTGCCATGTAAACCCTGTGATAGGTTCACTCTAGGGTCACCATAACTCAGAAATGACTTGAAAGAACACAACAACAATAGTCTGACAGTACCCAAGAGCCCTCCCCCTCTTTCCCACACTTTTTTAAACCTCAGGAGTCTTAGTACTGATGCCTTAGCCTTCTCTTTCCCTCTGCCTCAGGAATTATAGCAGTAGGGCCTACCTGTAATGGACAGGATTGGTGTTCACTCCTTTCTGGGTTCAGTCAATAAAATTTAATTGGATAATGTTATGAGTTTGGCCTATGAAATTAAGTGGAATGCATGGAAGGAGGAGGAGAAAAAAATTAGTTTGCTAGTTGAAAGATAATTGCTCAGATAGTTACTAAGTGAGAGGAAGAAGGTATTACTAAGTTTGGGTTTGGGCCATCAGGAAGGAGGAAGATGACAAAGTGAGATCTCTGTGAATTCAGGGTATTTAGGAAATGATACAGATATAATTAAGCACTATAGGAAGGAGAGCCACCCTGTTAATGTTAGGTGTTTAAAGAGAAACTTTGAAATAAAGACTTTTTTTTTTCTTTTTCTTGCTGATCTACTGCAGGACCCTACCCTGTCAGGAGGAGTATTAAGTCTCAGCTGCATGTTTATCAAGACATGTGGATGCACATGCCTGTATATTGTAGTCAATTTTTTGCCCATGGGACAATCTGGTAGTGGGTTCTGAGAGGAAAAAAGAAAAAAAATGAGAAAAAAAATAAAATAAGAAAAAATATATTCCTGTGAAAGTAATCAGAGATAGCCTGTGGCTCTTTCACTTCCCTTCCCTCTATAAAAACAAATCTGAGGCTCTTTTCGCATGGCATTTACCATGCGAAAGGGCCTCTGGAGCATTGCGCAATTGCGAGGAGTGGTCCACATGATGTCCTCGCAATTGCGCAAAGCTGCTGGGGCCAGGAGGTGCTGATCACGCACTATTTCATTTTCGGCTTGTAGCTGAAAATGGTGCGCGATCATGCACCGCTCCAGGTTCCTGTGCACACTTACCATGCATGCAGAGCCTCCAGAGCCACAGCGCTCATGCTTCCTGCCACAGCGCAGCCTGGGAAAATCCCAGGCTGTGCTGCAGAAGGAAGAGGAGGAGCCCTCACATTGCCTGCGTGCCAGCAGGCAGCAGCTGCAGAGCTGAAGCAGCGAGGACACAAGAGCCTCTCACAAGAGGCTGCTCACACAATCCCCATGCCCCAGCACCACGAAAAGGTAAGGTGCAGAAAGGGCCTGAAATAAGCTAAGCCAGATTGACTGTTTTGCTTATAAGAAGCCTCCCATTTTTAATTCTGTCTTGAAACTGGCCATGTTAATTTACAAAACAAAAAAAAAGTGTGTCAACATTTTGATTTGTTTATCCTGGTGACTTAACGAGTTATGGGTAGTCCTAATTTTTTGTTTCTGGGAAATTCCCCTCCCTATTTGGAATTTTGACCATTTTCCCTGTAACTGGGCACAGTGTCTTGAATGATGGCCAAAAAGCCATTTCAGATTTTGAGGCATCCGCTATTTTTTTTTTTTTTTTTTTTTTTTTTTTTTTTGGTAAGCTTTAGCTGCCTCCCATTTGGAATTTTGATTTGAAACTCAAATCTACAGTTTGAAAGAGAATTGAAAACACTGTTACCAGGCTGTACACCCCCGCACTTTGATATGGTTTAATTATCAAAATATATTAATTGGCTTTGATATCAAATGTGCCCTGCTATGGCTGTATAGCCAAGCTGGACAAGAGAGAAAAGATTGGCTGAACACGTGTGCTGTAAACCAGCCCAGAGAACACCTCTAGGCATAGCCAGGACATAGTTAGGAAATCACTAGAAACTCCAGATATAATGGGCTTGCAGTTAGCATTAACAACTCGACCTTTTGGACAATAGCATCTGAGAGATTCCCACGTGACTGCTGATTGTCTTATCTCCTCTTCCTCTGACCAAGCAAACCTTTCCTTTGTCCTAAAATCAGTCTGGCAAGCACTGAGCTATCTGGATGACCATTAGCCCTTTGTCACCTAGCACTAAGACCATTAGCCTGTTCTGGACCTCACTGTCCATCCTGCAAACTCCATTATTTACTCACCTGGAAAGCCATTCAGACCCTTGCCCTCCAGGCAGAAATTGGGTATATAAACCCCTAGTTTTGGCTAGTCAGCTCTCAGTACACTGATTGCTGGTTGCCACTTCCAGAGCTGGTTGCTCTGATTTCCGATTGAGTACTGTTCTTAGATGTGAATCTAAGCCACATCACTGTTTCGTCATTGCTCTTCTAGACTGGTAAACATTACCAACTACACCCTGAAGCCTCACTATCAAAAACTTTCTTTCTCTTTCCTTCAGTTAGCCCTGTGTGATTGAGTGACTGTTTGGATCTTGTGTGTGCATGATTCCCCCAATAAAACACAATTGGGCTTAATTTTGGTTCTCTGGCTGGCTCTTCCCTGCAGAAGTGCCAGCAAATATAGATGTAAAAGATCTCATTAAGTCAGGGTTAGCAGGATCTGACTCCTCTGAGCATGAGCAGAGTTTGAACAGTGAAGCAAGGCTTTGTCGCAGCAGAGGTTCCCTGTGAAGCAAAAAAAATTCCAGAGGCTCATTAAGTAGGCTTAGAGGAAGAATTTATTGCCGCACTCTAAGATAAAGGCTCTTGGCAAAACATTCCAGCAGCAATTAAATAAGTAAGAATAACAGAAGATAAATGGGCAGCATCTCCCCTTACAAAATGTAAACTGTCAGCAGCATGACAGGTCCATCTAGGCAACTCTGACTGGCAGCTGGTAAAGGCAAACACCAACCTTTTTATGTCCCACTGACACCCTGAACAAGTGGGGTGACCCAATCAGCGTTCTGGCATGTGGCCTTCTCCAGTATGCAAATCATAGCCAAAACAATCCTGCTGAACTTGCACCTACTCGTCTGGCCATGTCACCTGTTCCTCTGCCGTCCACTCAGAGGAAACCATGCCTGCCTGGCATATAACCTTGACATACCCCTCTCTAGCAGATCTCTTCTTTGAGCTAATAATTCCTCACCATCTCGCAGAGATACTGACACTGTGGGTGGACCCCTGAGACACCCATGTTTTGGGATAACAACACTTTCTTGGATTTTGGGGCAGATGGCATGAGTTCTGTCCGCCTCAGACAGACACAGAGGAATTTTCTTTTATTATTATATTGTGTGTTGCACTGAATTAATCTGGTTTATACTACTTATAAATGTATTCCCATTTTTGATGGAATTATAAATGTATACTGTTTGTCTGAATGAAGTGTTAAAAGCATACTTAGAGAATCAATGGAAACTACCAAAAATAGTTGGCTGCCCATATTTCATTCCATTGCACTGATAATAAATATAGAGAGACCATTTTCCTGCAAAGCAATTTATACAATATGGCTAAGATGCTGGTATTTTGATAACAACCCTATGCACAGAAACTTAAGAAAGTATTTAAACCTCTGGCACAGAAATATATAGGATTTAACATTCTCAGCTTCAGCTGGACTATGTCCTTAACTTGAATGTAAAACTTTTAAATCCATAAGGCATTCAGGAGTGAAAAATATATTTCAATTGATAACCTTTACTTAAATAAGGAAATCCATCCAAGTCCAGCAAAAACAATTTCACACTCAACTGAGGCTAAGGTTGAAGGATCCAATAATGACTTGAAAGGTTTAAAAGTAAGTAAAATACAGACTTTGGTTCATCCAAGCTATGAATCTTTTATGAAGAAGGATTAGTCAACATGGTTGTTCTCTTGCATTGTGTGCCAGGTGAATTGCACATACATAAATTCCCTGTACTATTGTTAATTTCATTTGAATCTATTATTTTCAACTAGCATCCTGCTTTGCAATGCCCTAAGACATTTATTTTGTATGGGACAGAGTTGGGACATCTGCTTGAAAGAATTATATCATGGATAATCCTGATCACGTAGCTGTCTCCAATCACATGATACCAGAACTTAACTAACTTCTAGATGCACCGATTGGTCTACGTTCCAGTCAGCAAATGACTCAGGAGTCAGATGGTTAAAAGGCAGGAGGTGTCAGTTGGTAAATCCAGTCCAGGTCAGCCACAGGATATCCAGCAAGACAAAAGGAGAAACAAGAGGGAAGATGTCAGCTGATCCAGAAGTCATTACAGCAAGTCAGTAATCCAAATAAATGAAGTTAGCAAGGGGTAAAACACAAAGACGTCAGTTGTAGCCAGTCCAAGGTCAAGAGCATGGGAATGCCGAAGTATTGCCAGTCACCAAACTGCAATGGATGCAAGCAACAAAGACGCCAGGGAGCAGCTGGGAGATTTATAAACAGCTGTCTTGAGACACCAGGAGCTTAATGAGCGAGTGTTTCCTATTTAATATATGCTGGGATCTGCATGACCTCTTCTTGTCTCTTTGGAGATCTTCGAAGGATGGAAGTGAGTCCTAGCATCTGCCACCTCCTGCTGGGGAGTGGGCCTCTCAACTGCCTCATCTCCCAGCTCCTTGGACTCAGAGAGATTATTGTTATTTGCAACCATAAATTCCTGACAATCTGACTTCTCTGTGTCTGAGGGCCTTTTCATACTACACTGTTATAGTGCTATTATTCCACTTTCAACCTTCTATGGAATCCTGGGGTTGGCAGTTTAGGGAGGAGCATTTAGAATTCTCAGCCAGAGAGCTGTTTGGTCTCAGTGAACTACAAACCCCAGAATTCCACAGGATGTTGAAAGTTGGAATAATAGCACTAAAACAGTATAGTTAGGAAAGGACCTGAGTCTTCTGATTCTAGAGGGTGAGTTATGAAACCAACATCACCAGCATATGCTGGGAGTTCCAATATTAGTTGGGCAGTAAATTTGCTTCAGGCTTTAGTCTGAACTTAAAAGAAGTTGACCAGGCCCTAACCTCACCCCCCATAGGTTCAGTAATTTGAATAGCTCCTTTGAAGTTCACAATAAAACTTACACCCTACTGACATCAGAAGCAATTAGATTGATGCCCAGCACAATCAGATATAAGTTAGTCTGGTACAAAGTGGACAACAAGGAACACTACTATAAAATTGTGTAAGCATTGCAGGCCTACAATAATGGTGGAAGAGATCACATGATCATCAAGGCCAACTCCCTACCAGTTCCAGAAATATACAATAAAAATAAGAGAACCAGCGTCGTGTGGCAGTTTGAGCATTAAAGTACAATTCTGGACACAAGGGTTAGAATCTCTGCTCAGCCATGGAAACCCTCTGGTTGACCTTGGGCAAATCACACTCTCTCTCTCACCCTTAGAGGAAAGCACAGGCAAACCCCCTCTGTACATATCTTTCCAAAAAAAAAAAAAACTTCCATGATAAGTTCATCTTAGAGTCACCATAAGTAGGAAATGACCAAAGGCATACAACAACAACAGCAATGCAATCATGTTGGGCTGATGGCCATCTAGACTCTGTTTAGAAACCTCCAACACAGCAGAGTCCAGCATCTTCCAAATCAGTCTGCAGAAAGCTCTTACTGGCAGTAAGAACACTGACAGCTGAGATAAGAGTGGGGCTAGGCAGCTCATGGACAAAATTTCCATCACTGCAAACCCTGGGATTGAACCTCAAAAGTTTTAAGACTTAATCGAACTCTTTGCCTAGACAGATGAAGCTGTCAGTTTCATTTTCTCCAACATGCAGTTAAAAACAAACAACCCAAGGTCTTTTTCTATCCAACTCATGAACAAATCCATAAACTTTGGTAAATTCTTATGAAACAAACAAGCAAAGCCAACAGAAATTCTCACTCACCTAGACTTTGCCAATAGCTCCTAATCACTGCATTTCACTCTGGTAAATTCATACTCTTCCTGAGGGGGAAAAAGCCTCTGTGATAGTGGTTCTTTCTGTGCAGCTGATCTTATAAAATATTCATTTGAGAAGTATTTGATTTATATTTTAAATAACACTAGTTTCTTGGCTCACACATTTAGGTCAATAAAAAGGGTGATTATCAACACAGAATGACCTGAATACTGGTACCTGAAGTTTTTTTCAAAAATAGTAATCTACTCTGTTTCTGCCTCCAGGCTATATTCAGCATTATGAAGAACTGAAATATAACCATTTGGACATTCAGATTCAGTCCTAATGGTGCAGTTCCTGATAAGTCAGCAAATACGTGCACATTCTTGAAAGACACTGCTGTTTCTTTTCAGCTTTAGTATACATCTCAGCTTCACTGGTAGCATGGAAGTTGGCATTTAGATGCTTGAAACAGCTGCTCTCTTCGCAACCACCAAACACATACACCTGCAAAATACTTGAAAATAATCTTTCCCTACTCATTCGAATTTGAGATAGACACAGAAACTACGGGTCTGCCAGATATTTTTGTCTCATATGAAGGACATGAAGGCATCCTTTTTCTCTCATCTCATGTATGGAAGCCAACTGGACTGGCAGTTAACTTGCTTCATTGGTTTGAGTAAGATAATGTCTTCCCAAACATTTCAAATAGCATCCTAATTCAAGCAGGACGTGATAAGCTGTGTAGTATACACTGCTAGCGTTCCCATCTCTCACAGCCTGGTTCCTCTTCTACAGGCCTCATGACAACAGGAAGAATCTTAGGGCAAGATTACTGCCCTGATTTTTTTTTAAACTGTCTGCTGCTGACCCATCTTGTTAGTGGCTGCTTCAGAGTGGCTGCTGTAGATTCCCCAACATCTTCTTCTTCCTCCTCTGTCTCATTTGTTAGTTGTGTGATTCTAATGACATGTTCTGAGCAACTATACTTGATACTTACTGTGTAATGTTTAATGAACTGGCCAAGACCCATCTCCGTGGCATTACCAGGTTCTGTCCTTAGGTCTCAGATTTGTCCCAGGAAATCTCAGGTCCTGGGATGCTCTTGACTTGGAAACCTTATACACTGCTCAGACTCCCAACAGAGGAAAATGGCCTGGGTATAGAAGAGCTGGCAATAACAGCATGGAAGTTATCCTTTCTCCCTATAGAATGCACTGCCTGAAGGGATAGCCTCATTTAAACCACTGGTGAGGTTGGCTTTGTGGGATAATAACATGAAAACTGAGCACAATTTCAGTCAAAATGTTTGGAAAAAAGTTGTGTGCCATATTAAACATTAGTAGTTTTAAGTGTAGATGAACTAGAACCTGCCTTGCTCAATCATGAAGTGTTATCCCCTGTTCCCAGACATATTTCTCTACATACATATGCAGGTCTATATATGAGTGTAGAAAGAAATGAAACAGTAAGGTAAGAAGGTCAATTACAAATACAACTTTGTGGAATGCTTTGAGGCAAGCAGTTGGAACAGGACTCCAATGGATCTCTACAGCTGCCTATTCTTGGTGTGTATTGTGACCAGGAGATTGCTGCAGATGTTACTTCCCAGCACCCCAATCTACAGCACCTCAGAAATATTTCAGCTGAGGCACTGCCAGGCTGAAACAGTAGGTTTTCTGGGAGGTTCCATCATCAGACATAATTATGAGAACAGATGCATCATCAGATATCAGTAGTTATGTCTGATGATGCAGGATCTCAGCCATTTTGTTAGTGAAAGGAACAGAAAAAGGGACACCTGTGGAATACCATCACAACTTGTTGGCACACCACAGCTTGATTGTAGAAGGGAGTTGCATTATCCTTCAGCACCCTGCTCACCAGTGCTGCAGAACATAATCCCTTGGTGCAAATGGCTAGATTTTAAACTGGGTTTTGGGGGCATTTATGATCATAGCAATGGTACCACAATCATAAATGTGAATAAGAAACAGTTACAAGGTCATGACCCTAGATTACAACATCGTAACTGGCTAACAGGATATAAGCCATGACGTTTGGAGTGGAGGGAACATTTTGCAACAAAAACAGTTTGTGAAATTTTCTCAAAAGTATCTGTAAGTGTGAAAAATGAACCAAAGGTACTCAAAGTTTCTTGCAATCTTACATAGCAAGGAGAAAAAAAATTGATATATTCTGTTCTTGTGCAAGAGAATGAAATAAGTGAACATTTACATTGCTATTGCTCATGGACAACATGAAGCAGAAAATCAACAATCAATATTTGAGTGCAAAGCAAATTTATTGCAGAAAGGATTATGAGAAAGTCTAGCTTCTTTTGGACTACATTTGGTACTTGATCAGAGGAAAATTTGAATTTTAAAAATAAAGATGAACTGGTGCATTACATATCCTTCCAAGTTGCTTTCAAGTTAATATCCCACTGATGACGAGCTGGATGAAATTTTAAGTACGTTAGAATTTTTAGAGTCACTTTTTTCCAATAAATATGCTTTGAGCTCAGTTATTGACTGATCTTCTACCTCCCTGGAGCAAGCACCATGCCATCTTAGACCCTTGGGATACAACTGAATCAAATAAAGCAGGGGTGGCTGCACATATGTTGCACAAACCAGTGCAGAGCGATTCTATCCAGCCTTGTTGTGTTTTTCAGCTACTAGTGCCAACTCTGACAGAGTGCCACAGCCAATTTGCTTCTCTTGTTGCAGTTGTTTTAAAAGAAGGAGACCTAAAGGGAGAAAAGATAGTGCTACAACTGGCACTGAGGTGGTGCAATATAACTTTTCTTTCAGGAGCAATTTGCAAATGTGGGCAGTCTGTAAACCAATGAGAAGATAATGAACAGATGGTATAGGAGCCTGACTTGAGAACTTGTCAAAAATAGATTTACATGATTGCTTTTGATGGAGAAGTGTCATCATGTTTTCTTGAGACAACTGCTTCTTCTGGATGTACTTCACCACCCATCCAGCCCCCCCACCACACACAAACACAGAGTCCAGTATTTAACTATCAAGCATTTGTTTTTAGGCCTTCCCCCAGAAGTTGTTCAGATGTTTACCTGGCAATATGGAGACAATATGGAATTTTCACTACAGGAAAATTCTACTGAAATTATATCAAAGTATTTACAGCCATTTACCTAATGATTCTAGCTATTAAGGATTACCACTGATGGTAAACTCCATGCCAGATTTCTACATGCTCTATTCATTTAAAAAGTAAATAAAATACCTGGAAGAGTTTTGTCTTTGGAATTTCAGATCTCCCAGGTGACAAAAGAGTGTTCAAATGCAAAGGTCACTAAAGTAGGAGGCAGAAATCTAATCTTAGTTCCACAGCCACATAATTATACATCTCTGTGCCTGCTTTCTTTCCACCTTTTGTTTCCTTTGTTTAGATAATTTATAAACTCTCCAGGAGACAACCTTTCTTCACCATATGCTTCTACTGTGTTCATAAACATGGGAATCTGAAACTACAGTCTTGAAGCCTCTTCCACCAGAGTCAAGCCACTGACGTTAATAAGACAACCTTGACTTACAAGGTCTGAAGATCATGGCTTTGCTCTCAGTTGGAGGCTTAAGATGTCAACAAAATGCACATTATTGCCTGACAAGGAAGTAATATGTATGGCCATACTCTGCAGGCAGATCAGCAGTGGAACAGTGTGCTTTCTGCAACCAACAGTCTTATTTCTAAGTGACTTGACAGGAGAGATTTCTGTTACTGTTTGAAAGAGAAAGAAAAGACATTTCATTAAGGCATTTAACTCTTCCATTCAACACTTCAGAGTGTGTTAATGAACAGTGTTTTATTTCATAAATAAAACGTAGCGTAGTTACCTAGCGTAGTTACCCAGCGTTGCCCGAGATTTTATTTTCTCATTGGTAACACTTGTTAGAAATACTTTAGGGATTACCTGACCTTATCTTACAAGTTAGATGTGGTTCAAATATGCAGATTTGAGATCCTGTGTATCTAATTCCCCAAACTGTGTTGTTCAGTTCCTGTAATTTTTGCCCATTTCCCCAATCCAGTCCGTACTCAGAGTTGTTAACATGCAGAGGTTGGGTTCGTGAGGGGACTTGCTGCTAGGCCTTGTCTCCATAGCAACTGGCCTATTCAGAGCTCTCTGGCTGAGAATTCTAAAGGCCCCTTGTTACCCTGTATTCTGGGGGTCCCGTGAGGGACACCAAAATGTGCTCAACAATAGGTGGGGAAGATTAGCTTTGAGCACTGCTTTAGCGTTGCGAGAGGCAGGGTAACTTAGCAGGATCTTGTAACCCAGTGTTTACACGGTCAGGCCAAGTCAAGAAGCAGACCGGTTGGTAAATAATGGATGATCTTTATTAAATACAGACACACAATGTAAGCAACACACGCACACAGATAACTAAGGAAAATAAAGGTGTGAGTAAGATAGCGGGATTTTCAGAGGGATAGTTGATTTGGGTGATACGAAACCTGTCCTGAAGTCCAGAAGAAGAAGAAGATGGAGAGTGAGGCTGGGGTTCAGTGTATCTCAGCACGTGGAGCTGAGGGGAAGCTCGCCAAGCGATGCGGCAGCAAAGCGGTCTAAAACTCGGGAGCGATCCGAGGAAGCACTCAAAGTCAGGGGTTTTTATTAGGAGAATTGTGACCGCAGGCTAGGTCGGACTTTGGGAAAACAATAGATTTGGGGCTGGAGACAAAGCTTCCAAAAGGTCAGAATTTGAATGATTGAGTTACAGCCAAATTATCAATAGGATAGCCGGTATGCAAACGCAGAGTACTTGAGCATTTTATAGTCAGATCATCAATCTGCCAGCACTGGGCAGAGGATCCTGTTGAAAGTTGCTTCCATACCTAATGGAGGTACTTGCCTTGAGGTCTCCTAAAGTGGTGAGTTGGCTGTTTCTGGCCTGCCTGTATTGTCTAGGAATATTACGGCGATTATCGGCCGAGCCTGTATGCGTGCTTGTCTGGGGGCCTCGCAAGCACGTGGAAGGGATATGTGAAGCTGAATTAGTGATATCAATGATATCTTTTATATCCCCAAAGCTCGGGCTAGCCAGTAACACCCTCCCTGAACTCCCAACCCCAGGATTCCATAGAATCTTCACAGCCAATGAGGTCTTCGCGCCTCACATAGCCAGTCTTATGAGGTCTTTGCCTGCCTGATGCAGACAAACAGAAAGGATCACTCACAAACTTTTGACTTTTCTGTAGTAGATATTAATATATATATGACAAAGACAAATATAAAAATGTATTTAAAAAGACAAAAGTGTGTGTGCAGATATAGATACAGAAAGATATACAGTTCTCCCTCCACTTTTGTGAGGGCTCGGGGAGCAGAAGCTCATTTTAGGAATCATGGTCTGAATTGTGGGAGTTTCCAGAAAGTTTGTCCCAGATCAGAAATCACACCTCCTTAAGTAAATTTTGAGTACAAATTGTGGACCATCTGAAGCAGTGATATGACTGCATAGTCAAAGTGACTGAGACCCCAGCTGCTGTGAACCAAAATATTGTAGCTATACTTTATTATAATAATGAAATGGAGTATTAAATGAATATGTAATAAATTGATAAAATATAATAAATTCATGTAGTAAAATCAGTATTCAGTCAGAATAAGGAAGTCTGGCTAGATGTGCATTGTTTCACCCATCACCTACTAAATGTCTGGTAGTTCAGAGATGGTGCATAAGATAGTGTGGAACAGAATAGTAGTCAAGAGAATACGTTAAAGCCTGAAAGTCATGCTTTAATAAAGATCAAACGAAGATAAATTCAAGGTTTCCAGTAAAGTCAGTGCTTATTGTCAAGAACCAAAAGATTTTGGATCTGCTTCACAGGCAGATCAGGGAGGCAATGAATGCCTTTAGAAAATGAATGTGTGATCAGTATTGGTATGGGATAAATGAAGCCAAAATGATAGAAAAGCAGGAAGTGTGAGCTCAGTCTGGCTAATAGAAGAGAAATGGAAGAGAAAGGGAGTGGACAATCTAGAGGGGAACTGCAGAAAAGAGGAAGAATATTAGCTGTGTATAGGAAAAACATGAATTCCAGTAGTAGCTAGGGAGGATGCCCTCTTCCATGAAGACTGTGTGGAAAGAGAGAAAAAGTATCCTCTCCTGAAGTGATGGGCAGTTGAATGTTGGGGGATAGAGCAGGCTTTTACAAAATAAGGAAGAAGAAAAGTAAGGAGGGACAGGACTTTGGGTGACCATTACCAGATTATGCAATATGGCTGAATTCTACATCGGTCAAGCGTAAATATCTGACAACAGAGTTATGTTACATAACCACGAATATCAGAACGGCATTACACAGATGTGGATGTGGTCAATATGCATGGCTGACAACCCCTTGTGCAACTGCAGTGAACAAGCCTAGAGGCAACGTGCATTCACATCCTATCTGTATTAATGTAGTATAATCCCATGTGCCAAACTGTGGTTATGCCACGATCAACTGAAAGCAACCATTATACATCATCCCAAAAAATCATTCTACCTAGGCCATACAATTTACACCTGAATATAGCCAGTGTGGTCTAGTGGTAGAGCACTGGGCTATGTTGCAGGAGATCAGGATTTGAATCCCAGCTCAGCCATGAAAACAAACTAGATGACTTTGGCCAAGTCATACTCTTTCAGCCATAGCAATGGCAAAACTCCTTTGAACAATTTTTGCCAAGAAAACCCAGTGAGAGATTTGCTTTTTTATATATACATATATACATATATACATACATACATACATACGTACATACATACATACATACATACATATATATATATATATAAAATTTTTATTAAATTTTATCAAAAATAAAAAACATCATATAATATTCAGTTACTCTTACTATAGTTTCTCATTTGTACAATAGTTCTTCCATGTTTCTTTATCAGAGCAAATAATTATTAGTGTATATCTTATATTATAGGTCCTCTAACATCACCGGCGACTTTACAAAGTTTGCTCCAGCATGTACAGTATCTTGTCATTTAATTATAGTTCTTTTTCTTTCATTTATATCTTATTAAATATGTGATCAAGATAGCTTATAGTAAATGATTGAATTTCATAGTTACATATTGTGTACTTCTTACGGTAATGTTTATATTTGTCTATTTAATTTATAACTCTTTGATTTTGAAAAAATGAATATATTGGACCCCAATCTTTTTCTGTCTTCTCATCTGATTGTCCTCTAAGTTTCTGTGTTAAATTGTCTGCTAGTTTGATCTCTTGTAGACTTTCAATCCAGTGCTCTATGTTTGGTATCTCATCTTTCTTCCAGAACTTTGTATATTCTATTCTAGCTGTTGTTATCATGTATAGCAGAGTCTTAGAATGTTTCTTCTGTATGGTTTGGTCTATGGTGTGTAGCATGTTTAACAAGTAGATTTCCGGTTCCTTGCTAAATTCCACTTGTAAGATTTCTTCAGTCCTTTTGTGTATACTATTCCAGTATTTCTTTGCTTGCTTACATGTCCACCGTATAATGGTAGGTAGTGCCCACTTCCGCTTGACATTTCCAGCATTTTCCAGTGCCTACTTTGTAAATTTTGTGAAGCTTGTTGGGGGTCATATACCATCTGTGGAAAACCTTCTTATAATTTTCTTTTAAATTTTGGGCCACTGTGAATTTATGCATTAACTTCCAACTTTGTTCCCAATGTTCTAATTTTATTGGGTGACCAATGTTTTGTGCCCACTTAATCATTACGTGTTTGACTGTTTCGTTTTCTCTCTTATATAATAAAAGTACTTTATACAGTTTGGCGATTATGTGTGGTGGATTTTCCAGCATAATTTTTATTATTTCGTGTTGCTCTCCCATATTAAATCCATATAACTTCCAGTCAATCTGGAATCTTTCTGTTAGTTGCCTATATGGGAATCAGTTTAAAATTATTCCTTCTTTTTCCAAGTCTGCTCTATCCTTGATATTTGGAGCTCCAGTAGTATGTTCTATAATTAGGTCTTTGAATCTGAGCCATTTGTTCGTATTTTTCCATCTTCCAAAGAAGGTTTCTTGCGGTGAAACTCATTTTCGAATTGAGGTGATGAATAGTCGTTTATAATTTTTCCATGTTGTCAACAGGGATTTTCTGATGTAATGGTTGGTAAAATCCTTGTCAACTTTGGTTTTGTCGTAGCAAATACACGCATGCCATCCCATTCTTAAATTGGCTCCTTCTAATGTTAGTCTTTCCCTCTTTAAGTTAACCCAGTCCAAAATCCATGAGAGTACAGCAGCTTCATAATATGTGTGAAAATCCAGTGCTCCAGCTCCACCTCCAGCTGTTAGATCAGTTAGTGTTTTCCAGCTTATCCGGGCTTTCTGTCCCTCCCATATAAATTTCGTTAAGTCTTTCTGCCATTTAATAAATGGCTTTCTGTTGGTTATTATGGGCAAGTTTTGGAATAAGAACATTAGGTTTAGAGAGAACATTCATTTTAATTGCTGCTAATCTTCCCATAAGTGACAGTCGCAGTTTCGTCCAGCCTTCTATTTTTTTTTATTTCTTTCCATATCTTTTCGTAATTATTTTCATTATTATGTTTGGAAATCCATATTCCCAAGTATTTTATCTTTTTTACTGTATTAAAGCCTGATATCTCAGTTAGCTTTTCTTCCTCTTTTTTACTTGTGTTTTTAGTCAAGATTGCTGTTTTTTCTTTATTTGCTTTGAATCCAGAAAAGTCCCCGAATTTGTTCATCAGTTTAATAAGACACTCGATACTAGTTGTGGGTTCATCTGAAAAAAGTACCAGGTCATCGGCAAAAGCTTTCAGTTTATAGTGATGATTTTTTATCTGCAATCCTTTCAGTTCTTGGTCTTTTCTTATAACATTGTTCAAAATCTCCATTGATGTTATAAACAGCAGAGGAGATAGGGGGCATCCTTGCCTCGTACCTTTCTTCACTGTTATGGGACTTGTTTTTTCTCCATTGATAATTAATCGGGTTTGTTGTTGATTGTAAATCTCCTCAATCCATGTCATAAAATTGGAACCTGTATCCATCTTCTTGAGTACAGCTTTTAGAAAGGGCCACTTCAACGTGTTAAATGTTTTTTTACTGCATCTACAAATATTATCGCTAGCTTTTTTTCGTTGTGTTTCTTATAATGTTCTATTATGTTTATAACTGTTCTCAAATTGTCTCTTATAGTTCTTTTGGGTAAAACCCATTTTGGTCTTCTTGTATTGTTTCTGAAAGGATTTTTTTTAAATCTATCCACAAGTATCGATGCAAAGATCTTATAATCGGTATTTAATAAAGATATTGGTTGATAATTCTTGACATCTGTGTGATCTTTGCCTTCTTTTGGAATCAGCGTTATATTCGCTTTACTCCATGATTATGGTAGTCCAGACTAGAGAGCTTCATTTATTGTCTTTTGCAAGGGAAATGACAGTTCATGTTCAAATGTCTTGTGAGAGATTTGCTTTAGGGTAACAATAAGTCAGAAATGACTTGAAGGCACACAACTACAACTATGTCATGAGCAGGATGTTGGCCTATGTTTCTTGTCCTAGGGGCAACTTGGAATATACAACGACCAGTCAGTGCTAAACAAGGGCATGGACCGCTTTTCCAGAGACTATTTCTGTGCTTTCCCCCTGTCCTATTGAATTATATTGAATTTCTTCAATTTTACTTAACTGTTTATGTATCATACTTTCCTAAAAGTTGTCCATTCACCCAACCTAAGGCCAAGGATGCTTGCAAAACACCCTTGACCTCCCCTTTCTTTACTTTAAACCAAGACTGTCAGAAACACCAAAGAAGGCATTGCCTCGTCAATTTTTGCTACCTCATTGCACACTCGATGTGTGTGGACACATGTGGGGTCTAGTTCTCTCAAAATCTGAGCCAGATTTTTTGAGTGAATTTAAGGCAAATTTCAGAGAGCTCATTCATCCACGCTTGCTACATATAACCTCACTGTTTCTACAGTTTGCATTCCAAAGGTATAATTCTGAGCCTTGTGACTTGACCAACTACATTGGAAGTCTAATAGAACTATATGCTTCTTACTTTCTAGTCTAGTTTGAGTTAATTGCTAACATTGGCAAAAGGCTTGCTGCACTGTAGTCTCAAGAATGCTTTACACTCAATTGCTACCTCAAACCTGCATCTCTCAGTTAGCACCCACTCTTTCTCAGAGACTTGAATGTTATTTTTAAAGAAGGAAGTTGAGATCCTACATTATCAGATGAGCCACAACTGCAGGCTTTGTCACTGTAGCTCATCTGAGGATGCCAGCTCAAAACCCCACAAGATGCCTCATGATGACAGAGTGCTACAAATGTAATTCTTCAGTGTGCTGAGCTGCAGTGTCTTTGAAATTCTTTAGTGGGGCACTGCCAGACTGATGAAGTTGTTGTTTCACATCTGATCATTAATGCTAGTAAAGTTGAATCCCCAGCACTCACATGATCTTATAACTACTAAACAGGACACCAGCCAGTTTATGTTAGTGTATGTGGACAGCCAGGATTCTGCATCAAAACCATAGCCATGATGTCACAGCTACGCTTTAACTCCCTATCCAACCCCTGAAACCCACTTTAAAAACCAGTCAGTCAGTCAGTCATCTGAGGCCACAGAAGCAATGGGCTGTAGAATGACATGATCAGCCCCCTTTTACCAGTGAACCACACGAAGATGAAGGGCTGTGAGAGGTCCCCATAGAGGGCCTGGCTTCTGCTCTCACAGTATCATTCACTGATGGAAGGAGGCTGGGCATTCTGCTGTGCCCCACTTGATTGAAGCACAGGCGTCCATCAGCCCAACAGCTGGCTGTTTTTTAAGGTGGATTTCAGGGACTTTTCAGTTGTTGCAATAGTTTCATGAGTGCAAATGAAAATAAAAATCAGTTACAATATCCCAACAATATCTAACTTATGACATTGTTACTGACAAAGAGATTGTCACCCTCTTTTAAAGTAATGCATTGCTCACTACTTTTTATATAAAAAAGTAATCCCTTAGTACCGTGTTTCCAATGCATTATTTTTCCACTAGTTTTGTTTGCAAAATATATATTTTAAAAATAGAAAAATTGGCATAAATTACTGGAAATTCCCCACTGTGACCTAATTACTGACATTTAGATTAAAAAAGACTACTTTTTTGGAAAGTAAAAATAGTTTTAAAAAAAATAGCATCATCATGCCCTCATCCACTCAAAAGAAATTCCTTGCAGATAATGTTCATATTTGTAATATGTTACTTTCCAGGCCTGTTTGTGCTCTTTTATGCCTGCTATAAAATTCTCTAACATACGGTCTCCAGACACAGACACTATCTGGGCTTTGAACTGGAGGCTGTGTCAGCCCTTATTTTTGTTGGTCTTGGGAGCCGTGACTTCTGAACTCTTAACCAAATGAGATGGAAGAGTATCTGGTTCCCATTTATCTTTAAGGTTCAATGGACTACCATCCATCTGATGGCAATAGGTTACAATCATCTTTTAAAGCCAAGTAATTCTCATTATGTTAGTAATCTTTATTTGTGTGTCAACCGCAAAGACAATAAGAATTAATAGTAGCTAGTACCACTGGAAATTAAAAGTTAATCACCTCCTTTTCTTTCCTTCAGCATTTGAAAAAAAGGAGACAGATGCAATAGAAAGAAGACTCTTTATCTCCCCCCCCCCAAAAAAAAAAAGGCATAGCCCGGTAGATACACATGTTTAACCTAATACACAAGGGGATGGGATTCGGCTGAAATCTGAAGCAGAATTGTCAGAACTGTAAAATGTTAGAGAGAGATGATTTCAGCAACAGTACTGTAGGGCTTCTTATCCTTTTATAAAGTTATATCAATCAGTATTCCTATCACAGCCTAGTTAAGTGACATGTAAGAAGTGGACATCTTACTGATAAAGTGATAGTTTCATATCAATGTAAAAAAAACCCCACAAGATTGCTGGATTACAAACATATATTGTGTGCCAACTTTGAAAGTCCTATAAGAAGGTTTGGTAGAAAAAAGGGGCCTTAGTTGTTTCAAGCATGTACTAAAATCGTGGATCATGAAGGTACATAACCACATACATTTGGGAAGAAACATAGGTACCACCACACTTCCTTGGAATTAAATGTCATACCCACCAACTGTTCCAATTTGCCAGAAACAGTACCAATTAATCCTCTGTCATCCCACTTTTCAGCTGTTTTTAAAATCTTCCGGTTTCTGTCTTCCCCTTCTACTTTCTCTCTTTGCCACCAGCTTATTTCCATCGCAAACTGAGTTCAAAATGCAAAACTAACTTGCACTATTTTCACTTAGCAGTGAGAAGAGGAGAGGAGGGGTCAGAATCTTATTCTTCCCAATAGCCTTAGGCAAAAGCAAACTGCTGTAGCTTCTGCTAGCTTGGGTGTACTTCCTCATTAATAACTTTTGGTGTCTTGACCACATTTTCATGTTGTTTGGCCACACTCATCCCCGTTTCCAACTATGAAATGTTGGAGGGTCTCAGTCTAACAACATCTGGATAAGGTATAAATCAGTTCATTATAAACTCAGGACCATTGTTTTTTATTTTTGTGTATGTGTGCATGTGTGTGTTTGTGTGTGGTTGTTCCATGGATATTTCTTGGATGACAGTCAGAACAAGAACTCTATTCATACAGGTGTTTGCGAATCTTCCATTCACATCCCCACATAGTTGGTTACTGTGGAACATGAAAGAAAAAAAATTAAAAATCCAATAGGTATATATTTTATGTCACTTTGTGGCCTAATCCAGAAGCCCTGATCTAGAAACTGAAACTGATCAAGAAAAGGCAGCGATCCAGCTTATGAAGGCAACACAGGTTTCACTTAGAAACTTCTTTTCACATAGGGATGCCACTGTGAAAACTAAAGAAACCTTTTGTAGCATTAAAGATTGTGGAGAAGACCGAATTTCAACAGGCATTGTTTGTTGCACGACAAACAGCACCTCCTGAAATTCCCTCTTCTGTGAAATTATTAAAGGTACAGGAGCCCTTGCCAGTTTTCATTTTGGCACTCTAACTAAGCTTTTCTATAGATAGGTCTTCTCCAGGCCTTTGTCTGGATAAGAACCAACATGCTCAAACATGCACACAAACGCGCACACACCTCTTTAGCTTCCCAATTCCCCCTGGCTTTGGGGCCCACCTCTCCAGATCAGGCATGAGTGGGTGACTGCCACAGGTTAGGAGCCCCCATTGACCATCTGCAAGAAGTTGAAGTACCTCATCTGCTTTACTTCCTGGTTTCAAAAGAACTGTCTTGGGCATTTAAAAGAAAAGTGGAAGGGGGACATGGCACTTTTCTTTTAAAAAAATCTGCCTGGCTTTTTTCCCCCAAAAAATAGGGGGATGAAAGCCTGAAAAATGACTTTAAGAAACTGCATGCTCACTCCTCCGTACTTGTGTCACAAACTAGTGGTGTCACAACATATTTTTAAAGAGCTGACAAAGAGGCCTACTTTGGTGCTCCAGCTATAGGTAGACTTAATGTATGGAAGAGAAGCAGAGCTGGAGTACAGGATTCATTCCAGGGCCACTGGAAGACATTTTGCTAGTGAGGCTCTTCCCACTACTCATGCAATAACAGATCTACCTAGCAGTTGAAATTTTATCTTAGCAATGGAATGGGAAAGGATCTATTCACATAACTGAGGGCAGCAGGTCTGTTTAGATGACACAAGATAGTCTGCATGACCATGTAGCTCTATTCCTCAACACTTGACTGCTTCTCCTGATCCATTCTGACATCTGCTTGCCTGAGATGACTGTTTCATTTTGCTCCCTGGTAGAGCTGATAAGGGCTGTGTTAAGGTTTCCATAGGCCCTAGACACTCTTGTATTCGACTCCCCATCTTGCCTTGACATACCACTGGGCCCTAAAATCCTATTTTTGTAGACTGTAATTTTTTTGTAGACCTAGGCACTGTTTTTAAAGTGCCTAATGGATAAAGTGGCCCTGGAACTGACCCTGCCTGTTCCACAACAGACATGTGGCCTGTTAACCTGCCCCTGACATCTCCATGCTTAGCAAAGGAGTTCCTATACACATATCACTGCACTGAACATGTCCTCCTTTATAATTCTAAATCCTGTGCAACTGTGTTCTGGTTCATATGGGGTAACTATGCAAACAGAGCATAAGCAAATGTATATGCAATGCTTTGCAGATATCCTACTAAATTCGCAATCATTGGGGAGCAGCCTAATGGGAAGGGTTGCATTCTCCTCTGTGCATGAGTAGAGAGTTGTGTACAACTAGAGCTGAGATATAATAAATGCAAAGGTACTGCCAATATAGCAGCTATGCATCTAATTTTCTGCTTTAACATTATCATGACATTATGATGCTCTTCCTTTCATTCACCTACTGCAAATGCTGGCTGCTAATGGAGGAGAAGGGGAAAATACTATAATTTTGTGACTAGTGAAGTATGAATCAAGTAATCCACCCAGCATGTGTTTCAGCGGGTCACATTCTTTTATCCACTCCATTTTCCATGAAACACTCTTTCCGGATTTTTTTTCCACGCTAGTAGATTGGAGTAGAAAATAATGTATTAAATAATATGCATGTCCCAGGCACTCTAATGCAAAGATAGTAACGTGCATTTATAGATGCAAAAAAATGTGCTTTGTCAACCTTCAATAAAGATCAGTCAGTCCTTCCCACTCACCCACAGGTTCCATTAAGAGAAGGCAGTCTATAAAGTGCTATTTAGAACACTGCTGCCCATGCCTGCCACTGTTACCTAATAAAATCATCAGTTCCCACCAGTAAAAGAGGGGATCCAACAGAAATCCACTTGCCCAGAGTTCCCTCAAACCTATCTACCACACAAAGCATTTAAACTATATATCATTTTTTTTCTCTTTTCAAATAGCATATGTGCCACCTGCCAGGTGTGCTGGGTTGCCAAAATGAGGTCAGGAAGCAGGCAGAGCAGATCTCTACTAAGATGAGAATCCACAAGATTTGTAGCAAGTCATCTCTCCCCCAGGCTCTCAAACGGCTAGATAACAAGGCATGTGCATGTACACAGCTCTCCTGGTGCCCTAGAACCATAATGGTAGAAAAAAGCTTCAGCTGAGAGTGCTTATCTTTCAACTACAGCAAAGCAAGAGGTCTGCCGTCCATTTATCCCATGAACTTAATTATTGTATTAGTATACTCATTTATTCACTTATATCCTACAGACTTCCCCTTCTGGTAGTGGTGATGATGATGATGACAATAATGAAGATGACTTATTCATTTATATCTCAGCTTTTTCCCAGTACTGGAACTCAAGGCAGCTTAGAAAAATTAAAACCAATTAAGTTAAAAGTACTTACAAAGATGTAAGTAAAAGCATATTAGAAGTATTTATTAAAATGCAATTAAAGTATTCATAGCATTAAAAACATTTAAAACAAATCCACTGGCAGACAAAAAGATAAAGCAAAATAGCACACTGTTGAAACCCCCAGCAGTAACCCCAAAGGGAAAGAATTAGCTTTGCAGGAGCCATAGCCTTGGGTACCTACATCCATAATACAAACTCAATTTCATCCTTTAAGCCAGCCTTCCCCTATATGAGTCTCCAGATAGGCCACAATTCAGCTGCAGCTAGCCACATTAACGTTCAAGGATGATGGGAGGTATAGATCAAAACAAGAAGATACTTAATGAAACAAGAAATACTTAGGGGATCTTAAGGGCCCCAGGGGATGGCACAAATGTGGGTGGGATAGAAGGCAGGAAGAACATGAACAGGGGACATGGGGAGAGGAGGAAGAGAAGAAAGACAATGAAGCAGAGCAGGGGAAGAAGTGATCTTCAGCCAGTAGGCTCTGGTAGCTCCTGTGTCATTGCAGCAGCAAATCCATTTAGGGTTTTATTTCAGACTTTAAAGGACTGGTCTAAGGTGCTGAACTCTCTCTCAAAAAACAGGGTTAGTACATTTGAATTGTTATTGTTATGTGTCATCAAGCCCTGAAGACTCTATGAATGACAGAGCTCTAAGGGCTCTAGTCATCGACAGCCCTGCTCAGATCTTGCAATCTTGCAACCCAGCTTCTTTCACTGAGTGACTCTTTGACGGCTCCTTTAAAATCTGGACTGAAACACAGAAGAGATTCATTGCCCACTAACACAGGAGCTACCAGCCACCAATGCTCTGAACAAAAGTCTTCCCCCACCCTGGAATTCTTTCAGTTGTGAAGGAGTTAAAGCACTACAAGGGAAGAGGGAATGGACTGGCTGTTATTTTTAAATAAAATAAATCAATATCCCATCAGCACACAGTTAGGCATTCTCCTCATAATTTTTTTTTAAAAGACAAAGTATTACATATTTCAGTTTCTTCCTTTTTTAAAAATGTGAAAATCAGGGGTTTTCTGTACAAACTAAGACAAAGCAAATCTGGTATCACCTTTCCTGGCTACTTCTGTCACTTCAGCTCTGGCTGGCTTGAAACCCTCATTATTTCCAAGTCTTGAACAATAGCTGCCATTCACATTGACTTGGGTATTGATTTTGTTCATGCGAAGAAGTGTGGAGCAGGACAAATGCAAGTGGTGAGCTAAGACTGCATTTGAGCAGAGAGAGTCTGGAAAGGACACACACACACACACACACACACACACACACACGGTCTGCTGGTCTGAAATACATGTGATCTGTCTCCAGGCATTCTCCTAAAAGGAAATAAATACTCTATGATGGGTGTGATATACTGGCTTTGAAGACCGGTGGCAGGTGTGGAATTATACACTGCTTCTCTTTCAAAACCCAGCTGTAACCCTCAAGTGCCAGATCTGATGAAAACTGGGACAGGAATCAGTCTCGGTAAAGCCGACTGTTGAAACAAAGCAACAAAAGTTGGTTTTTAGTACAGCTTTGAGGACTGTAGTCAAGCTAGAAATGTTGGGGATAATGCCTTGCTCCTTTCAGCTTACCTGGGAGTTAAGAATTTCATCCCAGTAAAGAAGAAGGCCACTTAAATAAAAGACTCTTTGGGGAGCCAGCTCAGCTTGCCTTGGAAATAAGAAGTGAGAAGGAAAGAAGAGAGACATTTTTCCCCTACTTGGGAGCAAGGCTTCATCTTTCCCAAACTACTTCATTTCAGAGTTGATGGAGGAAAGCAAATCACATGGAGAACATTATAGGCTGACTCAGTCTATTATGTCTATAATGAGTTCTATCAGCCCTTATATGCTTCTAGATCCCAACACAAAAATTTCTCCATTCATCATTAGTTCAGTTACCATGCTGATGGTACTGTCATTCCAAAATGTGGGTGACTCAAAGGTCCACTCATGATACCAGTACCTCTGTTCAAAGGTGGGGAATTATTAGCTCAAATTAGAGGTGGTAACCTAATGAGATCTTTGACACCAATGCTTACAGGGTCTTTTGCAGGGAAGAACCAGCCAGAGATTCAAATTTGTTCTATTGAGGGAAGTTCAGTCTCAAATACACACATACACATGATCCAAACAGTCACACACTCACACAAGGCTAAACAAAGGAAAAGGGGAGAAAGTTTAATGTAGCAAGATTTCAGGGTAAAATGGGCAATATTTAACAATCCAGAAGAGTAGTAAAGAAGCAACAATGTGGCTTAGACTTCTGTCTAAGGGCAGTACACAAACCAGGAATCCAAGTGACAAAGTGGATACCAGCAATTGATGTATTACATCTGACGGCTCAAAACTGAGCATCTTTACACTCTATTTCCCTCCCCGAAAGGATATGAGTTAATTGCTTTCTGGCAGGGTAAACAAAAGGGGTCTGGAATGGACTGATTGTCTCAATGTCTTGGTTGGGTAATGTGAATGGGGAAGGTTTTGGTAGGAAATGTGCCCAGCAGGAGTGCTTGCCTGCTGCACCTGGGCAGTTTGACTATTGTTTTGTGATGTTGGGCAGTTGAGAAGATTAGCTTAGAGCCATTAAGTCAGGCTTTCCCAGCTAATCCACAGTGAACTTATGAACTGGCCATGCTGAGGTCACCTCTGACTTACTTTTACACATCTTCCCAATCAGTGTCTCTTCTCCACATGGCCATAAGTGTATATAACTTAATTCCATGCCAATGAATATTTGCCAGTTAGACCATATCAAAGCATAGGGGTGTACAGCTGCTAACAGTACTTGGTGAGGGAAACATCTTTACATACAATGTCAACGTGCCATGATGTTGGGCTGTGTTACAACTACACCAAACAGTCATTTTGTAGAGCAGGGATGTACCCTGTAAGGCTTATTTTTGACCCCAGAATCCACCTGGCAGAATCTCAAAGTCCTCCAATTTTTTTAAAAAAACAACACACAATTTTGGGGTGATTTTCTGCCTAAAAACCACACCAAAGCACCAGAAACCACATGAAAGCATGCTTCTTTGCCCTGTCCCATTACCAGCCTCCCAGTCTTAATTTAGACCACAAATTAGCTTAAAATGATGAGTGGAAGAGATGTGACAATAACACAGTCTGCAAAGGGGTGGATTCAGTGTGAAAACTGGTTCTCTCTCCAAGCACAGCTGCCCAACCCTGCTGTACAGCATTTTTCACCCCTTCAAATGCATTGACTTTCATATTAGCTTCTTCCAATGAAACCATGTGTGTGTTTTTTAAAGATGTGATATGGATTGCTAAAACAAAATATGGAGGTCCTTCACTTTATTTTAAAGAAGAGTCATATTCCCTGTTGGCTTCTGGAGGCAAAATTGCCCTTTGGAGAGGGAAATAAAGCAGGAATGAAAACATTCTCAGTGATGGCATGCTCAGTGGTTGACAAACATACTGCCCCCCCCCTTTTTTTTTTGGCAACACAAAGATCTACTGTACAGGAAGAGCTTTGAACACTGGGTTTGAAAATTAATTTCCTAATACTAAAGATTAAAAACTGGAAACTTAATTTGTTTCCACTAACACTAATAATTGAAAGGGTTTAATTGCTTAATGTCCTGCTAATTCATACATTGATTGAAACATTAGCTCTCAAAATAGACAATGGGATTTATAGACAATATCACGGAGGTTGTTACCTTTTGCATACAGCCACATTTTGTTATTTACACCTTTAGAGGTGCTACTTTTGTTATTTAAAAGTGGCTCCCCGCAACTGGATCTTTTTTTCCGGATGGACCATATAATATTGTTGTTATGCAAGATGGTGGGAGTCCAATATATTAGGAAACTGACATGTTGGGAAAGAGTGTCCTAGAGTATGCAACATTATATTGTTGTGGGCCTTCAAATTGTTTTCCACTTGTGGTGACTCTAAGGCAAGTCTATCATGCAAAGTTTCTTAGTAAAATTTGTTCAGAATGGATTTGCCAGTGCCTTTCTCTGAGACTGGGAGAATTTGACTTGCTCAAGGTCACCCAGTGGGTTTCCATGGCTGAGCAGGGATTTGAATGCTGGTCTCTCAAAGCCCTAGTCCAAACTCAGATCACTACACCATTCTGATTCTTGCAGTTTAAAATCTCTTTATATTTCTTACTGATCTAAGCCTGTCTTCTTTTTTTCCCACCCTATGTGTACTATCCATTACTCTTCAAACACTTTGTTTTCTAAAGGTTAATAAGGAGTGATGTTGAAGGTTAGTAAGAAATTACATGATTATTTTAGCCACAGGATGCTGATCCACTGCAACTGTACTACCAAGTGGCTGTCCATAAAGATCACTCAGTGAGCCAAGGGGAGAAAATTTTTAATCAGAAATATTTTGAGTCCATCTGAGCATCTACTGAACATGTTTCTGCAGAACTGAATGGCTGCATTCTTTCTGCATCTCCACTCTCAATCAAAAAGCATCACCTGAAAAGATCAATGGCAGAGCACGTGCTTTGTGTGCAGGAACCAGCAATCCCAAGTTACCCCCTGAAATTTAAAAGATCAGATATCTAACAAGGTGAACTTATAACTTATAAAAGTATCTGATTCATTGAAATGGATGAAAAACAGAAAGCATTTTGAGAGAGAGAGAGAGAGAACAAATTATTCCAAATAATTATATACACCATTTTATGTTGTACAATAGTCTATAATAGAAACGAGGACATAATCAATAGAAGATGATAACAGGGTCAGAGCACACACTGCAAAAAGACTCCAGCACTTTTCTCCTGTGCAGACCTAAGGACTATGGAGTGAACATAAGCCTTCCTGAGTCCAAAACTCTGAAAAATGGATGATTGAGGGCCCCAGTCTCCTGATAACCAGACGGATCATCCCTCCCACACATATGCCTTCTTATTCAATTTTTCCCTCTAGGCCAGGCCTCACTTTTTCCCCCTTTCTATTTTTTTTTTTCAATTATTTTCCCACTCATCTCTTCTCTTCCTCCAGAGCTTCAGAATATTTTCTGTCTCTTTCTACATCTCATTCTCTCTCTCCCTCCTCCCCAAAAGTACACAGATTAGCTTCCCTGGCGACAAAGCAATGTGATGCATTTTCTCTGAACCTAATCCTTCTCCTCCTGAAGCCTCACTGTTTACAGTTTTACTTACTCTGGGAGAGGGGTAGCCACCACTCTAATGAATTATAATGACCAAGAGTCAATTAACTTGTGAAACTACAGGATTAACCTCAGTTTTAATCAGAGAATCTACCGTGTTAAGTCACACTGGGGGAACCAAATGGGTCCAAGCTTTGTGTTGAGGGGTGCAGTTTCTTGTTCATGCCCACTTAGTATTTGGAGAAGACGTCTTATGGCTCTAAGATATTAGAATATCAGACATGAACATTGGGAGGGGGAGTTTCCTATCACTAGAAAATTATAGGTTGGTCTCAAGTTGAGGGGCTCCATAACTTAGCCATGGGCAATAGAGTTCTTTGGCACTGCCAGACACACTTGGACTGCGCTTTCCTTATCTTCCCCCTCACCATTCCTGAGTCCCTGGCCAGTTCTTATAGCACTTTGAAAACCAAGCAGAGTGAAATTGCAACACCAATTTCTGGCAGAAATGTTAAGGTTTTATTTTTGGGGGGGGGGGTTACACTGTAAGACTTGGGGGCTACAAAAAGGGGTTGAGGGCTGCATGAGGCCCACAGGTCATACTTTCCTAACTATGCTTTAGAGAAATGTTGGAGGTTCAGCTAAAACAAAAACTAAAACATTGTATGTATGTGCATAGCCACATATAATTGTTGTTTATGTTGTTGTACCTTCAAGTCATTTCTAATTTATGGTATCCCTAAGGCAAACATATTCTGGAATTTTCTCAGGAAGATTTGTTTGTTGAGGATGGGGGTTGCCATTGCATTCCTTTCATGTTCAGAGAGTGTGACTTGCTCAACATCATCCAATGGGTTTCCATGGCTGTGTGGAGACTCAAGGACCTCAAGGCCCCTCCCTAAGCTGCAAACCCCAGGATTCCACAGGAAGTTGGAAGTGGAATAATAGCACCATAACAGTCTAATGCAGAAATGGCCCCAGAGTCCTCGTCCAACACTCAAACAACTACACCGTGCTGTATACAAGCAAATGTCTTAAGATCAGTGTAGGAAATCTTGCACGTACCATCTTTCAGTATTACAGGAAAGTTCTATTGTGAGAAGCCAGAAGGAACACTGCCATTACATTTGATACCAACTTTTTTTTCCTCTTCCCAACTTTCTTTCCTCTCAGTACGACAGAGAAACTGTCCTACCCAAATACCTGTCAATACCTTCACTTTAGCTTATGTAAATGAGCGTAGACTGACAACCATTGATTGGTTTTTGGAAAAAAATCTTGATAGAATTCATCCTTTTGTATTTTTACTCAGACTGAAAATCATAACTCCGAAGGGATGAACTGCAAATATAAATTAGAATTATGCTGCACATTATAACGCCATCAATAATGCCATATGGTTCTATCAATACTGAAGTCTAATAATGAATTCAGATTTACAGCGACTTCTTTTTGTCAATTTGTATTCTGCCCGTCTTCTGGAAAATGGGAAACAGCTTAATTTCAGCTCTCCAGTAAATTCCTATCCACACAGTTTGAAAAGCTAGAACCTTCTTAGGTTCAGCTTCATCAAATACTTTATAATATTTTATGTATGACCCATTTTCCTCCCCAGTGGGACCCATAAGCTGGCTCACAACATAAATTTAAAAAGGTATACGAATTAAAACCTAATCAGAAAAAAAATTAGAAGAACAATAAAATATCTTCTTAAAACCCAAATATTTTATATAGATACAAACCATTTTTAACCACCACAGGAACAATAAAAGGGCAGCACCACACCACTTATTAAAGACCTTTCTGCATAGCCTCTTAGTCTTCAAATGCCTGTTCAAATACTTAAGGGAAATGGGGTGTTTATACCTTTAAGAGCAATTTCATCTTGAAAAATTAGTACATAAAGATCTTATGAACTGCTGAGACTGATTTGTTTTTTCTTTCTTTCCTGTGTACCATTTTTACTCTGTGCTTTCAAATTAACATTTTATGTGGTCTTAATTCTATAGACAGTTATTATCATTTTAATTTTATGTGTGTGTGTCTGTTGTTAGCTATATGTGGTTTTACTTGTATCTCTTCTCATTCTGTAAATCACCTTGAGTCCTACTCTTGGGAAAAAGGCAGGAAATGAATTAATTGACTGATTGATTGATTTCTCTCAAACCTAATCTGCATTTCCTCATTGCTTTACTGTCACCAGGGCAAATTGTTTTCAACTGAAACAGCGACATATTGTGCGCTTGCCTATCCATGCCTCCATTCCCCCTTTTCTATATCTTATTTAGATTGCGAGGTATGAGAGATAGGGACCTGCCATATTTCTTCTAAGTGCTAAAGCACTCCACATATAGAATCTATGATTATGATTACAGTTATTATGTTCTAATTATATCCCTCCTTCTTTCCAGTGAGCTCAAGGCAATATCCACAGCTTTCCTTGAAATATCTTCCGACAATTCACAGATAAAAACCTGAGACAAGCAATATCAGAGTGTGGCCAAGATGAAAGAAGTTACTAATGAAGAACACACAAAGTAAGATATTCTGCAGCAGTTTGCTTTTGTTTTTGCCTGAGGTTACTGGGAAGGGGAGGATAGTTCCCTCTCCTCTCCAGATTGCAGGACCCAAGCAGCTAGGCCATTTCTGCACCACGCTGTTGGACCTTTGAGGCCCCTCCCTAAACTGCAAACCCCAGGATTCCATAGGATGTTGAAAGTAGAATAATAGCACTATAACTGGCTAGTGAGGAAACTGGCTAGTCTAGGACTCAGGGAGGTCTCTCATTCACATTGCTGCCATAGGTTGAAACTGATCTGATGACAAATGACAAAAAAGAGTCTCATTGATCATAATGGGTCCATTGTATATACAACTAAACTTATTTTTTTTAAAAAAACTGGAACTCCCATTTAGAATCCTCCAAACAAAATCACTGAGCTAAAAGAGACCTCAAAGGTCACCCAGATATGACTGTGTGCAAAGCAGGAAACTTGCAACTATTTTGTACTTGATAGATCATCACCACCTTCCACTTAAAATCCTCTGTGGTTACTTGCAATATGAGAAACAATAAATCTTGTGATATTAATCAGTCATCTGAGAACTAAACTGAAATTATAATGTATTAATCAATTAACATGCTACTGGTCTCCATACTTCATTAATATACTATATTAAATTATGGAAGGTTAGCAGCTAATAGACTAAACATTGTATGTCGTTTGGAAAGAATTTGGAAAATATTTGTCTTGCATTGCTGCCATCTCCTATCAATCCCAGAAGTGTTCCCCCCACCCCACTTTCTTCCCCTGCTGCTCTCAAGCTGAATGGCTTCCAACTACCATCTACGCTTTGGTTTGAATGCTTCCAGAAAGTAAGTTTTTCCAAAGTATTCTAGAAGAAAAGCTAACCACTCCTAAAAAACATTCTCCCTTCCTAATGTGCTACAATAACTTGTCTTCGGGGATATTGGGAATAATCCATGATGGTCATCAGAAGCCATTGGGAGAAAACACTAAACAGTAGTTTTATAACAATGCATTTTTTAAAAAAAGATGCTTATGGTAGAGTCAAGGATGGAAGGGGAACCTCTTGAAGGGAGGATAGCTGAACAACAGCAGTTTGCTGTAGACTCCACTCAACCCTGGAATATGTCCCACCTTCAAGGATATCAGGTACAGCACTACAGAGCTGATCCTGATATGTAGGGTTTGTAGGGATTTTGTAAGGTTTTGTAGGTTTGTGTGTGTGCGCACACACACACGCACGCGCACGCCATTTTGTGTCTTTGCTATTATTCCTCTCATTTGATAGTGAAGGATAAAAGTTCCTTACCACAAGCTGGGAAATGAATTCATTCTTCTAGTGTCTTCTCCCTGAAGGTCCTTCTGTTAATGTAATAAAAGCATTTCACTTTTGGTAGCTCTCTCACCTGAATCCCACTGGAAAAGTAAGACAACAAATGACAATAATGTGAACAACAAATTCCTGACATTCTAAGTGTGCCCAGCACTGCAAGTTTTATGTACTCACATAGGAAAAATTATAGATTTTGTTGTAGGCTAGAGAAAATGACGCAACTGCTGATTTACTGTGTAGGAGAGCAGTCCAACAAATTCACAGAAGTTGTGATTGTTGATGGGTTTTTTAAAACTCATCTTTCAACTTTCAGTTGGGTGTAACAACAAATTTAACAAGGTTGGGAAATGTGCACCCCTGCAGGTTTTGGTGAACCACAGCTCTCATCAGCCTTAGCTAGCATAACTGATGTTGAAGGGTCATGGAGCTGAGTTCAACAATCATTAATAAATGACACTTTCTCCATCCCAATACAAATACAATATAAACCAAAAACCATCACATCATCTATTAAAGCATCATTGGAACACTTGAGGAACCCTCATTCCATAACAGGACATCATGCAAACCTCATAACTTTGTCCAGTCTTTGCTTATCATGTTTTCATGGACAGAGGAGCAAGGGAGTATCTGGCCCTGCCTCCTTTCCCTTGTCACTTACCTTACATGGAAACCAGTATTTCTGAAGAGATGTTCCTGTTCATGTGGAAATCTACGATGTGAACAAAAGTTTGATTTTTCAGGGTTCTTGCTCACCTAGAGATACCCCAAATGAAGGCGAACCTCCTTCTTTACACTTTTCGCAGGAGGAAACTGACTATACAGAGCATGGGGCTGAGACCTCTGCTGCTCCCATGCTCTCAAGAAAGCAGCATAACTAAAGCTTGAACAGAGTTTGTGCTTTCAGTATCATCACTGCTTTGTGTAACATCCTGCCTGATCAAGAAATTTCAAAAGCATATACTTATTTCCCTGTGCTTTTATTTGACCTAATAAAGGTATTAGAATATGGATTCTGATGTTTCTATGACTAATCTTTTTTCTGTTTTTATTCTTCCCCCATCCTCTTTCTCAGGAGACAAGGAGGAAGAGAATAACATATGAATGAAAAATGTATAATGTGGGCACATTCTTCTCAACAGAATAAGGGACAAAACAGTGTGTGTGTGTGGAGTTGCCCTTCTAGAAAAATGGACTTGTAGGATCTGAACAGCAACAGGGGGACTCAAAAACTTCATGTTTATTACAGTTTAGTCGTCCTTGATTTCATAAATAAATCACTTTCTTTCAGGGTTTTTAAGCAGAGGCTGGATGGCCATTTGCTGGGCGTGCTTTGAGTGTTCCTGCATGGCAGGGGGTCAGACGTGATGGCCATTGTGGTCTCTTCCAACTCTATGTTTCTATGATTCTATGAAATAAATAAGAATCATTGTATGGTATACCATCACAACAATAAACATTCTGGGTTGTAGCTTTTAAATCCAAATAAGCAATTAAAGTGATACAGTGTGATCATGTTGAGATACAGCTGATTTAACAGCAACATTTGTGTTGCTTGGCAGATGCGTTGCTATTTTTTTTTTATTAAGTTAAATTGGAGATTTTTCTCCTGTTTTTCTTTTCTCTTCCTTTCTTTTATGATGTTATTGATTTCCTATCATTGTTTTTTTTCCATAAATGAAAAAAATAGAGGGGGGAAGGCTACATGTATCAGACCACTTTCTGGTACACTTATAGGACCCTTTGGCAGATGAGTAGCTGAACTCTCTCCAATGTATCAGCAGGACAGGTACCTGCGAAGCCTTCTGCATTGCTCAAGTGTAACCTTTCCGCTCTGGTTATGTTGGAAAACAACTTTTGTCATCCTCAGCCTGCAAGCAAATCTAAAGAACACCAGGGTGGGAAAACTAAGATGCTGGATTCTAACTTCAACCCTTACTAGGAAAGCAACTCTCACTGAATCCACTGGGATTTATTTTTGAATAAATCTTCAATTCAATATTCAAAGATGTCACCATAAAACAGTAAACACAGTATTTTAAAAAAGCTACTAAATACCGCTGCTATACTGTTAACTTCAGTCTTACCTTACTAATAGGGCCTTGCCAGAGTTAATTTTAAGCTATCTCACACTTACTGTTTACAAGAATGAGAACTGATATGGATTAAGGAGGACAGTATAAAATCCCAGAACTCATCCACTATGAAACACCGTTGGGAAAGATACATAGCAAATGACAGGATGTACAGAAAGTGATAGGGTAAAGAAAGGGAAATGTGTGACATGTGAGCAAGCCCCAGGTGTTTTTAAAAAAGAAGGACCCTATCATCAAAGTAAGAATCAATTAGCGCTGGCCATGTTGTTCACATTAATTAAATAGCCCTTATCACCAGATTACATTGCTTGTTTGTGAAGTCCTCATTTCATTAAAGCTAATTGGAAATAATTACAAGTGATATGTTAAATGCTTAATTAAACGATTTATCTAGCACTGTTGCCATGATCCCATATAGACTCAAAAGTATCCTGAGCAAGCAAGCACTGGAGTGCTTTGTTTGAATGAAAGGTTACTGACAGAAGCCTCCCCTCTCTGTTTCTAATTACAGTCAGAAAGTGCTTATAACTTAAGAAGGTACAGTGAACTGAGGACTCTGTTCCTTCTCTCCTCTCCCTTTTTTCTTTCAAAAATCTGAGTATTTGAAAAGAAAATCACAGAGCTGCAATTACAACTTTCAATGAAGAACTCTGTCCCGAGATCCTTGGATCTAGGGTAAAGTATCAATGCTTAAGGTATAAAGAGCAATCTGTTTCTAGCCCTTGTGATCATTGTAAAAGTCTCTAAGAAGGGCAGATATGATTTTTGGTTAAACATTTAGAGAAGGTCCAGGCTGTTGCCTCTTCATGGCAACACACTCTGCATATCTGTAGCAATGTGCCATATTCTAAGGGATATGTAGGGAGGTACCATATTCTATTAGATCTTAAGCTGTCAGGGATACAGAGCTGAACTTGTCCATTTTTGTTTCCAGTTTGTTTCCACCCTCATGCGCCTGTTCCTCTTTTCTTTCTATAAGATTGAAGGTACATCTCATATATTGAGAGTGTGGTGTAGGGTTTTGAGCTTTGGACTACAACCCTAGAGACCCGGGTAGAGTCAATTCTCCACTTGGTCATGGACTGGGTGATCTTGGGTGGATCATACACTCTCAGCCCCAAAAAACCCTGTGATAGATTCACCTTAGGCTTGCCATAAGTCAGAAATGACTTGAAGGCACACAACAACAACGTCTCTCAAGAATTTACTGAAGCATCATTGTAATAACAAAGTCTTGAATATTTTGGTGTGTGTGTGTGTGTGTGTGTGTGTGTATCATTGTCCTCAGAAGATTACCACTTTCCCCCCCAAAAAAGGAGACCCAGTTCAACCTCTATTGTAATCCTGCCTGGAAACTGGGGTTCTAATTGGGGATTCATCACTGTAGATGTAAAATCCTTGCTTGTTTTGTTTTCAAGATTTTAAAATGTTTTCTGTCAGTCTCAAAAGAGGTTTTACTTTTGTAAAAAAAATTATGAGAAGTTACAGGCAGAGCACAATGATTGTGTTTTTATATGTGCTATTTCTTTAAAATTCAAAACACTGAATGAGTTGCTTGTATTATTTTGATCAGGCATCTAGTCCTGCTATGCTCTCTTTCCCTCTTTCTTTCTATTTAGCTCAACAAGTGAAAAGACACTAGTATTGCTCAAAACATTTTGCACAAATTGCAGAAACATTAAAGTGTGTGGTGGGGAATCACTTGCCTCCTTCTTACAAAGGAGGCTAGAAATCCTGCTAGGTTTAATGAACTCTTGGCAGGATGCTCCAACATGTTGAGACTCTCTGTCTTGTTGAGAACAAGTAATTTAATGAAACTTCACTACAGCCCTACTAACCACTGCTTGGGGATCTCCTGCATGCAACACTGGAGTTGAGCATACTTGCTCTACTTGTCAGTTACATCCTGCTTATATATATGGATGTCACTGGTGGATAAGGTATTATCATCCATCCCTTACCACATTGAATTGCTCAGAGTATGTACGCTGAAGCTCGTTGTCTCTTGAAAATATTTGCATGTGGCACATCTTGACCAGCCAAAGCTGATGCACTACTAAAAATGCCGCTTGTTGGAACAAAGGTTGGGAGCATGGCATGTCAGGAGGGGAGGATGGTTATTTATGCTTCCTTGTCCTTTGTATTAATTGGAAAAAGAAATCTAACCCAAACAAACATACACAAGGAGTAGGAAAACACAGATCTACAGGCAAGTTTGGTTAGGCCTTGGCAAGCTCAGATGCTGCAATATCTTTTTAATGCAGTGAGTTTGTACCAACAGTGTTCACGATTTTGCAGATTTCAGCCCCCTCCCTGGAATATTAGGAAGTGAAACACGCACACCTTACAGTACTTCAAATGTACAAATACATGGGTGATGTAGTAAATTATTGTATTTGCTGGCATATAAGACTCACTTTTTTCCCAAAAAAAATACTGTTTGAAAATGGGGTACGTCTTTTGAGCTGGTGTGTCTTATAGGATGGCATATAGTATTTGCCAGCGTATAAATAGGGTGTGGCTTATACACCGGCAAATATGGTAAGTTTGCACCTTCTGGCACCTCTTCTGATCCTGCCTAAGTCTTGTTTCCACAGAAGCAAAAGTGAAGCAGCTTCTTCTGTGTGATCTGTACCATGCAAAAATGGGTTGGGGGATTATCTGTGGAGAGTCTGGCCATCTTCAGGTGTTCTATGTTCAGGAGTTTGTTCCCATATAGCCATCTGTGAAAATGTGTGTCCCTGTTTCCACGTGTGAAATCCTATTTCTTTCTTGCATGTACATGCCTTCCTACAAATTCACAGCAAACCCTAAGCCAAAATAAAGCTGCCTTATGAAAAATAGTTTTTATTGCTCTGCAACCAAAAAAAGAAAGAAAGAAAGAAAGAAAAAAGGATAAAACTCCCTTTGGGAAATTTGAAAGAATTTACTGGGGCCAATTACACACCATAACAGCACTACCAAAGTGTTAGAGTCAGTAATAATTTATTTGACAACACTTAAAAGTTCAGTGTAGAAATTAGGTCTGTCATTTTAAAAATACTGTGGCTCTTTCTTCAGCGGCACTATGAGATGGTCCTGCTTTGATGTTATGTCAAAGCACCATGGAAGCGGGAGAAAGTTTGAAGCATTTTTGGTTTAGGGCCCCCACCACCACCCTTTTACTGTTGCTGTAACTGTTCCGAGCTGTCTCGGCTCTGTATAAAATCATTTCAAGGATTGGGCCTCCTACTGCGAAGCGCTGGTACAGCCAATCACTCTTAATCAATCCTTTTTAATAATTTCTCACTAGTCCCTATTATCGCTAATAGCAAGGATGTCTCAAGGCACTATCTGAACAGAAGACTGGGTTAGCTGCAGGAACTGGGCTTTTTTTTTTTTTTTTTTTTTTTTGAAAGGAACATCAAGGGCAAAAAAATAAAAATAAAAGGAGCCTGATTTTTCAGAATACAGAAGGAAGCCAAAAAAAGAGAAGGAAATGTCTCTTTCCCCCTGAGAAGTTACAGAGGCTTGTTCTCCAAAAATTAAAAATTAATTGTGCAGTCAATCAAACCTGATTCCTTTGTAAGGAACATATAGGTAAAATGCTGGGTGCAAATTCTATATGCTGTCACTACCACCCTCTGAGTTGTTGCCTTATATCAAGGCAGCTTCAATGGTCTACATATCACAGTTGTTTCTTATAACTGGGAGCAATAACCTAGCATGTCTCCCACCTGAAATTAATTCTACTGGAGATGCTAGAAAGATAATCTCAAATATTGTGCTGTAAAGCTTGCACTTTGCCACTAACTATGGTCTGTAAGGATTCTCTGCTGCATACAAAATCACACATGAGCTCTAAGTGCATACAGGTATGAATTAGATCCATAGCCAATCAGGAACTCACAAAGCCACCATTAGTGTTTGCCCTGATAAGAATGGCAACACTGGTTGGCTAGGACAGAGCTTGAAAACATTACTTTTTAAGGTTAGAACTTCATAATCCTCCAGCCAATAAGGTTTTTGCAGAGCTGTGGTCAAGTAACTAGGCTGCGTTCTTATTTGCATTTTGAAAATTATCTGTAGACTCATAGATCCCTTGCATACTTCTCACATACATGGGAGCATGGCAAGCTGGTGTTTGTGGGAATTGTCATTCTCACCTGTAACACATTTAGGAAGATGCATAAAAGAGTCTGGCTAACTTATGTTTAGTCACTGCCTTGGGAGACAATTGTATGAGAGGTGATATAGAAATAATTTTATGGTGCTACTGAATTTCAAACTGTAAGGGGTTATTTATTTGTTTATTTCAAATTTGTATGCTACTTTTCAGGACTTGTCCTTCTAATATAATAAAACAGAAAACTAATTATCACTTAGTGCAATCCATAAAAACAATAGAACAAAGCAAAGCAAAGACAGCAATAAACAATATAAACAATATAAAAATGGTACTAGAAACATCAGATGGAGGCAGCTAAAAGCAAGAGCTACCTTGAATCCCAGCTTTGGTGGGCTAGAAAGTAAGTTAATAAAATAGACAGATACTAGATGACAGATAGACACCAGAAGTACTTAAATACAGAGCTTTAATACATTAGCAAAAGATAGCTTGGAATACCAACATCCAAGTGAGTGAGAAAGAGGCTCTACGTGTACAAGGCAAGCTGTGTCATCCAGATGATACTATTTCTGTCTCTGCCAGGGTTTACTTCTGCTGTGGGCTTATTGACTGGCTTTTAGTTGTCTCTTGGCAAACTCAGACCCAGATACTGCCTTCCCACAACCAGCTGTGTCATCACTGGGAACTGGGGTGTACAATCAGATCAGAGCTATTCCAGCACTTTCTGCATGGAGACTCCATGAAGTACCTTTTGTGAGTCAGTTGAGGACACTGCTTTTCATTACTAGCGATGTCAATATTCTATACTTTTCTTCATAACTTACCTGTTTTCTTTTCTGGCTATGTTTATCCTTTTATTCATAATCTTTTTCTAAATTTTCTTCTTTTTTTAATGGCACTTGTTTCTTCTAAGGGCTTTATCACACCTAGGGGCTTTCCACACTACACTGTTATAGTGCTATTATTCCACATTCAACCTCCTATGGAATCCCGTGATTTGCAATTTAGGGAAGGGCCTTTACAATTCTCAGTCAGAGAGCTCTTTGGCCTCAGTAAACTACAAATCCCGGAATTCCACAGGATGTTGAAAGTGGAATAATAACACAATAATAGTGTAGTGCAGAAAGACCTCAAGTTGTCATACCGCCAGAGCAGTGCATTATTCCTGGTTTGAGATCAGTCCTATCACACAATATTGTAGCTCACCAGTTCTATTGTATGGTGATCCATTTGATATGTGCCTTCTTTTCATGCTGTAAACAACCTGTGAATGACCCCCTTTCCCACAGCAATCCAGTTAGCTGTGGGAGTGCAGATTCCTCACAGCACTTCCTTCCTTACTCGATCTATTTGTGGGCAGGATGTTGGCATTCCCAGGTCGTCCATTCTTCAGACATTAGTGTGCAAGTACAGCATAATTAAAAAAAAATAGTATGAACCGATCATGAGGGGTGGGGTGGGGCAGCAATGCTGTAATGTGGAGGGTGGAAAAAAAACAGTGTGAATGATGCAAATGACCCACTAATATCAAAAGGGTGCAATAAAGAGCATTAATAACCTGATATATGAATGAGAGATCTCTAAGAGCCCCAGCTATAGTGGGATTCCAATGGAACAATGATTTACTTCTGTCAAGAGCTTTTCACCTTCTTGCTCTTACCAAAACCTGGTTTCCTGGACATGATACTGCTACTTCTTCTGCCCTCTCTTTAGGAGGATTCTCTGTTTCCCATAGCAGTCCTCAAGAGATGGAGTGGATCTTCTGTCGTCTAACTTCAGCCTTTTTTTCCTTTCCATCAAAACACTGTTTTTCTTCTTTCGAGGCCCATGCTGGGAGGCTCTTTTTGCTTGTGCACCTGCAGATTGCAATCATTTACTGGCCCCCGGGCCCATTTTCAACTTTTATTTCTGATTTTGATTCCTGGTTGACTTCCTTTCTCTCAGATGATATTCCCATTCTAATTCTGGGTGAATTTAATGTCCATATAAATGACTTCAAAGATTCTGCTGTGTTACATTTTCTTTATTATCTTCTTTTGACTGGTCTTCTCATCTTAGTCTTCTGGTTTCCTTTCAACCTTCTGCTGCTAAAAATATCTTTCTGGTCCATTGTTTTAATCATGTTACCCCCCCTTTTGACATGACCACATTGGTTGCCTTTTACGTTCAGGATTCAGTATAAGCTTTATATTTTAACTTTCCAAACCCTACATGATCTAGTACCCTTTGTCTTTCAGACCTAATTTCTTTTCACCTGCTTAGGATTTGCATTTTAGGCTTCTCACTCCACTCAGAGTTTCCTGTTTCTTTGATCAGCTTTTTCCTTTTTCACTCACTGCTCTGTACTCCTGTTACCCCGAAACATGAGTGACTCAAGGTTCCACCTGCGATGCCAGTACCACCATGAGTTGATGGGGAATATTACCTCAAAAAGGAGGCATGGGAGGGAGGGATAACCTTACAAGATCTTTCACATCTACCAGTACTAGTGCAGGGAAGGACGAGCTGGAGATCCAAAAGTAAGCTCATTTGATTTACTGGGGGAATTACCAGTCGCACACACACTAGATCCAAGTAGTCTCACAATCACACTAGGCTAACTGAAGAAAAAGGGAGGAAAAGTTTGGATAGCAAGAGTTCAAGGAGAAGTGAGTGATACTTATCAATCCCGTACAGAAGTGAAGAACAATATGGCTTAGACTAGGAGCTCAAGGACAGTACACAAACAGGAATTGGAGGGATGGAATGATGATCAGCAACCAGTGTACTGTGGGTTGGCTAGCCCAAAACTGTGGTTTAAAATGCTCTTTTTCTGCCTGGAGGAAGGTGTTAATGGTTATCTGCAAGAGTAAATAATGAAGTCCAGAGAGTGGACAATGGAGCCCAGAATGGACTAATGGTCTTAGCGTTAAGTGACAAAAAGCTGATGGGAATCGTGATAGCTCCTTGATTGCTTATGCAGTGTGGGACAAAAGGGAAGTTTGGTGGTCAGAGAAAGAGAGCCTAAAACAATCAGTCATCCTGTGGGAACATCACACACACACTATTGTCTATAAAAGCTGAGTTATTGTAAGTTCATGATCACTGGAATTTCCCTGATTATTTCCTGACTATGGCCCTTTTCGCAACTTACCTTTTCATGGAGGTGAGGGACGGTGCTTACGCGAGAAGCCTTCGGAGGAAGGCTTTCATGTCCCTGCTGCTTGGGCTCCGCAGCAGCTTCCTGGTCATGTGAGCGCCCCGCCTGTGCCCCACCCCTTCCTTCTGCAGTGCAGCCTGGGAGCTGTAGGCTGCGTTGGGGCAGGAAGCACGACCAGCCTGGCTCCAGAGGCTCCACAGGGCAGGTAAGTTCGCCCCAGGCCTCTGACCGGTGAGCAAACATGCACCATTTTCAGCTAAAAGCCGAAAATAAAAAGGTGCGTATGGGCTGTGTGTCATGCTCTTGAGCGTCGCGTAAATGTGAGTGTGTCATGCAGACCGCTCCTCATATTTACTCAACGTTCAAGGGGCCCTTTCGCTTCCAAAACACCGTGCGAAAAGGGCCTATGACCTGGCTATGCCTTGAGGTCTTTCTTGACCTAGTTTTGTGATGCACATGTTTGGCCAGCTTTTCCTCTTAGCCAGCACGACCATGCAGCCATAGCAGGGTATTTTTTATATTTATGCCAATTAATGGGGGTGTACACTCCTAGAATTGCCTTCCTAAACATTTGTGGACTGCTTCTTTCCTTGTTTTTAAATCTCATCTGAAAACTTCCTTGTTTTCAAAAGCTTTAGGAATTTTTGTTAAAAGAAAGCAAACTGACAAATGCATATCAAAATATGCAAGATCATAATACAATATTTATGTTTTTGTATTATATTTGGATAATTTGTTATACAACTGTATTGTATAGTTTTATATCAGCATTACTCTTTTTTCTTGTCTGTGCACACATATATATTTTAGATTGTATGCCTTTGGTAGGGCTTACTGACTTTTTTTTTTAACTTGTACAGTGTTGTTGTGAACTTTCAAGTTGTTTCCAGCTTATGGTGACCGTAAGAGAAACCTATCATGACATTTTCTTGGCAAGATTTGTTCAGAAGGGGTTTGCTTTTGCTTTCCTTGGAGGCTGAGAATGAGTTGCTCAAGAACACCCAGTGGGTTCCCATATCCAAGTGGAAATTCAGAGCCTGATTTACAGAATGGTAAACCACTACACCATTTCTTACTTGGTGGCAATAGCATTCTTAGGTTTCATTGGCCAACTAGAGCTCCTACAATATGTTTTCCAGTAGCACCTGATGACTAGAATATTCGTGGGATGGTGAATCCACTCCAGACATCAGTCCAAACTTTAAAGGAGCTATTCACTAAAACCCCAAGTGGATTCGCCACCTCACCAATATAGAAGCTACCAGCCACCACTAGAGTTCTCTGGATGTTTTATCTGGCTTTAACGTCAAATCAAGTAAAAAGCAATTAGGTTCACAACATACCTTCATATTGCAGCCACTAATAATTGTAGCCCTTCAGCACTTTGGCAATAGAGATCAGGTTCTGTTTCTTTCATTAGATTCAGATGAGTTCTGCAGCAGTAGCTGTGTACATCTTTGACAATTACATGAGGCTGATACATTCAGTCAAACTGATCTCAGAATCAATATTTTATTCACTATTCCCTGGGTTTGTATTCATTTCTTTTTCTGCTGAAATACATTGTAAAAGGTAATTCATACCTTTTTAAAAAAATGAAGCTAATTTGCTCCTTACTATTTTTACATAGCTATGGGTTTGGTTTTTAGTCTGTTTGCTGGCATGTTTTGCTTTTATGATTATGCATGATCACGGGAAAAGATGATTATCACAGGCATCTGCCCCAAGGTTTGGTGGATCTTGGGGGCTACGTCTATTACAGGCAGACTTGTGTCGCTTCAGTGAATGAACGTTCACCTTCTGCCGGTAAATATAATGCAGCACAAAAATTCCCAAGGCTGCAAATAAATCTGTCTTTCCCAGACAGCCCTTAAAGGTGCCAAGGAATATTTTGATCACATTCTTATCTTGGATGCATGTGCCAAATGTTCTCTCTTTCTTGCCAGGCGCATTTGTCAAATCTGAATTTCTCAGCCTGTATACTAAAGGAATCTGCAAAATACCCACAATAATTGTAAATAATCAATCTCTCCAGTTTTGAAGTGTGTGTGTACACATGTATGTATGCCAAAGATAAATAAAACTTTTTTCCCCAAATAACTGCAAAAAAAACCCCCCCAAACCCAGAATTATCTTTCCAACTAGTTTTACATGAAAGGAAGTGGAATTAGTTTCCAAATTATTGTGTTCAGGACTGTAGCCTCAGGGCACAACATCATGGTGGAGTTAAAGCAGGAGCAGATGGGTGAGATGTCCATTTGGTTTGATTCCTTAGTTCCAGGTTAGTGCACCAGCTGTGAACTGAGAACTCCAGATCCTCGAAAGCTGGTTGCTTATGAAGCCCTGACTTGAATTGTGAGCTGCTTGGTGGTATCCAGACATTTTCGGCATGGAGAAAATCTCTGCCGGTGAGCAGCGGTGCTTGGAAACTGCCGTTGGAAATATTGAGAACAATATTAAGTTTCCCCTTTCTATATGTGCCAACAAACCACATACAGAGCACATGAAAGACTCAGTATGTCTGCTATTTTTGCCACCTGCCAGAAATTACAAAAATAAAGTCACAATACTGGACTGTTTGATTGCACTTGGTTTGTGGGAGTTACATTGTGCAGATTTCTTATGCAAACCAACCTTTGTTAGCATTCTGACCACACATATAGGCTTGTGTGTATGTGAATACTCAGGTATTCTTAATGTGTGTCTTTGTTTTATATCTACATCAACTTCATGTTTTGCTGAGAGAACAAGATGAACTTTGTCAAAACTATTCTTTGACTCATTTCTACTGATTAGAATTTGCTTTCTGCCGAGTTTTGCATTACTGGAAAGGAAAAAGGTCAGAAGGTTCAGTTTCATTTTATTAAGGTTTTATTGGCATTAGTGCTACTCACAGTTAGAAAAGTGGAGAAATCAATATATTTTGTTCAACATGATTGAAGTTGCAGAACAGAGCACTGTTTCTGGATGGGAATGTACAGCAAGAAGGGACTTTGGTGATACAAATCCATTCAAGCTGGTAATATAGAAACAATAGAGTGGGTGTTGGTCTGCTATGTTTTCCATTAGCTGAAACTTATTGTATATATGAAAACTTTAGGGAAAAACCTTCTGCAGCAGGGGATGAATGGCTCAGTAATGATATGATTCAATGGCCACCAATATCAATTAAACTATTTTCCCCTAGCAAAGATTTGTTTCACTGTACAGAGTTATGTGGTTAGAACTTGGTTTCTAAAAACCACTGCGCCTAGTTATCTTCAAAGAAAAGAGCAAATAGGACACAGGTGGGAATTCTGTGGCCCTCTAGATATTATAGGACTGCAGCTCTTAACATTCCTCTCTTTTGGCTATTCTGGCTAGGGTTGCTAAGATTTACAATTGAATACACTCTCCAACATTCCCAGTTTGGCAGAGACACTCCCAATTAATCTTCTGTCCCACTTTCTCAGTTGCTCTTAGAATGCCCCAGTTTTATTTTCTTCCTCCCACTTTCCCCTTTTGTCTTCAACTTACTTCAGTTGCTGCAAATGGAATTTGAAGGGCAAATCTAGTTTGTTTTCAATTAAATCAGCAAAGGGGAGAGAAGAAGAGGAAGTGGAATCTTACCCTTCACAATAGGTTCAGGCAAAAGCAAACTGCTGCCCCCTCTCCTAGCTCAAGTGCTCTTCCTCATTAATAATTGTTGCCATCTTGACCACACTCTGATGTTGCTTAGCCACACTTGTCCTGGGTTCCATCTGTGAAATGTTGGTGGATATGAGTCTAATAACACCTGGATCAGGCCTGAATTAGCTTGTTATATACTCAGGGCCATTTTTGTGACCTGGTTCTACTGATAGCTCTTAGATCACAATCTGCATCTCATAGTTCATGCATCTCATAGCATCTGCATTCAGGGCCCATCCCTCCCACTCAGGCACAAGTGAGCAACTGCCAGGGGCCCATTGAGACATGGACCATTTCTGTACTACATTATTATAGTGCAGTTTAGGGAGGAGCATTTAATTCGCAGCCAGAGAGCTCTTTGGCCTCAGTAAACTACAAACCTCAAAATTCTACAGGATGTTGAAAGTGGAATAATAGCACTATAACAGTGTACTACGGAAATGGTCAAGGCAATCTGGCCTCCCAAGAGTGTTTTCCCTACGAGGGAAACCCATTGTCATGAATTCTGAGGCAAATTTCACTGGTTGTTACTGAGCAGAAGAAGGACTAGCTTCATGACTGCTAGGTTTGATTCCATCCACACATTATCACATCTAAATTAGGTAAGGCAATCAAAAGTTGAATTGATCACTAAAAATGTCTTGGATTTCTGCCAGGATAGTTGGTGAGTTAATGGCTTGGGCTCAGACTCATGAAATTTGAACAAATGTCAGTATGTGTGCAGAAGACTCCAGAGATCTGGGTGTGCTGAAGCAGGACTCACTATCACTCAGTCTGAGCAAATAATAAGGTGCACTTGGGGATTATTCAAGTCAAGGAAAATGGGGGGAAATGAACAAACACTTTTGACAACTTACAAGAAAATTAGAAACAACAAATAAATGATCTGGCAGAAATGTCTATTGTTTATAACAGCTTAGAAATCCACACACATTTCCCACAGAAATAATTACAAAACAAACAGGTTTGGAGACATCTAATATAGAAGGAAAACAAGCTTTGTCAGAAGCTTTGATGACTGTACCAGACATCTCCATATTTGTTTTACTGTCAACATATCATAGCACTGATGCCTTAAAAAAGAAAATATTGTACATGATTTTGTCTCTCTCTTGAAGTTCAGTTGATAATGTGAGACATCTGAAATTATTCAAAGTTTTCCTTTTTGGGGGGTGGGGTGGTAGTGGCACATGACTTTAGGCTCAGATGCCATGAAGCACATTTCAGAAAACAGACAAGCACAATGTAGGAGTCAATGGCCTGAAACCTATTGGTTAACCCCAACTAGAGGTAATCCCACCAAATCTGTTGTGAACTGGCAAGTCAACACATAAGTAAATGTCATTAATTCAATTAGTCTTCTCTGCTTTGGAAAAAACAGTAGGATTCAGCTGTGTGTCTACTAAAATTTAGAATAGATGTTTTCAGAACACTGCATGCTTAGAAACATTGGTTTCCATTATGGGTGGACTAAAGGAAAAGAATCAATGTATCTGAAATGTGGTGCCAGAGGAAAATTCTGTGGATCCCACAGACTGTATAAAAGACAAAGAAATGAGTCCAATAAAAAAATCAAGTCTGAACTCTCATTGAAAGGCCAAAATGAAGAAACAGTCTATCGTACATTGGCCATGTCATGAGAAAACACAACTCACTGGAAAAATTGATAATGCTTATTAAAGTGGAAGGTAGTAGGAAAGGAGTAAGATCACAATACTGATTAGGGCTGTTGATAACTGGGGCTCTTGGAGGTGTCTCATTTATAGGGCTCCCATAAATTGATGATGACTTCATTGATAAGAAGAATGGATGAGAAATTTAGTTCATTATGATTTTCAATGAATTTTCTTCCTTCATGTGCGGGAGGAGGGGTTCTAGACCAGTAGGCTTTATTCTCATATCTTTTCAGGGATTGACCTGCATTGTATTCTGTTCAACCAAAACCAGTTCTGGCAGTGCCACTTGCCATCTCCATTAGCACCATACCTCCAGATATTCACTCCCAGAAGCATGGTCCTATAAAACAGATAGCTGACTAGAGTCATTTCTGCACCAGACTTTTATAGCACTATTATTCCACTTTCAACATCCTATGGAATCCTGGGGTTTGCAGCTTAGGGAGGGGCCTTTGGCCAAGCTGCAAACCCCAGGATTCCATAGGAAAGTTGAATAATAGTGCTATAACTGTTCAGAGTGGAATAATAGTGCTATAACAGTCTGGTGCGGAAATGGCCTATGACAGATTGGCCTCAATCCTATTGTTAGTCCTAGAGTAGAACCACTGAATCAGTTGGATTTATCTACGTTGGATTTATCATTCAGCAACTAATGGATTCAGTCTACTCTAGCTGGGATTAAGCAACAGGGTTCCAGCCATTATTTTAGATCCATATGGATCACAGGTACAATGTAATATATTGGGGGGCGGGAGGAGATTTATGACATGTTGCTTTCATAAGTCAGGGGTGGGCAGCTTCAGTGAGCTCAAGGCCATTTTAACCCACCTCCCCATCTCACAAGATCCACTACAGGCCATGCCTCTCCTGAACCCCAACTGCTAAAAATCAGGAGTAAGCCAGGTGGGGAAGGAAGTGAATATGTTAATAGGCATTTCCTAGTCTGCTCCTGATTTTGGCAGCCAAGAGTGACAGCTATTAAAAATAGAAAATGCTTGATTTAATATGGCTTTTTCCAGTAAAAATTGCTGTTTGCAGACTTGAGTTGAAGGGCTATAGGCATGGCCTCAGTGGCCAGATCTGGCCCATCCCTCATAGAAGTGAAGGCATTTGTATACCCTTTAGCTTCTGAAGTCTATTCAGGGACAACAGTAGGAGGTATAACAATGAATATACTGTTATTTCTTTAGTTGTTCACTCAGCAACCTGAAAGTGGGACATGCATCAAAATTATTTCTCTGGTTTGGGAACGGTTTTGGAAAGCAGGTGTTTGGAAAACAACATACACATTTTACACCGCTATATTCTATGCCAACATCAAGTCCTAAGCAAATAGTGTTCATTACACCTGGTTTCCAGAGCTTTGCTACATCCAAAGGAACAGCTGCATTGTGCTGATGAAAAATCTCCACTTCATCCCTAAGAATGTCAAATGTTCAGTATCCTAGCATTCCATCACTAATTCTGCCAAAAGGATTACTTGTCAAGTGAAAAGGAGAGCATTTGGCCTCATACTTTCTGCTGACAGATTAAGAGTATGGAACCTATTGAAAGCACACATTTGTGCAGCAGAAATATATGAACTTGAAGGGAAGTTTCTAAAGCAAGTACAGTTTAGAAAGATACTCATATCTTTGAAAAATGTTTAAGCTCACAGAATATAACATTAGATAACCTTCAAAAATTTGCACTTAGATGTTTGTTTATTATACAAGCACCCTCTTCTTTCTGGCCAGTGTTGTATTGTTTGGCTCTGTCATGCACCAGATTGAAGTAATGCAGTCAGGAATTGCCATGAAGGGTGATGAAAATGTGAAGATAGCAGCTGGTGGCTGTATGGTATAGCAATACTTTTAAACTGTTAATCCAGGTGGGCGGGGAGTAAATAGTTGGGCAGTGGTGGACGAACACTGAAAACAGCAAAACTTTCCGAGGGACCACTAGCTACAGTGTCTCAAAAATCAGTTCAGTGCACAAGAACTAACAGTTACATTAACACATCTTTTGGACATGGGTCCTTGAGAGGTTGAGTGTAGTAACTGTTCAGTGCCTGAGAGCAATACCTCAGTTGCTGAATAGAGTTGGAAAGAAATTTTCATTGGACTGACTTGAAAGAAGCATTTTCACACCTCGAAGATGTGCTTGAAAAAATTGGATTCCTCACTTTGACAGACATTTGTGAGAGTTACAGGGCATTTCCAAGAAGTAAAATGTTCACAAAACTACACACATGTTTTTAGAAATGTGAACAGCTAAAATCAATCTAACTGAAAAATATAGGTTGGCATCCTGTTAGTAATCTACCCAGGCATAAATCCAACTTATGTCTGTGCATGTCTTTTAATGGTTCTTGAGGAGGGAAAATTGTGCCATTAACCACCTCCTCTGGACTCACTTTTCTCCTGCTGGCATTCCCCTTCACAGACATATAATGGCTGATGGAGAACAGAGGGCAATGAAGAAACATCCGACTCTCTTCCTTTAGCTAGACACAGAATACCAAAGGCATTCTTCATCCAGCTATAGGGATATAGCCTGATACTTCTGAAATACCCTCTACTGTCCACTGGCCAGTAAATGCCGATGGAGGGGGACCCTTCTGAGAGGGAAAAGGGGTGATATGGTGTAGCTTCATCTGGGCACAACTTTATGCTACAGCTCCCAAAGCAATGTCTCGACCATATATGTCAAAATATGTTTTAGTTAATGGGGAAAGTTGTGTAACTTGTTGATTTTATAACTAAGCACACAGATTAAGAAAAATATATTACAACTGCACATGCTGGAATGCAGTTAGTTGCTAACTAACATGAAGCAAGGTGGAAACAAAAAAACAGGTGGCATTTGGAAGAACTGGCCAAAGCTGAGATTAAGAATTTTTTTACAGTCCTAGCTGAATCACCATGCTGTACAATTGTTGAAAACTGCTTGAACTCACTGATGCAGATGTGATGCTTCGTGCCATGAACTACTCTTGCTACTGAACAGAGCAGTAAGACATAACAGTCAGAAGAATGGAATTTACAAGAAGGTTTATTCCAACTGAGCTGTTAGAATTTTCAAACTTTAAGGTACCCATGTATTTTTATGCTGACTTCCCATAGAATTTTGCCTAAGGTACAAAACAGATCGCATAGATCAAAACAAAATCAGTGAAAACAGATGATAATACATACCCAGAGACAACAATGCTGATATAGCCGACAGTTTGTTAATAAGTCAACAGATATGAAGAAATATTTCATAGCAACAGGTTCAGAAGTATAACATAGTTTGTCTCAATAAACAACTCAGAAATATCAACAATCCATGACAAAGACAACAAGAACAATTGTACAACAATCATAAAAAAAATATAAACTGTGAAGGAATAAAAATCTTACAATCACAGTAGATGGATTTCTGCTTTCTTATTTTTTTAAAAAAAAAATCCTTCTTTTTAAACTTTTTCCTATGATACCTGAAACAAACCCACCCACATCCCAACTCATCATTTGAAAATGAGTTTATGAATTGTGGGGGAGCCTCTTTGTTCCAACTAGGCCCATTTTATAGGAAGATCCACCACCACCCATTACTGACCTTATCCAGAAGGAGGCTTTTGATAAATGTCCAAGAAAACTCCCAGTCCTTCAGAATGCTGCCACTAGGGTAAGATATGGACTATGCTTTTTCCCTGAAATTATTCATAGAAAAAGAATAAGAACACAGAAGAAGTGAAAGCTGAATGTATAGAGACAACTTCTGAAATCTTCCCAAACGAACAAGCTCCACTACCCAAGTAGTGGCTACAACTCTCTGTAAATTACTGTTGAAAGTACAGTCGAAACCTCCAAATTTGCAGGTTTGACTTTCACAGATTTCATTATTTGCAAGTTTCTTCAATCTCTGCCCCCCCCCAACTCAGCTGCTTCTTTTGGGGGGAAACCATCCCTCCTGAGGTTCCAGTCAGGCCACACAGCCTTTTAAAAACCCATTTCTAGTCCTCCTCCTCCTCCTCCATCAGCTGCTGCCTGGCCAGCTAAGGAAAGCTCACAGCTTGATTTCACAGCACTACAAAGCCTCTCCAATGTCTCCCCATACACCCAAAGAAAGAGATGAGTGAGTGAGAGAGGAAGGATGGGGCCACCATGCTCACCCAATCTTTCCCTCTCCTTTCCCTGAACTGGTTAGGGCCCTGGGGGCCCATTGTCCCCACCATACCTCAACCCCTTTCCCACACACACTCTTTGATATTTGTGATTTTTCCACTTTCACAATGGCCCCATGCCCCTAACCCTAGCGAATGTGGAGGGCCAGCTGTGCTCTGTACTGACCTTAAAGCAGGCCTTGTTTAATATTGTGATCCAATAGTTCAGTACAAAGTGATCAATATAATCCAGCCCCGCCTTTGCTGTAAAAAGCAACTCTGGGGCCAAAGAAGTATAAATGTCTCTGGTTTAAATCTTTAGGACCCTTCCCCCTCCTCAGTCAAGGAGCTGTTTTATTTTTTTAAAAGATCTTGGATGCCTAACACACTATGATGTTTATCTACCAAAATCACCTTGTCAGGTCCTCACACTCACACAGCAGGGATGCATGAGAATTCTGTTCTATTTGTTTTCCCCAAGTAATGCCTTGGGTGCATTTGAAATTAGAATCTAGACAACAGCAGTTTGTCTTCTAGGTATTTGAAAGACAAAACTCTCTTCAAAGACATCCAAAGGAACCAAGTTACTACTCGTTATTAAAATTTCAGTGGCTCTAGTTTCCACATTACTCTTTCAATAGTGATGTATCAACCTACCCACATTTTTGTTCCTTAGACACTAGCATCCAAAATTCAGTCAATCAATCAATCAAATTGTAAGTAAATAATTGGGGGGGGGGGGGATAAACCATTCTGAATCCAGTAGCTGATGGAAGGGATAAGAAAGGTTCCTTTAGGGAAATAAGCTGAGACAGGCAAAGATACACTTACACATCCCTTCTTTGCATACATACAGGCAACTGCTTACTTTAGAGATGCTCTTTTGCTTCTTGGAGATTTCCTCTTGTCTCTTGCTTGCAATTCTCCTCTCCCTCCAAGAAGGCCACATGGCATTCTCATTGTTACATTGACAAGAATGATTCTCTGCACAAAATGTGAGACAGCACCATTACACAAAGCATTGCAAACCTGTGCAAAGCTGTGATGGTGTCTGCTTTGTTTGCATGGACTTTGGGGGATTAGAAGCATCATGTGGCTTGTTTGCATCTTTTTGAACGAGTCAGTCATTAGATATTTGCTTTTTTGTTTAGGTGCTTTGCTTTTCAAAGGGAAAGCACACTCGGTTTTCAGCAGAGACATTCTGTGCAAATGGCAAAGATACTGATTCCCCCACATCCACAAAAGCACTCCTTCCCTTGCTGTCACACTGGGGGTGAGAGTAATTTCAAAGGAACTGAGTATTCCTCACTGAGATGGTTTGCCATCTCAAGACAGCCTGAATCAACAAGAATAGGGATATGAAATGTACACAGGTACATTTCATATCCCTAACATGCACACTATTATGGTTTTGCTACCTGTGTGCAGTGAAAGACTGAATGTGATGAGAAGCATTGTTTTCGTGGCCAAATCAACAATCAGATCAGATCACACATCCCTTTTGCTAGGGATATTGCTGCTTGTTGCCCCCACTAATTAAACAAGGGTGTATTCTTGAAGAGGACTAAGGGTCATACTATAATAATATACATAAATTAAGTATAATATAATGTGAGTGTCTGTAGAGAAACACAGATGCTACAGAATACTGTAAATTACTTTGAGATTATGAAGAGACGAAAGCTAGCTTTGAGTTCTGGGAAAGATCTTTAGGGGGATTTCTGTATATAGGTGTATTAAAACTGATCTTCTGCTTATAGTAGGCTTAAGTATTTATGATTAAACTGAAATATTAATGAATTGTATTGCGTTTCCACATCTTTGCTTCCTGAGAAAGCCCATGTGAGGAAGACTGAACATCTCACTGCTCATGGAAGTAAGTGCTGGTCATTTAGTATTTTTCTATCCTCCAGTTTTAACACTAGCCGTCTGTTTGTTTGTTTGAATTTATATCCTGCCTTTGTCCCAAAGAGGTATTCAAGGCAGCCAAGGCTCTTAAAGCATCTTGTCACTAATCAAAACATCAGTGCACAGCCAGTTCCTTTCCACTGGAGTTTATTGCAGCCTAGAAGATTATTATATAAATTTATTTCTTTGTTTTGGCCCAATTTCAGAGTCAATGATAATCACACAGACTCTTGAATGACTCCTCCCCAGTAAGAATCCTCTCCCCAAATCTGATAGAGAAATCTGGATCCACTTTGGATCTATCCTTTCAGTAGTCCTCAGATTGACACCCCAGTACTCTTCAGATTGACACAAATTACTGTCTCCCAAGTCCAGAATTTAGAAAATCGGTTTGGAGGACAATAAATCACTAAACTCCCTCACCTTAGCACAGTCATCCAACATGTGGATTCTAAGAATTATAGCCCTAAAAGTAAGTTTCTCAAGATCTGCTTAAGCATGGAGTTGAAGTTGATATCTTAGTACTGAAGATGGCTTAACCATGATAAGCAATCATCAGTCTCAGGACTTTTCAAAATACAACACAGTGACGAAAATCTTTTCCAGTGTGAGCTGCTAACCTGACCCAGCCCAATGGCTGCTGGTAATATGGAAGTGAACAGTCGCCATTTCTGCACTACACTGTTATAGTGCTATTATTCCATATTCAACACTCTGTGGAATTCTGGGGTTTGTAATTTACTGAGGCCAAAGAGCTCTCTGCTGGAGAATTCTAAATGTCCCTCCTTAAACTGTCAACCCCTGGATTCCATAGGAGGTTGAAAGTGGAATAATAGCACTATAACAATATAGTGTGGAAATGGCCAGTGTGTGAGCAGGAATCACTCAACCTAGGGTGGTGGTGGTCCCAGCCAATGTTCTTCAGAGGGTAATGCCTTTATGTTCCAGTTATGATGAGTTCTCAAAAAGAGGTACTGATTATCTAAATTAATGTGATTCCACTATTAAGCATGAGGAGAAGAATTCCTTATGCAGCATATATGGGTAGAACACATTAGACCCAAAACAATGATTCCACAAACAACACACATGTACTATCCTACCAAGATGGCTTTTTTCTGTTAAATAGGGGAGGCACATGCAAATATTTATTTTTATTTTACTGGTGAAATAAAAAAAAGAACAGAAAGCTGCATCTAGCTCTACATTTCTCAACTCCAGATTTAGCTTTAAACATTCTCCTAATTTACAAGCATCAAATCTGTACTTCTGCAGATGTTTCTGGCTACATTTTCTGTCGTCTGTGACTATTGGCCAAAGTAACTAGGGCTGATGAGAATCCAACAATATTGGGAGTACAGCAAGTTTTGGACCTGCATCCTAGTTGAACTGGACTCTCTTGGCAATTTGGAATCCTGAGATAATAGGATGGCACAGTGGTTAAATCCCGATACTACAGCCACAAGGTTGTGAGTTCGATCCTGCCAGGCTCCAGGTTGACTCAGCCTTCCATCCTTCCACAGGTCGGTAAAATGAGTATCCAGCTTGTTGGGGGCAATTAGCTAACACATTGTAAACCACTTAGAGAGCACTTAGCTGATAAGTGGTATAGAAATACACATGCTACATGCTGTTGCTACATTTGCCCTGAGAGTTCTGCCCACCTTCAAGCAGATGCAAATCTCAACATTCAATGTGGTAAAATCAGAGAATTGATATGGTAGGGACAGTACATGTAACAACACTGGAGAAGCTGTCAGCACATAGAACCATGCCCAATTTTAAGTTCACATGTTCCAATCTGCTTAATAAGTCTTTATCCTAAAAACTTTCAGGGAAGAGAACTCTCAGAATTCAAGGTATTCTGTTGCCATTTCCTATAGTGCAAGGGTAAGTCTAAAGATCAGGATATTGTTCCCATTCAAAGAGTGTGGCTGGCTGAGTAATTTTTCCCCCCAAGGAATTCCAGTTTGATTCTTTTTTGGATTGAGCTTTGGCATAAGACATAACTATGCACAGGACTGAAGCCTTATTAGCTGTTCTACCAATGTGAGGAGTGACAAAGAATGCCTTCTGGTGTGGTATGAAAATATTTTGCTGAGGCTTATTTGAGATGACATTCAAAGAAGGGCATCCCAACCTCATTCTAACATGGTCATTAAGCCACATCATCATCTATTCTCTGTCTGTATTTATTCTCAGCACATATGATTGCTCAGCTGAGAGGAAAAGATTTTTTTAAAAAAAAAAAACATATACATGCATGATTTATGAGATTTTGCTGCCATCTTCTGATTAACTGACATTATTTGGGGTTAGAATTTTGCTTCTCAGTTCAAATGATAACCTTGTCCTGTCCTTATGTGTTTAGCATTAGGAATGGGAAAATCTATAGCTAGAATCCTATCAGAGCACTATGCTATCAATTTCACTTTTTCCAGGGTTATATGGCAGTAGCAAGAAAAGGCAAGCAAATGTTTCCAGCTTTGAGCAGCCCATTTCTCCATTCTGTTCCTTTCTTCAAGCCACTACTTCAGTGGCCCTTTTCCTGTCATGATAGTATAATGTGCCAGCAGGATCCCAGTCTATTTCTAACCCATGTCATTTTTTGCATGTATTAATCCAAACACTTATTCTACCCCATTTTTGTATTAATCTGCAATGTTTAAAACTGCATGAAAATTCATATTTAAATAAATAAAATGAGCAATGCTGAGTTATTGTATCTTAAAACATAGAATCACAGTGGTAGAAGAGACCATCAAGTCTAACCCCCTGCCATGCAGGAATACACATCAAAGCACTCTCAATAGATGGCCATCCAGCCTCTGTTTAAAAACTTTCAAAGAAAGAGACGCCAACACACACTTTGAGGCAGCATATTCCAGTGAATATGCTTCTCTTATCATCAGGAAATTCTTTCTAATGTTTAGGTAGAATCTCTTTTCCAGTAGTGTATAGTGTCTAGTCTCTGGAGCTGCAGAAAACAAGCTTGTACATATATTTTCAAGTACGCATATTTTAAAATGTACTTGAATAACTTTTTAGAGCCAAGAGCTACATCAGAGTGCTTCTGACATGGAAAACCTGATGGATAATCAAGTTCCAATCTACCCATTAGCTGGACAGTTCACAGCAGAATTAGTGAAGGCTAAGTACCTCTAAAATATCTAGTTTCAGTATTTCTGGAGAAAACATTTTGCATTCTCCCTGCCGTCACTTTATCGGGACTTGCAGTCTAGTGGGACTTATAGTCCAATGAAAACCTAATTACTTTTTTAAAAGGAAAGTATGCTACGACCCCACTTGGTCTGCCTTACTTTTGTTCATCAGCTACTCACTTAAATTAAAAGTTGCAAACAAAACTTGTACTTTCTAAATCTGTCTTTGCAAAAGGGGGTCACCTCACCCTTTGGATGCTATTTAATCACTTCCTAAAATAATGAAAAGTGATATTAAAAATGAATCTGGCAAATTCACAGTTTTGAGAGGATCTTCCATCATATCAATATTATCTTTTGTTTTTCAGCTGAATTATTTGTCACTGTTGGATACCACTGCAGTGTACATGTTGCCTTCGATGACTGTTCATAAGTTCCACTCTTACGATGCAAAATATGGTGCCACTCTACATATTAAGGAAGTTCATAAATGATTAGTAATCCAATGTCTGCAGCTACCTTCTAAACAAAAAGAAAGGTATGGTTGATCAAAGGTCAGGAGTATATTTAATCTCAAATAAATGTTTAATGAAAATGTTAAGGCTGCACATCAAAACATACATCTGGGAAGCTGTCAGGGAAACAAAAAGAACTATGAGAAGACTAGCAATACTTTTCAACAAAAAGGTAAAGAACATTGTCATATATTTCTGGAAATTATTTCAGTTCAACATAGGTAGGATATTCTCTTCTCTCCACCATTGCATTCCTTATGAAGATCAAAAATACTGTATTCGTAGAGGCATAAGAATAGTCTCTTGGATAAAACAAAAGTCATACTCATCTCGAATTTGAAAACTATTAGAATTGTCTGTTTATTACTATTTATTACTGGTGTTGATTTCCTGTACCTTAACCAGCTATTGAATCATAAGCTATCTCTGTATCAGTTTGGAAGGTTACACATGTAGAAAGGAATCCTGGCTGTTTCAAAAGTATGGAACTTCTTTGGATGAATCGCCATGTTTTATTCGTGTGAAAGTATTGGATTTTCTTTAAAAAGGTTGGTTTTTGATGGCTAAGATAAATGCTTCAGTTTTCAGTGTTTTACGATCTAATATATTGTGTATATGTTGTTGTTATGTACTTTCAAGTTCTTTCTGACTTATGACAACCCTAAGGCAAACATATGATGGGGTTTTCTTGGCAAGATTTATTCAGATGAGGTTTGCCTTTGCCTCCCTCTAAGGCTGAGAGAGTGTGACTTGCCCAAGGTGATCCAGTGGGTTTCCATGGCCAAGCACAGTCATAGCCCAATACTCAAGTGACTACTCCATTTTGGTTCTCACATTGTATACATATATTGCTCTAATTCTATATATGTATACTTATAAATAAATCCTACCATGTGGATTGGCTAACAGCCTGAATTTCTGAAGATTTGGGCAATGTTGACATTGATATCTCAAAGCTAATAAGTGCTTCAAATGGATTTTGTGAATGTCTAGAAACAGAAATTCATTTTTTCCCACTTTTCAGAGCTACAGTGATGATTCCTGACAGTTATATTTCAATGGCTGTCAAAATTTACTGGTGTACTTGATTTTGTGGACATTCATTACTATTCCTCTGGGAAGGGAAAAATTTGTTGTAATTAAAATGAACTGTTATGTCCGTTTGCTGCTTAAAAATAGTTTTCAGTAAGTCCTCAAGTCTTTAAGTTATATAACAATAAATAAACAAAAGATGTATGTCATTTGTCTTCAAATAACCTTTCCAAGATTTTGATGTTATTTTCTTGTCTCAGTCAACTTTTTTCTCTTGTGATAGTGAGTAAATATCTATTGAGGTCTAATTCAATGAAACATTGCATTCTCTACTGTTAAAAATAGAAATTGTTATACCTCTGACTATTTTGACACTCATGCTTTCCTAGGAATAATACCCATATGGGACATATTCCCAGGTAAGCATTCCCAGGCCTAAGCTAAGTGAGTGAAATCAAGTTAACACTATTAAGCCTAATTGACCAGGAGTCAGAAGAACTTTAGACTGATACCAGGGACACTGTCAGGGAAAAATGCAGAAAGACACTATCTGCAGCCAAAAGGAAACAGAAGCTTCAATGGATGACAGATGAAACTCTTCAAGCAGTTAAGGACAGAGACAAGCAAATGTAAAAGGTGACAGAAATAGAATCACAGCTCTGAATGCAACTATTCAGTGACTTGTGCATAGGAACAGGGAGAGCTACTGTAATAGGCAATACAGAGAACTATGACAGCTAAAAAGGGAAGAACAAGAGACCTCTTCCAGAAGAGCTCTTCAAAGAGACCTCTGAGAAATCAAAAGGAGATTTAAACCAATAATGAGGATGCTCTACAAGTAGCAGGCGAACACATTACATGATCAAGTAGAAATAAAAATATGATGGAAACAATACAGTGAAGAACTACTTAAGAGAGATGAAAAGATGGCAGATGCATTCAAGGAAGATCCATTTAAAGATGAACCTGCAATTTTAGAAAGTGAAGTAGAAGCGGCACTTAGAGTTCTTAATAGAAATAAATCACCAAGAATAGATGGCATACCAATAGAACTGCTTCAGTCTACAGAGACAGAACCTAAAGTAAAATCTGTGAACACATACGGAAAGCAAAACAATGTTCAATAGATTGGAAACATTTAATATCCATCCAAATTCCCAAGAAAGGGGACACCAAGGATTGCTGTAACCACAGAACCAATGCATTAATCTCCCATGCAAGCAAAGAGATGCTCAAAATTCTACAAGACTTTTACCATGTATGAAGCAAAAAATGCCAGATGTCCAAACTGGATTATGGAAAGGAAGAGATACTAGGGATCATACTTCAAACATATTTTGGATAATGAAGCATACCAAAGATTTCAGCAGAAAATCAGCCTATGCTTTATAAATTATAGCAAAGCCTTTGATTGTGAAAATCATGAAGAATTGTTGATTGTTGCTAAAGAAATGGGTGTGCCACAACATTTGACTGTCCTAATGCATAACCTGTACTCAGGACAATAGGCTACCATGTGGACAGATACGGAGAAACAGAGTGGTCTCCAGTTGGCAAGCAGGTCAGGCAAGGCTGCATGTTATCATCATATCTGTTTAACTTGTATGTTGAATATATCATATGTAAAGCAGGATTTGATTCCATGGAAGGAAGAACATTCAGGAAAAGAAAAATGACCACAGGTGATTTACATATCCTTAAAGTAGACAAAGAAGACATTGAAATAGTTCAAGATTGTCCATACCTTCATTCAGTTTTTAATCAGAATGGAGACTGCAGTCAAAAACATACTAGGACTGGGAAGGGCAGTTATGAAGAAACTAGACAAAATCCTGAAGTATAAAAATCTATCATTGAATACTACTGTTAGGATTGTCCATGCCATTGTATTTCCAATTTCTATGTATGGTTGTGAAAGCTGGACAGTGAGAAAAAGCTGATAGAAAGAAAACCAACTCATTTGAAATGTGGTGCTGACTCATTTGAAATGTGCTGGAGAAAAGTTCTATGGTTATCCTTGACTGCTAGAAAGGCAAATAAATCGATCCTAGAGCAGATCAAAACTGAACTCTCCCTAGAAGCCAAGATGACTAAACTGAGATTAGACACATCATGAGAAGACATGACTCACTGAAAAAGACAATGTTGCTTAGTTAGGTAGAAGGCAGTAGGAAAAGATGACTGCATAACAGCTGGATTGACTAAATCAAGGAAGCCATGGCCCTGAGTTTGCAAGACTCAAGTAGGGCTGTTGATGCTAGGGTGATGACTTGAAGATCTCTTATTCATAGAGCCACCATAAGTCAAAGGCCATTTCCATACTGGGCTTCTGAAATGGTGCAGAGAGACCTCTCACGGAGGTCTTCTACAACCTAGAGTGGACTGGTGTGGACTACTTTTTGTAGTTCCACACCAGAATCCACTCAGGAGCGGCCGGAACTAGCCGCGCTGCGTGTTTTTTAAAAACCTCTTTTTCGAGGTTTTTAAAAAGCACGGAGCGTGCAGCCCCGCGCCGCTCCGTCGCCCGGCTCCGAAGCAGATTTGCAGATGTGCGCAAGTGCGTGCCTGCAGATCTGCCGGGGGCGGGCTTCCAGCTGATGAGCTTCTCCGGTTGGTGGAGAGCCTCCACCAACCAGAAGCCGCCATTTGGGACGCCGGAGGACTGCGGAGCAGCGAGCTCATGCCGCTCCGCGTAGTGACGGACTTACCCAGCTGCCGGTAAGCTCCATTTTTGGGCGTTTTTGCCCGTTTGCCCCCCCCCCCACATGTGGAAAGGGCCAAAGTTGACTTAAGCACAGTTAACAACAACTATCATAAAGTGGGACTCAGTGGGCCCTTTGTACATCGTGATGGATTTAAACTGTTTTTCTTAAGATTCAGCACCTACAAAATGCTATTTACAAATCAAAAATAAAACTCTACAAAATAGAAAAGAACTCACAGGTTTACAATCTCTACTTCAGTCTTTTATTTCCAACTTTTATTTTAAAATAAGAAAAGAATAAGGGTAGTGTTGCAGTTTCATTAAAAAAAAAAGCGCACTGCATTTCAAAATCATCAAGCATACAGTCAAGTCCTCTGCATAGGGGCTGTTCTCAACTAGTGTAGATGAGATGTCTAAAACTTGTCTTCCCTGTAGCATACACTTAGCAACATCATCTTTAACTTGCTGACTTTTGCAGTCCTCAAAGAACACTGATCTCTTTCTTTCCAACATATTGCTTTGATCTTTCTAGGAAATTAATTCTTCTGATGAGCTAAGATAAGGATATCCTACTGATCACACCAACATTGTGAACTTTTCTTCACTTCTTTGACCTCTCCCACCTACTTTAAGCACCCTTGAAATTATGTATTCACTATACTTCTTCCCACTGATTATTTGATATTTTGATTAGGTTCCTTTCAGGGAGATGTGATTTAAGTTCTAGAAGATATAAAATGAAGGATGTTTTCCTGTCTTTCTTTCTCTCGGCCTTTACCTTATGAATGGTGTATTTTAACATATAGCCAGATATTGGTTTAAATTCCAAAATTTTGCACTACACTGATGAAACTAAAAGAAGCGAGAGATTAAATGTTTATTTACATATTTTTAAAAAAGTTGCTAGATGTATGCAGCTCTCTAGGTTCAGGAACTACCAGAAAATTACAAGCAAATAGGTAAAGGCTAGACAAAAGACTGACATTCAGCAGAGAGATGGGACTACTACTCCACTCGCTAGGCAAAGGCCTTAAGTTTTATATGAGATTTGGACAATCTAGACAAGTTGTACTGCCTGCCAATCAGAGATGCAGATGCTGCACACACTCTCTTTTCTGTCTGTGCCTGCAGGACTGAACAAACCGAAGGTAAGGAACCACTCTCAGCCCAAAGGCTAGATTAAATTTTAGAGAGATTCTCAGGGACACCTTCCAGGATTGGCCAAAGGCAATAGGGGGAGACCAAAAAAATTCCTGGCATATTTTAATTTGCAGTTCTTACTGTCAGTAGTTCAGTGTCAGGAGAAACATTCCAACCTTTAAGATGTAACAAGTCTCGCTTTTTAAATCTGTTTAGAGCAAGAGTAAAAAATGTGTTGCTAAGCTCATAGATAAAGCAGAGCATTGCAAGCAAAATTCCAGCATATTAATTGAAGTTATGCCAACCAATGAGATTAACAAATTGGGGGTTTGTTTGTCTGTTTGTCTGTCTGTTTGTTTGTTTCATACCCCACCTTTGTCCTGATAATGGACTCCAAGCACCTTACAAAAAGTTAAAACATAGCCCAGGTAAAAATATTATTTTACAAAAGTTTAAAAAACAACAAAGCAAACTATTCTGTTTAAAAGCACATAGTTGAAACAGTTTAAAAGACATTTAAAACATAATTGAAAGATTAAAAAATAAAAGCACAGGACACCAGATTCAAAACACCCTTCTGCCACATAATTTTTCTTAATTTAAGCTCTAAAGACCTGCCTAAATAAATAGGCATTTGCCTGCTGGCAGAAAGAGAGGTAGAGATCAACCAAACCTTTCATGGAAGGGAATTCCACAATCTGGAAGAAGCCAACAAAAAAGATCTCTCCTGTGTCCTCACCAAACATGCCTGTGATGGTGGTGGGACTTAAAGAAAGCCCTTCCAAAGATCATAAAATACCAGCTGGCTCATACACAGAGATATGTTTAGATAGTCTGGACCCTAGCTGCTTACAGTGTATAAGTCATAATAAGCACCTTGAATTCTACCCGGAAATAAATTGGTAGTCAGTGAAACAGCTTCAACAAGTTGGAAGTATATGTTCCCTTTAATTTTATTGCAGGTAGAACTTTTTATGAAAAATCACTTTTTGGACTATAAATCCCAGAAGCGCCAGTGACCATGCTGGTTGGGGGATTGTGGGAAATATAATCCAAAAAGTAACTTTTCCAGGTTCCAATTCCAATTAACTTAACTTTGCTTTACCCTGATACTTTTGACTTCTCTTCCCATTGTTTCCCATTTATTTTCAATAGCATTCTATGAGATGCGATATGTTCTGTTAAATTCACTAGCACATGCAGTAAATCACTTAGTCTTCCATGTCAGAGTAATAAATTCCCAACAAATTAAAGCAAAGCTGAATGTTAGGAATGATCAGGAGACCCATAATATTCTGCAATTAGCATTCAGGAAGCCTCATACTATATTCTTTAAGTTTTGCATTGTTGCCAAATCATCTGTGAACCTCTTCAAAAATAAGAAAATGAAGATGATTCTTCAGAATATAAAAATGGCAAAGCAACAGATTCAAATCAAAGGCCATCAAAAATGTAACAGATTTCATTGTCTATTATGGATGTGGAACTCCAATGTTATCAGCACTTACAGAATCAAAGAGCAGTCCAACACACATACCGCAAATGGGCCTCCATCTTATCTGAAGTGTTTTAATTTAGTATACTTATTTTCATGCATTATTCATCACCCTTTCCTTGTATAATTGCTGCATTTTAAAATAGGGGCTTAATGGCTTTCACTCATTTAAGCAGAATGGCTTGAGGTCCTTGGGGTAAGAAACCAAGGCCTCGCTCGTACAGACGGAGAAACAGCCACCCTTGCAGCCAAATCCATATAAAACATTCTGAATTCCTGCTGTTTCAGATCAAGAAGTTGCTTTCCAGTTCATGGAACAGACTTTCTAGGGACATCAAATGTGCTAATGGACCAAGTCACCCAGTACTTTGTGAGCCAAAGGTCTGTAGCACTTAAGGTTCAAGAAACTATATTTTATATATTTTGAAGAGATTTTTACCAGGAAGCAAGCAAACATTTTTTGGTCTGAAAATTACACATGATTTATCAGACATGATTATTCAAGATACACTTTGTTTATCTCTTTGGAATTCCAAATGCATAGGTCTAGATCCAATATTCTGCTTTCTTCCCTCTGAGGGCCTTTACACCAACTAAAAACCAGCTCCAGCTGTTATTTGTTGTTATTCTTCACCTCAATCCACAGGGAGAGGCAGGCAAGAGATAAATAGTATATTATATATACTATATATCACATTTTCAACAGCAGGCAAAGACCTTATTTATTTTACTTAAATACTCAGGCCTCTTCTTATTTACTCAAGTCTCTGTTGCAACTGCCTTTTTAATTGTTTTCAATTAATGTTTTTAATACGGCTGTTTATTTACTTGCTTTTTTAATTTTTGTACTATCTACAAAAAAGTACTCATCCACTGGAATGAGGCCATGAGACCAGAAGTGGGAAACAAAGGGCCACAACTTTATTAAGCATACAGAATCTGCAGGATGACAGTAACTCATAGAATCATAGAGTTGGAAGAGACCCCAGGGCCATCCAGTCCAACTCCCTGCCATGCAGGAACACCCATCAAAGCATTCCCAACAGATGGCCATCCAGCCTCTGCTTAAAAGAAGGAGAGTCTACCACACTCCAAGGCAGCATATTCCACTGCCGGACAGCTCTGACCATCAGGAAGTTCTTCCTGAGGTTCAAATGGAATCTCCTTTCCTGCCGCTTGAATCCATTGCTCCTTGTCCTAGTCTCTGGAGCAGCAGAGAACAAGTCCGCTCCCTCCTCAACATGACATCCCTTCAAATATTTAAACATGGCTATCATGTCCCCTCTTAACCTTCTCTTCTGCAGACTACACATACCCAGCTCCCTAAGCTGTTCTTCATAGGGCATGCCTTCCAGACCCTTCACCATTTTGGTCACCCTCCTCTGGACACATTCCAGTTTGTTGATATCCTTCTTGAACTGAGGTGCCCAGAACTGTACACAGTATTCCAAATGAGGCCTAACCAATGTAGAATAGAGTGGTACGATTATCTCCCTTGATCTGGACACCATACTCTTATTGATGCAACCAAGAATCGTGTTGGCTTTCTTGGCTGCCACATCACACTACTTACTCATGTTCAGCTTGTGATCTACCAAGACTCCTAGATTCTTTTCACATGTACTGCTATCCAGCCATGTGTCCCCCATCCTGTATTTGTGGATTTCATTTTTTCTGCCTAAGTGTAGGACCTTACATTTCTCTCTGTTGAAATTGATTTTGTTAGCTTTGGCCCAGCTCTCCAATCTGTCAAGGTCATTTTGAAATTTGATCCTGTCCTCAGGTGTATTAGCAACCCCTCCCAATTTGGTATCATCTGCAAATTTGATCAGCATGCCCTTCACTTCTTCATCCAAGTAACTGATGAAGATGTTGAATAGCACTGGGCCCAGGACAGAACCCTGTGGCACAAAGGGAAACTAAAGGGAAACTAAAGGCACTGGAACTCATTGAGGACTGGCAAACAAGGCTGCCATTGGGTAGTTACTTCCACCTCTTAAAGAGGAGCAGAAGGGGCCCAAGGAACTGCACCCCCAGCAATGTTGTTTAGTGCTCTTATAGGAACACGCCCTATGGGAGCAAGGCATCCCCACTAACGTTGCTCCCAAGCCAATCAGCAATGAGAAATATGGAGGGATTCCCTCACTTTGGGGTGCTGCTGCAAGATCAACCGTTAATCTACCAAGTGTCCGCACCCCATCATTTGTGACAAGTAAATGCCAGACAGCAAAATAAGATACCCAAGGATACCCAACAGCTTGGAGTAGGTGAATAAACTATCTGTGGTCAATCTGGGCAAATCTAAAGAAAAGGCTGTACTTAACCCCAAAAGGTAACTGGATGCAACACATGTTGTTGTGGTGCGGGGGGAATATGATGAAGAAAAAACCAGAGAAGGAGACAGTCCAATTTAAATTGGCCAGTCCGAATACAGGCACTCCAATTCCATAGAGTGGCATGAGTCCTCATCCTGCAGAAAGGAAGGGGTGGCCAAGACTAATCCCAACAAATGCTGAGGGAGTGAAATTTTTTTAACTGCATTGGTTTTAAAATATATGGTGAGCCATCTTGGATCACATGCTGGGAGAAATACAAGGCATTAAACCCATAGATACGTACCTGCCGTGGAGGAGATGCTGGAGTTTGAATGCTTAACCATACCAACCAGCCAGACCATGAAGAGACAACAAACATGTAAGTTAACCTGTAATCAATCTTAGTTTGAATTAAGATACTCAGGTTCCATGGACTGAAGTCAGATCTCATTATACAGTTGAGAATTATAAACCTCCCAGATTTGACTTAAAAACTGAGTAACTTTGAATCTCAGTGGCACTATTAATTACAATTTCACGTGAACATTGGTACAGGTTTGGGCCCTATAAATAGATGTAGATGTAGATATAGATATGCACATGCACATACACATACACACACACACACACACACATTCAACTATTGTGGCTTTAGTGTCTACCTAATGTCATTATAGTAACGTTTCTTTTCCTCTTAGAGTATAAAAATAGAAAACACTGTCAACAGACCTTTCATGCACAGAATGAAATGAATGAATGTTGTTAGACAACAAAGCCACTCACATGCAAAAAATAATGAACTGTTGTATGTTCTTCAAAGCTGTACATATTGGGAAAAAAATACTCTCTTTCCTCTTTTCACTTTCTCTCCTAAACGTGTCAAAGTATTTATATTAAGAAAGAACATTTTTGTTCCAATAATTAAATTTTTTACCTTCTCTTCATTATGTGGTATTTTAATCTCTTTTTTACAATATTCCAAACAAAGTTTTTAAACAGAACTTCCTTTGCTGTGCCTGCCAAGTCTGGCGAGGCAGGAGTACCTTAAGAAGCATTTAAAAATTCATTTCAATATTTTGTGGAGATACAGTATAAAAAGAGTTACTATATATTTCACTACATTGAATCTGTATTGAACCATTCTTCTGTGGTTAAAGAAAAACAATTTCAAAACTAGACTAGGAGACAAGCAACCCTGAAAAGAGAGGAAAAATTGCTTAAATAGAAAGGATCTTTCACTCCTTTTCTGATGTCCAGAGATGGGTGTTTTTGCTTCTGACTTGGAGTACACCATGGTCTTCAGAAATCTTTAGGAAAAGGATACTGTGTAGTTAACACCTAAAACAATTTAGTAGGAGATGAGCCTCTTCATTGACCACAGGATGCTGACGAGTCAGTTCTTAGGGGACGGATAAAACAAAAAAACTTGGAGGGAATGGGATATGGTAATGGAATACCCCAAAGAGGGGTACTCCATATTGCAGTACTGTGTTGCAGGTCCAATTCAGGTAATTTTGCAAGGCAATAAAATACATGACCTATCCATGTGAAAGTCTGTTGCCAATAGTCACTGTCCAGAGTGACTAAATATAGAACCCAAGAATATGACTATGTCAATGAAGAACTTGTCTTCTAATGAAAGCAACAGATATGATGTTTTAAGATCAGCATTATCAACCATGAAGATGCAACAAGTGCTCTCTTTGCCATTCATTCCTTTTAGGAAAAATGAGTAGTGGAGAGATCAAAATACGACTTCGTAGGCACTGCTTACTAGAATGGATTGATTCCGTCTACAAGGGATTTCACATCAAGACATGACCATAGACCTTGTTTGGGCATTCTAAAACTGAATAAGCTAAAGTCATAAGAAGCAGAAGCACACAAGCCCTGCCTTCGTGTGTCACTGTTTCCACGGTCTTCTAGCCATGGAGCCCAGGTTTCTGATGAGCTGCGCCTCTCTTTTCTGTGGAGGCTCTTCATACGATGCTCTCCTTCCTCACATCTTTAACTTACTTTGTTAGAGAAGGCCTGGTCTCTCCACAATCATGATACAGCAGGGCTTTCCAAATGGTGTGTCATGATATGGTAGTGTGTCACCGGAAGTGTGTAGGTGTGTCGCCTCCCCGTGATGAGAAAGACCCCCCCACCCGAGCTTCTTTTGCTGCCGCTCCAATAACAGTGGGCCAGGATCAGGTGCGGGGGCTGCCTTTCCTGCTGTTTAACCTCTGATTTGCTAGTAAACCTGAATTACTGTGTCACAAAATGATGCATGTCCAAAAAGTGTGTCACCAACATAAAAAGTTTGGAAAACTCTGCAGTACGGAATGACATTTCACAGGACTGAGTTCTTCTATTCACCCCAAAAGTCCAGATTTTCAAGGTAAAAGTCAAAAGATTTTATATTCTCTATCTTTGGGCAAAACAAGAAGATGGATTCTTCATGACACCACATTGTATGGTTAGAAAGGAACTGCTGTCAGTATCCTCCACTTAGTCCATATTATAACAGCCTGGAACTTTTGTATATTCAGGAAGAGGGTGCTATAGATCAGTGCTTTGCATACCAAAGGTCTTTTTGAAAAAAGATCAGGTGGCCAGTAATGGGAGAAATCTCTTTCGCTCTGAGATTCTGGAGAGCTGCTTTGTAGCTCTGGGTGTTGGGACAGATGACTTCCAGTGCACTTGCAGTATGATTCCAAGAAGTTTGCTAGAGCCTTGGCTTGTCATTTGCCTGAAAGGTATGGGGGCAAAAAAAAACATTGCTACCCTTCCCTGTTACTTTGTGGTAGTTGGGGGATTATGAGAGTTTTGATCCAGAAGAGTCCAAGCTCTTGTCTTCACCCACTGTTGCTGCAGCTGTTGTTTCTCTTTATATCACTTCCTAGTGATGTAAAGAGAAACAGGCCATACAGCCCCACTCTTTGATATGATTTAATTGGCAAATATTAATTGACAGAAATATCAATTATACTCTGCTGCGGCTGCATGGCCATGCTGGCTAGGAGGAAAAAGTTGGCCACACACTTGCATTGCAAAATCAGGTCAGAAGAGACATCACGGTGTAGCCAGGTCATAGTCAGGAAATCACCAGGAAACTCCAGAGACAATGGACTAACAGTTTGTCTACAATGACTCAACATTTAAGAGACAATAACATCTGAGATGTTCCCACAGGATGGCTGCTTAACTCCTTTCTGTCTAACCAAGTAAATTTCCCTTTTGTCCCCACACCTGTCTGACAATTAACCTAACACTAAGGCCATTAGCTCATTCCAGACCTCATTGTCCACTCTCAGGACTTCATTTTTTACTCTGCCAGAGAGCCATTAGCACCTTCACCTTCCAAGCAACAAAAGAGTATTTAAACCCCAGTTTTTGGCCAGTCAACTTGCAGTACACTCACTGCTGGTAGCCACTCTACCACTCCAATTCCAGTTTGTGTGCTGTCCTTAGATTCATGTCTAAGCCACATCGCTGTTTCTTTGCTGTTCTTCTGGATTGGTAAATATCATCCATTTTGCCCTATCCAAAAATTTCCTCTCTTTTCCTTCAGTTAGCTTTGTGTGATTGCATGACTGCTTGGATCTTCTGTGTGTGTGATTGCAGTTCCCCCAATAAAACAATTAAGCTTACTTTTGGATCTCCAGCTGGTTCTTCCCTGAACTATACCAGTAAATATAGGTGTAGAAGATCTTGTAAGGTTATCTTCCCTCTTTGAGGGAACCTCCTCTTTGAGTTAATATTCCCCACCACTTCATGGAGGCACTAGCATCACAGGTGACCCCCTGAGACACCCACATTTTCAGGTAACAGTGCAATCCTTTGCACATTCCCCTTCCTAGTTTCAAGACTCCACTTCATGATGCCCAGGTCAATATCCCAAATGTTCAGCTCAACGCCAACCTGGAATGTATTTCGTTATGAGTTTTTGCTTTCTCTTGTGTGTTGTAGCGTAGGGGAAAAAACAGCAACCTGCCCATCTCCACTGTAGGGAGGTATGAGGGATGTAGGCTTACACTTTTGTCTTTACAAATTCTAGTGTGAAGCCGCCCAGATATAGGTTGCAAAGGATGAAGGAATAAATATCCTATAAAGAAAGGATATGAAGAGATCAAAGATGAGAAGATAAGCTTCTATTAAAGTGCTCATCAAGAGTGCTTCAGAGTAACATCAAGGAAGTGATATCCCATGAGCAGAAAGCATAGATTTAGAAAGTAAATTGGTTTTAGTTGTTATGAGCATGTAAGGGGATTTTTATGAATCTTCCCCTGACCCCCCTCCAATGACTGAGTTAAGAGGTACTAAAGAGATTTTACATTTGTTGAATTTGTGTTTGATGTATACTTTTTGGAAGTCAAAACACAATATAATTTTAATGTTGAAGTTTGATTTTCAGGATAAATCATAGAGACTTGACATTTAAATGAGGATAAAATAAAGATAATTAAAATTGAAGAGACCTACAAATATTTGTGCACTGTGGATTAATTGGGCACATTTCAAAAACAGCAAATGCCAATTAATGAATCTATTTTATGTGCAAGAATCTAAGCACATTCTTCCCATTTAAAAAAAAAATTCAGATGAGTATCATACACATATGAAACCTGCCAAGTACTTGCAAGATATAATCAGAAGTATGTTCTGGATGACCACAATGATGCCAAAATCTGTGTCAGTGGGTATCATAAAGAGCTATGACTTACTACTAATTTTTTACTTCCTTTACTGGACCATTGGAAGAAAAAATGATGATAATGTTATACCGATGTTGCTGTTGTTGTTTTTGATGGAGGCACCCAAGGAAGGGCCTCCACTGGTAAACACATATAAGAACAACAAAACACACAGGTTACAAAAGAACAATTTCCCAAGCTCTATGATGTTGCCCACATTTTCATGCATTCCCATGCATTCCAATGGAGTGGCATTATTTTTACTTAAGCAGGGAATATTTAGATTTGGAGGGGGGATTTTACAACCTTGAGGGCAAATTCTAATTTAGGAAGGGTTCTTGGCTACATTTCACTACTGGATGAAGGTAAAAACACAGGCTAGGCCCAAACACAGACAAAGTAGAATAGATGCGGTTATAAAGTATAATTCTTATGAATTTGGATATTTTGCCCTAAAGCATATAAATCAGTTCCACATGCCACATCTTTCTGACTGCAAAGCGTGGCTCAGTTCTACTCAGGTCTATGCCAGAGGCTCCCAATCCCTGCTTTGGATTCCAAGCACAATCTATTATAATAATGATTATTATTTTAACCATGCAAAGATGTGCATAAATTAATGAAACCTATATCTTTCAGTTTGATTGTCTGCTCATTTCCATTTTTAAAAAAAGAAATCACATTACTTTTAATGAAAGAGCACCTTCAAATATTAGTTTGGAACCTGTTAGCCATTTACTTTTTCATACTTATGGCTCACTCCAAATGAAGGCAAGTAATCAGTTGAATCAAAACATCAGATTGTCTCTTGACAATTTATCAAATTGTTTTGACAACTAATTATCATTATTGTACAACATAAAGTTTGATAGATGTTTACAAATAAAGGAGAGGTTGAATAAATTCCTCTTAAGTTATGATGAAAGCAATAAAACTGACAAATTTCTGGCTTGACAACAAAGAGTATGTGGAAAGAAAATGAGAAAGAGATTAAAATGGTTAGGGTTCTCCTCCTCTGCCCCCATCCATATGAAATCTGAATGAACAGGCTATAGCTTTCTTTTGTAACTAAATATACTATGTAATGTGTAGGATGATAACTGATCTCACAGAATTTGCAAAGAAAATGTCATAGGAGCTTTAATAGTTGAGGGTCAAAGTTAAAGAACTCCGTTAGATCCTTCTGAAGGCTCATCCAGAAGGGGAAAAAAATTCTCCAAAAGTACTGAGAGTTTACAGATCTTTTTGTTTTGATTTTACCTGCATATTGCCAGATCTGCATCCAAACTCTGTCTTGGAATTTCCTGTGTTTCCCTCACTTTTGTGTTTGACCCCTTCCTTCTGACCACAAGTCACATCTAGACTTGTGCAATGTTTCAAAATTGATTTTCAGCAATATGCACAGATTTATTATTATTATTATTATTATTATTATTATTATTATTATTATTAAAATAGGGGACTTAACAGTCAAAATGCTAAACTGCATTAGCAATATTACAGTAGTTAAACACTGAGATCATTTTGTTTTGATGCAAGTGTTCCTCCTTCCTCCCTTGATCTCTGTTGAATCTGTGTCCTAGAAGCAATAACTCTACTGTCAGCAGTCATCTCAGCTAGCTCCTGGGTAATGAAAGCAGGCAGCCAAGTAGAGATGCATTTCATCCAGACAATGCTGGGTTAATTTAAGCTGCCCTGGGAAGCAGAATCCTTGGTAATGCCAAGAGCTGGCATCAGTTGGACCCATATCAGGTTGCTCTCCCCACTATACCCCCCCCCACACACACACACACACCGTATGTTTCAGGCCAATGCAATTTTAAATAGGACAGGTCAAAATAAAGTGGCACATATTTAACCCAACTTTGTGTCTGGTGTCTTTATTCCATGGTTGAACATCAATTAAAATCCATTAAAGGATTATATAGAAACTTTATAAATAGTATTAAAAGCCCAAACCTAGTCAGTTTATAAATTTCTGATGACATAAAAAATTCTTATCTTGCTGACAGAAATCCCCCTCCACATGAACAGTTTTTGCTCCATTCTATACACACACAACCATATCTCTCTCTCTCTCTCTCTCTCTCTCTCTCTCTCTCTCTCTCTCTCTCTCCCCACAACTTCATAATATTGTGTGTGTGTGTGTGTGTGTGTGTGTGTGTGTGCATGATTTGAAGTTGTGGTTCTATATCACCAGTTCACCACTACCAATTCTAGACAATTTCCTGAAATCATTTTCATCATTTCTACGTCCCTCTGAAAAATAGTTCAACTGGCTTGCGGAATCTGTGTAGAGACGCAAACTGAATTTCAGTGGCAGCTTCTTGATCAGTGATAGCAGCTTGTTAAGAAGTGTCAGCTCAGCCACCAGACTTCTAGGAGATGAAGATTGCTGTGCAATGATATCAAAACCGACAATATAGATGAAGATTTATTTTGCGTTTGTTTTGTTTTGTTTTGTTTTGTTTTTAATGTCACAGTCCCTTTGGAAGCACTCAGTAAGGAGAAGGAGGTGCATTGTTCTCCAACTAGGAAAATACAAAAGACAGCAGTAGTGGGCGAATGGTGGCCTCAGCTTGCTTATGAACGTATCAAAATAAAAATCTGCAGTGAGCCAAATCTGTTGGGAAGATAATGAGGAAGGTTCTCCTATAACCTCCTGCCCAACAGGTATTGTAGGAAAGCCAGCTCCTGGTCTGGGTACAATCTCTCCATCACTTGTTTTACCTACCCGCCTTCTGTTGAGTGAGGCCCTTTGACTCTAGTAAGTCCATGAAAATCTCTCCATCTCACCTTCAGTGAGTTTCTCTGACTCCCATCTGCATTTTCTTCCCATCCCATTTTTGTACTGGGCTGTGAAAAGGACAATCCATGAGCAACCCTCTGGAAAGGAGAACAAGTCCTAAACATAGGAAGCTGAAACTTGGGAGAATAATAGGACAGAGAAGCACAGCTATAAAAGAACTATATTGCAAGTTTTTAGGATGCAACTGTTTGTTACCTTCTTCATCTCAGTCTACTCCCAAAAGGTAAACAGTACTCTAACTAGTGAAAAATAGAACACATACAGTAAGGAGACTGCAGCGCAGGATAGATAATTCCTATGGAAGAATTCCTTTTCATCATCATGGTATTTCAGGGTGTTCACTGCTGAGTGACTCTATGATGCCGTCCTTTCCACTTGTGACAAACTTATTTATCAATAGAACCACCCATTCCAAAATCCTTTCTTTTGAACACTGTAAAGCAAGCAAAGAAAAATAGAAACACCCAACAACCTTGAATTCCCAAACTCGGTAGGGTCCCTAGGGAAAAGAAATCCTACTTGGCTCTGTAGCAACCGGGCATTATTCACAATTGCTCATAAGGAATGAATGGACAAGTACAGTGCAAAAGAGGGCCAATATTGTGTAAAGGCAGCCTTTAAAGTCTTTTAAAGCTGGACAACATGGGGACACTACAGCTGGCTTCCTGTTAGAGGCATATACGGTGTAAGCCCACCTTATACCTACATAGGCCTTTTTTGGGGTGTTGCAGCGGCTCTTCCACCATCTGCAAGGTCCAAAGCCCCCCAACTTATAATTCAGCTGCTCCACCCCTACCTCCCCAGGGCCATTCAGTGGCTGATGGTTGGTGGAGGTGTTCACAGAAGCATCTGACTATGTCCCTGTAGTCAGACACAAATCATTGCATCATCCATTGAACCCTCAGGAGGACTCAGTGGGTGATGTCATTGGTTTGTAACTGTCTAATTCCTCACTGCCCCCCCCCCAACTCTCTACTAGAGAGTAATTCATTTCCAGGGACACAATCCGTTTATCATTCAGGTGCCTAGGACAGGCTGAAGAGACAGGAAGCCCACATTTTCAGAGATTAATCCAAAAGAAAGTGAGAGAACAAGAAAACTGAAACTGATCATGATGGATTATGCTATTGGTAAAAATATTTTTAAAAAATAAAAAAGAGAGAGAGAGAAAGCTATGCCATCTTTTTTTTCCCATGCAGTAAATAGAAGACAGAACAAAGCATCTTCTCACCTGGAATGTGTATCACAAAATACAGTTTAAGAGATTTGACTTGGATCTCAGTTCAAATCCCTTAGTCAGACAAAAATCTTCTAGGGTTATTTGAGGCAAGTCAATAACTCACAACTTCTTCGTATAGTTTGCTAGCGATGGGAGCATCCATGTTCAGGATGGTTTGGGTTTGGGTTTTTTAGGATTTTTCTTTTTTTAGCATTAGCAGTTAAGGCTTTAAAAAAAATCTTGGAAGAGCTCCAGTTCAGAAAGATCAATTTCAAGGCAACTGCTCTACTTTTGCCATCTATACTTATTTCTCTTGCTGTATTTCTCCCAAATCAGTGGTTTTCTGGGTGGGTGGGGAAGAGCAAAACCATGCATATATGGAAGAAAAGTCCTTTGGAAGAAAAGTGTGGATAAATCTAGATGATGATGATGATGATGATGATGATGACGATGATGATGATGATGATGTGGTAGACCAGAATGCCAATGGCTCTTCCTAAGTTTTCATAGCTCCTGTTTGCAACAAAATCTTTCAGAATGCTCAATGACCCAGAAAGAATACAAATTATCATTATCTATTGGACTAGAGGTGATTATGGTACAAGGGAAATGATTTCATTGCTTTACAATCAACTTTTAGCCCTCCTTTCCACAAATGAAGGATAGCAAAAGTTCCATTGCTGATGGTGCAAATTCAACAACTGTCCTTGCCTTGAAATTTTATACAAGATTGAACTTGACACAGTGATGCTAAAGTGACTATAATTCAGTGTGATCGTTGTGCCATTCAGAAGCAATGGCCCATTCATGTGTAAATGCACAAAGTTAGGAGAAAGTATTCAGCAGATATTGTACCCTTGATCTCTCAATCTCCGTCTCTCCCTTTTAATGGCACCCTTGACCTTTATGCAATCAATCTCACTAGGATCCCATAACAAAGTACACATACACATTTAATGCCGGAAAGGAAACAGATCATGTAAGGGGGGATTCAGGGGAGGGATTTGGCCTCAAAATACAAATCTTGAGCACTATAGAAAGGAAATTGTGTGATGGTTGGGAGGAACTTCTGAGTGTTGTAGTGGAGCCAATCTTGTGTGGTTCAAGCACCTAGACTTTTCAGCCAGCAGAAACAATGCCATCATCTCCTATCCCCCTCAGGCTTTCCCTATTCCCTTTGAGCTTAGCTGCTGTTCTCACAGTAGTTGTGCTTGAGGCATTCCTTTTCTCTGCAACTATATATTTACCCCTGCATTAAAATTAGTTGTTTTGAAGTTTCTTAGTGTTGATCAACTAACACCCATTAAATTTACCAAAAGCCTGCACCTGCTAGATAAACAAACCAAATCCTACTAGATACAAAAATTGCTACCACTGATTTCTTAATATGGATCAACCCAGCTGCCTGAATTTTTTACTCTCCTTGAGAATGTGACTATGGGACTGTCGCAATCAGTGCCTGGACTTCAAATTTTACTATTATACCACTGGACACATGGATCTCAAGGCAACATGAGTCAATGGTGTTTCGGACTAGAATTTGTCCCAGAATGACATGAACTTACAACTTCACCCCATTACTTTAATCACAGTTTCCATTCTCTTCTAGCTTTCTGAACTGACCTGATAAGAGAAACAGAATGACTTGGTTCTAGGAAGATGTTGGGCACCGGGTTCAGTCTTTTACAGAAAAGACGGCCTGATCTATGAAGCCCCAAATGTTGTTCCTGTCATTTCTCAGCATTGCAGATGGTAGGAAGAGCTTCCAGGGACTGAAATCCAACACCATCTGGAGACCTAAGGTTCAGAACCATGGCTCTATACAATGGAAGCTTTTAAAATGACAAATCTATTAGGATCTAGATCCATAGAAAGTCTAGAACATTCTTTATGTTTCCAAAGTTATGCATCATGCAATTGTTTTATCAGGTGTCTGGGCTTTGACTCAGCCAAAAATTAATTGTATCACACTGCCAAACTCCGCCAAGCTTCCACAATAGAAACTTATTATTGTTATTATTAATCTGGAAGCTCTTCTAAGCTAAGTCCAACGTGAATATGTTCTTTGGTTTTGATGTAATTTTTTCCTACACAGATCTGCCTGGACAGAAACTTCGTGGTATGGCAGTTGTGATGTCCCATATTGTCTCAGGATGGAGCCTGAAAGACTTTATAAAGACTTAATAAGCCAGCCTACCCAGACAATGGCCTCTTTGCTACTTTTTGGGCCAAATGGCAAAGTTTTTTGCTTTAGTAGAACTTAAGAATTGAATGGGGGATGGATTTCTGAATTTTTGGATGATCTCAGATAGGTTAACTTGGCCACATGTCGTTGTTGTCATCATCATCATCATCATCATCATTATCATCATTTATTTATCACTGTACATGGCACTTTACAAGTAAAAGACCAAGCTATGCCTGTCTCTCTTCTCCTCTCCCCTCCCCTCTCCTCTCCTCCTCTACTTCTGTGGCCAGGGCAGTGGCAGTTGGGAGGGAGAGGACCTTTCATCTGCCAGATACTTGTAGGACATCTAGTAAGTAAGCAAGAACTCTAAGATATCTTTATCACAGTTAGCAATCCCTGAGCTTAGCCATGAAATCCATGGTCAGGGTCCAGCTAGCTTTTGGGGTACTTGTAAAGGAGGTGATGCAGGAAGGCTTCCCTACTCAGTGAGAAAGGTTGAGTAGCAGCAGTGATAACAAGCTCACCATTCTTACAGTGTGGATAGGTCACCTAAATAACAGATTACTCACAAAATGTGTAATCTGTTGGATTTTTTTTTCAGTGCAGGTTTGTACACAGATGCCCTCACAGATCATGTTTAAAGTTCAACATGTTCCCATATCTCAGCTGTCCTTTCTGTATACTGCCTCGTTATTTTTGTCTCTGTTTCTGCTTGCAAGTCCAAGTCTCAATGCAGGTCATAAAAGCTAAACAAAACCCAGCAAAAGAGCTGCAATAATATTTTGCCAAGCTAAGATTTCATTCATATTTTCCTCCCTAAGAGTCGAGATAGACCTTCTGCAACAGACGCTTACTGTCCCTCAGATTGGTTTCACAGTTGCAATCCAATAAGATGTTGTGTCAATATCTCTTAGCCTTAGTCCACTGTTTTATCAGAACATTTGTGTAACAGACGTATAGTGTTAAGTGATCACTTAGACCCAGATACTTTATTTAAGGTAGCATGTTCTCTTCATTACCAGTAACTTTAGATCAATCAATGATTCAGTAGTTGTAAAATAAACTGTAACATTTATTATAGTAACAGTGGAAATAAAATATCTTGTTTAAGTTCAGTTGTAGTACAGTGTTGATATATTAAGAATTTAAACTTCAATCAGACTTTGACAATTGATCCTTGCTTTAGACAAAAGTTCTCTGTGTCTTAATTACTCCCAAATGACCCTCACACAGAAACCTTGCCTTATACACACAGAGAGAATGTACGCTCTTCTTTGAAAATTAAGATACAAATCTTAAATTGAAAGGAGAAGATTATAGGAAGCCCCTACCTTTGATATCCTATTACCTGATGACTCACCCTTTTGACATTTCCAAATAAAGGACAAATTGCATTATTTTGACAGGGGTTCTGCTCTTTTATCAGTTCTTCTTGCCTATGGAGATCCCCTTGGAACTATTCACATGTGTGTAATGCTTGCAAAGCAAGCTGATTAAGGAGGAAAGGTGCTAAGCTGGCTGAGAGACTTTGCAAGTAGGCCACTTGTGGTCTGTCCTCAGTGAGCATCTGTAAATCCTTCATCCTCTCACAGAACAGTACATGGATTCTGTTTTTGAACCAATTCTGTTTTCTGACAGTGCTTTGGTTCCCAACCTGTCAGATAAGTGAGAGAAGCCTATATTATTTCTCATATATTTCGGGAAATGTGATAAGGAACATTTAATGTAGCCTACTTGCTTCTTGCCAGAATGTACATTCAGATCAGAGTGGAAGGTGAGCCCTATAGAATCATAAGAATTGGAAGAGACCACAGGGGCCATCCGGTCCAACCCCCTGCCATGCAGGAACACACATCAAAGCACTCCCAACAGATGCCCATCCAGCCTCTGCTTGAAAACCTCCAAAGAAGGAGACTCCACCACACTCCGAGGGAGCGTATTGCACTGCTGAACAGCTCTGACTGTCAGGAAGATTTTCCTGAGGTTCAGGTGGAATCTCCTTTCCTGCAGCTTGAATCCATTGCTCCTTCTCCTAGTCTCTGGAGCAGTGGAAAACATGCCCATTCTCCCCTCGACATGATATCCCTTCAAACATTTAAACATGCCTATCATGTGTCCTCTTAACCTTCTCTTCTGCAGAGTAAACATACTCAGTTCCCTAAGCCACTCCTCATAGGGCATGGCTTCCAGACACTTCACCATTTTGGTCTCTCTCCTCTGGACATGCTCCAGCTTGTCAATATCCTTCTTGAATTGAGATGCCCAGAACTGGAAACAGTATTCTAAATGAAGTCTAACCAAAGTACAATAGAGTGGTATCATTACCTCCCTGGATCTAGACACCATACTCCTATTGATGTAACCAAGAATCACATTGGCTTTCTTGGCTGCCGTGTCACACTGCTGACTCATATTCAGCCTGTGATCTACCAAGACTCCTAGATCCCTTTCACACATACTGTTATCCAACCATGTGTCCTTCATCCTATATTTGTGCATTCCACTTTTTCTGCCTAAGTGCAGGACCTTAGGTACCTTGAAGGCTAGGAAGGAAGGAGGAATCAAACTAAATACATAAACCCCTGGAAGACTCTTTGCAAGTTGCAGCAACAAATCGGTTAAGGCTTGAAAACTGCAGCAAGCTGCTGCTCTACTAGTTAAGCTGGAGATTTGTATCCAGCCCTTTCTTCTTGCCTGGAGCTAAGCCCACCAAAACTAGAGAACAAATACTCACATCACAATAGGCTTAGAGATAACCCGTGAAAACTGGAGACTCAGGGGCAGGCTCTGATATCTGGAAATCCTACCTCTGGTAGAAGTGAAACCCTGTTGTGAGTCTCAGTGCATCCAGCTGAACACCAAAACTATAAAGCAAAGACCACTGTGAAAATCAAGACTGCATTAAGACATATAGTGGCACTCAGCTGTTTCGTAATCAAGAAGCATCACAGCATTCCTCCCTCAAAAAATAATCTAATCATTATGGAAAACATTTTTATATTTATATAAAAAATGAGATGGCCCTTATGATCCAAGTCTCTATACTGTAGCTTACTGTGCTTGTGCATAAATCTGGTACTGGTAGAATATCTGTAGTTCATGAAGACGAAGGCCTAAAGTTCAATCCCTGAGATCTTCCTTTAAAAGATTCAGTGGTATCCAGACTAAAAAGGAGCCTTGCATGTAATCCAGAAAAGTTTCTGTCAGTTGAAATAGGTATTACTGGGCTAGATGGCCCAATGATCTGACTCTGTATGTCAGTTACATATATTCAGGAAATCACATTCTAGGTGTGCCAATAGCTGATTTACAGTGGGAAAATTATAGAAGTCATTCATGCCCTTCAAGAGAAGCAGCAGTCTCTAGAAGATGATATATCAGAAGGCAGCAGATTCTTGTTTTTCCACTCATCTCTTCACCAGGCATTGGCATCCAGATCTGTTTTCATGCTCCTGGGCTTCTTTTGCTATATGATGCATTCTCTGGCATGTAAACAGACATCAGATCTGATCTTGCAAATGTCAAGAATGACTTCAAGAGCTGTATCTTGAAATGAAAGGCAAGCAAAGGTAGCTTACTAATATGAAAAAGTGAAGCCAAGCGAAAAACAGCAAATTTGTTTCAAGGTGGGCTTCTGTCCTGTTGGGGTTACAAACTTTCTTGCCCTCTCTCTCTCTCTCTCTCTCTCTCTCTCTCTCTCTCTCTCTCTGTTGCAAGGAGGCTTAAGTAGAATGACCTGAGGTACTAAAGTCTTTATATTGTCAGTCTTGTTCCTAAATACAGAACAATCTATCTGTTCCCATCCTCAAGTTTCCAAAATTATATTTTCATGGACAAAATGTGTCCTTTGTGTTCCCAAGATGGGTTATGCACACCCACCTCAGACTAGGCTGAGTCTGTCATGTTTCATTATGTGAGATAACATGATACAGTCTGATGAACAAACCCAATATGACACAAAAACTTGGAGGGAAAAGTTTATTCTTTAAAGATCCTGGGAAAGAACCCCCCCTTCCAAAAAAAAAAAAAGTTTGTTCTTTAAAGATACCAGAAAAGGAGGCACAGTTGTCAAAGAACCTTTTGCAGTCTATTCTGCAGGATTTTTATTTAGAAGATGCTGGCAAGTTAACCGTTGGGGGGAAAAAAAGGAATGAAAACACTGATTTCAATCAGGGTCCATAACTTGCAATTTGTCAAGCTGAACATATCTTGTCAGGTGCTCCTTTTCTATAATGTTAAAGAGAAAGAGAAAGTTTCTCAAGCTCTTGATGTACCATCACAGGGAATGAAAATCTTGACTTCATTCTTTGGCAATTAACAGAACAACTTTTGTTAAAAAAAATTCCTTGAAATAAACCACAAAATCATATTTTGTGCAAATTTTAAAAAGAAAAAGAAAGAAGGAATGAAAGAGAAAAAAATGGCGCCTAGGTCTCATGATTCAGGCCCTTTTCACATGGCATTCACCATGTGAAAGGGCCTCTGGAGCATTGTGCAATTGCGAGGAGCGGTCCACATGACATCCTCACAATTGCGCGATGCTGCCGGGGCCAGCAGGCGCCGATCACACACTATTTCATTTTCGGCTCGTAGCCAAAAATGGTGCATGATCGCACATCGCTCCAGGGCCCCGCATGCACTTACCATGCATGCGGAGCCTCTAGAGCCGCGGCGCTCGTGCTTCCTGCCCCAGCGGAGCCTGGGAAAATCCCAGGCTATGCTGCGGAAGGAAGAGGAAGAGCCCTCAAGCTGCCTGCTCACCAGCAGGCAGCAGCTGCAGAGCTGAAGCAGCAGAGACGCGAAAGACTCTCACAAGAGGCTGCTTGCATGATCACTGTGCCCCAGCGCCGTGAAAAGGGAAGGTGCGGAAAGGGCATCAGTCTCTAAAGTGAGTTACTGATTTTCAGTACAAGTTTTGTTTATCCTGAGACAACTCACATAAAACCACAGGAGCAGGGACATTTTTTCACAGTCTTATTTCTACTACCCAGAAGACCACAGCAAAGATAAAGCCTCCCTTCCTGATAGTGCATCTTATAGAGAGAAATTATTTTAATTGCTTTAAATAATTGAAAATTCTTTAGCAGGTGGAAAAGTAAAATGAATATATGTCTTTAGTGAATTAAGATTACGTGGCTGAGAAACTGAATACTTCTTGTTAAAGGATGATGGTCCAGGAAGCAAACAAATTAGACAGGTTTTATTTGACAGAGATCAGTGAGAAATAAGAATTTAAGAGTTAAGCAAAGTGACCTTTGTACCCCTGGTACAAACACAAAGTTGAAAAGCAAGATTTCATGGCAGAGATAAGCAAACTAAGCAGTTTTTGAAAGATTAGTCTATGTTAGTGTGGATTTCATCCAATGGAAATGGTAAACTTATATGAAAAATTGCTACGAAGGTGTGTAAATTCCAGACAAAAATTGTATTCAGGACCGACTCATTTCAGAGCAAGAGCTCAGTTGGTCCGACTGTGCAATTGTAATCAAAGATTCCCTGTTTTACTTCACTCAAAATTATCTGAGTTGTTTTTATTGGCTCCATTGCTCAGGGACATGCAGTTTTGCCAAAAAACAAACAAACTAAGTCCTGTTGTCTGCCACATTTTACAAAGCTGTTGGAAGCTGACACAAGGCATGCATAGATTCAGGTGACTTATTCAGTGGAAAAGCTTCTGGTGGATGAATCACTATGAAGTCCACCTTCATGAACACTCCTGAGACTCAGTAGTAAGATCAAAGCGTATCAACTCCTGGAATTCCTTTGTAATAGGAGACAAGTCAGGTGCTGGGAACTTCAGTACTTATCTGGGATGCTTCAGATCATTCATATGAGAAGTCACACTCACAGACCACTCAGTTCAGTGTTCTTCACTACCCCTACTTTTCATCTAAATCTGCCGAGAGGGAGCCTTCTACTCAACCTGAACCTTCAGAATCTTTTAAACAGCTCAGTATATCACAAGAATGGATCAGGGATAATCTTTTTGGCTATTCATGTAATAATTAGTAAAGCACAATGTTTCCCAGTCCTTGCTTTACCAATAAAGAGAAGAAGAGGAAGAAGAAAAAAGAAGAAGAAAAAGTCAAAATAGATGCAGTATTCTAGTGGAAACTTAGCAATAACGAGTCATGCTTCATTATAATCTCTCGATACTCAAAGAATGATATTGCATTTGGGTGCATTTTATATCTTTCTTGACATCAGCATCAGAAGCCAGTGAAAGATTGATATATATAATACAAACCTGATATATACAATTGTGTCCTGAAAATACACACCAACGTTCATCAGATATCTCAAATCATCCTCTGGGAAGAGCTCACATATAAAATAAATATACAATTGTGTCCTCTCATCTGGATGTGTACCTCAGTGTTAAAAGGAGATGATTGTTTAAAAAGAATATCCTTGCCTTTGAACTATAATTTGCAAGGCAACTCATGATTTAAAAAAAAAAACTATTAGAAGTACTTTTTAAAAAGCTTCAAAACTGTGCAAAAATTATGCCCTAATTATGACAGAAAAGTTAGGATGGGGCTAATGCAATCTACAAGTCTTCATCTTATTTGCCCTCCATAAACAATTTTTATTTAAACCTTTGCTGCCCTCTGCCCTTTTAAAAACAGTACCTATAGGAGATAACAGAGAAGTTTAGAGGCCCTCACATACACTGATCCTGTTCTGTAATTTGAGCACGGAACAAACTGGTTATAGATTGAAGCAAGCAACAAAAATTCAAATAAGTATCCATGAACAGACACTACGAGATCTGGATCAATGCAGTCTTTTCTTGCTAACTGCCTGAAACTTTCAAAGCGGATACCAACAAAAAAAAAACAGGTAAAGGGCTCAACAAATTAAAGAACTAAAAGGGGGACCTGCCATAGCTCATCATGAAATAATTTTTAAAAGGGCTATTAAAAAGGAGAGGACTCTCCTGCTTCTAATACTCCCTAGACAGAAAAATGGCCAAAAGAAAGAAAGAGAAAGAGAAAGAGAAAGAAAGGAAAGAAAAAGAAAAGGGAGGGAGTGAGAAGGCTAAGCCACTGCTTGAAAGTATGGGAAAGGGAGAGAGAGCCATGTGGTGCTGTTGGTAAGACTCCTGGGATACCAAAGGAGTGGAAGCTGAAGGCTTTCTTGACACCTTATAGGGCAATAAATACAGATCTGGACAGCACCAGGTACAATTCAGCTACAGAATAGGAGAGAATACTCTTGAGGTACTGCTGCTAAAATTGTGGGGGCTTGGAATAAAGAGAAGAAATAAGAAAAAAATAGACACTGCCTCTTGGATTACTAGGATTAAAATGGTGATAAAATGGGAGAAGATTCTCTGAGATTCTGCAAGTAAGATTTTGGAAGTAAAAAAGGCAGACAGGAAAATAGGAGGTCCCATGAAACCCCGTTGGGGTATTTAGTATGGACTGAGATTGCATCAGGTACATTTCAGATAGTAAACAATAAACGTCAAACACGGGGATTAAGCCAAGGCCCTCATTTGCTCGACAGTGACCAAAGTGCTAGAATAATCTGCAAGTCACAAGTTACAACCCCACCAGCATATAATTAGAGTACTGACTAGCTACCATTCTAGTCAGCTAATATACATTAAAACTTGTTCTATTCGCCTTCCATTCTATGTGTATTTTAGAAACTTTATGAATGTCCAAAATATTGAAGTTCTTTCTTGTGGGCTAAAGGGAATAACAGCATCAGCAGATTAGCTGTACAAATTGTTCAAAAGGGGTTGTTGACATGAGAGAGCTGCGGTTGGCAACTTCAGTTCTAGCTGCTCATTCTGCAAGCAGTACAGTCAATGAACTGAGGAAAATTGCATTTTCCACATGAACCTCAGAAACCATCATGACATTCAATGCTTGCTTCAGATGCCTGGGATTAGCAACATCCAGGGTAACTTGCTAATATTGCTAAATGGTTCACCTGCTCATTCCTCAAGCCCTTCTTTATTTTCTCCCTTTTGGCATCAGATTATCTCATATCAGAAACAGAGCCAGAGGGTAGTAGACCAAGACTGGCATATGGCCAATTGAACCAGCAGTACTGCTGTTCTAACAGTGCACAGAGCCCCTGGGAAGCAGTGTGCAAGAATTCTTGGTTTGCATGCTTCACCTCTTCTAGGTTAAGGAGGCCTACTGGGGATGCTTGGCCTGAAAGCCCCCAAAATCCTAGAACATGCAGTGCTGCATCCCACCATGATAGAAATGCTACTACTGCTGCTGAAATACAAAATTAGGCACTATGGAAGTCAAATCTAGCATGTTTCTCAGCCTTTCAGAATAGCTCTACTGGATCAGACCAAAGGCCTATCCAGTACAACATCTTGTTCGCACAAGTGACAAGTAGATACCCATGAGAAGCCCTTAGGAAGGGCCTCAGCATAATTCAAGTTCCAGAGAAACTGATATTTAGAAGCATACTGCCTAATTATTAGTAGCCACCAATAGCTTTATCTTTCAGGAATTTATATAGCTCCCTGAAGTGGAGTTTGACAGACATGAGGGAGCTCCCTGCATAGCTCCCTTATATCTGTCAAGAAATCTCTCACTATTCCTGTTCACTGGATGACCTTAGGTTCTTGTACTTCCAGTGAGTGAGTATTTAAATTTCTCCCTGTCTATTTTCTCTACATGATACATAATTTGTTGTTGTTGTTTTATTCTCACCCCCATATGTTTTCTAAGCTAAAAACTCTTACCATGGGGAAAATACTTTCTTCATAGCTAACTTGCCTGAGCCCCTCACAAATGGAATTTTTGCATGCCTTCAATTTATCAAAGTTTAATATTTTCATAATTCAAACCAATATTGATTAGAGGGTAATTTATGTCCTCTGCACCTGTATAGCCTGTATGATTGGCATGACTTAAAAAAAAGCAAACTCCATTCCCACTATGCTCAACTTTTTTTTAACAAAATGGAACAGTCCAATTCACATTGTGTGTGCATATTTTAATTTAACCTTTTGGCTTCTTTGCCAAAGAAACCAAGTTTGGATCCATCGACTAGGCTTGTAGTGGTTCAATTGGCTATACATCATCTGCAAACAAAGCACATGTGACAATACCCAATCAAAGAAGGATGTATCAAGACATGGTAGGAAGGTGATGTGCATCTTCAAAAGCATTTAAAGATACATTGAACTCATGATCACAAAAGACTTTTATCTGAGTTTGGATTTGTAATACTGTGAACAATTTACAAATTATGATGGGGTCAGTTCACCCATCACTTCACATTAGCTGTTCAGGAACATACAAGACAAAGCTGTTTGTCATGGGGTTTCCATTTCATCCTTTGAATAAGGAGTATGACGTCCTCCCTCATTTGACCATACTGTATACAGGCTATATAGCATAAGAAGGCAACTGAATGCCCTGCATGTTGTTGTTATTCCAACTGGTGTAGACCTATTGAATCAGTGTGATTTGCCAATGTGCTGCCTTACCATTCAGCAACTGAATCAGTGGGTTTACTCTTTTTGAGACAAACCAGCAGTAATCATCTAAATGAATGTACCTTCAGGGGAGCCATTTATGGGGTTCTCCAAGCAGTTATGTGATTGCAAAAGTCTGCAAAAGTCAGTTTGACAAGCAGTTGACCACTGGAGTTAAGGATCCCAGTTCAAGACTTCCTTGCTGCCTCTTGGTGGTACATAAGTATAGAGATGAAAAAAACAACAGAATACAGTACATTCAGTCCTCTAACCAACAGCTGGCTGGAACTCTCAGAAATTCATGCTGTGCCTATTAAACAACTAGCATCATGTTATGATCTTTTGCCTAAAACTACCTAGTACTGGCAGTTAATCCTCATTCACATTCCACTGTTTTTCCAAATTAGTATGTGCCTCAAATGAAATGTTCTTTATTTCACACATCACAAATTGCCTCAGCCACCAGCCTGCTTGAGTCTCCTTACTTTCTCCAAAATTAGCTGTAAGTAAATATCATCCTTTGCTTTTTAAAAAAATCTGTAAGATTAAAGCAGCCATAGTCATATACACATTGTGGCAGTTGTGTGAGGAATAGTCCATGAGGAAGGTGGCTCACCTGGATAAGATGGGATGGTGGAAAGGGTGAACAGCAACAAGCAAAAGCTTAATGGGAGTGAATGCTAGGGAAAAAGGCTAGGAAGAGGACTGAGACATATGAAAGGTTTCTACCTGGTGTGAGATATGCAAGCACCAGTGAATGGCACAACCCAGTATAAGGGCAAAAGTACCCAATATTTTCAGAGACTGAGGCCACCTTCAGTGTCAGTTGCCATGCCAGGGAGTATACACCTGGACAGACATACAACCAAAGCAGTTTGGGTGTGGGCTCAAGACCACTGGGGTGGCTGGAAGCTTTAATCTCCTCCCTGTTCTAGTGATCCCATTTAGGACTGCTAGGCTGAGGAGAGGCTGCTTTGAGATTTCTAAGGAAGGGTGAAGCTATGCCACCCCAACTCTAATCAGGAACGCTGCTTACCTGATGACATCAGAGGGGCAGAAGCAACCATCCCTGAAGTTTCAGGGGAGAAGCTAAAGTCACCTGCTGTTCCCCACAATGAGCTTAAATCAGGATCATTTTCCAGCTGCCCTTAACAGCACAGAAGCAGGAATTATCCCCACTGAACACAATCTGCATGAGAGGCTCAATTTGGTGGCAAGAGAAGACATCATCATGGGGATCTTAGATCATATGAAGGTACCACAAGGGCCATCTGGTCCAGTTCCCTGCCATGCAGGAACACATAACTAAAGCACTCGTGTGAGATGGCCATCAAAACTCTGTTCAAAATCTCCAAAAAGAGAAGTGTTCATCATCATCCAGGCATTCTATTTTACAGTCAAACAATTCTCATAGTCAAGAAGTTCTTTTTATGTTTAGGTGCAATTTCTTTGCCTCTAATTGAAAACCACTGACTTATGTCCTAGTCTGTGGAAAAGCAGAAAACATTCTAGCTCATATTCTATATGACATGTCTTCAGATATTTAAAGATGGCTATCATATTTGGATTTCAGTCTTCCACGCTCTATCCTAAACATACCTAGTAAGGCCTTTGGGATTGTCTGTAGGTCATAATCTGTGTATGAAAGAAATGGAGGGGAAGAGATCAGTAGGACACCTCCTGCTGCATAATCTATGGGAAGAATAGTACCATAGCCTGAATCCTGTTGGTTAGTAGATCAATCAGTTGTTGAATGGTGAATCAACACATAGGTAAATACCATTGATTTAGCAGGTTTACTGTAGTTAGCATTACACTTAGTATATAGGACAAAATATTAAAATGGCCTGAGCATTGGCTCATAACAATTTTATTCTACGTGAATGAGACTGTAATGTTTTGTTTGGGTTTTTTGTTTTTTTGGACTAGGGGAGGATTGCTTGTTGCCTTTATTTGACAGTAGGCAATAAACAAACAAATCAATATAAGGTGACCATGGGTCACATGGTGTACCACATAATATGTAGTCTGGAATGCCTACTGGGCAGAGCTGATCCATGGACAGATGTATCCAAGTAGCCATACTACCCTTAAAATGAACTCAATGTGTACTTTTGTAAACAATCTGGCAAGACAGGTAAGGAAGGTAATAACATTATTTTATGAGTTTCTTAACTCTAGGACAGATTTTAATTTCAGGTTCACTTACACTGACTCCTTCCTCCTATAATGCCATCCAGCAAGCATAACTGTTCACACCTTGACACCCGTTGTTGAAGAGAGGTGGGAGTTTTTGTGGTATTATATGCATTAGTCTGTTCTCTCAATACCCATGGGTCAAATATAATTTAGTGAATCAGATGCACTGAATTATGTTATCGTCCACTGGCCTGTAAGAAGAGTTTTATGTAAGACTAAAAATTTGCCCCATTAAGCAATCTACAAATCATAATGTTGCTTGCTTTATTATGCAATTCTCCAGTCATTCTGGGCACTTTCAGCTTACTCTGTCTGTTAGCATGGGAAAAGTACCATCAGAGTATGTTCAGAGTAATTACAGACCAGTGAGACCAATATTTCAAGGTATATTTTAATGGGAGAGGAGACAGCTTTCTGCATGACCACAGGCATCATTCTTTAAAAAAAAAGGCACACTTTTTAATTAATAGATAAAAGTTATACTTTCTTAGAATGGTTAATAGGCCTTGAGGGAAACTTCATTCCTGTGAAATTGCCCTAAATAAAGAGGGAAAATATTATTTCTCTGTTAAGAAAGAAAGATCTCCTGGATACAAAGGTAACTGCCTAAATGTACTTGCATCACTATTCATGTAATGAGGACAACTAATCATCGTTGATAGCCTCCTTGAAGAAGCCTCCTTTCCTTATTATTAAGCAAAAAGGAGTGTTTGGATGCTAAATGATGGATAAAAAATGTATTCCTTTCCCATCTTAACCAAACCACATCTTGCTGAGTGCAAAAGAAGGTCAGAGAAGCCTGTCATCTCTTCACAATAATGGCTACATGTGCTGCATTGCAAATACTACACCCTTACAAATCCTATCAGTGTGAAAGACAGAAAGTCACTGAAGATGTATGCAACAGCTATAAAGAAACATAACTCCGGAGTTCATATGAGGCCCGCTCAAACTGCAAACCAAACCAAACCACACCAAATAGCATCTTGTAAGGTTGCTTTTGCTCAGCTGCCATTTCATCTGTTAACAATCTCCATTTTTTTTCAGGTTCCTCACAGGTGAGCCATGCCTGTTCCATGAACTCTCCAAAGTTAGTTGGGGACAGGTTTGACTGGATCCTGTCCCTGGAGAAGTTATGAAAATATCACTGCATATACAGAATGCACTGGGTGAGTAATATGGGTAAGGTATCTGGAGAGCTACTGAGTTTCTTGAAAGTCATAATCAGATATTTGTACCAAGGAGGGGAGAGATAGTGGCCATTTCCACACTAGACTGTTATAGTGCTATTTTTTCACTTTCAACATCCTATGGAATCCTGGGGTTTGCAGTTTAGTGAGGGGCCTTTGAGGCCTCTCTCTAAACTGCAAACCCCAGGATTCCATAGGATGTTGAAAGTGGAATAATAGCATTATAACAATTTAGTGTGGAAATGGCCTGTGTGTTACAGTGGTTTGAGTGTTGGACAATGACTGATTCCTGCTCAGCCATGGAAACCACTGGGTGACCTTGGCTAAGCCATATTCTCTCAGCCTCAGAGGAAGACAAAGACAAACCCCCTCTGAACAAATCTTGCCAAGAAAACCTTGTGATAGGATCACCTTAGGGTCATCATAAGTTGGAAACAACTTGAAGGCACACAGCGGCAACAACAATCATGGAAGAACAGAAAGAGGCAGCTGTCTGGCACTAAGTTGGTTAGTTTGGCCTGCAGCACATTGACAGTTCTGGGAAGATGGTTTACTGGTTTCTTTGAGTCTGTTTTGCCTCCATTTTTGAATAGGCTGAAAACAGATTGTCCTGTTCCAGGCAGGTTGAGTGGGTCCCAATGGCAGAGGAGAGACTGAAGATATTCCATGTAAGGGAATCTGAAAACAATCTCAAATAGCCCAGATTCAAGGCTGGTAGGGTGCAAGCAGAGATTCTGCGTAAAAATAATATAGCAGTCCAAGTATGAAAGAGGTCAAAGAAGCTGGAGCCAGAGGCATGAGAAAAGGACTGGCAAGGATGAACTAAAGCCAGCAGTTTTCCTTACCTGCAATTCAAGTTAAGCCTGAGATTACAGGACCCCACCCAGCTGTACACAAGCATTTAGGAATAAATCCTTCTCGTGTAGAGTGCCTTTATCATGACTAAAGACCTATAAGGAGAGCCTTCGTTTGTGAGGAGTTTTTGCTGCCCACCCCCCGAAATGAAGAGACCACACAACAGGGCTTAGGATGAACTATGGGCAATTTATTATTTATTGCCTATTTAGACATGAACTTGAACTTGACCTTGGACATGACATTGACCTTGATATTGTCATTGAACTTGACCTCACGGGGGGGCTGCATGATAGCAAAATACCTGGTCCCAAGGGACAAACCTCTGATCCTAGGTTGCCACCTTGGCAACCCCCTTTGGAAGGCATGCCCCACGAAAGCCCACCCCCTGCCACAGAGCCCAGAAGAGAGAACATAAAATATGTGGGCCCACCCCAAGGATGCCCTCCTTCTTCACCCCTCATTCCCTGCCTGATGACAGAAAGAGTGAGCTCCAGAGGCGTATTCTACACCACCCTGTGCTAAAGGTATACACCGATGCCTTAATGCCCCCCCCTTCACCTGCCGGGAGACCTATTTAACTCTTGTTTGACATCACTGTGAAATCCAATTGTGCAGTCCCTTGCTGCAGTGGAGGGTAGGCAAAAAAAAAAAAACCTTTGTGGGGGGGAAATTCCTACTGGGCACCGAAGCAACCAGCTAGCTTACACTACAAACAAGGGCAGGAGCATGCGTCACCATCAACAAAGAAGAAGCCAGCGGGGGAGCAGAGCCACAGTTTAAAAGGACCAGCCTGGTCCACTCCCCTCCCCAGCAGCCAGTGGTCCCTTCTCGAGGGGAGACAGCAAAGTCACCTCCCCCCCCCAAGCCACTTGGAGTGTGGGCAGGGGGTGGAAAGTGGATTCCTTACGGACAAGCACTTCTTTGAGAAGCCACCAGCTTTTCCCATGTTTTCAGCTGGTGCTTCTCTAGGCCAGAAGGCGGCTGATCCCCACGTTTCGAAGTGAGTCTCCCCCAGTCCTTTCCTCTGTGGGCCCAGGGCCAACTATATTAGTACTTTCTTTTTTGTCTTGTAGCCCAGGAGTCTTTATCTCAGCTTCAGAGGAAGATATCTCCAGAGGAAATATGACAATTCCTCTGGTATTCAACAGTTCATTTAAACATAGTAATAACCTTGTGAACACCAAAAACAGCAAGAATAATTGAGGGGGAAAAATAATTCAGGTTCATAATATTTTGCTGATTTCCCACTGCAGTTATCCTATCTCTAAAAATTCCCAAACTCTGACTAAGAGCAGGAAAATGCACTCAAGGTATCCCATTCTTTCTAAGTTTCTCTACTGAGTCTGAAGTAAAGCTATATAGCTCAAGACATGTTTTAGCTCTACATTTATCTAAAAAGGCCACACAATCTTTTAAAAAACACATATCTTGGAACAATTCTTATAAGTTCACTTTGTTCTCCCGTTTTGTGCCAATTTTCAAACAAAATTCTCTGCAGATAGAAGTATAATAGACAAAATGTGTCTCCAAGTATGCCTCTAACAGCTTACTGAAAACCAATCAGAAATAAATGGGCACACAGGAAATAACATGTAAGCCACTCTGGGTCTTGTGCAGGAAGCTGGGATATAAATTAAATAAATTAATAACAACATTCATGCATTTTGCATGGCAGGTGCAACCACTGTTGTGTGACTATAGGGAAGGATTCTTCTGGCTAAGGCCAGGTTGCTCATGTGGTCCTCCAGAGGTTGTCAGACCACAGCTCCCATAAGTCCCAACCAGCAACCTTGGGTGAGAGGGATTTTGATGAGCCAGATGATGGGCTTCTCTAGATAGGTCAAATGTGTCAGGGGGTTGTTAGAGGTTATAACATTAATTGCTGTAGCTCTCGTGGAATTTTTTTTCCCTTTAATATTCAAGCAGTCCAAAAATATTTCCTAACAATTCCTACCACCAGCTGCAACTTTTTTTTATTACCACTTCTTTTTTAAAAAAAAATTCTGAGGCACATTTCTCTTTTTAGAAAAATAAAATAAAATTGGTGTGCTGGGGGCTGCTACTAGTCGCACAAGTAGCCATATATGATTCATGGACTGCACCTTTCCCATCTGCTTTAGGACATAACATTGAACTGTCCACATGATGCTACCTGTGGATTCAACTCCACATAATTCAATGTTGCTGATATCCCAGAGCAATCCTATATTATCCTTGGTATATATTGCTGGTTTCCTTGGGATCACCACCAGCAATGTACTTCTAGGCAAGTTGTTCCTTCCTTAACAGATCTGGGGACCCTGCTTAGCAATGGTGAGTGAAACCATCAACCTAGATGTGAACTGTGAGCTTTGGATACCTTCCAGTCCCATATTGATTAGTTTACATTAGCTAGATAAAGTGGAAATAATCAGTGATGGAAAGGCCTGTTTCTGCTCCTGTTTCCATGCCATTATGAAAATGAAATTTCATTCTCTGAATGACAAGTTGCTCTGCTCTGGTTAAAAATAAAAGCCTGTTTCTATCCCCCCAACACATCCTTTTCTGCTCATGTAGATAGGATCTTTAATTACCAGCTGCTGTAAATGATCTTCTTATGATGATTAGCTGCCAAGCCCTGCAACAGCATTCCTCTTACTGCCCTCTGTGTTCAAATAGTCCACCTGTTTTTGATTAGTCAAACTACCAAAGCCTACCTATGGAAAGCTTATTTAGATTATATCATGCAGCTGCCAAATGCTGACAATCTTAAAATGTCAGCAACAATATCATGTTGTTCATTATTATATGGCAGTGGCTTCCTTTACAACTTCTGTGATTAAAATCATTATTTTTATTATTTTTTAAAAGTAAGAGTCAATGAATGTTAAGGCTAAAAGGAGTCTGACCTCCCTAGTTTTTTTTCCTTTTATTCACATTTTGATGGCAAATAACATTCTCTCCAAAGCTCCACACAGTTTGTTAATAGTTAAAAGACCTAAACCACCTTTTTAACAAAAAGCTGACTCAAGAACAAGAGGCTGGTCTTTTATCCATATTGGCATATGCCTCAGTCATGAAATCTGGGTAATGATCTTGAGAAGTCCCAAAATACCAATCTTGGTGGACTAATCATTAATACATTATCTTTGCTACTCTTCTTCCCAAGTCATCTTGGAACAATCAGTTCCTTCTTCTTGGAGACTCAGTCACTTGCTGATGAGGTTGTTAACAGCCTGATACGTTCCTCTGGTGATTAATGAACTGTGGACAAGTACAACATATTTTTTGAGTATTTCTTTGGACACTTTGATGAAAGACTCTGTATTCATTTGCATAAATCTTTGCCATGTGGATTGGTTTGCTACTGATTGTAAGGAACATTTGCTGTTGTGTGCCTTCAACTTATCTCTGGCTCACAGTGACCCTATCACTGGGTTTTCTTGGCAAGATTAGTTCAGCGAGGATCAACATTCCCTTCCTCTGAAGCTGAGAGAGTGCGGCATGCCCAAGGTTACCCAGTGGGTTTCCATGAGTGAGCAGGATTTGAACCCTGATCTTCTGAGTCCTCATCCAACACTCAACCACTGCACCATGGCTGGCTCTTTTTTCACTCTACAACTACATAACACTGCTCTTTTTTTTTACCTGATATGTATTTGAGTACCTAATTTTCTGTTTCCATTTAATAATCAGTCTATCCATGTTACATGGTTACAGCACTTTCATACCACTTTAACTGCCAAGATTCCACCTTATGGAATCTTTGGATTTGTATTCTGGTATAAGATGCTCAGAATTCTCTTCCAAAATGTTCTAGTGCTGCCATTCTGATAAAGACACCTCACTTAACTACAGATCTCATCATTCCATAGTATGGGACCTGTTAAAGAAGTATCAAACTAACGTAATTTTGCAGTGTGTATACACCCAACATGTGATAGCCTTTGTGATACTTCCACACAAGACTTTTATCATGAACTCACCCTTCCTTATCCACCAAACTTTCAAGGACATCCAGGTTATGACACAATCAGTTTATAACCTTTGTGTGTTTTCCCACTATTTTTCTTTTCTTTCCACAACAAAAACATGTTAAGGAAGAGCAGACAAAATAGTTGCCTAATGTCTTTTGAGGGTCAGTGCTAAGAGCTTTCCCTCTAGAACCATCATTAGTAAACTTGCACTGACCTTTTATTAGGGATGTGATGTTTGTTTGTCTCAGTTTCAGTGAATCCCACTTCCATTTTCTTCCAGCCTTTGTTTCATACTGAGTTTTGAAACTATGGGTACAGCTCAATATTCCCCCTGCATATTGTAATACTCTGTACATGAAGATAAACTGCACCAGCACTATGCAACTGTCACCATGCAGATTAGCAAAATTGTGCAACACGTCAGTGACTACATGCCAATGTTGAATGCTCAGTACAAAATTGCAATGCACTGTGAATAAACATAATATCCAACATTGCTCTATGCATAACTTCATTTCCACCACTGTGAGCAGAATATGTCTCTTGCCCTGTGGCAAATAATTTGCTCCACATGTATAGCCCTAATTGCATCTGCATATTTCTTTAGCAGGATGCCAGCCTCTCTGTGTTTTTCCACACTGAAATGTATATTTTTTTTTTACACATTTTGTACATTTATTTGCACAGTTTACTCCATTTCGGCAATTTTGCTCCACTGAAATCTTTTTCCAGTTACATGCATGTGGCATTAAAAATACACGCCTTTTCATGCACAGTTCTAAGTCACTCACCTCGTTTGCTTGTGAGAAATCTTGAGAAGTGCAGATGTGCTACTTTAATGAAGATTGTTTAATCCCACAAAAAAATTATTCCATCCCTGTATACAAGGAATTTGCAGGAGAAAGCATCTTCAAAAGGTGAAGAAACTTTGTTATATAGTGAAGCCAAATATCAGTTCTTAACTTTGATTTTAAAATGACTAGATTCAAACTCTAATGTGAACATTAGTCATATTTTGAATTTTTTTAAAAAAACAGTTTTCTTTTTCAACTGATCACAGTTTTTAATTGTAATATGAGCCATTCATATTAGTGATGTGTTTCAGTAGTGTGTTTCAGATCTAGTGATCAAATAGCAATTCTGTGCAAATGAATATGAGAACCTATTGAAGCTCATGTGGAAGTCTATTGAAGCTACCATCCTTGGAAACTGTCAATTTCGTCAAGGTTTCTTGGCTCTGATAAGAAAAAAGAGAGCGCTCTTTTATATCAATAACAGTAATAACAGAAAATGGTTTAAATGTTGTGCAGAAATATGTGTGAAGTGAAAAAAAACTGCACAGTCAGAAAATCATAGAAAATGCACAGTCAGAAAATCATAGAAAAGTTGGAAGATATCACAAGGGCCATCTAATCCAACCTCCTGCCATGGAGCAATACGCAATTAAAAAACACCCAGCAGATGGCGATCCAACCTCTGTGTAAAAACCTCCAAAGAAGGAGACTCTACCACACTTCAGAACAGTGTATTCTACTGTCAAACTGCTCTTACCATCAGGAAGATCTTCCTAATGTTTAGATGGAATCTCTTTTCCTGTAGATTGAAGCGATTGCTCTCTGTCCTAATCTGTGGAGCAGCAGAAAACAAGCTTTTGGCCCATCTTCCATATGAAATACTTTCAAAAATAATTATCATGTCATTTCTTAACCTTCTCTTCTCCAAGCTAAACATACCCAACAGCCTAAGCCTTTCATCATATGTTATGGTTTCTAGACCTTTTACCATTTTTGTCATCCTCCTCTGGACACATTCCAGCTTGCCAATGTTCTCCTTGAATTGTAGTGCCCAGAAGTGGACATTGTATTCCAGATGAAGTTTGACCAAAGCAGAATTAAGTGGTGTTATTACTTCCCTTGACCTAGACATTATACAGTCCTCCCTCCATATTCACAGGTTTGACCTTCACGAATGTGATTATTCACAAGGCATGTGCATGCCTCCCGCCATTCTCCTCCTCTAATTCCCTTGCATTTTGCTGGGCACAGAGAAGGAAGGAAAGCACCTGGACAAAAAGCAAGGAAATTGAGGGAGGAGACACATACAGTCCTTCTTTCTCCCTCCAGAGCTCCCACTCCCATTTCTTTGCCTCTCAGCCCAGCACTGAGAACTTGCAATGAGGCAATAGGCAAGGGAATGGGTGGTGAAGGCTCACGCGAGCCTTCCTTTTCCCCTCCAGAGCTCTCCTCTCCCATTCTCTTGCCTCTGACCCTGATAGACAAAAAGCAAGGGAATGGGAGGGGGAAGCCTCAGAAAACAAGGGAAGAGGGTTGCTGGGGGGAATAATTTGCAGTTTTTCCGCTTTCATAAGGGTTCAAAGCCTCATGAAAGTGGAGAGGCCACTGTACTCCTATTTATGCAACCTAGAAGCAAATTGGCTTTTGTAGTTGCTGTATCACACTGTTGATTCATGTTCAGCTTGTGGTCTACTAGAGTCTTAGGGCCCTTTCACATATATTGTGCTCAAGCTGGGTGTCACCCATCCTATGTCTGTGTGTTTCATTTTTTCCACCTAAATGAAGCATTTCTTCCCTGATGAAATTCATTTTGTTAGTTTTGGCCCAGCTCTCCAATCTATTAAGATCATTTTGAATTTTGATCCTGTCCTCTGGGGTATACCTACCCCTCCAAATTTGGTGTCATCTTCAAATATGATAAGAATGCTATCTATTCCCTGATCCAAATTGTTGATAAAGATGTTAAATATCACTGGACTCAGGACATTGCCCTGTGGCACCCCATTAATCTCTTCTTTCTAGGATGAAGAGAAGCCATTGGTGTACACTCTTCAGGTTCGTTCAATCAACCAGTTACAAATCCACCTAAATGTGGGAATTACCTAGCCTACATTTTGTAAGAATATCATGAAGGACCTGGTTAAAGGCCTTACTAAAATCAAGATATGCCACATCCAAAGTATTTGCATCATCTACCAAGCTTGTAATTTTCTAATTCTATCAAAAGAGAAAAAGAGAGAGAAAGAGAGAGAGGGAGAGAGGGAAAGAGAAGAGAGAGAAAAGATTAGTCTGGCATGACTTGTTTTTGAGAATCCCAAACTGATTTTTTTAGTGATCATATCGTTCCTTTCTAATTCCTTACAGACTGTCTGTTCAATTATCTCCTCTGAAATCTTTCCTGGTATTGATGTCAGGCTGACTGAGCATAATTATTTGGGTCCTCTTTATCCCTTTTTGAAGATGGGGACAACATTTTCCCTCCTCTAGTCCGTTGAGGCTTCTCCTATTCTCCAAGAATTCTCAAAGATTATTGCCAGTGATTCTGAGATTACTTCAGCCAGTTCTTTTAATATCTTGGATTTAGTTCATCTAGCCTTGGAGACTTGAATCCCTTTAGAGTAGCCAGGTATTCTTGTACTATGTCTTTACCTATTCTGTTCTGCATTTTGCCTACTGCATCATCTGTTCCACTTTTTCTGGGCTGAGCACTGTTTCCTTTTTGGAGAAGACCAAGGCAAAGAAGATGTTGAGTAGTTCCGCCTTTTCTCTATCCCATCTTATCATTTCTCCATCTTCCCCACAAATTGGCCCTACCATTTCTTTATTCTTCCTTGATAGGTCCTCCCCACAGTTTGAAACATGAAAGACTGGCATATATGACAAGATCAGGCCACAATTCTTAAAATTAGTAGAAAGGAAGCCAAAATAAGTGAGAAAAATATGGGCTTCTTAAAAACACCTCCAAAGGCCTGTGGCAAAAAGATCCACATACTTTCTTCCACTTCATTTACCATGTGAAATAACACAAATCAGAGCCCTCATATAACCATGTGGTTGGAATCTAGAGAAGTCATGCTACCTACTAGTTCAGGAAAAATTATCATTTAAAGTGTTTTAAGAGTGCCAAAAGAAAGAAAATGAAAGAAAGGAAGTCAATGGACCTTTAATCAGACAATTTGGGAAGATCTAGAATAGGTTTCCCCCCCAGTAAGATTTTGTCTAGGCTATCTTAACAGAACTTCTTGGATACTTAGAGTTGATTGGTCATTGATCATTTCCGAGGACAGAGCCCATTACAGATTTATCACCCATGGGGATAGGAAGTCCTGTTGGTCAAGACAGTTGCATTTTAAAAGAGAATTGCATTGTGTCTTGATTGACAAAGAGTAGCATTTTAAGAAACACAGCAGAGAGCACAAAAGCACTTCTAATAGCCTGAATTGTGAGTTACCCTTTAGGGATAAAAACTATAACAATGGAAGCTGAACTCATACTATTTTTTGGTGCACATATTGACCAGTCATTCCATCTCAAGTTTTATTAATTTCCAAAGGTAAAATCCCAGGTATTATATTCTCTCAGAGGTATATGAAGTACTAGATAACAATGGAATGAGTGACATGATTAAAGGTAATTTTAAAGTCTACCAATCTCCACTTTCATGGGTTATTTATGTTCTGGTGAAATTTTCAACTGTATTCAAGAAGGCTGAAATCTCCAAAACCTTCAGGGAACTTATAGCCTACCTTATATTCATTTCACTAGCTGTCTGTAGTGGTTGATGGTTGCCTCAATGTCAAAAGGGCTAGCAAACCTGTTCCAGATTTTAATGTGGATTTTAGAGGAACTGCCCAAGGGGATAAACCTACTTTGTAGATAGGGTTCAGTATCTTATATCAAAACTTCAGTTAGTACAAAGAGCTATAGCTAGTGCATTCACTGGGGCTGGTAACAGAAATCATATACCTCTCTTGCTTCAATAGCACCATTGGCTGCTAATCTCTTTCCATTGCTGCTGCTGACCTATAAAGCCCTATATGGCTTAGATCTAGGCTATTTGACAGACTGTATCATCCAGTATGAGCCTGCTCAGGCCTGGAGATCTGCATGAGAGGCCCCTCTAACAGTTCCATCACCTTCATAGGGATAGTTGTTGGGAACACAAGAGAGGGTCTTTTCAGTGGTTGCCCCCTAGGGAGGCTCGAATGGCTCCCACCTTGCTGTTCTTCTACAGAAAGAAGAAGACATTTTTATTCAGACAGTCTTTGAGAAGTAAAGTAAGGGGCAGTAAGACCTTTATTGTTTTAAATTATACTGTTCAACTATATCTTTTTTAAAGTGCATGCTTTAAGTTGTTTTAACATGATCAATAGTTTAATTCTGTAGTAACGTTGATTGTTTGGTATATTTTTAATTGTATTATAGTCCCAATCTTTGGAAAAAGGCAGGACATTGATGATGATGATTTCAAATTAGCCGTGGCTACTCCTTCTGTGAATAAACAACTGAGCATATACAAAAATGACAGAATTTGACTACTAAGCCAGGCTGACTGTGGATTATACACTAAATGCATAATCAGTCTCAGTGTACTAAACACATAATCACTCTTAGTTCACATTATGAAAATGTTAAAGTTAAATATTGAAGTGTGCTTCATGAAAGCCAGGCTTCATTATGCTTTCAGGAACTAGAAAGTTACTAGAAGCAAGTGAGGACTTAACCAATTTTGGCTGCACTAAGAAGGAACAGAACTTTGAAGCAGCAATAGTAAATGTCTTATTACTGCTTTATCCTGCTTTTTCTCTTTGAAGCAGAGAAATGCTATTTCTGGTGTAGATACACAGGGACTTCTATGTGATCAGGAACTCCAGTCATGGAGCAGGAACAAGAAATCATCCTGTTTACATATTCATGCACCTGGACAAGGACAAAGGCGGGGTGTGTACACTCTGAGAGTGGAGATCCAATTTTGGCACCTGCAGCTCCATACAGGCCACACCACACTGCTGTGGCTACAGTTTGTCTGATCAGAAGTTATGTTTCATCACTAGTAGTACTGCCCCACATCTGAAGCCATGTCAGGACTGATTATGTGACTGCGCTAATGAATCAAGGATACAACTTTATTGAAAGAAATGCACTTATTTCTCACAATCTGATAGACTAGAATCTGAACAGAATGAAAGCCCTGGGCTTGTGGTTCATACACTCTTATATAATTTTTTAAAAGTTGCTAAGTCACTCACATATTGCACATGTACTGAGGTAGATTTCTGTCTAGCTAGAGCCAGTGTGGTATAGTAGTTTGACCATTGCATTACAACGCTGTAGACCAGGGTTTGATCCCCTGCTCAGCCGTGGATACCCACTGGGTGATCTAGGGCATGCCACACATTCTCAGACCCAGAAAACCCTATGAAAGGTTTGCCTTAGGGGCACCATAAGTCCAAAACAACTTGAAGGCACACAACAACAACAAACATTTCTGAAAAATGTTTTTGTTATATAACAAATATCAGACTGGCCACCTACATCTTTCTTTCATGTAACCAACCTATTCCTATTTCCCTTGTTTCAGGGTAGAACAAGATATGCTGGGTGTAAGCATTGCTCTGCCACCTTGTTTTTCTGGTAGGAATTCCCTAAAATCTGAGGCACACACAATTCTAAAGTGAAACCTGCATTTTACTAACCTAGTCCAAGAGAAGTCATATTAGTTTCTCTGGCAGGTTTCAGGATGGGGATGATTCTGCTTCAAGCTGTGTTCTGAGACAGTATTTTAAAACAAAACCTTTCCACAACAGTGATTTTTGTAATTGAAAAATTGAGGGGTTGGCTGAAAAAAAAATGGGGTGTGTTGAGAGGGCCAAAGAATGAATGTAGTACATGGACTGCATGATTCCTACACCTTAATTATGGGTAAACTAATGTCAAGGGTAGAGATTATTGGTATAGCCTAGGTATAGCCTTGTGAATTTTGAAGTGTCTTCTGGCTGTCCACTTTTGCAACATGTGTAAAGGCTTGTGCATTGGATGGACTGACTCACAAATCAACTATCTTTCTTTCTTTCTTTCTTTCTTTCTTTCTTTCTTTCTTTCTTTCTTTCTTTCTTTCTTTCTTTCTTTCTTTCGCCTTATGTATGTCTTCCAGTAGAGACAGCAGGAGGAGGAGGAGGAAGAGGAGGAGGGGGGGGGGAGAAGAAGAACCACCAATAGAAAATTACTAAAACATTTTTAGTCATTGGCACTCAAACAGGAACATTATCTGTACAGCTAAACTGCATCAAATTGCATAAAATTCCAGGCAATGAGTTATAAAGCACATACAACTGCCACAAAAACTCCATATTGAATTATTTTCCATCTAGTTTGCATTCCTGCTAATGTCCAGAAAAACATGCCCTCTATTCTGACATTATCAGGTTGTGTTCAATTTCCTGTCCCTCTTTTATACTATCAGCTGCCATAGAGGTGAGAAAGTCCACAATTTTATAGCATTAGGCATGGGGATGCTTTCTATTTAGACACTGGGAAAGCAAATTTGGGGGACTACAAATTGTAGAATCCCTGAGCCAGCAGGGTCAATGGTCAGGCTGGCTGAGGAATTTGAGAGCACTAGTCTAAAAATGTAACTTTTATCAGTTCTGGTTTTTACTACACATTAACACAGCTGGAGAAGTCAACATGGGGCTGCAGTTTTCAAAAGTCATCCTCTGTTCATCACAACATATTAGGTACTCTGCATGTTTCGCATTATGTTTGCTGCTATCCAAACCAGACATTGTTTGCTAATCTTACCCTCAAGAAACATCTCCTTTGAATTAGGACATCAAATGTAACATTCTTAAAAATATGGACAATAATATCAGATCCATAATGGGTGTCCTATTAGTCATTTCAAAATAATGAAAATTCTGTCACCGCAGGTGTTATTCTAATGACATCTTCATAAATCTCATCCATTATGACACCGAGGTTCCTGAAAGAAAGCAACAAAACCTCTTCAGGGATTTAGCGCTTGGACATTGCTATTAGAATTGTTTAGAAAGTTGCCAGTTAGAAAGAGCTTTTGAAATAAATTCCTTACAATGCATTGTTCCATAACATAAAAGGAAAGAAGAGACAAATACAACAGAAGAATCATAACATGTTAATGACTTTTGAAAAAGATTACCAAGTTAGCAAAGAAAAGTTATGAGAGAAAAGCAAACGAAACAGATTTTTTAAAGCATAAAGAAATAATATAGCATACACAGGTATTATGCATGTTTACTCAAGTGTAAGACCACTGCCTTTGGGAGAGGCACTCCTATATAACTGTTCATTTCAATACAGCATTATTCAGTTTATTGCTATTGATAATCAATAATGAAAAAAAAAGTTAATTTCTGGGATCTAGCTCAACTTTTTTTACAAATGGAAGGTTCTGTTGCATTCATGGAAGGGGCTACAATCTTGTAGATGCCCTCATTCATTATGGGGATGGGGATGGAGTGATTTTTGTTGAATGTTATCCTTATCAGGGAGTGGCACAGTCAGGGACTTAGATGGCCATTTTTGGCTCCTTGCAACTCTTGGGGGAGGGGGGTGCACTGCCACCATTGTCACAGAACCAGAAACTGAAGCATCACTTCTGCGTGATTAGATGGATGATTTTCAGCTTTTTGAGTCAGGGGAGTGTTACCCTAAGAGGTGGAGGATATTGGGGCCCCACCCACAATGCTAGTGTCTCCTTAGAATTTAGGGAAATTATAGCTCAACAGAAGGTAATGGCAAGATCTTTTCACCTACGTATACCAGTACTAGCTGTAGAGAAGACAAAATATTTTATTTGAGTTGACAAACTTATGAAAAAAGGACACTCTTAAGAATCATATGCAGCTATCAGAAAGTGAGGCAAGAAAGAGAGATTAGGGGTGGAAAGGGTGATAATTACCAGTCTTAAAGAAAGAGGTATCAGTGGAGAGGTTCAGACAGCATCTGAGGTTGCATGGAGGAACTACAGCCGGAGGCACTATGTACCACATACTATGTACTACAATTGGCTGGGGTCGAACCTAGGATTTTTATACCCTATTTCATTCCCTGAAGCAGTCTGTTGACAAAGCCGGAATGGCTTTCCCACAGGACTGACAGAAGGGTCCAGAATGTGCCGATTGCCTTAACTCCAGAGTGACAAAACACTGATGGGATTAATGACGATCTCTTAATGTTTGATCATGTAGGGTGTATAGGGAAGACCTCTGTAGGGTAAGATTGAGGGATGGTTTCTGATTGCTTTATTTGGGCAGTTTGTCTTCCATTGTGTTTGAAAATGCAAAGAGTCTGAAGAGGTGAAGGGATTAGCATAAACCCATCAGCATCAGGGTGTTCCACATAATCCTGTCTGGACTTTCCCACCTTCCTGACCCCAAACATGCCTCTGGTCAGTGTGACCTTGATCATGCTCTCTGGTCATTAATAAGTCCAATTTATGAAAATCCCATATCTCGTAGGAGGGGTGTTGGGGTATGGTGATGAGAGTAGGCAAAAAAGGGCCAAGTTGAACTTGGGAGTTTGTGGGGCTGAAAAGGGTACTTGAGAGCAAAGATGCATAATACTGTTATCCCCTAGATACCATACTTACATGCAAACTTGTATTGGAAACTATTAACAAAAGACCTTCTTCACTAAACAGAAATCTTTCATTACAGCAAACTGCATTTTCGAAAGAGAAAAAAAGACAGGGTCTACCACCACTGGCTGCATGGCTAAGAAAAAGAGAAGAGGAGATGTTGGTGAGCGGGAAAAGGTGACAGTAATCCTGAGAATATCTGTTTATAGCTGAGGGAGCACAGAGCTGACAGTGCAAAGAGGAAACAGACTAGAGATTCTATCTACTAGTCTACTTCAATTATCCCCTGGAGGCAGGTATTCATTCATGTAATGTGGTTGCACATTTCTTTACCATGTCCAACATTAATATAAGAACCTGGCCTAAATCACAAGGCAGTTGTTGGTAATCAGTGCTAGAATATAAAATTTGGTTATGGAATGAAACTATCAAACATATAGGATGTCAAACAGGTAGAGAAAATGTTTTTTTTTTTTTGTCTGTTTCTCTGAAACAAACATATGGACTTAAGTAAAAGTTGTTTACTTGCTCAGCATTTGATAATCTGATATTATATAAATAAAGATTAATTAGTTTTTCTTATTTAGTATGGATGCTTTTCAACTCAAGCCATTTTTGAATAATGAGAAATCTGCATCATTATTTTCCTGAACAAATGAGGTTTTACAAGCTTCTCATATTCCCAGTCTGTTCTCCCTGCCAGTTTTTGTACTTTTCAGATTCTCTAACAGCAGGTTGGGAGTACACAGAAATGAAACTATTGCTGCAGCACATTCTGGCGGATGAAAGCAATGTCAGACTTTGATTATCAATTCAACTGTTTAGGAGATTGCATGCTAGGCTTATGAATTGCACACATGTTATCAAAATAGTGATTTCAAGTGAAAAAATGCTTGGTACTCATGGCATGAATCTAGCTGAGCTAAAGAGATACTGCAGATTTTTAAAAATTCATCTCTCCCTCTCTGGTTCAGTCATGTGGGGGTAAGAGACATGTTTGCTGGCCTTCCTGGAAGAGGAGGCCTCATAAGCTAACATTTCAGCATACTGCACCATAACAAACAGCATGGGGTGGAGTCAGGAGTTGTTTAAGGTCTCCTCTGCTCCAAGCTCCTCCTCCTTGTTCTTCCAAACTTCAACCCAGCTTCCTGCCTCTAACACAGTGTGACCTTGCTGGTTGACTTGGAACTGGTAGTCATCCTGTGCTGACAGTCAACCAAGCTTCCAGCTGTCTAATTAGCCTATCAGCTGCCAGCAAGCAAAGTTTATCTTAGTCATTTTGCAGTCCAAATTCACAGTAGAATTAGAGTGTCTGAGTTTACCAGAAGTCTAGAGAGATAGAGTTTGATAGGAAAATCCATAGATGAGATGAACATTCTAGGAGCATGAGCAAGGAATTCAGGAGTAAGCTGGGCTGCTTTTACTGATAGGATTGATTGGCTACAATGGCCTCCTCCCATTCTGATCCCTTGTTATATAGGCTCAGAGTCTTAACCAGCTGTTGGCCTAATTAATGAGCTCTTATATAAATGCTGCAGACTCCTGGCCTCTGCCTTTTCCACTTATGCTGGCTGCTATTAGTACTGTTCCTCTCATGTCTCTAGGGTGTGGATATTGGGATGGGTCCTGTCTGAGTCCTGGAACAGGGGAATAACAGTAGGGTTTTTTTTCCCTTTTCCATTTTTTCCCTACACTGTCAGAGCAGACTATGACAATTGGCCAGGGTGGTATCTTAAATAGGTAGTCACTTGACAGGTGAGGAAGAGCAGAAGTGAATCTGGTTAATACCTTGGCACCATTTTGGTGAAAAGGAGGGCTCCAGCACTTCTCTTTAAGGCCATGGGACTAGGGTGGGTGGGGAAGGAAACTTCCTTTGGGGCTGGCTTGAGTGCTAAAACCCTCATTTAAAAAGTGCTGGGATTTGGGAGAGCGAACATTGGGTTGGCCTTCCAGATGTGGGTTAGTTGGGGTACAACCCAGCTACTGGGTTCTCGCTGGGGCTCAAGTATCTGGCCCAGAGGAAGCTGAGGATGTAGGTGGTCTAGGGTCTGCCTCAGCTGCTTTCACACTAGGTTGCTTTCCACCTTCCCTGCATTGCGGTTTTCAAATGGGAAACATAAATAGGCTAGAATTAAATAAAGTGACCAGTTTTCAACCCAGCTATCTGTGTCTGGTCACATTGTCGCCCAGGTTGGACAGCAATGGTTTTTACCATACTTATGTAGAAAGACAAGTTTTAAAAGATGTAACCTACACATTTCCCATTTAAAGGTTGGATTGCAAAGCCTCTGAAAACAGCAGTCTGTGTTAAATACAGTCAGCCCTCCACATTTGTGGGTTTGACTTTCATGGATTTGATTATTTGTAAGTTTCTCTAACCCCTGTCCCCACCTCAGATGCTCTTTTTCCAAGGAACTTTCCCTCTCACCAGTTCCAATAAGATCACTCAGCCCTTTTAAAACCCACCTCTGTTTCTTCTTCTCCTCCTCCATCCCCACCAGCAGCTGCCTGGCCAGATAAGGGTGGATCACAGCCCAATTTTTCAGCACCACAAACCCTCTTGTGATGCCCCCTTCACCCGAGGAATGAGATGGAGAAGGGAAAGGGAGTATAGGGCCACCATGTTGACCCACTCCTTTTCTCTCTCCTTTCCCTGACCTAGTTTGGACCCTGGGTGCCCACTCCCCCCCCCATGCCTTGGCTCCCTTTGATTTTTCCACTTTGCAGGGGTCCTGAGCCCCTAGTCCTAGTGAATGTGGAAGGCTGACTCTATAACCAATACACTTCAGATGCAGCAGCAACATTTTCCTAATTCATATCCACTGGGAATGTTTGCTTAAAAAGTTCATTCAGTTCTTACCATTAGCCATCTATGTGAACATCAGGTATTCCACCCCTAACATTAGTTTTTCTGGCACTGCCTTCAAACCTCCTTCTACAGAAGGAAATGACAGGTGTTTGGGGCCCACACTTTTCATCACTCCTAACAAGTATAGCCATAGATAAGGAATTTGGAACTGCTATTTTAAAACATTAGAAGGCCTACAGTAACACTCCTGGCTACAGGATTTGTCTAGAGAAGTTTTCCCCACTAACCTTTCTCTCTCCTTACAATTAAAGAAGTTCCTTTTTAAAATATACATATACACACCTGTCTTGGCTGGGATACTGTATAAAAATGGCCATCATGGGCTGCATCCCATTCAGAAAGTTGACCTCCATATGTTGAAGGTGAAAAAGAGGATGAAAGATAGAAGGTGCTACTTACATGCTTCTCTCTGTGAATTTACATTACTTGGTTTTAGAACACCTGAATAAATCTGATAAGAAGTTTCTGTTCTCATAAAATTAAAACATACTTCTTGAAAGGCCTCTTTTGTAGAAGATACTGGCTGGAGTGTTGCTAGTGACATGCAAATGTGTATCTCAAGACTGCATGCACATCAGCCTTTTGCACGGTATGATGCAGAAATTTCTGTTCACTAGGCACAACCACATACACACACACATACATACACACACGTCCCAAGAAGCTTTGAAGCCCCAGGAGTGCTGTCATGGCCGTTTGCTGAGAAAGGGAAGAAGCAACCAGGCAGGACTCATCTCAGCTATAATTCTGTAGCCAGGGAAAGACAAATGAATCACTGGAGATCCAGGAAAATGACTCACTGGAAATCTAGGAAAGCATAGTCATTTTTCTCCTGAAGGAGAATTTCTTCCCCCACTTAATCCCAGGAAAAAAATGGAAGGTCATGCTGGTGAATCAAAATTCCAAATTTATTGAGGGGGATGTATTTTTGCTGCACATCCTGGCAGACCAGAATCTGAACAGAATAGAGTCCTGAGTTCAGTGCATGTACACTCTAATACAGTATCCCAAATATTACCAGAGTAATTTTTTATCCAACCAACATTTTTTTGCAGATATTTAGGTTACACTTTTAAGGCCAGGCATTCAAACTAACAATCTACTAACAACTTCCTTGTAAACAACCCAGGGCCTTTCCATCCTACACTGTTATAGTGCTATTATTCCACTTTCAGCATCCTGTGGAATTCTGGAGTTTGTAGTTTCCTGAGGCCAAACAGTTCTCTGGCTGAGAATTCTAAAAGCCCCTCCCTAAACTGCAAACGCCAGGATTCCGTAGGATATTGAAAGTGGAATAATAGTACTATAACAGTGTAGTGCAGAAATGATCCCATTCCTCATTGCTTGTTATCAGAAAGCCATTAACACTTTATGTATCAAGGGGGACCAGATATTCTGGGTGTAACATTTGCTGTGTCATCCACTTTTACTGCAGGAACAGTCCCAGAAGCTAAGGCATACAATTCTATAGAGAGCCAACCAGCCCAAAGAAAACCACACTAGCCTTCACTTTCACTTCTTGCAGTTCTAGAACTATAGCCAAGTTCTGCCTGGTTGCCTTCTCCACCAAGCCAATAAATGGCTACCACAGCATCTCCAGGGCTTGAAAACTACCAGAAAGGAATAGTACAGAGCCATTCATCCAGAGCGTTACTCTCCACATTAGGGATGTTAATCCTTGACTGTTTCATCTGTGCATGGGGATGCATACTTACTATAGTTTTCTCCCTGTTTTGGGAGAAAATGAATATTCCTCCACAGTTGTTACCCTGTTTACTGGCGGTCCCGTGAGGGACACCAAAATGTGCTCAACAATAGGTGGGGAAGATTAGCTCTGAGCACTGCTTTAGCGCTATGAGAGGCAGGGTAACTTAGCAGGATCTTGAGCCCTATGTCTACGGGGTCAGGCCGAGTCAAGAAACACACAGAAGTTGAAATAATAAATGATGTTTTATTAAAACACAATCAAAACAGTGTATGCGGCACACTCAGACAAGATAACTAAAGAAATAAAGGTTGGAGTGGGATAGAGGGGTTTTTAGAGGAATTGCTGGTTTGGGTGATACTTCACCTGTCCTGAAGCCCAGTTGGAAGTGGAGAAGATGGAGAGCGTGGATCTCAGCACGTGGAGCTGAGGGGAAGGCTCGCTGGACAAAGCAACAGCAAGACGGGATGGAAGCCAAGAGCGATCCAAGGAAGCTCTCAAAGTCAGGGGTTTTTATAAGGAGAATTGTGACCGCAGGCTAGGTTGGACTTTGGGAAAACAATAGATTTGGGGCTGGAGACAAAGCATCTGAAAGGTCAGAATTTGAATGATTGAGTTATAGCCAAATGGTCAATAGGATAGCCGGTATGCAAAAGCGGAGTACTTGAGCGTTGTATAGTCAGATCATCAAGCTGCCAGTGCGGGGCAGAGGATCTTTTGAAAGCTGCGTGCATACCTAATGAAGGTACTTGCCTTGAGGTCTCCTAAAGCTGTGAGTCGGCTGTTTCTGGCCTGCCTGTATTGTTTTGGAATATTATGGCGATTATCGGCTGAGCCTGTATGCGTGCTTGTCCAGGGGCCTCGCAAGCACATGGAGGGGTATGTGAAGGCGAATTATTGATATCAATAGATATCTTTTTATATCCCCCAAAGCTCAGGCTAGCCAGGGCAGTAACACAGTGTTCTCCCTGTATTGAAAATCCAGAAGTGGCACAGTAAAAATATTCTGCATAGAAATACATATGAGGGGGGGTTGCTTAAAGAAAAGCCTGTTTTCTTAGGCATCTTGCACAGGAAACAATGTTTCTCTGCAGGAAAAAACTGTTTCCCTTTGCAGGATAATTCCTCTGGAACAGTTTAGGATATCTGAATACCAGGAGAAACCTTCACAAAATTCTCACTAGTCTGTTATTCTTCCTGACAGAGTTTTCCAACTGTTGGGAAACAGGTTTTGGTTAACTGCAGAATGAATAATTTCAGATATTCTTTCCATCCTGCCTCCATATGCTCTGTTGCAGAATCCTGGCAATTCTTTGCTTCAGTTATGATTAATCTGCTCTTTTTAAGGTTATGTCATTTATGCATAGCCAAAAAAAAGCAATAAAGGAGCACAGATTTGCATAAAAATTACTTGTTCTAATTTGTATGGATAGATGACAATAATTATAGATGCCAATTAATTACTATAATTACAATGTAGAGATACCAATAAATTACTATAATTAAAATAGAAATACAATACATCTCATAATTGTGGGGAAGCCTGACCAGAAGAACTATATGCTTGTGTAGTGTATTCTCCAGGTGCTAACTAGTGATGGGGAACTTCAATGTCCCTGCTGTCCCTGTTCCTAGGGCTCTGTGTTAAATTTGGACTTGAACCGGGCACCCTCTCAGACAGAGGATGCTTTGGAACAGAGGACTCTTAACTCTGCCTTTGAAAACAGTCCAGGAACTTTTATCTGATCCAAAACAGGGCAGCAAAATTACTAATTGGGACTTGCCACTTTGATCCTATCACACCAGCACTTTGCCATCTGCAGTTCCTGCCAGGCCATTCCAGGGTCCAATTCACAGTGCTGCTTTTAGCCTTTAAACCCCTAATGGCTTGGGACCTGCCTGGCTAAAGGATCACTACCTCTTATACTTATCTAACAAGACCAGAAATGGGCAAGTACATTCTTGGGTCCACGTGCGGCCAGCAAGGATGTTTTTTGCAGCTCTCAGTCTCTTTAGACTCACCCTTTTTTCTAACAGCAATAAAATTTCAATTGCCATTCCATCAGGCCTCTAGGAGAGGCAATTCAGTTTTGAAATAGCTTGCAGGACCCCTGTTCTCTGTTCTACATCAAAAACCAGAAGTTGACTTCTGAGCATTTATTTATTCATTTCATTTTGGGCAGTCCCAAAGGCTCCTAGAAGATGCTGGGGTAAAAATTACCCCTTGGACTCTCTACTGTTGTCCAACCCACCTTAAAGTTACAGAAAATGCATTTTGTAATTTAAAATATTTTTTTGCAGAAAATTGAGAGCCATGATGGAAGGTTTCAGAAGGGGACACATTTCATTGGTAACAGGCAGGTGTTGATTATAATGGTTGAAAACTCTTAATGGATTCTTGAGAGCTGCAGGCTCAGCTTCTTCCAGAATTTCTTCTGACCAAATTTTCAATGCTGAGCTTCTCAGTTAGCTCAGGGCAGAGCCTGTATTTCCATCTTTGTCATTGCACAACATTCTGATCATTTGCATATTAGCTTCCATTTTAACTATATCTATTCCTTTGCAGCTAAAAGGAAGAGGATAAAAAGGAAGCAGCTCCACGTTTGTTCAGGAGAGAAAGAAGATGCTGTGGAACTTTCCTAACAGAATAGCTTTGGGGTGGATAGAAAGGAAAAGCGTTTCTAAATAACTCTTGGCTGAATGCAGTTAGTATGAATCAAAACATTCCAGAGATCAAGAAGCCAAGAAAGTCTGTTCAGAGTTAAGTAGAACAAAACAGGTGGAGGGATGTGCAAAAGAAGAGTGAAAAGAAGCAATTGCCAAAAGTCACCAGAATCCAGACTGAGGTATCAGAGTAGAGTGGAATATTTTTGGCCGTTTCTGCACAGGGCGAGGGAATTACCCTGCACCGCTACTTACCGGATCTTCTGGCTCCCCGGTCCGGTCCAGGCCGCTCCAGAGCAGTGCGTGGTCGTCGATCCACTCTGCTCCGGCATCCAAAATGGCAGCTTCTGGTTGGTCGTGGGTCTCGACCAACCACTGAAGCTCACCAGCCTAAAGCCCACCCTCGGCAGATCGCAGGCTCGCATTGGTGTGAGCCTGCAAATCTGCACAAGGGAGTAGGCTCACAGTGGTGCGCTCCGTGCTTTTGAAAGACCGGAAAAATCAGCTCTTTCAAAAGCACGCTGGAGGACCACTTGGGGTTGTTCCAGAGTGGACTGAGGTGTGGATCTACACTAAGTAGTCCGGACCCAGTCCACTCCAAGGTGCAGAGGTCCTCCGTGGAGGACGCACTGCATCGTTTTTATTACCCCATGTGGAAATGGCCTTTGTCTCCAATATTGCTTCCAGAATTGAACTATCTAGAATATCAGCATGCATTTTCTGCAGAGGCTGACTGTAAAACAGAAACAGGTAGGGCTGTTGTAATTGTGCTGCAGATTCTTGCCTATGCATTGGGTTTGTTGTTTTGTTCCTTCAAGTAATTTCTGACTTATGATAAGCCTAAGGCGCACCTATCACAGGGTTCTCTTGGGAAGGTTTGTTCAGGGGGAGTTTGGCTTTGCCTTCCTCTGAGGCTGAGTGTGATTTACCCAATGTCACTTCCTGGGTTTCCATGAACGGTAGTTTAAATCCTGGTGTCAGAGTCATAGTCCAATGCTCAAACCACTACAACATGCTGGTTCTGTACTCTCGAAATATACTCATGGCTTGGCTGAGTCTCTCAGCCTGGCAGAAGGTGGCATAATGGTATCCGAAACTTGATTTGTTCCTCCAAAGTCAGGAATTCATGGAAGACCTTGAGATGCCATCCTTAAACCTTAATAGGATTTCAGCATTAGTTGTTTACATTTTAGCAAATATATACGTATGTTGGAATGCTGTAGCCAGGATAACCTTCTGCTTATCTTGATTTCAAGTTCACTGAAGCTTTTCCAGATAAAAATTCACTTTAATCTGTATCTTTAGTCCTGCTGCCAGTAAGGGAGGAAAATCTTGAACATACACACACAGAGAAAGAAGCAAAACCTGTTTTGCTCATTATTGTCAATAGGCCACATGTAAACCTAAGGGAATACATTTGCAAGTTGGATGCTTGTATAGGTGACTAACAAGCACCCACTGTTCATTCACTTTGTAGACACAGTCCAGAGATAGGAGCTGGGAAATTAATCTTTCATGTATATAGATTGACAGATTGGCAGTCTTGTAGAATTCTGCTCTGGTGATGGCTTCTGAAGTTTTTAGCAAAAACAAGGTGCTTCATCAGGGCTCAGAGCAATGCATTGGAAATCTCCTAGTGTTGGTTGCTGTACTGCTTGTCTCTCTGAAACTGGTCTTGGGGGAAAGGCACTGTCAACACTTACAGAAGAGTGGATGCAATGTTTGATATTCCATGTCCCGAGCACTTCTTGAGACAGCAAATGTTAAAGCACTTTGCAATGTTTGCTTGCAACAACCTCAGAATTTTAATTTTAAAGAAATAGCACTGCAGTGTAGTTTTCATCTCATCACAACCTAAGGAGAACCAGCCAGTGAGAATCCTGTCAAAGTGAAGTATTTCTGTGTTGATTCTGTGTGATAGATGTAAACACATGCTAATTCCCTCCACTATTGGTCCTCCTCTGTTTATGTTATCTTTCTCTTCATAAGTTATGTTCAAAGTGGCTCACAAGAACACCAGCTGAGAAGAGGGATCAGGAAAGGTGGAAGATATGGGCCTTGGAAGTCCTGCTGTGAAAACAAGCAAGAGATGAGAAAGTAGCTATAACATCACTTGCTAGATGCTAGTATTTCCAAGTCTTCTATGAGTACCAACCTTTATTAACATATTTTAGACATGTCAAAATTTAACATACACCCTGAGACCAGAACTAGTAGGATCTAATAGTAGTAGCTGGCTTTTAGGAAGATTTAGAAAAGGGAACCCAATCATATATGTTACCCAGTGCCAGGGCTCAGCAATCCTGGAAGAAGAACAAAGAAATTATACTGAATTGTATTTATTGTACTGTATCCTGGTGAGAAAGCCAGTGTAGTGTAGCAGTTAGAATAATGAACTAGAACTCTACTGAGTGGGAAAGGAACTGGGTGACCTTGGGCAAGTCACACTTTCTCAGCCTTCAAACCTCCTCTGAATAAATTTTTCCAAGAAAACCCCATGGTAGACTTGCCATAGGGTCTCCATAAGTCAGAAACAACTTGAAAATGCATACACACACACAAAATTTACCCCCGCCTTTTCCCCAGTGGTGGGATTCCATATATAAGCCCAATAAAAGTAGTCATAATATATGAACAAATGTTTCCTAATACAGTATTTAAAACCATATTGACAAGCTAACAATATAATTATTATTTCCCCCAATAAAGGAAAAACATCACTTTTGGTGATAAAAACAAGATATAGAAAATAATTGGATCTAACTAACAAACCCATCACTAACTGAACCAAGTCACTAAGATACCAGTTAGAGAAAATAACATAATTATCAAAAGGGAACAGTTTAAGTCAGTCGCAGCCTTCGAAAGCGGCAACATTGCAACAATGCAGCAGAAAACAAAAGATAATTATTCTCAATTAATACTACCACCAGTTTAACCCATTACATGCATCAGATAGAGTGGTACTGTTAAGCTACTTTCATCTTTGTAGCTTGAATTGCAATCCTGTTCTCTCAAGATTGGGTAGGGAAAATATACCTTTAGGCAAGGGGAGGCAACAGTCTTAGGTGGCAGATAACAGATGGCAGCAGAGGCAGCTTCCCAGTGTTTTCCCTGAATGGTTCTTCCTTCACCTTCTCTTGAAAAACATGGCCGGGTGTGCCACATGACCTGTCTTGCCATCACCACCACCACTTGCCAAACTAGTCTGCTACCTCCAAGCGTAATAGTTGATCCTCTCCAATGTTAAAGTAAGAGTCCAGTGCCAATCTAGTACAGTCTTTTGATGAAACAGAGGGTGCACTGTGTTAATTTTATATAAATAAATAGATGGAACAACAATGTAGCTTTGATTTCACAACCACCTTTGCCTCAGGCAACAAAATGTCTTTGATGCAAAGCAATGACCAAGCCTTCAAGGATCCCCAGCATAAAGGTTGATAACTTTGGCTGGAACACGTCAGCTGTGTATATTGTTTTGTTTTAGTTCTGAGCAATTTACAGCCAGACTGGTGTTACCCTGATTTCTGGGGTCCCTTGGGGGACACCTCAATGTGCTCCAAATAATGGGGAACAGGAATTAGCCAGAGCACTAGCTGTAGCACTACAAGAGGCAGGGTAACCTAGTGAGATCTTTAATCCAATGTTTACGGGGTCAGGCCAAGTCAAGACCATGACACAATAAAGTTATAATTTTGTTCTTTTATTTGTAAAGTCACAGTGCACTTGTGTGCTCACTCACACAGAACTAAGAAATAGTGTGCACATGCATACTCACACACACAGACCTAAGGAAATAAAGGGAGGAAAGTAGATAGGGGATCTTAAGGAGGATTTTTCAGGGGGAATACTACACCTGATCCTGTAGCCCAGGTAGCCTGCAGAAAGTCAGTTGGAGCTGAGATTCTCAACATGTGGAAGCTGAGGGGAAGGCTCGGCAAATGGAGCAGCAGCAAGGTAGGATGGAAGCCAAGAGCAATCCAAAGAAGCACTCAAAATCAGGGGTTCTTATAGGGGAAATTGTGCATGTAGGGCAGTCCGTTCCCAGGGAAAACAATGGGTTTCAGGTTGGAGACAAAGCCTCCGAAAGGTCAGTATTTAATATGGTTGGATTTTGATGGCACTGTCAATAGTGCAGACAGTATGCAAATGGAGAGTGCTTGACAGTTGAGTAGTCAGAAGCGCTAATCTCGTGAAGCTGCCTGTTTGGGGCAGAGAATCTTTTGTATGCCTCGTGCATACTTAATGTAGGTTTAAAGTGTACTTGCCTGGAGGTCTCCTGAAGCTGCGTGCCAGAAAATTACTAGCCTGCCTGGATTTGTTTCAGCTTGTTCGGCTGTGTCCGTGTGTGTGCTTGTCCGGGGGCCTTGCAAGCACATGGAGGGGAGCAGTTTGAAATGGCCAATCTTGTGATATTAAATTATATTTAGTAGACCTCAGGCTCGGACTATACACCACAGTAGCACTGGTATAGTGGTTTGCGTGTTGGACTACATCCCTGGAGATGGGGGTTTGATTTCCTACTCAGCCATGGAAAGTTACTGGGTGATCTTGAGTACATCATATACTCTCAGCCCCAGAAAATCCTATGGTAGCTTCACCAAACAGCAGAAATGACTCAAAGGAACACACAATAACGATTTACAGCTCATTCTCTTAAAGCAGCATTCCTGTATTGGAGGAGCTAGATCTGTGATTAGTCATTATACTACCAGTGTTCAAAGATCCAGAGAGCCAGACTTTGACTTCAGAAGTAACACTGTTGTTCTCTTGATGTGCAATGAGCTGGACAATCCAGTCTTCAAAGTACTATGTCAATGCAAGCCCTGGTCCAATGTCTGATGCATATAAGGATTTCTGCTTTCCAGGGGCCAACAGCACACATACTGGAAGTGCCTCCATGACCACAAGCTGTTGGTTCTGATGTCAGATTGGCTCAGTAGTACTGGGGTGGACAATATGAACTGTGCTCAGCTCACATCATTTAATTATCTAGATATTTAATGATTAGCCAAGTACATGAGTCATACCACACAGAGATTTGCATTCTGACTGTTAGAGTCTGTTGAAGAAACATCAATGCAAAGAATGGGAAGATATCAAACATTATGCCGGAACATTTTTTTTTTAAAAGCAACAGCAAAATCCTGGATTTATTCTAGTGTATAAGTTGAAGCCATCTTCTGCCAAAAAGTCCAGTCTGTTTCAAAGCAAAACAGAAGCCAAAGGTGAAAAATTAATAATACTGTGACATGGTCTGGCTTGCCTTCCAAAGCACCTGTGATGTTTATGCCTTCGCCTGTTTTCATAACTAAAAAGGAACATGTTCCAGGCAACATTTATTTTAAAAACCCACAAAGCTAGATGATGCCAGTTGGCATTTTGTAGGAGAAGTAACAGCTCTGTTTTCAATGCCCCATAGGATACAAGTGAATATGCAGAAAAAGGCAGAAAATGTGATTAATCATCATTATGTCTGTCATGCTTTCCAAAACCTGTATTAAGGAAAGGAAGAGGATGTTATGATACCCAATTGGCCTCAATTATTACAGCAGTAACTAGTCATATTTTTATAGTTTATATTCTTGTACTATTCTTGTATGAAAATAGAAGTTTAAAAGATTGTCTCATTGTTGTTTTAAAACTTGGATTAATTGAGGCAGTCACAGAAATCCCTTTCACGTTCAGCTAGGGATCTGTTAACTGTGAGTGTCAGACTTCTTGCTTCTGATTTTTTGTATGTTTTTAAAGTTGTTTTTAGTTTGTAGAGCAATTCTTAGAACTGCAGAGTGGGAGCCAGTCTGCAAAGGCCTGATATTTGACTCTCTGGTATGATACATTTGCCAGAAGTGCGCATGTCAAGTGGGACATGATGGATTTGTAAGGTAAACTAGGTCCAAGCTATTTTGGTTGTTAACACCATAGTGAAAATTAGGAGTGGGAACTGTGTGACTCCCCACGAAAAAAGGTGCTTGAACTTCAGCTTCCAGGATTCATCATCACTGACTGTGGGAGCCAGGGCCACAGGGTGTTGCAATTCCAGAACATCTGGTGGTATCACCATGGGCTCAGTCCAATTGCTAGTCCCAAGTAGAGTAGATCCTTAGATTCCATTGATTTAAAGGAAGTATTGACTTACCCAACTCCCTTTGATTTTTTAAATGGGTCTGCTCTAGTTGGAACTTGGAATGTTACATGACTCAGACTTCCCAACTTCATTGGCATCTAGGCAACCACATTTTGCACTCATAGTAGTTCCACACCATGTTCAAATGAAACTTCAGATAAAGTTAATTGCAGTAGTCCATCTTGGTCAACTGAGTGAGACTTGCACTGGTGTCCGGCTTAGTTAACCCAACTTTAGCCACTTCAGATAAGGTCACAGCTGAGTTATAACCTGAGCATGCAGAAGACAATCTCAGCCATCCACCATGACTACCTCTGTCTCTCAAGAAAGTGAAGAATTCAGAAGCAATGCCAATTAACATATGTAGTCCTCCAAAGACGCTTTAATACAGTACTGCCAGATCAAGTGGTAGCAATGGTTTTTAAAATGTGTTTCTACTCACTGTAATCACAGCATTTAGGGCACCGTGTGAATGGAAAATATTTACCAATTATTCCATACAATGGAAAACCATGATAAATCTCACTTGGCTAAGACTTCCACAGCTCAGCATGGCCACAGAGAAAACTCTCATCTGTGTCTTGACCAATCACACCTCTGTCAGAACATGGAGAAGTCATGGACATGTGAACAATCTCTTTGTAAAAAAATAATGAACAGTTTTTTGGGGAATAAAATGTTACTCTAATAGTTTGGGTTAAATCCCTCTACGGTTTTAATAGTAATCACCAGTACTTTGAATTGTGCCCAGAAATTAAGTGGATGCCAGCGAAATCTAGACAATATCTCTCACTGATCCTTACTTGTGGATTCTATACTAGCTGAAGCTTCTAGGTACTTTCAAAGGTAGTCTCATATAGAGTGTGATCTACCCTTGCTACCTGTCACAGACTCCATTCTCTCTCTGAGGAATTGCAATCTTATATGGTTCGCATGCTTCTTAAACTAGCACCTTGTACTCCAACACCAGTTCATTGTTTTCTGACAGGTCATTGGCATCTTTGGCAAGGAAAGGACAACAAATTATCATTTTTTTAAAAAAAAAAATCAAACTCTTTTATCATAAAAAAAGCATCCTAGTTTGACTTTGGTGTAATTACATTTGAATGTAATTCCTGCTTCTCCATTTTAAGCATGACAATACATCAGCCCAGTTCTAGAATACTATAAATTAAACAGTGTACTACAGATTTGACTTTTCAATCATTATTAATTTAATGCTTATGCCCATTAAATCCCTCTAATTAACTCTTGCTATGTAGATTTTTTCCCCTTTTTACTCTGTTCGGATTTAGTATATATGTAATGTTCTCCATATTTGACTTGTAGCTGATACATAATTCATTAAGTTCCTAGCAAATAGGTAACATTTTTCCTTATCTACAAATCCACTGGAACACAAATATCACAGTCACTTCTTGGTGGATATGGCCATCCTCACACAGCTTGTTTTTATAAGGAGAGTACATTGATACTGCTATAGTATCACATCTGACAGTGTTTTTTTTTAAAAAAAAAGTCATGAAATTTTTATCACTGGACCAACTAGTAAAAGATACATACAACAAATTATTATCAATAACTTCCAGAGCTGTCTATTGGTTTTCACATAAGCTGGTTGGCTTCTTTTTTTTTATGGCAAACTCTTGCAGGTAATGGACCACCACCTCAGAAGGTCCATTCAGGGATGTCATTGGTGCTGCCAGGCATAGACTTGGGACAGATGATATTTTTGCAAACAAGTAGTAAAATGTGAGTTAGACAGTGGGCCTTCCTGCACTACACTGTTATAGTGCTATTATTCCACTTTCACCATGCTGTGGAATCCTTGGATTTACAGTTTAGAGAGAGCCTCAGTAAATGACAAACCCCAGAATTCCACAGCATGTTGAAAGTGGAATAATAGCACCATAGCAGTGTAGTGCAAAAAAGCCCAGTGCTACTGTTAAGTGGATTTGTAATTGTTGACCAACTGAACCCAAAGAGTGTTCATCTATGGCTCCTCTTCTTCTTGGAGAGAAGTGCCTAATGGGATACCACAAGGTTCTATTTTAAGCTCCTTTTTACCAAACACATAGTTTCTCAAAATGATTCCATCTTTTAATCCAAAATCTGAATTCATTAAAACCAATAGAAACAATAAATCTTTTTTAATGTTGTTATTGCTAACCCTTTGCTTATTGCAAACTTTGTTGTTTCCAATTCTGGTTAACCTTTCTATCCTTATGTCAGAAAGAAAGCAGCTTAGCAAAGTAAAGTATCACAACTGGATCCAAGAGTCCTTTAATTCCAAATGTTAGTAAGCAAAATCTAGAAACTAAAAGCTGAATAAAGAAAGAGAAATGTTTGGGTCCAGCATCCATAAAGAGTTTCTGTCCAGCCCTTCAGGCATATATACAATGGTAGGGGATGATGAAATCCTACCCCACCCCTAAGAAATTTTGCTAAAAACTTCTTGCAGTCTCCACAGCAATGGCTGGTTTAAGTGGCCCTTGTGGACAATCTTTTTTGATCTTCCCTTGATTCAGGAAGATAATGGCCAACCAGAGCTTATCTCCAGTCAGTAAAAAAGCTGCAGTCACTTCTTTCCCTGTGGAGCTCCACTAAAGGGAAAGCTCCAGCCTTCCTTCTTTTTCCATCCATTTTTTGTACTCAGGAAAGAGAACAGTACATGCCAAGTGGCTGAAACTTGAGGGCACTGTTATTTACAACTATACAAGTGACAATGTTGTTGAATGTCCAAAGATCTATTTCTAGAAGTTTTACAAATCTAACTGTTTCTGAGGTCTACAGGTTTTCTACGAAGATCTACAGATCTCTGGGGACTAAAATGTCCTGTCCTCCTGCATAAGAGTTAATTTAAATGAGACAGGCACGCTGTTCCTACTCATCCTCAGACAGCAAAATATTTTGCATAAGTGCTGATCAAATTTAGTATAAGAGAGTAGTGAAGATGTGGGCAACCAAATCAAGCCATTCATACAATCCTGCACATGATTACTCTACATAATTTGCATTGTCCTCAATAGGGCTTACTACTAGGATAGCACACGTAATTGCCATCTCTGTAATCCTCAAAATAATGTCTTCTGCTTCACAGAAAATAATTCAAGCACGCTTTGAATTACCTTAAAGTTTACAGGTCATGTGGATAAATCTAGGTTTTGTTATTGTTGTTTTTCCAGTAGAAGCATCCCTAAACAAAATTTATTATTATTATTTATTAATTTTATTATTGTTATTGTTGTTGTTGTTGTTGTTGGCATTGTTATACAATATACATAATATACATTATAAATATGCTTACTTAAGATACATACCTACATACAGATTTATATCAGCTTATCTTTGACTGTACAGTTGAATAACTGTCAGAGATTGCTAATCCTTCCATATGATAGTTGATAAAGGACCCCAAATATTCTCCAGATAATTATATACACATTCCCAATCTTCCTTAAACCTTTTCACTGATTTGTCTTTTAACAATATTGATAATTTATCAATCTGCATTAAGTCATAAATTCCCAAAAGCCAGTCATCAGTTGTTGGTACACCCTCTGTTTTCCATTCTTTGGTATGTAGTAATCTTGCTTTGGTTATCAAGTACAATTTTTTTTTAATTTTGTTTCCCAGTATAATCTTCTATCAGTTCAACTATATTTAACAAATAACATTTTGGTCGCATGGGGAAATTTATTTTCAAAATTTTTGTAATTTCCGAATGAATGTTTTTCCAAAAGAGTTTTGCCTTTTTACATTGCCACCAGCAATGAAAAAAGGTTCCCTTTTCAATTTTATACTTCCAGCATTTATCATTTTCCCCCTTATATATCTTAGCCAATTTTGCTGGAGTTAAATGCCACATATAGAACATTCTATAAAAGTTTTTGTTAAACCCTTGAGACTTTGTAAATTTTAACTTTTTCCAAGCCTGTTCCCGGTTTTGTAATTGTATTGGGTGTCCAATACATTGTATTGGGTGTCCAAGCCATTTAATCATGTTTTTTTTTTACTACTTCTTGTTCCATTTCCCATTTTAATAGTAATCTATACAATTTTGCTGTTAGATGTCTATTCCCTGATTCTAAAACAAGATCAAATTCTGTTTTCACATTATTAATAATTTTGTCTTTGTTGTCTTGTTTAAATCTAGCATGTAGCTGCGCATATTGGTACCATTCTTTCTCTTCCGCCAACAGCTCCTCCCTTTCTTTAAAACTAGATTGATTTTCCTGGAATTTGAGCAGTTCATTATAGGTCCACCACCATTGTGGTCTTTTAATTTCATCATAACGAAAGGCTTCTGGGGGGGGAATCCAGAGCCCTAAACAAAATATTTAACAAAATTTGTAATTGTAAAAATATGCAAGTTATTACATCATAATTATTTGTTAGTTCTAGAGCTCCTAGGCCAGAACCTTATTGAGTTAAATTTATCATGCAGTGGACCCCAGTGCAAGCAATTTTCCAAGCCACCACTGGCAGAATACCTTTGCTCTGAAGACCTCTAGGAGCCAGGCACTGGGGAAACAGAAGATGAAAAGTGTATGCTTGGTGGTTGTATCCTTATTTGGCTGTGATGGCAATGTAACCATGCCAGCAAAGTTTTCTACTTCACCAATTTTGGCCCTAGCATATGCCAAAAGAAAGCCAGCATGGTGTAGTGGTTTGAACATTGGACTACAACCCTGGAGACCAGGATTCAATTCCCTCCTCAGCCATGAAAACCCACTGAGTAACCTTGGGAGCATCACGCATTCTCAGCCCCAGAAAACCTCATGATAAGTTCACCTTAGGGTCATCATAAGTCAGAAACAACTTGAAGGCACCCAACAACAACAACAACAACACCATATACCACAATCTCAAACTACTAATGGAATGGTCTTTCCCCATGGGTTTCCAGTCCAGTTTAAAGGGAAAAATAACATATGAAGAAAAGATAATATATGGAAACAAATGGACTCAAAATTTAAAGTTAGCAAATCAGGAATTCTTTTAAAGACACAAGACTAAAGTTATTGCTGATGGATGAACAAATCTGTTAAGTCTGTCAGAGCCTTGAAATGTTACATATAGATGAGGACACCTAGAATTCCCCAGTCAATGTGGTCAGTGGTCATGTTGGCTGGGAGACTGGGGCAGTTGTAGTCCAAGATAGTAATTTTTGCAAATCCTTATAGCTGGTCCTGTTAAATTTCTCATTTTGCCATTTCTAAATTTGATCTGACTTGTGTCTGCTTTGGATTCTCCCATTCACACACAAGCATACACACTGAAATTTTGATATATTTTCTTGTTTATTTTTCAAATCCCATGCATTATTTGTCTTTATTATTAAATGTGTTAGCTTTACATGCATTTTTGTGCAAATGTTTCAAATATACACTTTCTATGTACACACATTTCAAATGCAAGAATGGCAAAATAGTCATTTTTAAATATTTTTAAACATCCTCCTTCATAAAATATAGAATTTTTTTTAAAAGTGGAATGCATTCCATCTTTCACACTAGTTTTCACAAGTGTAAACTGAGTAATCCCACATTAAAATGTGAATGCAATGAACAGCTCAGAAAAAAGAGATTAGCATGTCAAGCAGCCTTGTCTCAGAGAAAGAGATTTCATCATCCACATGAGACAGCTGGGCCTAAAACCAGCTATCTGGAGTGATTGCCTGAATATCTGTGATTGAAGTTCCTCAGATAGTCTCTATGGATAGAGATTATGCAAGCTGAAAGGCAAATGCTGTGAGGTTTTGCTTTTCAGTGGCCAAGTCAATGCCTAAGTCTAAGCTCTCAAAGGTTTAGGCCATCATGAGGCAACATCTGAAGAAATAAACCTCCTAATGAAATATAAGACTACTAGATATTTGGGACGAATCAAAAGTAAGCCCTACTTGGAGCAGATCCATTCAAATCTAGAGTGGGAAACACGCACCACTTCGGATAGCGTTAGCGGCTCAGAGCATTCCACACCATTGACAATGCTTCCTATGGTTGAAAGAAGTTGAAATCCAAAAACATCTGGAGAACCCCATGACTTCCCTCCTTGGCTGTGACTGAGAAGTCCCATCCATTTCAACCTGTCTACTCTAGCTAATAATAAGAGAGCCAGCATGATGTAGTTATTTGAGTGTTGGACTAGGACACTTGGAGACCAGAGTCTGAATCCAGCCATGGAAACCCACTGGGTGACCTTGGATAAGTTGTACTCTCTCAGTCTCAGAGGAAGGCAAAGGTAAATCCTATTTGAACAAATGCTACCAAGAAAACCCCATGATAGTTTTGCCTTAAGGTCACCATGTCAGAAATAACTTGAAGGCACACCACAACAGTTAATAATCATCATGTTGGATTTATCCCTTTATATGTGATTTGGTGGGGCTATAGTAAAAGATATGAAATTAAAAAGAATTGGGATATAATATAATGTGTGTGGTTTATGCTAGAAATAGGGTGTTTGTTTTTTAAAAGTATCCTTTAATAGTGACTCTTTTTCATATTTACTTGGAAGTGAATTCTTAACAAGGTCGTTGCCCTATATTCATCCAGGCTTCACCTGGAAGTTCAGTTTATTTATTCATTTTTATTTATCCTATGGTTCAAAAGAGGATATCGGCATGCTAGAACATGTTCAGAGGAGAGTGACCAAGATGGTAAATATCTGGAAACCAAGCTCTGTGAAGATTGGCTTAGGGAGCTGCATATGTTTAACCTAGAGAAGAATGAGAGGTGCTATTGTTGTAGGTGCCAGCTGTGCACTGTCAGGTAACAGAGTCCTAAGATATTCTGCAGACAGATGGATATAGCTTTGCAGTCCAATAAAGCTTGCCTGGTCAGGGTGAAGCAGAAGTGAAGTCAAGTGTTGGTCCAAAGGTCAAGAATCCAGCGGGCAGCAAGGTTAGACAGTCCAAAGATCAGAGAAGACAGACTGATAGCAAGCAAGGAATCTGTAGCACACATGAAGACAAGGGCCCTTTTCGCACAGCATTTCTGATGTGAAAGGGCCCCTTGAGCATCATGCACATGTGAGGAGCGGTCCACACGATGCACTCACATTTGCGTGACGCTCAAGGGCCTGATGCAGACCGTGCAAGCATTTTTTCATTTTCAGCTTGAAGCCAAAAATGCTGTGCAGTCAAGCATCACTCTGGGGCCCCGTGCACACTTACCTGTCATGCAGAGCCTTGGGAGCCGGGCCGGTCACACTTCCTGTCCAGGACCTCCCAGGCTGCACTGCAAAAGGAAGAAACGGGGCTCTCATGTGAGCAGGAAGCTCGTGCAGAGCCAAAGGACCCCGGATGCGAGAGCCTCTCTCTGGAGGCTGCTCGCGTGAGCCCCACACCCCAGCAGCGTGAAAAGGTAAGGTGCAAAAAGGGTGAAGGCCAGCAAACACACAAGTTGTTTCTGGCATTGAGCCACTACCCTCTGTCTTCCTTAAGAAGGTTGGAGCCAGCTGGTTGTCATCCCAGACTGATTAGCTCCTGGTGTGCTTGTGTCTGCTTGTCCTCCTTTGAGGCTGCTGTTCACCTGGAGAAACTGAATCCTGGCCCACGACAGCTTTGATGGCTATCTACAAATATCTGAAAGGGTGGCTACAGAAGATACAGCAAGTTTATATTCTGCTGTTCAAGAGACTAAGACATGAACCAGTGGATTCAAATAATAAGATATTCTACCTAAACCTTAGTAAGAACTTCTTTGCTGTTCATCAGTGCAATAGACAGCCTCAGGGGGTGATGGACTCTCTTTTTCTGACATCTTTAAACAGAGTCCATCTCTCAGGAGTGCTTTAGGTGGATATTCTCATGTGGCATTGGCTAGAGTAGATTGCCCTTATATTCATGCTTAACTCTGTGGCTCCATCATTTACCTGGAAGTGTTATTGAACTCAAGGGGCTTACTTATGCAACCATGTACAGAATTCATCTGAAACTATACTTGGCCTTGCTACCTTAGTCTATAAAGCTATATGCACTTAGCTGAACTCAGTGGAGATTATTTAATTGAGTAGACAGATGTAGGATTGTACACTGGTAGAGTATCTACTAGCTGTATATTCAGCTTCAGAATATCTAATGGACTCCCAGGAAACAAATTACATTGACTCATATATTTCAATGTATAGTTTTAGAGAAAAAGGGTGAAGAGTGTGAGAAAATGAGAATACTAGCCTTTTTTCCCTCCTCCCAGATTGGATAATGACCTTTAAATGGAATCTATAACATGGAAATCATTTAATTTTGCTAACAGTGATGTTATTTCTTGTCCTTCCTTTTTTCTTCTTATATCTCCCTTTTCCACTCTTTCACCCATCCATATCTGGCAGAGAATATTGGTGCTACCACTGGTGTGGCTTCTCTCACTTCTAGCAGGTTTGGCTACACCCATTTCTCTCTGACAATTTAAATAGGAGACCTTTTACTGTAGTTTTAACCAAAACATAACCTCCTGTAAAATCAGAATCTTCCATAAAGTATAGGTGAAGTGGCAAGTGCATCTCATCAATTCCAGTTACAATGAAATTGACCTATCTTTTGATGATGGCTGACCACATCTGCTTGAGCCTTTTTACACTTTTTTTACACTGTTGACCTTTTAGTGCAGCTAAAACTAGAAGTGTAGTGATCCCTGAGAAATGTTATTTTTTTTCTACCATAGGCTGAATGACAGAGCTTTGTGAAGAATGATAGCATAAAATAACAATATCTTTAAACAAAAAGTTATCTTTGCAGCACAGTATTATTTTTGGATATAAAACTGCAATAAATATCCTTCAATTATAAAAACAACTTTTAGCCAGAAATCTTCTAGTGCTTAGTACCATAGTTTCTTCTTGAAATAGGTACGATGACAGGCATTGTGCATGACACTTTGCGCATTTCAGTAGAAGCTATGCTGTGGGAATCCATTCCTGAGCTTCCATAATTCCCACTCCATATCATGCACCATCCTTTCACTGTGCTCACAAACTTGTCTGTATTGTTTTGAGTGAACCAACTCTTAGTGGGTAATAGCATCCACTCATAAAAGTCCTATTAATCCTGGGTGGTTATTTACTGGTAAGTGGCAACCCAGTGACTTATTGATATGCTCTGGCGCCAAATACAGAAGACTAACTGTAGGCACATGATTTTGAAGCTGTTGGGCCATTAAAGCTGACATTTATCTTAAGGTCAGTTTAAAACCCCATCATGTTTTTCATTATCTGTACTAACTCAGCATGCCCTGGGTTGGCATTTCTTGAGAGTTCCATTGTTTCCATAATTGAATGTTGGCACAAACACATTTTTGCACAGCAGCCTTCCACTGGAGAAAGACGACAATATGAAATACACACAACATCTTCAAAGTAGCAAACTTGACAAGGAATTCTCAAACTTGCCCAGCATCCTCCGAGCACTTATGGATTTACGTTCCTTCCATTTTGTTGTCTGTCAATTAACATTACACAGTTTTTCTATAAGCTGTTAAACTTGAGGCAATGCTGTTGGTTTCTGTCTCTGTCTCACACACACTCTTACTATTCCTCTTAATTTTGATGGACTTTGTTCTATAAAGTTATCCTTATTGGATAAAAGCATTGGTAGACGATGCTGCACTGCTTTTAAACTACACTGACTATATTAATGTCACAAAATATGCCAAACTGTCAAGGTATTTGGGTAAATCCTTCAGAGCACCATTAGAAATGACACAACCCAGAATGAGAATTTAACCATGAAAAAATTGCTGTTAAAGCTTCCTGTCAAAGGCTTCATTTTTTGCAAATGATACGTATTTTGGGGGGAGGGAGGGAGGTATTCTGTGTGATAAAATACCTAAAGAAAGGAAGTCAGCACATTTACTAGCCTGTTCCCATTTCTACTACACATGGTTGCACAAGTGAAGTCATATGAATGAATGAATTCCCCAGAAGAGGTCGTTCTGAGGAACAATGGCCATTTTACATATTAGCATCCTGTTCCAGACACAGAATAAGGAAAAGAGAGCTAGAAAAGAAGAGCAAAGGTATAAGCTGGAAAGGAGACACAGAAGTAGCTTCAAAGTAAACTGGGAGACCAGGGTTCAATTCCACGCTCAGTCACGGAAAGCTACTAGTTTAGCTCCAAAGTAAACTGGGAGACCAGGGTTCAATTCCAAGCTCAATCATAGAAAGCTACTAGTTGACCTTGGGCATGTCATAGGCACGCACCCCAAGAAAATCCTGTGATAGGGTCACCTTAGGGTTGACATAAGTCAGACACAACTTGAAGGCACACAACAGCAAAGATGTACACCTGTTAGTATGACTGTATGCATGCATATAGATAGACAGTGCCCTCAAGTGTCAACATTGGCTATTTATGGTCAGATCACTGAGGCTTATCTATATTTTGATTGCATAAATTATTGCTCACTGACTACCCCAATCTTCCCTCACTCTTTAGGCTTCTAGTAGTATCTCAGCCTTACCTGATGCCACCAATCCCATATCCATAACAGTATAAAATACTGGAGCAGAATGTCACTTAGGCACTTGGATACAGCAGCAGTGCTTGGAGTGCATGGACGGGGGGCAGGAGGTGCAAGGACAGCATGGGGGCGGGGCTGTGGGGTGTGGAGGTGGGGCTGTGGCACACAGGGGTGTGGCCGTGGTGCGTGGGGGCATGGCCACAGTGTGTGGGGGTGTGGCTGCAAGCCAGGATGCCCCAAAAACATTGCCGCCCAGGGTGAACCATCCTCATCGCCCCCCCCCGTCCCTATGCGACTGCTTGGCTAGTTAACTGCTAGCACACTAAAGACTAAGGAAGCTCTCTAGCAGAGGAACAACAGGTAAATATCAGACTAGCAAGCCAGAGAGCACACCATGGTTCTATATGGGCTTTCTTTAATGACCACATGTCTCAAAGGTCTTTGGGGAAAGCTAAGAGAACCCATTGTGTTAACAGGCCATATACCCCCATACTTTGATATGGTTTAATAGGCAAAATATGATTTAATTGGCAAATTATATTAACTGGCATTAATATAAACATGCCCTCCTATGGCTGTATAGTCAGGCTGGATAAGAGGAAAGAGCTAGCCAAACACATGCCGTCTTTGTCAGTTCAATGGATTCCAGTATGTAATGCTTTTTCCATTAGCTGAATGTCCAATTAAATGCATTACTCCTGACTGTTACGGAAAAAGGAAAAAACCCTTAAGATTTTAGTGGAAGGTCTCCTGAACTGTGGGTCTTTGAGCTAATAATTCCCTATCTTTTCACAAAGGCACTGGCATCACTGGTGGACCCCTGAGTCACCCACATTTTGGGGTAATAACTATTGGGAAAAGCCAATTAAACCAGAGTTAATCCCAGTTTACATTCAGTTTAATGGAAGAATTAAGGATATGCTTTCACTTAACTCCAACTGAAACAATGTATCAACTTTCTGATTTTCTGTTTTTATAATTAAAATGAAATAAAATAAATAAATGTTAATAATAATAAAATAAATAAAATGATTATATAAAAATAAATAAAAATAAGTGAAATTGAATTAAATAATAAACAAGCAGTAGCTGTAAGAGGAGATCAAGAAACATCTTCAGTTTGTCCAAATCCCACAAAAAAAGTTAGATATTTGTTCTAGTTTTAAGGCATGTTCGTTTAACTCATTCAATGCATTCAAGAAAAGAGAAGCAATTGATCAGGATTACCGGGATGCCAGGCAAACAAAAGTGTTTATAATCCTCCTTTTGAAAGGATGATGAAAATACCTTTTGAAGGTAAAAAACAGAGCATTGTTCAATTGTTTTTCATTATTATTTTTCTGTGAACCTTTGGAATAAGCCCTCGCACTGTAATCTTGAGTGTATCATTTTAGAGACTGGGGTAAACATAGCTTCGGCAGCAGTCACAGCTCATGTGATGGAAGCATCACGTTCTCACACTCTGATCTATTGTGCACAAGCACAGCAGACAATTGATAAAAGTGGCTTGTCAGAATGAGAATGATGAGAAGGCATTTCATTTTCAAACCTTCTCCCTGGCTAATGATAAGAAACAAGAAAAAAAACATAGGGGACATGATTTCAGAAATCTGCTGACTCCTTTTTCTTTTTCATCTTCTTCCCTTAATTCAGTGGATTCTAATGCTTTTTGCATTAGCTAAATGTACGGTTCAATGCATTACTCCTGACTGTTAGAGAAAGAAAAAAAATACCTTAACATTTTAGCTGAAGGTCTCCAGAACAATGTGACTAATTCTGCATACCTATGGAAAAATTTGGTACCCAAGTCTGCCATGTTTACATGATCAGCTAGAAAAAGAAAAGATTTTCCAAAGCAGTTTTCTATATAGGAGGAGTTTATTCTTCAAAACATAATCTGACAAGCTAGTGGCCTCTAGTGAAGTGGTGAATCTTCTCTGGGTTCCAGTGTAAACTTGAAAGAGTAATCCAACCCTACCTCCAAAACTGGTTTGAGTGTTGAACTAGAACTCTAGGAGACCAGGGTTCAAATCCCTATTCAGCTGAAGAAGCCCTCTGTGCGACCATAGGTAAATCACACTCTCAGTAGAAGGCAATGGCAACCTCTCTCCAAAAAAATAAAATCAGGCCAGGAAAACTCCAATACAATGACTCTTCCACTTTTGCAAGGGTTCAGGGTTCAGAACCCTCACAGGAGTGGAAAAACTACAAATAATTGTCCCTTGCCCTCCCCTCTCCTTTCCCTTGCTTCTTGCCCTGGCGCATGTGCCTTCTTTCTCTATGCCCAGGTAAAAGACAAGAGAATGTGAGGGAGGCATGCCTGCCTGTCTCCCATTCCCTTGCTTTTTGCCCCAGCCTGCATTCCCTGCATCCAGGCAAAAGGCAAGGGAATGGGAGAGAAGACACACGTGCACCTTCTTTCTCCACACACTGTGCTCCCCCACCCATTCCCTTGCCTTTTTTGTTAGCATGTATTCTCCATATCTAGGCAAAAGGCAAGGGAATAGGAAGGAAGGCACACACATGCCCTCATTCTCCATGTGCACTGCTCCCCCTCCCATTCCCTTGCCTTTTGCCTCAGTGTGCGTTCTCTGTGCCCAGGCAAAAAACAAGGGAATAGAGAAGAAGGCCCATGTATGCCTCCTGAATTATTAAATTTGCGGAGGTCAAACCTGCAAATTTGGAGGGAGGAATGTATAGGTTTGTCACTTTAAAGCCATCATAAGTTGGACATGATTTGGAGGCACACAACAACAAACAGTGTCCAAAATAGGTTTGGGTGCCTTCTTAGAAATTTCTACTGAAACCACAAAATATTCACCATTCACCATGGAAACTACCAGTCACTACTGCCTCTGGGCAAGTCTAAAATAGCTCTTTGGATCTCTGCATTAGTCAGAAGTACAAGAAAATTGGTTCAACTGACTACTGCCAATTTGGTAGGGATCTGAAGTCTTGATTATTTTATGCTTGCATGCAACAGTGACATTTGCTTCCTGCATTTTCTCCATAGAAAACAGGTTATTGTTGTTGTTTATTTACATAGCACCATTGATGTACATCTGTATAGTGCCATCAATGTTTTCTATGCAGGAAATTTATTTTCTGCACATAAAACAGATTGTTTTGCACTAAATAATTTTTCCACCAAATATTTCCTCCACAACACTTTGGGACTTTGAATATTAAGAGAAAATTGTGCTGAAATCTCAAGGGGCCATTATTCTTCTAGGCTAGATTTCCTGACTGTCGGAAAACCCATTTTAAAAATCTGGAAATCGAGAATGACAAATATTCTTTCCATCCCTGCAATGTTGCTCTGCCATGGGAGTCTATATGAGTGAATGGTGATGCCACCATTATAAAGGTATAATGCGCTAATGGCCTCTAGTGCAGAAACAGCCAAAGTGGCATAGTTTGAAAGGGCCCCAAAACATGGTGGTTCATACATTTTTTTAAAAAAAATGGCTGGGCCAGAGCTTGGAAAAATCTCATTTTGGATTACCTCTTTGTCATGCGCTGCTTCCAGAGCATGGACTCTGACTCAGAGTCTGAAGCAGAGGGCATGCCAGAGGCTGAAACAGAAGGCATACCAGGACCTGCTGTACAGAAAGAGGTTACAGTACCAGAAACAGAACAGAGGACGCTGCCAGCTCCAACAGAGAATCTTGCCTCTTCAGATATAGAGGAACACTTATCTTGACCCAGCTTCACAGTGGACAGGCAGGAAAGAGAGAGCCAGTGTCACTCTCTCAAGATTTATAACCAACAACAATCAATAAAGTCTCAGCTGCGCTAGGTTCGAGACCTATTTAGCTGGTGTCCTTCCCCTCCAGGAGCTGTCATAGCTTATCTAACCTGCTACCTTGCTGGATGCCTTCACAAATGCTTGGATTGACCTTGGACACTCCATTGCCATGAAACTCTGCTGGATTTTGCTTATGTTGGGCTTTATTTAAGACTCCTTGCTTACTGCCTGGAAGCAAGTAGAAGGCTGAGAAATATTCAGTTTGTTTTGTTTGATTTATCAGCTGTGCCAGGACTATGATAGGACAAGCTTCCAGAATTCACCAGCCAATGTAGCCAGTGGTTGGGGCATTTTGTGAGCTGTAGTTTGAAGTGACTTTTCCAGGCCCTGCCAGGCACTTGCAACCAACAGACTGTGTCTGTGTGTTTACTGAACAATACTGGTTCAGAAACTGCACCCAGATATTCCACAATCACCTTCCTAAAAGTTTAGCAAACTTTCTTCAGAGGTTCTTATGTCTGTGGGGGCAAGAATGCCTGAGGTTTTTATATGTCTTTCACCAAGAAGACTACTTTGCTACAGACTGTTGGCAATTCTAAGTAGTTCTGCTACTTATTCCAAGGCTATAATTCAATTAACGCTAAAAAGAACAGAACATACCAAACTTGGCCTGCTCTAATTGCTAGAAAACTAATTGATTATACCCAAGAAATGATATGTTCTGGACAGATTAATTTATCCCTCCGGCTACATGCCGACATCATTAATGTCATCTTCAATTCTCTGTTGTAAGATGCAATGTAATCTGTGGATCATTGTGTTATGTAAAATGAAAATCAGATTGTTTGCTATTTTAAAACTTTGATCACTTTATAGGCAAATCTTTACTTTTCTAGTATCCTTTGTTGTCTATAGGATGTGAAGAAGAGTTAATGAAATCAACATATTCATTACCTGTCTTTGCAACAAGTGAAAGAAGATAATATAATTTGTTATTTTTCTCTTTTCATTTTGCTTCTGAGGAGTTATGGAATATTCTGTTGTGGAGATTTATAGACAGTGTTTTCCTTTGCTTTAAAATAAAGGAAAAGAAAACATGTGACTAGAATTTTTTACCAGTACATTCACGATTTTAATTTCATTTTCTGTAATATATTCCTGTTGGCTTTCTGAAGAAAATAACTTTCTTTTGGTAAACATTGTTAATTTGGTATCTTTGAAGATAGATAGAAAACAGTTGCCTAAGGCTGCAGTTCTGTCCCTAGTTACCTAGAAATCAGTATCACTGAACTTAATGGAACTTTAGACATGCATAGGCTAGTGCTTTAAAACACAATACTGAGCTCATTCTAACACAAACCTGCACTAAGGATGAAGACATCAATCTATTTCTACTCCTTGTTAGTTCTGCATATGTTCTATGGTGTTCTGCTACTTAAAGAAAAACAAAATTGTATTTAAATTGTATACATTTCCCTCTGAAATAGGTATTTTCTGCATATCGTTCAACCAGGAGTTATATTGCCAAAATGGAGATATATTCAGTCCAAAGGATACCCATTTTGATTTGTATATTAGCTCAGGAAAAGCAAATTAGATCAATTTGCCTATAATACAAACCAAATGAAACTCTCCCACCTCCATCCCCCAGTTTGCATTCCATCTGAGCATACCTAACTATGAAGATGCTTCCTGAATCTACTTGTGTTGGAATGAGATACTACCCAAAAAATGAGCAAGCAAACAAACAAATAAACCTACAGTAGTCTGTTTCTGTTCCTTTTGGGGAACTATCCAAATTTCTGTCATCAAAATTTCTCCCTGTAGTTTGGAAATCTGAATAGCCCAATGTTGTTTCCAACATGAATTTGGGTATTAGGAATCATTCATTATGACAAATCTCAGAAAGTCTACAGTTTTAAGAAGAATGAATATGATAACACACTGAAAACACCCACAACTGAGCAATGGTAGGATGATGCTCTAGGAGTCCGACCATTGTCCTATCACTTTTCACCTACAAATGGGATGCCATTATATTCGTTCTTCCTAATAGCTTCTCAAGTTGCACATCTTATTTTTAAAAAAAGAAAATCTGAATCTGTCCTGTGTACTCTTCATGTATACTTTGCCACTAATTTCAGGCTTGTGATGACATTCTTTCCCAGTCATGCTTTAGAGGTGAGAAATAGGAAAAGGTAAAGAGAGAGAGATCTAGCATGGTATAATGGTTTGAGTGTCAGACTGCAACCCTGGAGACCAGGGTTCGATTCCCTGTTTGGCCATAGAAACCCACTGGGTGACCTTTGGCACATCACACACTCTCAGCCCCAGAATGGAAAGAAAGGAGGATATACAAAGGGCCATGTGACAAAAAAATCTGTCCTAGAGAAAACGGGGGGGGGAGAATACCTTCACTTCCCATCTATACTTTTTCTGGCTTAAACAGGGAAGGTAAAGTTACTGTGTTCCACAAAAATGAACATCAACAAGACTGTTGCCAGTTCTTTACATCCTTCACTTCCTGGTCCCAACATAGAGAATGGGAGCCCAAAACTCCTGGAAATATATAGACACCTGAGGCAAGATGTAGTCCATTATGTTGTAATTCATGGGAAATTTAAAAGGGACATTTCCATATAGAAATGCAAACCTAATGCATTTTTTCCAGCTCTAATTCGAAGACTAATTATAGCAGCAAATCTAACGGCATAATACCATGCATCCCTAGCCATTAGTAAGTCCCATAGAGTTCAGTGCTGCTCACTCCTACATATGCTGATAAAGGTGTAACAGCTCAAATCATTTGAACTGGGAATTTTAAAAAAAATACATTAAACATTCAAATATTAATTTTGTTTCATCATTTCTTGTTGTACACTTTGGCTCATGGAAGTAGAAAATCTGGTGCATTTAGAATGCCAGCAAATGTTTGTTTCAGCTCTAGATGGCATTTTCTTCATTTCCCTTTGTTGGATATATTTACCTGGGCTGCCAAGTAAGCTTTTAGCAAACACCAGAGGAGCCCATGTGTATGCATTTTGTGAGGGCAAATGAGTTACACATTACCATATAAATCTGTTGTTTTCAGAAACTCATTAAGTTGCAAATCTCATCATTACTCAACTTCCAATAAGTGACATATTATTCCCAACATTTTAACCATTCTAACATAGAATAGAGAGGATAACAATCAAGTCTACTTGTTCTTTTGTCATTGCTGTTATGATCTTTGCAGAGTCAATACAAAAAGTCTGGAAAAGGTAATTTTAATTAATTGGAAAACACTGATACATAAGTTGTAGCTATTTCATAGTGTATACATTTGTAGGTCTTTGCCACAAATAGGACTTGAAAGCTCCAGCAGTAGGAATCAAAGATATGTTGATCAACCTCGCACTGCTCTGCCACACTTGTTACCCATGCAGAAAAGTTGTTCCTCTTGCCAGCAGCTTCTGTCCTAGAAAAAAAATTAATATTCATTAGAACTGCCATAGCTGTCTAGCAAAATTAATCAGTACATCATAATTAGCTAGGGCTTTGCACATTTTTAGCACACATCTTAATCATTCTTAGAAAGTGATCTAAAGAATTTAGAAAATGGGAAAAGGAGCATGCCAAGCTCTTTTTATAGCAATGGGGTTATCTTGCAGAATAAATAGACTACCCAGAGTCCTATATTTAAAAATCCAGATAGCGACATGCAGCTATATTCAGTCTAGAATGAACAAGAAATGAGATGGAGCTATGCAGAGCAGAAAACAGGCATGTGCTAAGTGGAGAATTGGTAATGTTACGCTCTTCCCTTAGGCCTTAGCACTTGTCCAGCTGAACAACAGCTAGTTTGCAGATTCAGAATCTCATTCAGTCATTCACAAAGTGCATCACATCACTGTCCAAACAGGGGGACCGTGATAGATCACACCCCCTTTCTCTCCCTTCTCTTGCTATGCTGTGTTCTAAATGTGAACTCTGAAATGTTTTCGGAGAGGTAGCCTCATCATCATCATGTTTTATACCCTGTTTTTTCCATAAAATTGGGACTCAAGGTGGCTTATAAATTCAAATGACTAAAGTATAGCTTAAAACAAATAAAAGATCAACATTAAAATAGAATTAAATTATTCACAATATTAAAATTATGTATACAATGAAAAATAATATATACCAGGTACAAAAAATATGGTTAAAAATATTGTTGTTGCTGTTGTGTGCCTTCAAGTTGTTTCTGACCTAAGATGAACCTATCACAAGTATTTGTGGGGCTGAGAGTGTGTGACATATCCAGGGTCACCCAGTGGATCTCCATGCCCAAGTGGGAAATCAAACCCTGGTCTCCAAGGTCATAGTCCAATGCTCAAACCACTATAACACTCTCTATAAAGCATTTGAAAGTTAAGGTCTATCTGCTGATGGAAGGACAATCAAGAGGGGTCCCTGCTGGCTTCCCTGGGAAAGGAGTTCCAGAGCCTAGAGGCATCCACTTAGAAAGCCCTATCTCATTTCCCCAACAGCTGTGTCTGTGGCACTGGCAGGACTGAGAGAAAGTCCTCTCATGAGAAACTCAGTGTCCACACAGGCTTATACAGGGAGATATGGTCTGTTAGATAGTTTGGATGTAAGCTACCTCAGTGGGAATAAGGGTACCTATCTGTTTCCAAAGACAGCCTGATTTTAGCTGTTAGGACTATAAAGGTAAAAACTAGCAGGTGTGGATTTTAACCTCAAGAAAAGGTTGATCAGGATATCACAAACAGAATCCAGATTAGTTCAAAGTGCTACCAACCACATAACCAGAGAAGTAAGAAAATATGCAGCTCCAGGAGTTAAACCTGACATACATAGAGTATACATTAAGTCACAAAACATATAAGAATTATATATTTATCTCGTCAACTGCTCATAGCAAAGCTTTTGAAGCAGTATACAGTAAGATAAACCAAAAAAATATATATAAATGAGTACAATTAAAAACAGACGCCTTAATACATTGGGATGGAATTAATGGCCAGAGTCCTCCACAGTGTGAGTGGAGAATAATGCTTCATGTGCACGATTCTGTGTTCCTATTATCCCCAGTAGTTATCTTCCAAGTACCTGAAAGTACCTGTAGTCACTGCCAAGGCCATTTACTGGGTGGGCAAGTGAGGCAGGTTGCCAGCTGGGAGAAGAGAGGGGATGCCATCCTCCTGTACATCCAAAAGTCACAAGTAAATGTCCATGGCAGTGTACTTCTGACATTTGGAAGCTGCTGGGCTGTGTGTGTGCATCTTTTGCAAGGTGGTACCAAATACGTCCTTCCACAATTGTCCACTATATCCACAAAAGGCATACATGTGTGTAACCTTAGGTTAGACAGTGTAAGTCACCAACAGGATTCTAGTTTTGCAATCCAGGCATGTTTGTCTAAAAAGATAGGGGAAAAGACAGGGGGGAAAAACCCAGAAACCAAGTTGCATAGAGCTCTGTTCCATTAAAAAAAAAGGAAGAGGGGAAGAGAAAGATTGAGAGAGAGAGAGACAGAGAGTCAGTCATGAGCTACTGGTAAGGTTCACATAGATACATTTGGTCAAGGAATTAAGCCTGTAAAGGGGGCTGGAATATCTGCTCAGAATTTTCATTTCATTACCTAAAAATTCTAGCTAGAGTTTCACCTATTACTTTTCCAGAAACATAAGCACTCAGCTGAACTGTCCTTGTAATAATGATGCAACCGGGCATGATTTGAAATGAAAATAAGTGATTTCTTGAGGTAATAATAGGGAAGATCTATACGGACTAGGGGAACAAAGGTTAATGATTTTGAAACTGTTCAATGTCAACCTTAACCTGCCTTCATATTGTCAGTAGAATATCCCTTCCCCACTTAGGGCCAAAACCCAATTACTACCAAGTGGAGTAGATCCATTGCATCCATTGCTCTCATGTGTCTGAGAAATGAGGTTTGCCAGGAGGACCTTCCTCTGTGTCCCATCCATGGGGGCAATGCAAAGCCCAAGGACATGCAGAAGGCTTTCTTGGTTGTGGTGCCCCAGTTGTGGAATGGCCTCACTTTGGAGCTCCAACTGGTGCCAATGTTGCTTTATTTTCCAGCACCAAACCAAAACACACCTATCTAATAAAGCCTTCAAAGGCTAATTTATTTCAAAGTATACACATACATGATTTTAAATTGTTATCGTTTTTGAAGTTGTTTTAACCATCACTATGTTTAATATAATAGCCTGTGAGGTATAGTGGATTGGAGAGCAGGCAGACCAGAGTCTAAATCAACCATGGAAACCCACTGGGTGACACTGGGCAACTCACACTCTCTCGGCCTCAGAGGAAGGCAAAGGCAAACCTCTTCTGAACAAATCTGGCCAAGAAAATCCCATGATAGTTTTGATTTAGGATCCCCATAAGCAGAAATGACTTGAAGGCACACAACAATAATGCCAGCAACACGTCTAAGACACCAAATGTCCAAACAAATGTTCCAACAAATGTGACCGCACATTCATGTAGAATGTGCCTTAACATGCAATATATGATGTATAAGAAAATCCTATAAAATTCATGGGGTCACTATAACTCAACTGGCAAATTGAAAGCACATACACACACAAATTCACAACTCCATTTCTGCAACTTGGAACTGAATAAGAATCTTTGACATTGGACAAAAATGTCCATCTACTTCACAGGAGAATTTGGGACATCTATAGGATTTTTGACTTTGTCCAGATCCAATTCAGTGCATGTTGAGAGAGGAGATTTTCCAAGAAAGGGAAGAGTTAAACCTACCCTTTGCCCTTCAGCTTCTTCAACTCACACTACTCAGTAGTATTCTCCTTCTGCTCAGGCAAGACCCTTTCAAAATTCAACCCAAATGGGATCTTGATCTGGATATCATGGCATCAAAGCAGTCCTCTCTTCCTGATCAACCATGGAGAAAGTTGGTCTCTTCCTGTGTAACAGCGATGTCTTTTGAAGCAGAGATCTTGTATCAGTCCCTCTTTCAAAGCATTCACTTTTCATTGCTTAGGCATAGATTTCCATTGAAAAGGAGGATCTGGTGTTTTTTATCCATGCTCAGACAAGGAAGGTGCTACCTGGAAAGGGAAGGTTCAGGAAATTTACCAAACATGTATGAGCTTGCTTTGTATGTGCCAGCACTTTGAATTGCACCTACAGTCATATTGGAAGCTCACACAGATCTTAATCCACCAAAATAATATCTTCAGGCTGAAGCAAAGCTTCAAAGCCACATGGTCCAGAGGCAAACAGTAGAGCTGGGACCCCAGGCTTCCTTCTGCTGCCACCACCCAGTAAGACAATTTCTTTTTTAAGGACCAACTGTCATGGCAACTGTCAGTGCTGGTGTAACTTCTATGAGTATTGGTTTGGCCCAATGATTGGCAAAATCCTAAAGAAGAGGCTCAAATTGCTGGTTGAGTTCAGAAGGGGAAGGAGAACTGGAGAGGAGATGCAGTTGCCAGGACTAAGGAGTAGACCCATTTCACTTTGAATAAGGGTTTTAAGTTTGCACTGGCACTTCCCCTCCAAAAAAAAAATAAATCTGAACATACACATATTTCTTTCTCAAGAGCAAGCACGGTGTAGTGGTTTGAGCATTGAACTACAACCCTGGAGACCAGAGTACAATTCCCCACTCAGCCATGGAAACCCTCTCAGTCCCCAGAAAATTCTGTGAAAGGTTTGCCTTAGATTTGCTTTAAGTTAGAAATGACTTGAAGGTACACTGCCAGCACACCAACAACAACTACTACCCTGGATTCAAACTGCAGGAAAAGAGATTCCACTTAAATCTCAAGAAGAACTTCCTGATGGTCAGAGCTGTTCAACAGTGGAATATGCTGCCTTGGAGTGTGGTGGAGTCTTCTTCTTTGGAGGTTTTTAAGCAGAGGCTGGATGGTCATCTGTCAGGAGTACTTTGATGTGTGTTCTTTCATGGCAGAGGGTTGGACTGGATGCTCCTGTGGTCTCTTCCAACTCTATGATTCTAACCCTCCCTGTCATGGAAGGATAAGAAGCTGGCAAACACAGTGGCGGAAAAATACTTCTTTCTCAACATGTAATGGTCTATGTGATAACTAAAGCCCCTGTCAGAGCTGCTGATGACGAGCAGCAGCTGTTGGTCCCTGTGGCTCTGGCTGGAGATGAGTCCTGCAGCTCAAGAGCTTCCTCTGTTGCCATGGACCAAGCAGGCTCGGATGTTCCTCTGCCTGCTCCTTTAGGGCAACAGGGATCCAGCTGTGACCCCGAGGATTCCCTGGAGCCTGCGTCAATCAGCCCACAAACAAGGCAGAGACTAAAGAGGGCTGAGCAAAGGGAGACTTCCTTGATTAAGTTCAAGAAGTGGTGACCTGCCACACTTGTGTCTGGGCTATATAACTGCCTGCCTGGAAGCTTTCCTTTGCTTGTGGCAAGCTTTCTACAAGCCCTCTCCTTGCTTGTTCCTTGCTTCCAGCACCCAGCTCTTGATACCTTGGATTAATCTCCTGGTTTCTGACCCCTGGATTTTGGACTCTGACTATGGTTTTCACTTGTTGCTCAGGCTTAAGTAAATGGACTGCCTATGAGTAATTGCTTGCTTTGACTCCTTCTGGTGGAACTCTGCTATCTCTTCCTCTCCCTTGTCCAGGCTGTCTTGCCACCCGGGTCTCTAACCTTGACAGTCTAGGGTTGCCCTACTGAAAACTATTGAGGGGGATCCTGTACCTTTAATGGTTGTGTAGAAAAGAGAATTTCAGCAGATGTTAGTTGACATGCAACCAAGTGACCAGTAATACCTTTTGAAATTTCTTTTTCTGCACAGCAATTAAGGGTATAAGTTCTCTCTCCAGTTTTCACTCTGGAAACCCTACAAGAGTGACTAGAGCCTCCACCACCTCCACCATGTTCCTCCTCCTCCCTTTCTCTCCTTCCAAAGCAGGGACTAGGCGAGAAGGGCAGGTGGCTTCTAATAGCCCCAGTTGGCTAGCAGCCCAGGAGCCTGGCCATCCGCAGTCAGGCTTATCTGTATGCCTGGAAAATAATTTTCAATTAGCGGTACAACCAGCTGCAGATTCTAGGTGCTTTGTAAGGGAAAGAATGAATACTAAATGAGAGGAATACTATGTGGCTTACTCCAAAAATATATGACCACCTTTTTGTTTAACAATAATCAGCTTAGTCTGATCAGAAATGTCTTCTCCTCCTTTTTTAAAAAAAGCAAAGTGATTTTAATTTTAGCTAATTTTAGCAGGACAATGCAAGACTGCTGGCACGTGTTTGACATTTATGGGTTGGTTCTTACAACTGCATCATTCAGTTAATTTGACGATTTGAATTCATGTAACTTAGTATTGCATTAAAATCATTGTAATTTGCTCTCCAGTAGGGGTTGATGAGGATCTCTCCCATCTAGCCATTTTTCAATAATTTTTGTTGGTCAAGGCTGCTTCTGTACAGAGAAAACACAGTGCTTTTTTAAAAAAAATATGAACACTGGCCCTTTTAACAGAGCAACTGCAATGCTCTGACATTAGACCCTCATCTGAGGAGCCAAAGAAAAATGCATGCTAATGAATGCTAATCCATAATAATATGATGGCGTTTACTGTCCCATTATTATTCACTCACCAGAGATTCCTTTCATTTTATTTTGCTCCTATTCAGGCTTTCTTTAGCTTAGGATACAAGAATGTTCCCTTTTGTTAAAATGTACAACTTATTTTCTTCTCAATAAATAGCATCCATCATTTCAGAGTGAGAGTGGGCAACAAACAACCTAGAGGCTACCTGCAGTCCTCATCCAATTTTTCAGCCCTTGTTGCCTCCTTACTACCACTGCTGTCGCTGAATTCTCATCTTTTCCACGTCTATGGAAGACAGGTACCATTAGTCTGCATTTTTTAATATATATCTTAAATTTGTTCCATTGTGTTCCTGAAGAAACTTGTGAATTTTGATCAATTCACTAAACTGCAATGGACAAATTTAGTACAACATTGAATTGGTACAGCTGTTACCATTATGAAAGGACCATGTTGTACCTGGCTACCATGAAGCTATGAAATATGATGAGTCTGTCAGGGAAAGAGAGATGGCAATCCTAATTCTGCAGCACAAATATGGCTGAATAAGCCAGGACTTGATGCCAGACATTTAGAAGCTAAGCATTCATAATTCTTTGGTTATATGGGTGAATTTATCAAGTTCATTTTCTCTCACATCTCATCTCAGGTTCTTTCTGTTGTTTTTTACAAAGCAATCTGCAAAATTTTTGAAAGTTCTTATCAAACAGCAAACAGTCCAGAACCACTCAAATCATTTTTATTTTTATTTCATGCATTGTTTTATCTACAAAACAGGTTCAAGGATGCATAGCAAAACAGAAAACGTGTCCTCTAAGGCTAGGTCTGCATTATGTTTTGAAACATAAAAGAAAGTAGAGATGAAAACAACCCAGGAGTTTTAGAAGTGATGGACTGAAGTTCTTTTTGTCAGTAAATGTCATTCTTTTAAAGAATATGTCTACAAGTGAGATATTGTTAGATAAGGCTGTTCAAAAATTCCAGTTTCTAGTGTTAAATGGTTTAAATCTACTACAAAACAAAGAAGCCATTTCTCAAAAGCTGTTGTCCTGAGGCTAGTTCTTACTGATGCTGATGCTGCTTCTTTTTTTAACAAATATGATAGAATCCAAAGGGGAAACCAGCATGATGTAATGGTTTGAATGTTGGACTTGAACTCTGGAAAAAAGGGTTCGAATTGTTTGAATCCTCACTCAGCTATGGAAGCCCACTGTGTATCCTTGGGCAAGTCATACTCTCAGCCTTAGAGAAAGGCAATGGCAAATCCCTTCTGAACAAATCTTGCAAAAAAGCAACATGATAGATTCACTATAGGATTGCCATAAGTCCAAAATGACTTGAATCCACACAACAACAGCAACAATATTCCAAAGGCATACCCACTAATTTCTGTGTGAGGAGGTGTCTACATCCCATATAAAAACTGAGGAACTTAACTATGTCATGAAGGAACCTAACTGTCAAGTCTATGGTTACATGTTGTTCTTTTCCCCAAGAGGGTGATTTCAGACAGTTGCATCCATATGTGGAATTACAGTGTAGAGTTGCAGAAAGTATGTAACAAATATCCACAAACATTCTCATCCTCAGAAAGGAAGAGTGCATTGACACATGGAGACACTCTAAAGAGAAAATTGCTACAATATTTTTCATATTGAAGGACAATTTGGGGAAAATGCTATTTGTGCAAACAAAGCTTGTTCTTTTGCATGAAGCCCAAATTCTCAGTGAAGAAGAGGTATATCATGCACAAAATCCACTCTTTTCTGTGCAAAAGCAGTGATTTTCATTTTAAAAAAATCCAAATCTTTTGTGCAACTGTTTTCCACAGACTTCCCAAAGTACAGAAGAATCTTAGTGGAGCTTTAGAGTGACTTTCTTTCATGCTTGAACCAGCTATAAGGCACCCTGCCTCCTACCAAGAAATCTGCTCAGTTCAAAGGTGTGGATGGTGAGAAGTTATTGTACACACAGCTGGGGAACTTGTAGTGCTGCATAGGCTGTTGGCTTCCAGGTACAATAATCCCTTGCCAGTGTTTCCAGTGGTGAGCTTCTTCAATATCTGGAGACTAGAATATTGCCCCAATTCCAAGTCTAGCAAAATTTGCTATGGATTTTTGAAGTCCCACCTCAGTTATTTTAGCTGTACTACTGAGCTAGAAAACTTTTGGACAGAACCTGGGGAAGGTATTTATTTGCACTGAAAGCCCCCTACTAGCCATTCAAGGAGCTATGGTCCAAAAGTGGGGAGGGAATATTCCAAGATCTGTCTTTGGCTCTGCAGATATCAGTTGAACTACACTTTTCCTTATGCCTTGCCCTTAGCCAAGCTGGTTAGAGCTAATATGACCAGCTTCCCCAAGCTCTTTTACAAGGAGCTCAGAAGTTTAGAGCATGTTGTTTTCAAAGTGATCAAATCAGCTCACAGCTGTGGAATTGGTTTTGGCAAAATATGGCAAGGGAGAGGTCATCTTATTCTTCATCTCCTGCCAGTAGCTTCATCAACTGCCTGACTACCACCCACTTCAGATACCTGGAAGAGGACATGCCCCTCATATTATGCTCTTGGTATTTTTTCTGGCCATACTTGGGATACATGTCACATAAAGCTTTTCTTTTTCCTTTGAGGAAATCACATATCATTTAAAGTACAGATGAATGAAAGACACATACAGACACATCCCTTAATTTTCACATCTCCACTTTCAGGCTGCAAAGGGAAACTATTCAGACTCATTCATGGTGGCAGGGAGGTTACTTGGAGAGAGGATGAAACTAACTAAACCTCATGAAGCACAGGAATATTGCAAGATTTCCCAGGATGTCATTTCAGGAGACATTGACAAGGGGGGAAAGAAGATTCCCAAATGGATTCAATATTTTTTAACACTCTTATTGAGTAGGGCACAGGCACGAATTCAAAATGTATAAAAAAGAGGGGAGAACAAGTTTCTATCAGTTTAGAGCAAACATTTGAAATCTGAAACATTTGGCTAAAGAGCAGAATTCAGAGAGATACCACCAGTAAAGTTACCAGAGTTTGACTTCACACACTCATGCTTTATATATCCAAAGCATGAGTGGACAACATTGAGCTCTGGAACTACATGCAACCCTCTGAGGCTGTTTTGGGGGCCCTTGGTACATTCAAACTTTCCCAAACTACCTTTTTCCTGTCCAAAAAAGAGAGCAAACTTTTCTAGCATGGCAGGGAGTTGGACTCGATGGTTCTTGTGGTCTCTTCCAGTTCTATGATTCTAAGGCCATTTCCACACTACAATATTGTAGTGCTATTATTCTACTTTCAACATCCTGTGGAATTCTGGGGTTTGTAATTTACTGAGGCCAAAGAGCTCTCTGGCTGAAAATTCTAAATGCCCCTCCCTAAACTGCAAAGCCCAGGATTCCATAGGATGTTGAAAGTGGAATAATAGCACCATAACAATGTTCTGCAGAAATGGCCTAAGTGGGCTTCCAATGACTTCATTTTTCTTTTCTTTTTGGCATTTCTTTGTCAGACCATGAATGCTCTAGAGGGTCCTGGGACAGAAACTCCCCTTGAACCTGCTGCAGATGCCCAACTTGATTTACATACTGGGGGAATAACATTTTGCATCATCACAAGTAAACACAATCACTGCTGCCTTCCAAATGATGATAACAATAGTGATGGTGGTAGTGGTGGCGGCGAGGTAACCTACATTTCACAGATTAAAACCAGAACACCTGTAGACAACCAATTTCATAGTATGGTCAACAGGGCAAAAATTATTAATGAGGAATAATACACAAGCTAGGAGAGTCTATACAATTTGCCTTGGCCTGAACCTATTAGAAAAGACACAATTCCACTCTCTCCTCTCCCCCAACTGAGTTAATTGAACATAAACTTACTTTTGTACTTTTTACCTCTGTTTACAGCAACTGAATAAAGCTGAAAGGGAAAGTGAGAGCACGAGAAGGAAACTGGAACATTTCAAAAGCATCTGAAAAAGTGGAACAACAGAGGATTAATTGGGACTGACCCTGTCAAACTGGGACAGTTTGAAGAGTATGTGATTATGCTACTTCAGTTTTGTCTGTTGGTCAGTCACCTTAGAAGCCTGCTGTCAGGCAAAAAGGCAGAATACAAACAATTTAAATTAACAAATACTTTCTACTTTCTTTTGCTAATTCAACAGACCCTGTCCAGGTATAGAACCATCTGGTCAAAGAAATAAAGCTGCAAGACTTCTGTGGGGTACCTTTTAAGAGATACAAACAAAGGCACCGTGCCTTTGATGAAATGTCTCATGCAGGTTGACTTAATAAAGCCAAATGTGTTCACCAACAGAGTGCCAAACTAGAACCTGACACTGCAGCCCAGGCAGGTGTGTTTGGGGGGCGGGGGGGGGGGCGGTATGCCATTCATAAATATTGCACCACATGTAAATGAAGGAATGAATAGACTCCAAAGACTCAAGAAAAACAAAGCAAAACAGCTCATAATACATACCCATAGATGTCCAACAGAGAGGAAGAGATATTTTAAAATCCTAATAAAAAACCACAGATTAATTAGACGTAGCATAGGTTCTTATATGTGCCAGGAGCAGTTGATTGTAGCAAATGTAGTCAAGAAGTTACTGGTACATACTGAAAACAATCATAGGTTAACAGAGAGGGGCAGTTTTAGGGGGTTTTTTCCCCCACATTGACCTTCAATCCAATATCCAAATCTAAAAAGTCCAACTTGCACTTTTTAAACAGCGGACCTCATCACTACAGGAAATGTGTATCCTGCTTTCTTGTCTGGCTATGGTTGCTCCCTTTCTAATAGAGCAATTGTGTTTTGAAAAAGGAAGGGAGGACGGGAATAAACCTTACAACAGTTCAAGTGAACATCTGTGGTTTGAGTTAACATCAAAGACCAGCATCTATGAAGTAAAAGTGCCATCTTGTGGATGCTGCATAAAGAGCTTCTAATAATGTTGTTTCTTTCATATTTCACCTGTATACGTCGGCATTTTTTTTCCTGGAATTTGGAAAAGTTGCATGTTGCCTGAGAGAGACTTTGGAAGTTGTAGTCCAAAAAGGGATCTTTTCCAAGCTCTGTTTCTTATGAATATCAAACTAACTTACACAGGTCTGGTGCCAGTAAACTGCCCATATAGGCAAAGTATGACACCCTGGGGTACCAGCAGAGCCAGTCAGTGTTGATATCAAGCCAGCTTTCTTTAATTTCTTACTGTGAAGTTGCTGGGAGATAAAGCAAGTTGCATGCATCCACAGTTCATGTCACTATAGGCAAGTAACCCAGCAGGTAGCTCTACAAGAATCAGTGTGGCTGATAGGAAGGTTAGACACAAGAACAGTCCTCACATTAGTCATAATCACTGAAGTGACTACCTTAGGTAGCAAACAGTAGGAGTGAAGCAGCATCAGTAGCATCCCACTTTGCCTCGAATCTCCTAAGCTAGCCTGCCTGCACCTCCTACATGTCCTTGGAAGTGATGACCAATACAATCCTGTTGGAGCAAAATTCAATTATCAGTCTGGTTGGATTCTGTATGTGGAGTGCTCCCAAGACATGCATAGGGTTATCTTGTCTGCCTCAGGTACTGGAATTTTAATGATCCACTATGTAAACATATGGCATTTCATTGTAGGGGAATTAAAATGGCATGGCTGGCAAGTCCATCCACATAGGTTTAATGCTTTTGTCATAAGGCACACAACGACTGAGCCATCTGTTATCACCTATGGCTTGATAGGCTGGCAGGGTACCCTCACACTGAAAACAACTTTGGCCTTACAATTAGAATCAGGCCATAATTATATGTAGTGCAGTATAAACTGTTATGACTAGCAGTAGCTTTTTGGGGTATTTAGATCTGTTCCTTTAGTTCTATAATGGACAAAGTACAATTCATGCACTGGATGCAAATTGCCAGGGTCCCTCATGTGGCTCCCAGTCATCCCCAACTGTATGGGAAAAATATTGGTGTAAAAATTGTCACACACACACTGAAGCCTCCAACTGGTGCAATTGGACACTAAAGGCTATATTTGGGGGGTCTATCTGAGGCCTGAAGTTATTTTTTTAAAAAAAAAAAATCCTGGTCAGCCTTCTGATGACCTTCCAGAAGATGGGCTTGGAAGCACTTCTGATAATTGGGCTCGAAGGCAAAACCTACCATTCTAAGGACAAGCCAGGCTAGGATTGAGAGATGAGTGATTCTATCTTGCTGATTGGCCCTTGGGCCTATCAACTTTGCCCACCCTTTCTTTAAGTGATAACATTCTGCCCTATTGTACGAGAATCATGTGGTCTGTGGAGAAGCAAGGTGCCCATTCTTAGAAGAATAAAGGAGCATAGAACAGCATAAGGAGATTCAAGTTTGAATCATAAAATTGTAAAGTGGTAAAGGAACACAGTGGGACCTCTAGTCCAACCCCCTGCCAACACAGGAATGCAGAGGTAAAACATCCCTGACAGGCAGTCATCTAACGTCTCTTTAAAGGACGTCAATGAAAGAGAGTCTTTCAAAAGAGTCTGCCACCTCTTGAGTTGATCTGTTCCACTTTTGAATCATTCAGTGATTAGTCTTTAATATTTAGTCACAATCCCCTTTCTTTATCATTTCAGTCAATTTGTTCGAGTCCTACCTTCTGGAGCAACATTAAAAAGAAGGGGAAGAGGAAGGAGAAGGAGCTTGCTCCATCTTATGCATTAAAGCCCACCAGATATTTGAAGACATTATCATCTCATCTCTCATTCTTCTTTTCTCCAGGTTGAACATACCCACTCCCTCAACTATTCTTCACTGGGTGTGCTTTCTAGACCTTTCACCATTTTTGTCACCTGCCTCTGGGCAAGATCCACCTTGTTGGTATTTAAAACTTAGGTGCCCAGAGTTAATCAAGGCAAGTGAAAATCAGAGAATTTTGAACCCAACAAAATTATTTTCTGTTCCGAGATGGCAGCCATCATCCATCTTGGGGTGGTACTCTGCAAAACTATTTCCTCAGAGGACTTAAAAGCAAAGTCTTTAGACTCTTCAGAGCCACATCATCATGATTCATACTAAGTAACAGTTTTTCAAACAAATGCCACCAGAGATGGCAAGAACAGATAATGAGTAAAACAAGAGTAACTAAGATGCAGAGGCCTGTCTTAAGAGGCTACTTTAGGATAGAAAAGCAGCTCACTCCCAAGAAATTAAACATAGTTGTGTTTCATCACAGTACAGTAGCGTGATGCCATTATAGTTTAAGACCTTCAGTGACTCACAGAGCAAACCACCTGCAAATAGGTTCCCAGATGGGACTTTAATATTATTAGTCTAGGCATTTCTTAAACTAAGGCTGTCACTGCGGTGGCACAGCTCAGTTGCAACTCTTAATGGTTTGTGTCATAATGTCTTGTTCTCCATTGTTACCAGGCAGCATCTTTTGTGTGATTTATTTATTTTACACTGTTTTCGCGATATACAGGCTTTCTCCTGCAATGCTCTGATTAACCTGTTCATTGCAAAGAAGGGTGGAATTGGATTTCCTATGCCTGTAATCACTACAGCAGAGCAAAAACAAATTCCCTCAGCCCTGACTGTATAAGTTGCCATGTTTCCAGGCAATGAAAGCTTAAAAAGACTGTTTTACACAGTCCACTAATCACTTAAGAGGGACATGGGGGCCCTCTTGTGTCCTTTTCCACAATATACCTTTTCAGACTATATCTGTGTTCAGCCACAAAGTTGGCTGCAACAGGCACCTGGTAATATGGCTTCATGGCAGGAGGATATTGTATGCTTCTTCATTCATATTTCTCCTCATAAGGCTGAATGCAAAACATACTTGAAAGAATCATTATTGTAATAAGTTTCTGCAGGTTGGTTCCCTCCCTTCTCCTACTCTGAAACAACTCAAGGCTAATTGAATGTTTGACTCCCTACTGTCTTCTTCCTAGTGTGGGGCTCATCCCTTGGGGCTTATGTAAGGGACCTCCAGGAAAAGGCTTGACCAGTATGACTAGGAATAAGAAGACCTGGCAATGCAACAACCTGGAAGTGTTTTTGTTTTTTGTTTTTTTTTCCCCCTGTACCTCTTGTACCTAATCCTTTTCTAAAGGGACTCTTGACAAAGGCATCAGGGCAGAGGAGACCAAGGATGACATTTCTTTGCCCAAAGCCGGTGTGGTGTAGTGGTTTGAGTGTTGCACGATGACTCTGGAGATTGAGGTTCAATTCGCTGCTCAGCCATGAAAACCCACTGGGTGACCTTGGGTGCATCACACACTCTCAGCCCCAGAAAATCCAGTGATAGGTTTGATTATTGTGACTTGAAGGCACACAACAGTGACAATAAACATATTCCAAACTTCAGCTTCCTAAGCAGGGCTGAAGAGTCTCTTGTGGGCAAAATACCTCAAGCCTAGACCTCTGGAAGGCCCAGACATCTAGAGTGAAGAAAACAGATGCATTACAAAATAATTTCTGGTATCTTAGCAGACACAAGAGTAGCTATACTGCAAGCTGCTAAAGTTGGGGAGGGGGAGTCAAGTCTTGCATACAGGCCCACTGCTAGCTGTCAGTGACCCTGGATCTAGTAGCTTCTGGCAGCTCTGCCAAGAAGACGACAAAGGAAAAATTAGTCCAATTCTCCATCATGAAATGCGGATATTTGAACTGCAAAGATTATGCAGAGTGGCCAGACACCACTCGGCTTGGCTTGGCTTGGCTTGGCTTGGCTTGGCTTGGCTTGGCTTGGCTTGGCTTGGCTTGGCTTGGCTTGGCTTGGCTTGGGTGCCTGATTTCCTTCTTTCTCACTGATGACTCTTCTATGATTCTTAAGAAGCATAGGACGGGGGACACGTAGCTGGATAACAGTACATGTGAAAGAGATCTAGGTGATGGACCACAAGCTGAACATGAGTCAGCAGTATGATGCGGCAGCCAAGAAAGCCAACACAATTCTTGATTGCATCAATAGGAGTACGGTGTCTAGATTGAGGGAGGTAATGGTACCACTCTATTCTGGATTGGTTAGACCTCAGCTGGAATACTGTGTCTAATTCTGGGCACCTCAATTCAAGAAGGATATCGACAAGCTGGAGAGTGTCCAGAGGAGGGCGACCAGAATGATGAAGGGTCTAGAAACCATGCCCTATAAGGAGCAGCTTGGGGAGCTGGGTATGTTTAGTTTGCAGAAGAGAAGGTTAAGAGGGGACATGATAGCCATGTTTAAATATTTGAAGGGATGTCATGTTGAGGAGGGACCAGGCTTGTTGTCCGCTGCTCCAGAGACTAGGACAAGAACCAAGAAGAATTTCCTGATGGTCAGAGCTGTCCGGCAGTGGAATATGCTGCCTTGGAGTTGGTCAAGTCTCCTTCTTTGGAGGTTTTTAAGCAGAGGCTGGATGACCATCTGTTGGGAATGTTTTGATGTGTGTGCCTGCATAGCAGGGGTTTGGACTGGATGGTGCCTGTGGTCTCTTCCAACTCTATGATTCTATGATTCTAAGAGTTACACATCCTCCAACTAGCTCAATCAGGCACAAACAGTTCCAAGTGTTTCTCTGTCATCCCAATTTTTGTTTTTGTTTTTAAATATCTCGGTTTCTGTCTCACTTTCTCCCATTTGTCCTCTGCTTTCTTCAACTGTTCCAAACTGAGTTCAAATGGCAAAAGTAGTCAGCACTCAATTAAATCAGTGAGAGGAGAAGAAAGGAGAGGAAAGGAGAGGAGGTGGAATCTAGCCCTTCCCAGTAGTCTCAGGCAAAAACAAACTGTTTCAGCCTCTCCCAGCTTGTGTGTTCTTCCTGATTAACACATTTTGCCACCCTGACCACACTCTGATGCATTCTAATCTTCATGCATTTTGATCTTCATCAGTGAAATATTGGTGAGTATGGCACTATCTGTCACCCATTCCCAGCAGGTACCCTTCTCAACACTCTGCCTCACTGTGTACTGAGGCTGTAAAAGTCTCCTTAATGGTCTGCTCTCCTGGCCATCTCCAGGTCAACTTTCTCATCCAGGTACAGGTGAACTTTCTCATCCAGGTACAGAGCCGCCACACTTCTCTTCCTCTATGACCCAGCAACCAAGGCCAAATGTAACATGCAATACTGGAACCCTCTGCATTCTCTAATTTTGCTTGAAAAAAAAATATCACAGTCCCAAATCTCATGGGTTATTTTGAATACATGATCTATGCTTAGGTAAGATCCTGTTGCAAGGAAGAAGCACCCCTAGTGCTCTAAATGACAGCATGGCAGCAAAAAAGTGTTGTTCAATCCAAGCTTGTGCACATATATATGTGTACACATGCACGCACACACACTAAAAAAGTTGTTAAAGCTTTTTCAAGACAGTACCCATTTAATGTCCTATTTAGCACAGGCTCTGTAAAACTCTACCCATTTGCCAGGATTGTATGCAATATCCCAAATACATTCTGAACAACATTGTTTATCACTTATCTGCCTGCCTGTCTGTCTTCCTGTTGTGTTTTGTGGAGTAGGGGGAGAGAATGGGTAGGATTTCCTACTCAAATAAGAGTTTGGTGCCATGGCAGATATGTAAGATCATGCTAGTATCCCTAGCAAGCGTAACAGAGATGGGAACTGTTTTGCCCTCCAGGAGTTGTTGGACTACAGCTCTCAGAAGTCCTTGCCAGAATAGCCGATGGTGACGAATGCTGAGAACTGCAGTCTAACAACATTTTGATCTACAATTGCAGGGCCAGCCCTCTGTGCTGCCTGTGGTGGAACAGCAAATGGTGCCCCTGAAATCATTATTCATACCTTGTACATTTATAGAATTGGCTTTAAGTGTTTTATTTCAGCAGTTTGAGGAAATATATTCCATTCTCATGTGTCACCTGCCTGTTCCCTATTAAGACAAGGATATAAGCCCCCTAAATTTGAAAAAACTGTGATCAAGCCAGTTATAAATATCTGCAATATGGTCAAATGTATACTATGGGTTTATGTATGCTTTGCCACTTCTTGGCTTTCTTTATCCATGAGGTATTACCTGTGCCCATAGCAATTACTTATTGGGCACAGGAGAAGTTCTGAGGATGGTGCTACTGCTAACATCCTCCCCCAAAATATCATTCATCACCTGAGGCAGCCCACTCTCTTTTCCTCCTAGTAGAGTCAGACCAGTGGATTCTTATCAATGGGCACTATTGCTGGTAGAAATAACCTGATGAAAAAAAGCAAGCAAGCAAGCAAGGAAGGAAGCAAGCAAGCAGCAAACAAACTTTAGAAAGGAACCTTAAGGGCAAGATCCAGACAATTTTCACTTCTCCAATATCCTATAAATGTCTCACAAGTCTCTTACAAGTTCTTAGAGCAGTACACAAACATTATTGCAGTAATCTTTATAGAAACCCTGTAAAATACACAAGTATAATTATTGGTGTACAGGTACATTTATTTTATCTTAGTTTTGCTTCTGGGGATTTTGAACAAATACTCTAGCTGATATAAATAGGGGTAATATCTGAATTGTCTTCACTTTCCAAACATGTTTTATTTCCAGGGTTTACTTCCACTGGTCCTTAACTGTTTTGTGTAGAGGTTTTTTAAAAAAACAACCCTCCTAATTTTTCTCAGTGTTGTACTAGAGAAGTATTGCAAACATTTGCTATAATAGCTGTTTCAATTTGTTTCATTCAGACAGAATTATAACTGGGCAATTATAATCTGTCGTTTTATCTGCTGTAATAGGTTTATCATCTCAAGAGAAGGTGCAGTCATGATTTCCAAGAATTGGTTCAAGACTGTATTTGGATTAAGAGGAGAATCCAAACTGATTAATTGGTACTGGCTGAGATCCCACAATGGAATTGTTGTTGTCATTTCCAACATCAAGTAATTCCTAACTTATGGTAACGCTAAGGTAAACCTATCATGGAGTTTTCTGAGCAAGATTTGTTCAGAGATGGTTTGTCTTTGCCTTCCTCTGGGGCTGAGAAGATAGGAATTGCCTGAGATGATCCAGTGGATTTCCATGGCTAAGGGGGGATTCAAGTCCTGGTCTTCTGAGTCATAATCCAATGCTCAGACCATTACATCATACTGGCTCACACTGGAGTTCCATGGTATAAATCTCCACATGTGGAGTTATACTTTGATTGTGCCACTCAAAATTTGTACTGAATGACAGTTTTGCTCCACGGAATGCACAAGTGAAAGGCACAACTGAAGGATTTTGTCAGTCAATTTCTGCAGTGACAGACAGATTCACATAATCTTAGAATGCTCTTCTGCATCTGCAATGATGGTAGATGGTTTGTTAATGGTTCTAATGCTGCAGAAGATCTTCCCTTTCACATTTAATGATGTGGAAAGTTTTCATTTTTTTCATTACCGAAAGATATGTTTGCATCTTCGTTGAATTTTTTTCTGATTATATATGAATCAAGAGATTAAGATTAGTGACGAATTTTATGTCACGCATTTAAAAAAATATATATGAGTCTAGCTTGGTCTGTGTGGTTTTTAGGAGTCAAAGCTAAATACGTTTAGTAGAGCCAGAGGTCACACAAGTACTAGTTGTAACCATACTGGGAACATTAAGTCCTCCTCATCAAAGCCTTCCTTGATTTAAGCTGTGTTCATGTCGTCCAGTGTTATATTCATATTCCATTTTGGCTATTACAATGCTACTGTAGTAGGATTCACTTTGTGCTCAGCTACTGGAAATCACTGGCAGTGTGGCATGGAGGAGATGAAAAATTACAGACTTATTACCTTAACATCTGCTCTGAGTAATTGCTGGAAAGCATATTAAAGCTGGAATCACTAAACATACTAGACAAGATGCTGAGGGAAAAATCAAATCTAACAATTTATGGAGGCAGGAGCGAAATGGGAGTGAGTCACACCTGTCATTCTTTAGCACCTTGAGTACATTGTGATGGTTTCTGATATTTTTTTTAATCCCCAAAGCATTCAACAAGAAGGCTTAGAAAGAAAAGAAAAGAAAAAAGAGAGAAAAGAAAACCACCAGCACTGGCCATCAGGAAAAAAAAACCCTCCAGAGAGGGTCAGTGATTTACTTTCCATCTCCATATTTTGATATCCTGAAGAAGAGATGACTGAGAGATATGATAGTGATCTTCAACTACCTGAAGGGCTGTCTCATAAAAAATGGAGTGAGCTTTTTTTCCCCCCATGTTCCAAAAGGTAAAGTCCATGGATTCAAATTGCAAGAAAAAAATCCAACTTAATATTAGGCAGAACTTCCTTATGTTAAGAGCATTCAACATTGGAATAACTTATCTCAGAAGGTAGCTGGCTGTCCTTCACTGAAGATTTGGAAATGGATGCCCAAGTCTCTAGGATACTGTAGCAATGGATTTCTGCAATGGGTTAGACTAGGTGATTCTTGCAATCCCTTCCGACTCTATGATTATATGATACCTAAAATAAACCTACATGGTCATCTATCTTATCACCTGTCAATAGATTTTAAAAAATGGGAGAGTAGATATTTCAGCTCAGCTTCAAGCCCAAATGACAGTTCAGCAGGAGGATTAAACAGAAGAATTGACTGAAAGTTTTCTAAATAATCATTTCTAGTACTAAGTTATATCATAATAAGTCCGATAAATATTTAACCTTGAAAACCCTTCTCCTTTCCTTCTCAAGCTAATGTGCAGAACAACTAGTTGTGGATGTTCAGTGAGCAGCATGAAAAAAAAAATGTTCTCCATGTGTCCACTTTTCTTGATTAAGATGACATGAGAAAAAACAACAAATCACTGCAGTGATGGCTTCTGTGTCAATGAAGCTGTGAATCTGTTCTGAGTTTTAGTCTCAGCTTTATAGGAGCTGCCCAAAGTCACTTCAGTGCCTTGAATATAAGCTCCACTGAAGTTCAGACTGCAAATTGACACAGATTCACCACCCCACTGACATGGAAGCTACCAGCTGCCCTCGAGTCACTGTAAAACAGTAAGCCATGACCGACTCAGACAAAGACCTGCATCACACAGTTTAGCAAGTAGGCTGAAAAACTATTTCTGATCTGTACAGCCGGAATCTTCTTGATGCCTTATGTATGTGTAGGCTTCCCTGTGGAAGTGGGTGGAATGCATCTACTATTTCTCTCTTTATCGCGCACATGCACGTATGGTGGGAAAGTTTGCAGAAACAGAGTTGCACATGCACATGGATGGACATTTGGTTAACATTCAGTTGCACAATGTTGCCATTCAACCCAAAGTTTGCACAACACAATCAATGCGCATAATTCCACATGCAGAGATTTGCCCTATATAATCTTGACATTGACAGAAGTGGTACGACACTCTGGAGAGTCTGAGAGCTCCAGCCATCCCATTTTCTCCCACTCATAATGGTTGCAGTCCACACCTAAAAGTTATTATGCTGTTTTAAAAGGAGTGGGGTAATAGCATTAAATAGGAGAATTAAATGCAATCAAAGTTTCCAGGATTGCAGTTGTACTTGTGAGGGTTAAATATACTTTTGGATGATAATGGATGCTGTGGAAACCACAGGAAAAAGGCTTAGGTCCACATTTCTTACTTTGAATTATAGATAAAATGTTACTTGTTTGCATATAGAGAACAGTTAAAGCAATGTTTGCACTTATAAAACTGGAACTTCACAGAGAGGGCTGAACTCAAATTCCTATTTCTTAAGTTCCACTCACTATGTGCAGCAATGGAATTTTAATCTGTCTTGTCAAAGGAACACATAATCATGAAAACATCACTTTCCAGAATGTGTTTGCTGTTCGGGTAAACTAGGCTTAAGCCTTGCTTTAATTTCCTCCATTCCACTGAATCATCATTGATGCTGCAAGTCACAATTCTCCATGGCCTAAGTCAGGCCCCTCAACTTAAAGGCTACTCCTTGTTTTTCAATGTCCAGCAACTGGCTAAGTTGTCACAAAGAGCGCGGCTTGTAATTCAAGACTAATCTCCAAGAGTCTTTTTCTTTTGAGCAAGAGCTGCTGCTGTTATTGATTTTATCGCCTCTCTTTTCTACATGGATGAAGCCTGCAGTTAGAGCAGTCCTGTGCTTGTACCGAACACACACTTGCATTTCAGAATCCCATACTGAGTTTGATCCAAAGCTTATTGAAGTTAATAAAACTTCTCACATTGATTTCAAGGGGTTTTGGATCATAAGCAATCGCAGTTGGCTTCCCAGAGTCCCTGCAGCAACATAGCTAGTCTATGTGTGTGACAGCGGAGCGTCTTTATTCCTTTGGCAGGTCAAGTATTCTATTTTATATAATGCAGTATCAACGGGGGAGGGGGGAATCACACAGAAAGATGCATGTGGTGCTACTGTTCTTTTTTTAGACACAAAAGCAACTTTCTTTTTTTTCTGAAACAACAGCAACACCACCACTTGCTTTCTCTTTGTTTCTACTTGGCTTTCTCCACACTGAGCCTACTGAGCATCGGACTGCCACAAACAATACCACAGTGAACAATGCCACAAAGGGAAGGTGTCCACTTTCTCTCCCTTAGATCAAAAGGGATGGGCACTTTACAACACGGTGACTTTTCTACATATATGCAAGACAGGCCTAAGCCTTCCTTGATGAAATTTCATGGGAATAGCCTTGCTATTAGCCAGCATTGTTAGATTATTTTTCTCCCCTCTCCATTTGCAACAGTACACATTTGGAGTAATGCTAACCCATTATTGTCACTGTAAGAACAGGTGCTCCATCTGAGCTTCCTTCTATTTTCTGTCTAAATCTGTCACAGTGGAGCACTGTGGTATCTGTTGCTAGCAACAACTGACAGAGTGGCAGGTGGTGTCAGCAAGGTGCCTAATGACAGGAAAATGTGTTTGTCTTTTAATAGAATTGAAGATATAAATGAAAGACAGCAGGTTCAGCTTGAGAAGACCTTTAAGAGGCCACCGCTACAATATTAATATTAATAATACCCTCAAATATTTTATTTGCCATGGAAATCATTCTCAATATTACTTATTTATTAGTTACTTTCATATCCTACCTTTCCTTCAACAAGCTGAAGGTGGAATTTCACGGTTCCCCACCTCCCTACTTTATCTTCACAGCAACCCTTATGAGGCAGGTGAGGATGAGAGAGATTTGAATGTTATTGAGCATCCCAGCTAGAATAGACCCACTGAATCAATGGAATTTTCATCAATATTGACTCATCATTCAGCAATTGATTCAGTGAGTTTACTGTAGGTGGGATTAACCAACAACAAAACCAACAACAAAAGATTTAGTGAGTTTCATGGCCAAGTAGGGTTATCTATACCTCATACACTGGGGGAGCGGCTGAGCTCATCCTGCTTTTCATACATATTCTCTACTTTATAGATGCTCACTGACAGGAAGATGACAAAAATCAGTGCTAAAGGAAACTGAAGCCAAGCAATTTGGCTAATCATGAGGCTCAGGTGATTTACAAAGTGGTTACATGTACATTGATACGGACTACCATTTGCTAAATTGGCAAGTGCATCAAAGACCCCCTAATGGCTTGTTTATTGTTTGTCTGTTCATTTAGCATGGTTTATAAGCCACACTTTCTGTCTCAAAGAGACACTTCAGGTGGTTTGCAACCTTTAGTAAAACAGGTTATCAAGTACAAAGCAAAGTAGAAAAAAAAAACCCTAGAGCAATCAACTATTAAAAAGAGACTTTAAAAAAGGAGAGACTGCAGATAACAAATAATGCAGTTTTCAAAAGCTTGCAAACATCCACAGTCTGGAAGATTAAATACTTGCTGGGATAAAAAGATCTTTATGAGACAGTGTGAAAGCACTGACGAACAACCAGCCATTCAGGTTCAGATCTCCTCAGTTTTAAAACTTGACCCAGACATTTAGTGGCAAACATGGGCCTTCCAACTTTGGATCTGCCTCTTATTTCTGAAATACTGAGAGAAGAACTGAGCAGCAGAGGGGTACATTAACCCCAAGAAAAGCACTGACATATGCACTGACCTGAATACTGAATTCAGATTATTATTTGCAGCCTTGGAAAATGTCATGTATTGGCTAGGGCTCATTGGGAGCCATTCAGTTTTATCTTGCTTGCAAAATCAAGTTACAGTTTAGAAATCTTAAGGTCTATCCTTCTTATAGTCTGTCACTGGAAATCCAATATGGCTACTTTTTTTTCTAAAGTCAGATAGATGTTTGTGGATATTGTTGGGAAGAGTAACCCACAGACCCAGTGTGAACATACTGATGGACTACAGAGTGGATATCATTCTCATTCAGCAAGGTTATTCGTAGGTTTTTATGTCCTTACTAAGAGATTACACCCATGAAATTGTGAAATTGCAAGCAAATATGTAGCAGGGTGAGGGTACTACACGCCTTTAAATTTATAAATTTTAAAAAAGTTGATTTAAAAAAAATAGAATTCCTTCTTCAAAGGGAATGAAAGTTACTAGGTCTGAGATAAAAAAATGCATGTATCCAGAAAAGTCCAGATTTATCTCCTTAGTTTTCATGAGGACCAGTGTTCTGAAAATGACATGCAGCATAGAGAGGTCCTGGATCATATTCTGGAAAGTTTCCAAAGGGTAGATGCAGCAAAATGTCCTAAAAGTCTGAGAAATTCAGAGTGCTTCCTTACTCCTACTTACTGGGGGAGGGAGGAATTTGTCTGAAAATCTTACAAATCTCAGAGATGTCCTCAGGCAAGAAGGTGTAAATTTTTGAAAAGCCAGGTGGAGGGGTTAGAGAGCTTTGATATCTAGTACCAGTTTAGGTTTTATGAAAATAGTGAAGTATGGTGGCATAGAATGTTTACCCAATGCACAGTCACATCCCTACACCACCTCATCTCTTCTTCACTTACTCCTATCTGTCATACACTATCTATAGTTGCTACCTAGCATCTCTCTGTCTCTGTCATCTCTGTCTCTTTCTCAAAGAAACTGAAATGAATTTGTCAAAGGCAACAATAAACACAGAGATTGGCGGCTCCCTGGTAAAGCATGTCCCAGGATTAAGAGGCGGACATGTTAGTCATTCACATACACAAAAAGTAAATGAAGCTCTTTTGTCGTTGTTCTGCTTTCTGGTCATCCATGGTGCTGCTTCAGTTCTTGTAGGTTTTTTTTCCCCAGGAAGCAATGACCCCATAAATCATGGAATTTTTCTTAGGCAAGAAATACTCAAAGGTGGTTTTGCCAGTTCCTTCCTCTGAAAGATAGCTCACAGCAGCTGGTATTCTTGGCGGTCTCGTATGGGAGACCATACTAACCAAAGCTGACTCTATGACCAGTAGCATCTCCATTAAGTTGCAGTTGGAGCTAATAAATAAAGACCTTACAAGGCCCTTGTGGTCATTTGTAGCTTCATAGAATCCTAGAACTGAAAGGGGCTTAACAGGCCATGAATCCAACCCTTTGCTCAATTCAGTTCTAGTTACATCCAAATAAATCTGAATCTGATAATGCCCCACCTGGCCCCCACAAAAACAAACAAACAAACTGGCCTTTGGACAAGCTCTCAATACAGGAGGAGAAAACAGATGGAGTAAAAAGCTGAAGAGGAAAGGGAGTGGCAAGGATGTAAAACAACCCTTTCTTGCTCCCACATCTCTGAAAATGACAATCAGCAGATCAGAAACAACTAGCTAGAAACAGCCTATTTGCCATCAAACAGTTAGTTCTGGACTAAATATTGTGGAAGTGTATTAAAACAGAAGAGGAGAACATTGAAATGGCATAAACAACACTCTTTAAGCAGGCCTGTCTTATTCCCGCTTCCCTTTGGTCTGAAACTCTGAACAAATATCTTTACAACAATGCACACTCCGTACCTGCTGTGAATCTTTATTTTCCATCAGCAGGGCCCCTATCCAGTTCCTTTCCATCTTTATCACTTTTGTTTGCAAAAACTCCAGGGGCCGTTAGTTAAATCATGTCACTGCCGTTTCCACTTTGCTCATGAGTAATAGAGTATAGCTACACCACACAGTTGTACAAATTTGATACTGCTTTAATTACCAGAGTTCTATCCTGCAGAATTCCAGTGAGGGGTCTATTTTGGAATTCTTAGAATTTTGTGCTAGAATTGTGCTAAATCAGGGGACTCCATGAGAGTTTTGTAGGGGAGAAGTCAAAGTACCCCACAAAACTATAAATCACAGGAGTTCAGGAAAGATGTTGAGAAGATGGAATGTTTCTAGAGAAGGATGATCATGATGATAAAAAGTGATATGAGAAGAGCTTAAGGAAGTGGATATCTTTAGCTTGGGGAAGAGAAAAATGAGAAGTGTTATGATAGACAGCCCATATTCTGCACCACCTACTTAGTTAACGTGTATGTGTTACTGAGTAATATATCATAGCCCAAATTCAACAGGAACAGCCACTTCAAGTGATGGAAAGTCTGTTCTGCAGGGGATTGGAGTGTGAGGAAAGGTTGGACATAACCTGTAGTCCAATAAAATACATCTGATGTACATTGTGGATTGTACCTGGGGATGACAGTGCATGAGGTAATCCCATGTGACTCAAACTGAGTCATTGTGATATGTAACCGGGGCAGAAGGTTGCATCAGACATGGGAAATGCAAAGTTGGCTAGATGTTGCATCAGCAAGGGTTGTATATAAGGAGCTGGGTTCTAGCCAACTGTGCTCACGATTGCCTGATTGTGTCTGGCCGGAGGCTATGCCAGAAAGCGTGTCTACACTTGCTGTATCAGAGGAATGCTGAGTTTCTGTTTGAAGAATCCTGTAAATACGTATATATCGTAACTGAAGATTAAATGCCTCCAAGCTGGAAGATAACATTGCGTCAGTGAGTTTTTGTGGTCAGAGCATTGCTGCTAGTTTAAACTCTGCTCTGCACGCTTTTGAAGCTGTGTCAACATACTCTGCTATATGTTGGTTTTTGATACACTTGACTCTGGTACAGCTTTTGGCCAGAGCTCAAGGAGGGAGGTGCTATTGCAGTTTTTTGTAGCTCCCATCATCCACCAGCCTCCACATGGAGTACACAGAGAATGAAGTTTCCACCTCTTTTCCATGAGCAATGAGGCCATGACAAGGAATAGCGAAGGGGTCCTGCTCCTGATTGTCATAGCTTCACTCAGTGGTAGGAGGATGAATGGAAACATATTCCCTCTTGCTCCCCGTTCCCCAGCAGAACAGACTTTCTTTGCCTAATATGGCTGCTTGCTGGTTGTTAAGATGGGCTGTGACTACATAGGATTAGTGAACACAAAGCGGTTTTGGATCTGTAATCCCAGGTTACTAATCTGTGTTACAATAATGAATGCCAGCAAGCATCTTTAAATATTTGAAGGGATATCATCTAGAAGAAGTTTTCTGCTGCTCCAAAGACTAACACCCAAACTATGGATGGAAAGAATATTTGAAAATAATTGCTAAAGGCTCAAAAGTGTTGAGAAACCCTGATGAAAAGAATCCTTGACTGATGAGAAGTTTTTCAGTTTGGGACTTACTGTGCAGAAAATTCACACCTGGTTGTCCTGTGCAGAAAACAGCATTTTCTGTGTAGAAGATGCACAGTTGGAGATTTATTCTGTGCAAGATTTGCATGGGGTTGATTTGCATAGAAAACAACATTTTCTGCACAAGAAACAGCTGTCTCTGCACAGGAAATAGTATTTTCTGTGCAAAACAACCATAGGTAAAATTGTCAGAGAGTAAGTCCTGAACTGTGAATAGATTTTCAAAACTGAGTGGTTTTCCAATACTTTTTCACAGCAAGAAGAACATTGTTAAAATAACTGCTTGCCTCCTTCAAGAAGGAACTTAATGAAGAACTGCATCTCTTGTGCAAACCAATGGATTCAAATTACAAGAAAGAAGGGGGCAGTAGAATCTCCTCGTTCTTTAAAGGTCTTTAAATAGAAGTTGGATAACCATATTTTAGAAATGCTTTAACTATGTATTCCTTCATGGCAGTGGGTTGGACGAGATGGCCCTTACACTCCTGTCCAGCTCTATAGGAAAGGAAATAGAAAACAGTCATGACAGTTAGAATGTTATCAAAATGCTATAAATGTGTAGTGTGGAAACAAACAGAGGGACTAGTTCTCTTAGATTATACAGTGAATAACAGACTTGACCCACTTCTGCTAAATCCAAGACTAACACAAAATACTGATACTTTGGCAATGAAGCACACAATATGTTTGGCCCTACACATGTCTTTCCAGGGTTTGAGGAGATCCATCAGTACCCACACCCCACACCTCAGTGGAACTTACCTAGCAGCAGTGGTGGGTCTATGGTAAATTTCACAAAATCCACCATAGCAAAGCATGGCACAATTCTTAAAAGTTTTGAATTCCAAGTGGTACTCAATTCCTTACTCAGCCATGACTTCTGTCTGAGTGAGCACACCGGTCTTCTCATAGCCTAACCTGTCTCACAGGTTGTTATAGTGATAAATAGTCTGATCTCATGTACACCACTTTGTGCTCCTTGATGACGGGCAGAATATAGTTGTGACAATTCCTTCATATTAACAATATTATTGGGAGTACAAGCTTAACATATTCCCTGGTGGAGGAGGTTAGGATACAATGGAGGTTTTTAAGCAGAGGCTGGACAGCCATCTGTTGGGAATGGTTTTATGGGTGTTCCTGCATAGCAGGGGGTTGGACTGGATGGCTCCTGTGGTCTCTTCCAACTCTATGATTTTATGATTCTATGATTCTATCTCCTAGAACCAGTGAGAGAGGCTAGTATTTATACTTCATTTTCAGTTCCATCTTCTAAAGTCTTAGCAGGTAGGAAGAAAACTAACGCTCTTTGGTGGCTCCATTGTCAATAAGGCAATGAATCAGTTCTGAATTTTAGTCTGACGTTACTGCTAGCCCGAGCTTTGGGAGATATAAAATGATATCTTTTGATATCAATAATTCAGCTTCACATATCCCTTCCACGTGCTTGCGAGGCCCCCGGACAAACACGCATACAGGCTCGGCCGATAATCGCCGTGATATTCTAAAACAATACAGGCAGGCCAGCAATAGCCGACTCGCAGCTTTAGGAAACCTCAAGGCAAGTACCTCCACTAGGTATGCACGCAGTTTTCAAAAGATCCTCTGCCTAGCGCTGGCAGCTTGATGATCAGACTATACAACGCTCAAGTACTCCGCGTTTGCATACGGGCTATCCTATTGACAATTTGGCTGTAACGCAATCATTCAAATTCTGACCTTTCAGAGGCCTTGTCTCCAGCCCAAATCTATTGTTCTCCCCAAGTCCGACCTAGCCTGCTGTCACAATTCTCCTTATCAAACCCCTGAATTTGAGCTCTTCCTTGGATCGCTCCCCAGTTCCATACCGCCTTGCTGCCGCATCGCTTGGCAAGCTTCCCCTCAGCTCCACATGCTAAGATACATCGAACCCCAGCCTCGCTCTCCATCTTTTTCTGGGCTTCAGGAACAGGTTTCGTATCACCCAAATCAACTATCCCTCTGTAAATCCCACTATCTTACTCACACCTTTATTTTCCTTAGTTATCTGTGTGCGTGTGTTGCTTACATTGTGTGCCTGTCTTTAATAAAGATCATTCATTACTTTCAAACCAGTCTGCTTCTTGACTTGGCTTGACCCCGTAAACACTGGGTTACAAGATTCCGCTGCGTTACCCTGCCTCTCGTTTTGCCAATCAGTGCTCTTGACTAATTTCCCCAATTTGTGTAATTGCAAGGTTATTTAGGTGTCCCTCCCGGGACCTCCAGAATACAGGGTAACACTGACTTCAAGGGAGCTATCCAAGGTGGCGAACCTATTTTGGGCATTCAACACTTTGGATAGTTTCTTTAAAGTTCAAGCTAAAACCCACAGTGGTTACACCATCACATCACTACCATCAGAGCAACCACTGAAGAAAATGTAACTCTCTGCTAACCACTCATCCAGGAGTGGGACAGGGATGACTTAATTTTAAATACAGCTTCTTTGTGCCCTGATTTGGAATCATTTGAACCCCATGAGATACACCAAGCTTTCAATGCTTTCAATTTCATTTAAAATACAATGAACTGCAGAGCTTAAGATCTCTCTACACACACACACACATAAACACAAACACCCATTCCACTCTAGCTGACACAAGGGCAGGAGATCTACTGTGTCACTCCTTTGAAAAGACTTCTATATTGTTATTTTATTTTATTAGTTTGTAAAGTAAATGACTGTAAATACTGTAATACTCTTCATTCTATATGAGAAAGCGGCCTTTATAGCAGGCAGTGAATATACTCTGCAACACACATATACACACACACACAAAATGGATGAAAAAATAAAACCTGCAAGATGAATGCAGTGGAAAATCCTTTCCAGTGCTAATGCATATCAGACATTGTCCCTCAGTTCATCTGTGACCCTTCTAATACTGCCAAGGTCAGAGAAGGCTGGTCATGCAAGTTAAAGTTGCCTGAGGGATCTTTTACCTTACACAGCGAAAAATTTATCTAAGAGTTTGTGAAAAGTTGAGAGAAGAAAGGCAGCAGGAACTTGAAATGGCTAGGCCAGCTTTTTACATCTCTTTATTTTAAACTTTTGCCACCTGTTCTGAGAGATGTGCTGTCCTCTGTGTGTCATTTTTTTCAAAATCCATACAAATGCAGAATGTAGATTATGACATTGCAGAAGGAGACCAAGGGAGACACTGTACACTCTCACCTATATTATACAAAAATCTGACACTGATATGGTCTACGCAAAATCAGTACTGAACCTCAAGAGCCTGTCATTCCTCTGGTTTGTATGCATATTTCTGCTGGCATGTTGGACAGCAAAGGCAGCCTGAGGATGAAAAATTGGGGGGGGGGGGAATGTTGAATAGTAAGTGGCAACTTTTCCCAGATTCTTAATGTAGCTCAAGTTGCAAAGCCTTGACTGTTGATGCTAGATCCAACAATTTCTTGTGAAAGGGACAAAAATTCAGTGGCAGACTATATGATTTGTATGCAGAAGCTCCCAGGTTCAAGTCCCTACATCTTTAGGTAGAGAGACCCTTATTTAAAATCCACCAATAATCAATGTAAACAGACCAATAGTTTTTCACTGGCAAATCTTTATATGGCTCATTGGATTAGGTGCAAAGATCACAGTGTCAATGGTAATTAGGGAGTGGTCTTGCCATAATGAAGGAGGCTGCATCTAGTTCTAGAGAGGCTATGTTGAGACCATAGCACTGTACTGAAAATGTTTGCTAACTAATTTCAGAAAACAGAATACATTTTCAACTGTTCTAAATTAGTGTTTCAGAGTGGACTGTTATTTAATCCTTTCTTAATTTTGTGAACTTTGCATTCAGATTGCTTTAGCTAGTTTGTTTTAACATCCACTTCAAGCTGCTTTGGGTCCCATACAGGAGATAAGTGGGATAACAACAACAACAACAACATAGCATTTCTGCATGTGGACTTAATCACTGATCTTTGTGCTGAATGGCAACATTGCACAATTCAATGCACAACTCAATGCCAACAGAAGGCATACTACTGCCAGGTCGGCAGACAGATACACATCAGCCAAGAATGTACATCCACACACATCAGAGCACCACATTTGCAATTCTGATTCGGCAGCCTTGAATTGAATGTGAGCATTGTGCATTGGACAAATATCCAAACCAGTTCTATAAATCAATTTATGCATACATAAGATACCAACAGTATTTTGGGCATTGCACACAAAATACTTAGCCACTGAGTTTTGGAGGCAGATTGTGCCTGGCAAGATATTTTCAAGCTGAGTAAGTCTACCTATCTCACATGTGAAGGACATCAGAAGAGCCCTGCTGGGTCAGGACAATGGCCCATCTAATCTAGAATTCTGTTCACACAGTGGTGAACCAGTTACTGATGGAAACACTACAAGCAAGACATGAGTGCAACTGCACATTCTGACACAGGACGTCAACTGTATTCTTGCTGACTGAACAGCTATAAAAAGTCCCAACTAACATGTCAGTAAAGGTAGCCTGTCATTCTTTTACATGTCTCTGCAAACTTCTTCCATTACTGAGATATTAACTGATGTTGTTGGTGAATGGTTGCTATTGTTGTGTGCCTTCAGGTAGTTTCTGACATATGGCAACCCTAAGTGAACATCTCATAGGGTTTTCTGTGGCTGAGAGTATGTGGTGTGCCCAAGGTCACCCAGTGGGTTTCTATGGCCAAGTGGGGAATCGAACCTTGCTCTCCAGGGTTGTAGTTCAATGCTCAACCCATTATACCACATTGACTCTTACATTACCTCTCCTGGTTACCTCTTTACTAAGTGAGTACACCTAACAAATTCCTGAGCCAGACAAAGAACTCACAAAATTGAAGACAAATGGGGCTTTTTTGCATTTGTGATATCTAGAATCTTTCTTCCTGAATGGAAGTCAACAGCATTTTCTAATGTGTGCATTTCTTTATGCATTTTCCTTCATATGCATACCTGCATACAAATTCTCCACACTAAGCCATTTTTCTGTATATTTTGCAATTGCATACTTTTGTAGTCATTCGCTTTATTAAAATATATGCATGATTTTGTGTTAACAATACTTTTATTTCTCCATTATGATCACTACAAGTTTTGTAAACATGTAGATTTCCAAGACAAGGTTCATTTGGTCTGAGTGACTCTCAGGAGGTATGGAATTGATTTGTTAAAAAAAAGAAATGAGAATATTAATGAAATTCTTTTCCTTCCCTATTCTCTTTCCAGCTTTTTCCATAGAAGAGGCAACTTGAGATGGCAACTGTGTCACTCTAATCTAAGATTAAAAGCATTTTTGAGGCACCAGCATTGTTATGGTTACAGATACTAAAAGGCTTTATTAAGTACACATTTTAAAGCTAAATGATCTAATTCCAAATTCCCAGATTAATGCAGAGTTTGCATTGCAGTTATCCTTCACATTTTTTTAAAATCTGTGATATAGTTTTTCTGCTCAAAAAAGTACCAAAATGCCTTTCAAGGCCTCAATTCTATTGTGAGTACCGAGTAGATCTACCAAATTGAGGATGTTTACATAAGCAGTGAATCATTGTTCTACAACTGACACAATAGGTCTCCTAAGCTTAGGACCGTTAACAGGATTCAGGTCAAAAATCCATCTCCAAGATCTTGGATCACACTGGATGAACATATATCTCCGACACACATAACTACCTTCTTCAACAAGACTTGGCCTTACCCATTGTGATATCAGAGTGCCCCACTATTACAAGTGTAAAAGAGATAATTGGCAGCGGGGTAGCCAGGCAGCTGTTGATGATGCATGAGCAGCCAGCCACAGGAAGATGATGTCATCCACTCCAAAGAACTCTGGGGTATCCAAGAAGATATCTTTATTGTCCTACAGTTGGCTTCGGAAGCACAGTCATCCCAGCACCAGAAGAGATAAGATCACAGCTCAAGAGGTTCAGCATACATGGCAGATCTGAATTAACTGTCTGCACTAACCAAAACATATACAGGCATAAAGTGGGTTTATATCCGCATATGTCCCCAACAAGATATCACCTGCACCTTTCCTGACAAATATTGTCAAATAATTGTATTTTTAGAGAGATGGATTAAAATGTGCACATTATGCCAAACACACACACACACACACAACACATATAAGATCATTTCTGTCCTACACTGTTATAGTGCTATTATTCCACTTTCAACATCCTGTGGAATCCTGGGGTTGGCAATTTAGGGAGGGGCGTTTAGAATTCTCAGCCAGATTGCTCTTTGGCTTCAGTAAACTACAAACCCCAGAATTTCACAGGATGTTGAAAGTGGAATAGCACTGTAACAGTGTGGGCAGAAATGGCCTAAATCTAGCTATATTTTTTTGTGAGGTGTTTCAATGATTCAGAAAAAGATAAATGATAGATGCAGACTTGATATGGTCTGGATTTGAAGTGAAGCATCTATCCAGCGATGAAATGTAATTTACTAATTGTAGAAAAGCCAGATGCTTGACAATAGCAACCAATGCTTTCATCAGTTTTCAGCCTCAAAAACACCATGCAGCTGCTCATAGAGGTAAAATGGGAAATGGTTCAAATGTAAAACAGCATCTGATTTCCTTGTTCTGTTGTTTGAAGCCAAAAGGACAAATCTGACATAGAATTTGACATTTTTGTAAATTTAATATTTCTAAGAAACAATCCACAAGTGAAAATCCAATACTTGCTCAATTTCCTATATTTTCTAGAGGAACAGAATTACTATGTGAATGGATTGGTACATTGTTGTTGCCATTGTCATCATTGTCATTGGCTGTCATTCTGTGTTGAAGTTATGGATTGGTAGCCTAGAGTTATCTGTCACTGTTTTGTATTCAGAAGACTACATAGTCGCGATCATGCCACTATTGCCATGAGTGTAAATGTCCTCCCAAGCCCATGTTTATAGCCAGCAATTGCATCATGGAAGAGATTTGTTCACTTGCCAATTGTGTCACAAAGACGATGATATTTCCAGTCCCCCCTTACCTGTGAGCACAACTACAATGAGGAATTATGACTGTATTACCAGGCTGTACACTCCCATGCTTTGATATGATTTAATTGGCATAGATATACATTATATAGTGCTATGGCTACATGGCCATGCTGGCTGAGAGGAAGGACTGGCCGAACACATGCAAAAGCTAGGTCAGGCAGGACCTCAAGGCATGGCCAGGTCATAGTTAAGAAATCATCAGAGAAGTTCTGCAACAATGAACTTGCAAATGTCTGTCAACAACTCAAGAGACAACAGAACCCGAAACTAAACTAACGATGTTCAACCCTCTTCCCACTCCCTGGCAAAGTCTTCCTTTATTCCCTTTCCTGCCCAGCAATCAGGGAGCTATCATGATTCCCATCAGTCCTTTTCATCTAATGCTAACATCATTAGCTCATTCTGGACCCTATTGTCCACTCTCCAGACTCCATTGTTTACTCTGCCAGAAAGCATTAACACCTTCACCCTCCAGGTATAAATAGGGCTAGACAATTCACTTTGGGCTAGCCAATTCACAGTACACTGGTTGCTAGTCATCACTCTGCCCCTCCGACTCCCATCTGTGAACTGTCCTTGGTATCCCAAGTCTAAGCCACATCACTTTGCTTCTTCTCTGCAGTATTGGTAAAGATCACCCACTTCATCCTAAGCTCTCACTATCCAACTTTTCCTCCCTTCTCCTTTAGTTAGCCTTGTGTAACTGTGAGACTGCTTGGATCTTGGGTATGCATGATTGTTAATTCCCCCCGGTTCTCTGATTGGTTTTCCCTGGATTAGTACCCGTATGCACAGATGTAAATGATCTCATAAGGTTACCCCCCTCTTGCAGGCCTCCTTTTTGAGATAATATTCCCCATTCTTTCATGGAGGCATTGGCATCACAGATGGATCCCTGAGTCATCCATGTTTTGGGGTAACAACTGGAATCCCTCTTCTGATTGTCCCAGCCTCACTGGCACCTCCTTGCACCCTGATTGGCAGCTAAATAGACTTTGCTCAGCAGCCACTGTTTGTTAAGGTGGGCTTGGGGGATCAGGCCAGGAGTTATGCATTCATAATTAAGTAACCAATGTAGTATATCGGTGACCGTCTTTATTTGTACCCCATCTTTGTCATCAAAACTAGAACTTATTACATATTGAGACCAATACAATATAGTTAAAAACATGCAAAAGATCAACATTCAAATAGAAACAAATAAGCACAATATTTAAACTATTTAAGCCGTATGAATTTTTTAAAAACATTAAAAGTAGTTTTTGAAACCATAGTTTCAAACCTGTAAACAGTTTCAAACCTAGCACCTGTAGCCCAAAAAGTTACTTTTTCAAGCTCTTCTCTCTGATGTAAAATGGATGTGAAAAAGGTCAGAAATCAAGTTGTCCCATGAAGGTCATCTCATCTACAGGGATCAAAGGCTGTATCCACACTGCAATTATTTTAAGGTGGATTTATTTAAAATAGAGTTTGCTCTCCATACAAAATGACTTTGCTTTCCTTGTCCTTGAACTCTGATGGCATCATCTTATTTTGGTCTTAAAAATCACTTCCCCTCTTTTCTACTGCAATTCCATCTTTTACAGTCTTCCTCTTTCTTTTTCTTTTTTTTAAGAGGGAGAGAGAGAGTGAGAAGGAATTATAACTCAGCTATAAAATTTTCCTGTAGCTGAATCTTATAAGAGACTCTCAAGCCTAGAAGCAATTTTCAAGAAATATTAAAGAAATTTTAAGTTAACAGACTTTACCGGCTTCAGAAGTATTTTGTACTTCGATAACTCAAAAGATGTATTGATTTTTTAAAAAATGAAATTGCCCAGAACAGCTAACCTTTAATCATCTTTTAAATATGAACTAAATATAATACCTACATGGCTAACACTGCCTAACTCAAACCAGGCAAGGGGAGCAGTCCCATTGGCTGCATTGTTTTTAATCACCCTGCTCCAAATAGGAGTCTTTTTTTGTTTTTTTTTAACCTCTAAATGTTCACCTTTCAGAGCATTTTACTAACGCACATCCCATTTATTTATGCTGCTGGAATAACATAAGGAATAATTTAAAGATGCATATTCTTTACACTTTGACATGTATGGTTGCATAGAAATTTATTATTGGGATGGTGGTGATGGTGGTCAGGAGGAGGAGGAGGAGGGAGTAGCTTTCCTGTCAGAAAATCTATTACACATTATTTAGTATTTCCTGGAAGGTTCCTTCGTATGATTTCATTTCTTTCAGCATGACAGAAAGAGTTTCCAATTGGTCCATGATCTTCAGTTTTCTCAAACTGGAAAAGCCATCAGTAGACTTCCTACTTATTTCTAAGCAGGCTTGCATACAATTACTCCATAAATTGCCAGGAAATTGTTGAATTTTATGTGAGCACCAAATACACCAAAAGACTGCATTTGGTTCTGTAACAGCTCAGATTAGCTACTCATTGAATATACAACTGCTTGAAGGTTGTACCACATGTCTGAGTTCCAGCATGGTGTAGTGGTTTGAGAGTTGAACAATGACTCTGGAGACCAGGGTTAAATTCCCCACACAGCCATGGGAATCCAGTGGGTGATCTTAGATTCATCACACATTCTCAGCCCCAGGAAACCTTGTGATACAATCACCTTAGGGCAAAAAAAATACTTGAAGGCACAGAACAACAACAACCATATGTATATCATTTTAATAATATTTTCTTTGCATCTAACCCTAACAATAGTTTTATTTTAGTGGTACAAATGGCTGATTGTCTGCAATAATACATATGAAACCCAAAGATAATGCAGCATTAAACTGGGTCTGGGAGAGTGGATTTTCTTTCACATGAGCTTTCCACAGGCCACACAGACTGCCAAAAATGCCTACCATCTCCCTGCCCCCACCACCAAAAAGCAAATCAAAATTGGCTAGAAATTGCTTGTGGAGGTGTTTTCTTCTTGTGCCATCACTAGGCTGACACACTCAGAGCTACTTCTTGTTGACAGAATTGGCTGAGGGTGTGCGTGGGCTGGACCAGTGCCTGGATGCTGTTGTGGACTAGGTGAGGGTCAATAAACTGTAGCTGAATCCTGTCAAAATGGAGGACTTGTGGACTGATGGTCCAGGAAATCCAGGAAATTAGTAACTAACCTGCCCTAGATGGGCTGTACTTCTGACCAGGGAGCAGAGACATAGCTTGGGAACATTCTGGAATCAATCGTTGGCCCAAGTGGACTCTGGGGATTGGAGGGCTTGGGGTCAGTTTCGACAGATGTGTCAGCTATGACCTTTCCTGCATCCCCTTCTGTGGCCATTGGAGGATATGTTTGACTGGGAACCTTCAATGCTGAGATGGGAAAATTATATTTGTGGGGATTCAAGGACATTTCCGCAGTCCTTGACACCTTCAAACCCACCACCACCCTTTTTGCCCTCTGTTTTAAAGAGAGTGATCTGTCCCTCCTGGAATCTTTTAAATGAGTTGCACACTGCCAGCACAATTTAACCTTTCAAAATATTTATTTATTTAAATATTTTTATCCCATCCTCTTGCTTGGCTCAAAAATATTGGCACAAATGTTGGCACCAATTGAGCCTGTACAGGGAGGATGTTTCATACATGTGGCACAATAGTAGAGAAGGCCAGCTTCCATATACTCCAGTAGCAGACTTTCCAAATGGTGTACCATGACATGTTAGTGTGTCCCTTGAAGTGTATAGGTGTGTCACCTACAATCTTGGAAATGTATGTTATTATTTATAAATCATATATTTTTAAAAATATATGAAAGGTTTTCAAGAGATATGTTGTGTCCCCATACATTGTGTTATTACAATTTATGTATGTGTCTGTATCTCTTATAAGAGGTTGGTTTAACTTCCTGTTTGCTAGTAAAATTGAATTACTGTGTTGTGAAATGATGCATCTCTAAAAAGTGTGTCACCAACATGAAAAGTTTGGAAAGCTCTGCCCTAGTTGATGAAATCATAGTTTTTGGGGTTAATGTTTTGTTTTCAAGCCAAGCCTAAAAGAAAGAAGAAATAAAACAGTAAATTAGGTTGCATAACCATTCTAGCACAATAAAAAGGATTGTAAAGAATAACAACCATTTTATGCCTGAAATGTTTTTAAAAATCTATAAATACTTTCCATAACATTATTTCTCTCATTCACTCACTCTCTCCCTCACATACACATATACACACACAGTGTGTCTTGCCAGTATGGTAATTTTTGTGAATGTTTCTTTTCTAATTCAAAATGTATTTACAAGCTGCTTATGAATGATCTGGAATGCAAACATTAATTTTACAGCCAGTCACATTTCTTGTTCCTTGTTCATTTGACACATTTAATACTAGAATTCTTCATTCAGTTTTATTCATTCAAAATACAAAACTAAAGAATATTATTATGCAGGTCACTGACTTTCTCCCTGCCCTTCCATCTTTGATATGTTGCAATTGCCCAGTTGTACAGTTTGGAAAAACAGAAAAGTGTTAGCTTTTCTAAGTGTCTTTTCTAAAAGTGTCTTGGAGTGGGAGACTTTTTTGGTAGATCAGCCAAAAGGCATGCTGCCAACTGGCGGTCTGTACTTCCCCTGCTTAAATTGTCAAAATTTGTTTTGACCCTTCTGGGAGCAGCAAAGGATGTTTGAGCACAGGACGCCTATAGGGATCTATAAAGCTGCCTGTAAAACACAACACTAGACAATTTCTTAAAATGCTAACAGGGCCTTTCCTCCATGCCTTTCTCTAGCTCTCTGAGGGCCCTCTGCAACCTTCGGGAAGTTGAAAAGGTCAGTGTGTTCAGAAATTCAGATTACGTGCTTTGAAAAGCTGGAGCCTGCAATGCCATATTTTTCTTCCTCTGTCCAGCTTGATCAAGGGATGCTAGAGAACGTTTCCACACAGAGGCCTAGACAGCAAATCCAGAGATTTCTAAAAGTGAAGACATACCACCCAACATTTCACAGACAACAACCAGAGCACATGCAACCAAGCAACATCAGAGTGTGGACAAGATGATAAAAGTTATTAATGAGGAAGAGCACACAAACTACAAGAGGCCACCACAGTTTGCTTTTGCCTGATCTTGCAGGAAAGGGCAAGCTTCCACACACCTCCCACCTGCCCTCTCCCCTCTGCTGAGTTAATTGAGTGCAAACTCCTTTTGGACTTTGAACTCAGCAACTGAAGTAACCTGAGGACAGAAAGGGAAGATGGGAGGAGGAGAGAGAAATTGGGACATTTTGAAGGCAGCTGAAAAAGTGGGGTGACAGAGGATTAATCAGGACTCTCTCTGCCAAATTGGGATAGTTAAAAGATATGTGAAAAGAAGAACCTAATGAAACAATTCATAATATAATGGCTTGGATTTTTATCCTCTCGCCTCCACATTTAAAAGTATCATAGAGCACATTACTGTCAACCTTGTGTGGGAGACCCAAAACAGTTTTCCTTCTGCAGAACCAGCAGGAATAAATGGCATAAGGATACTTTGGTTTACCATTCATCCATGTGATTCATTTAGCCCAAAAGGAACTTTTTTCTTTCACATGAGGAAAACTGCTTTGCTTCAGCAACAAGAATACAAATTGAGCATAACGGCAGGATAGATAAACAAATTCAGTCAGTGAGTGCATTGAACCTCATGCTGTACACACGCAATCTATATCCTGACAACCTGATACTATGAAATGTGACCCATTCACTGACTTGGTTGGCCAACACCTGGCTGCTTTCCTTCAGGTTACTGCTCTTTTAAGGATTGCGGTGGAATTCGTGCTGAGAGCAAGGCATAGTCCACCACGTGAAGAGGAACTGGTGCTGTGGTTCTGTAGTGAGGCATCAAGAGGGAAGAGTGGTTGCTCACGATCATCAACAAAGAAGAAATGCATCACCAAGAAGAGGAAGAGACAGAGGGAGAGAGGGAGAGATAGAACAAGAAAGTATACAGATTTGCATAAAATTTGTTAATGCTAATTTGCATGAATAGCTGCAAAATTTAAAATAATTAGTATAATTGCAATAGAAATGTAAAATACCATATCTTGTCCTAGCGATCAGGTGATCTGATTTTTTACTAGATCTGCTGTCTGAGTGCTAATTGTTGGTGGAAAACTACAGGGCCAGCCCTCTATGATGCTTCAGTTGGCCTAGACTAGATGCACTGGATTAGGTGGTTATTGGAATCCTTTCCCACTTGTTTTCCCTTTCTAACAGTTCTTTATTTTTCCACTAGAATAAGGCCATTTTCGCACTAGACTGTTATAGTGCTATTATTTCACTTTCAACATCCTATGGAATCCTGGGGTTTGCAGTCTAGGGAGGGGCATTTAGAATTCTCAGTCAGAGAGCTCTTTGGCCTCTGTAAACAACCAAACCCCAGAATTCCACAGGATGTTGAAAATGGAATAATCGCACTATAGCAGTCTAGTACGGAAGCAGCCTTGAACTAGACAGCTCTTCAAATACAGGAGACATTCAAACTGAGAAGGAGGATTTCAGCTGGATGATGATGATGATGATGATGATGATGAAGATGATGATTTCTTGTCCATCTCTCCCTATAGATCAAAGCAAGGTGCAATAACACATAACATACCATAGCTTCGATTAAAAGACCATATAAAAGCAATACATTGTTACCCTGATTTCTGGGGTTCCCGGGAGGGACACCTTAATGTGCTCAAAATAATGGGGAATGGGAATTAGCTGAGAGCACTAGTTAGCAATGCAAGAGGCAGGGCAATGTAGCGAGATCTTGAACCCAGTGTCTGCGGGGTCAGGCCGAGTCAATGAGCAAACGGAAGTAAATAATAATGAATGTTTTATTGAGATATAGTCAAACGTGTATGCAACACACTCACACGAAGAACTATAGAAATAAAAAGTAGGAGTTGGATAGAGGGATTTTGAGAGGAGGTTTGGTATGGGAAATACTACACCTATCCTGAAGCCCGGGTAGTCTGAAGACGAAGTCCGTGGAAGTGAGGATTCTCAGCATGAGAAGCTGAGGGGAAGGCTTGCTGGACAAAGCGACAGCAAGGCGGGATGGAAGCCAAGAGCGATCCAACAAGACGCTCAAAGTCAGGAGTTCTTATAGGGAAAATTGTGGCCGCAGGCTAGTCCGTTCTCGGGGATAACAATGAGTTTCAGGTCGGAGACAAAGCCTCTAAAAGGTCAGTACTTTAGATGATTGAATTATGACAGAGTTGTCAATAGAGTAGCCAGTATGCAAATGTGGAGTGCTTGAGAGTTGTATAGTCCGCTCATCAAGCTGCCTGCTCAGGGCAGGGGATCTATTGTAAGTAGCGTGCATACATAATGTGATCTTAAAGGTACTTGCCTTGAGGTCTCCTAAAGCTGCATTCGGCAATCACTGGCCTGCCTGGATTGGGATTTGAATGGTTCGGCTATTTTCAGCCGCGCCTGTGTGCGTGCTTGTTCGGAGGCCTTGCAAGCACATGGAGAGGAATGGGTAGAGAAGGCCAAATTATTGATATCAAATGATATCTAATATCCCACAAGCTCGGGCTAGAAACAGCAGTAACAACATACTAAAATCAATCAATCAATACTTTAAAATACATAATTTAAAATAATTGGAATAGGTCTGGTTTTATTTGCTGTTTTAAACACAAACAGCATTTTCAGCTAACAAATCTTTTCCAGGAGGTCATTCCACAATCTGGAGGTGGCCAAAGAAAATGTCCTCTGGGTAATAGCTAGGACATGTGACCACCCTGAAGAAGAGGAGTTTGGTTTTTTCTGAAAGTATGCAACAATGACAAGTACATGTTGACACAGGTATGTAAGTTGTGAGCAAAAATCAGAAAAGTTGTTCCATTTCAAATTCTGCAACATTCATTGATCACAAAGATCTGGTTTCCATGTTGCTTTTTCCCAGACTTACTCTCAGCAGAGTCCTGCTTCTTGCGTCAAGAATCTGAGGTTACTCTTTAGGATTCATCTCTCTAGAATTAGCAAAATCACATTTTAAAATGATGGTCTACTGAAGAAAAGCAAAAAGGGAACAAAACAAAATGATAGCTTCAGGAAATTATTAAAAGCCTATGGTTCATGTTCAAATCCTTCCCTTTTTAAAAGTCTCCATAACATGTTTAAGTTGATGCACACACTAGCTGAAGTTTCCCAAATAACGTAAATCTATACTTGCTTACAAGTAATTTATATAAACTGATGGGTAGCAGCAGGTAGTAGTTAATTGAAAAATTTCTAATCTCTCATTAAATAGTAATAACAACAGTCACACTGAAATTAATACATAAAAACTATGTTCAAGTAAAATCAAAGCTGCATATCTCAATTCAGGGAAAGATATTTTTTTTAAATGTGAATACTACAATTTTTGAGCCTAGGGTACAAAACATAGTCGCCTTATGTCTGCTTCATTGTAATCTCATCACTCACAACAATTTATAAGCCAGGAGCACTGTTATTCCCTGGACATTTAGTAGTGGACTTGACTTAGGCACAAAGCTGTAGAACCACCATACCTAAGTCCCACTCCTTGCCTGCAACACTTCAGGTGGCAAGGCCCCCATACCCATGATAACTTTGGTAACCTGTTAAGCCTGGCCTAAGCACTGGGACTGCCTTCCCACTTTCCAGGAGTTTCACACTACTAATGTAAATACATGAACACCAGCAGAAGCTCCTGGAAACGTGATGAAATTCAAGGCTACAGGCCGGGACATTGTCTGTTTAAAGGCACACACTTGACAGAAACAGGTGGAGCCTTGGGGAAGTGGCCCTAGTCCAGCAGGAGAAGCAGACTTAGAACATTTCCACACTACACTGTTTTAGTGCTATTCTTCCACTTTCAACATCCTATGGAATTCTGAGGTTTGTAGTTTACTGAGGCCAAAGAGCTCTCTGGCTGAGAATTCTAAATGTCCCTCCCTAAACTGCAAACCCCCGGATTCCATTGGATGGTGAAAATGGAATAATAGCACTATAGCAGTGTAGTGTGGAAATGGCCTTTGTTCAGTTCTAGCTGTGTAAGCTGCTCAAGTTCAGCTCCGGCCCACTGTGCTGTATAGCAATAGCAGTTACAGTTTTATACCATTTATCAGTGCAAAGCACTCCCTAAGCAGTTTACAATGTATTTTTAGCTAATTGCCCCCAACAAGCTGGGTACTCATTTTACCAATCTATGGATGAATGGAAGGCTGAGTCAATCTAGAGCCCTGCAGGATCAAGCTCACAATGTTGTGGCTGCAGTACTGGCATTTAACCATTGTGCCACCCAAGGTCTGGCCTTGCTGCCTGCCCATTATCTCTTACCACCAGAACAGAGAACAGTGCTGGATTGTGCAATATGTCTCCTTACCTTTCCAATAAGGTTATGCCACCATACCTATCAAAGTAACTAAAAAAAATTAGTTACATGCCTGCCAATATTCACCCAAGTCTACTGGGATAGGGCAAGATTCCACTCCACCTCTCTTCTTCTCTCTTATCCTTCCATCTGAGTTAACTGAATGAAAACTACTTTTGAATTTTGCAGTTGTTTGCAGTAATTGAAGCAAGCAGAAGGGAGAAGGTGGTAGGTAGACAGAGAAACTGGGACATCTTAAAAGCAGCCAAAAAAAGGGGACTCAAAGGATAAATCAGGATAGTTTCCTCAATTTGGGACAGTTTGAGGACATGCAATTATACCACAAAGAGAATGACATATCCCTTCTTATAATTACAATCATAGAATTGCTGATACAGAAGGTACTCCAGGCCTGAGCTAGCCCAACCCCTGTCATGCAATAACACAATATTACTATAATTTTAATAATAAGAGTTATTGGAGAAAGGGGCTAATTATACATAATTAGTTATTTGTAACTATTTCCATCCAATGTCTCTAAAATACTTTAATTTTATTTGATTCCATTTGTATTCCACCTTTCTTCTAGCGTTAGATTCACAGCGACATATGCTTAAACTGCTGCAAACTGCATTGAGAGAACTGTGACGCTTGTTCGATAGCTATGTTCAAGTCTTTGCATTAGTCTGAAAAGTGCAAACTTTCATACAGGAATTGGTAAAGATCAGATCCCTCAAATCACTCTGTCTTTTGACATCACTTTGATCAGTGCTTTGCAGTCCAGTAATGGAGACCTGGGGACAGAGAAACATACCTTAGGTTATTCACAGCTAACCTAAGTCCCACTGCTTTCATTGAGTCTTCTATCGGTATAGTGGACCCAATCCATTATAGTGAACATCAGAGTTCATGTTTTTAATGCAAATACTCCTTTCTTTTGATAGGCTTGCAACACTGAAGATCAAAACTCATACAAGGATATTGCTGTTGCTCTGTCTTTATAACATTTACCTAACCATGGGGAATTTGGAACAGACTACCTGAATTTTATTAGCTGTTTCAGACACACACATATATGCATGCACACAAGTGAAGTTGGGTCAAGGATTATTCTTTGTTCCTCCCTTAGGCTCACTGTGTGATTTTTTTTTAAAGGACATTCAGAAAATAATACATTTGGAGAACAATTGTATAATTTCCTCACTTAAAGACTTACCTTAAGGTTTTTAAATATGAAGGTGGAATGTCAGTCTGGATAACGAAAAGCATTAAGAGGGATACAGGACCTGATAAAGAAATTAACTTCTACTTCCTAGGAAGTGAAAATGCAGAAAGACAAAATGAATGCAACACTTGACCACCTCTCTGTCTAACAATACTGTAGGGTTTTTTTTAAAAAAAAAAAAAAAAGTCCACTCATCTCCATCCTGTTTTCAAGCTGTTTCTCTTGTTAGAAATCAAAGATGGTTTTAAAATCATGGAGGAGTATATAATAGCTGTGGAGGGATCAAAAAGGCAAAGGAACATTTTGTGAGAAAGATTTGCAAAGTATGGATGAGGACATTAGCATTCAAAGCATAAGAGTGAGAGAAATAGGGGAGGACACATGATATAAAGCGATTCTTATATCAAGAATTACCTTTCTGCACCAATAGCTGTGGCAGGGTGAGACATTTAAAGTGTGATACAGTTTGACTTTGGAACATAAAACACTGTCTTACTGATTCCAGACCACTGGTCCATTTAGCCCCATACTGTCATCACTGAATGTCAGCAGCTTTCTATGGTCCAGGCAGGATTCTTTCCAAGACCTACCTGGGGATACCAGGGATAGAACCTGGGGCTTTCTGCATGCAAAGTGCATGATATACCAGCGAGCTACAACCCCTTTCAAAAGACACACATCTAGGGATTGTTCCTGAGGGTCAAAAATATATTTCAGTCCTCTTTCAGCTTCAACAAATATTCCTCTCCTGCAAAAAAAAGGGATGAGTTGGCTAGTGTTAGGCTTGGATCTGGGGGTTTTTTTTTCTTATGCATGCACTGCAGTTCCATGTATATTTGCTAGCAATAAGCTTTGCTGGGTTCAGTAGAGTTTCCTCACAGTTCTAATGGGGACAATTCTGTATCTCTTTGCCTGGGAGTAAGTCCAAAGGAACTCAGCAGGGCTTGCTTCTGAGTACACATGGATAAGTAAAGCAGCAAAGTACAGTTAATGATTTCCTTACAAGGTGGCATACTTATTTTGAAGTATTTCCCACTGAAGTCAGCAGGGTGTTTGGAGATATACATAAGATTCCACCATTATGACTGTTTTGCGTCATGATCACAGACATGACTTTGTGCCCAAACTTATAGCCACTTGCCACAAACGGGTTTTGTTGTTTAAAAAAAAAATGCAGGGACAATTGTTGATCCAATAAATCAATTACTTTTTGCTGTTTGGAGTACATTTTTCGTCTCAGCAAATATAGTGAGGCAAAAAAAATTCCATTCAATTTTTTGGGGGGTGAAACTTGATGCCCAGAAACAGAACCTGCAGGCTCTGGTTATCAGTAGGTTTTGTCCATTCATGAGAAATTAGAATTATCCCATTAGCCTCATTCAGGAAGTCACTGGAACTGCGATCAGGAAAAACAAAAATCACTCCTGATTGCCTCCAAATGCTTCCTTTTCATCCTGTCCTGTTGCTTCATTACAAATTCAAATCTGAACTGGTGAATTATGGCATGGGTAGGGGGAGGTGCTGAAATGTGCAAAACCAATTTTGTGTTGCTTGAGGTGATTGTTGCTGTTAAGTGCCTTCAAGTCATTTCTGATTTATGGTGACTCCAGGGCAAATTTATCCCGGGCTTTTCCTGGCAGAAATTTGTTCAGAGGCAGTTTGCCCTTGCCATTCCTTTGAGGGGGAGAGAGTATGATTTGCCACAGATCATCCAGGGGGTTTCTATGGCCAAGCAGGGATTTGAACCCAAGTCTACCAGTGTCCCAGTCTAACATTAAAACCACCACAACAAGCTGGATCTCAGCCACTTCACTACAGAAGGTAAAATTTACATTTGTTATTTATAGAAGCAAAGTATGAGGGGACTGATGTGTTTTTGTCTTATTGAGGTACCAGGATATACATGAGCTCCATGAATGTCACCAGAACAGCTGGCCATATTGATCCACTTCTTTAACCTGCTTTGAAATCTATCAACATCCTATTGTCTCGTCTTTCCACATTTCAGAGACTGGCCAGGTATCTACCCCTCAAGAAAAGCAGAGCCATTATTTAAAAAGCAGAAAAATGAACTGGACTTTTCCTCTGCATAAAAGATTTCCTCAGTTCCATTCCACATCTCCTACCTGTACAGGGCAGTTTAAAAGTGCTATTAAAAGCATTAAAGGTACTAAAAATACAATCATAGCATGCTTGAAATCTGCAAGATACAAGCAAGGCTCTCTTTGCTGTTCTGTCTGAGAAACTGAGTACAGCCAGTTTCAGCTCTTCTTCCAGCTGAGGTGGTAAGTTCAGCAAAAGATACAATGTACCTCCCCACATATGCAGTGTCATGCCTTCCACACTGCCTATAAATGTGGCAGCAGTGACAGTGCCCCTGTTACCCCAAAATGTGGGTAACTCAGAGGCCTACCTGCAATGCCAGTACCTCTGTTCAAAGGTGGGGAATTATTAGCTCAAATTAGGAGGCCTGTGAGAGGGACGTAACCTAATGAGATCTTTGACATCAATGTTCACAGGATCTTCTGCAGGGAAGAACCAGCCAGAGATTCAAACGTAACCTAAAATATTGGGGGAATTAATCACACATACAAGATCTCAAACAGTCACACACTCACACAAGGCTAACCAAAGGTAAAGGGAGGAAAGGTTTTAAGGTAGTGAGATTTCAGGGTGAAATAGGTGATATTTACCAGTCCACAAGAATAGCAAAAAAGCTGTGATGTGGCTTAGACTTCTGCCCAAGGACAATACAATCGGAAATCAAAGTGACGTTCAGCAACCAATGTACTGCTAGTTGACTAGTGAAAATCTGGAGTTTAAATACTCCATTTCTACCTGGAGAGTGAAGGTGTTAATGACTCTCAAGCAACATGGACAATGCATTCCGGAGCGATTAATGGTTTTAACATTAGGGGACAAAATGAACATTTTGATAGCTCTGTAATTACTGGGCAGGCAGATAACAATGGGGAATATTTGGAAGGTTTGAGGATGAAGGGATGAAACAATCAACCATTTTGTGAGAATGTTGTAGACCAATTGTTGTCATAGATGAGTCACTGGGCTAGCTAACATGTGGAATTTCCTGGATTATGACTGATTTCCTGATTATGACTCCAAGACTACACCTTGGAGGGCTCTTCTGACTGAGATTCCATAACACAAGTGTGGGCCAGCATCCTCCTTTTGGCCAACAGGCCATGCAGCAATATCAGGGTATATTTTATATCTATGCCAATTAAATATATTTTGCCAACTAAACCATATCAAATGATGGGGGTGTACAGCTACTAACACTCCTTCCCATCCCACACTATCCTGAAAACAAGAGAAAGGAGGAAGAAGCAGCTATACTTCAGTGCACACTACATCAAAGGGGAAGGTAATCCCAGGCCATTTCTCAAATATTAGAAAGGAAATGCAATGGAGGAAGAGACGGTCGCCTGCAAGAGATCCACTGTAGAAATCTCCAAGGCAGAAGACAAACAGTTGCAACCTGATATGTGAGTGCAGATTGAATGCAGAGAAATGCAACAAAGACTAGGTTGAGTTTATTCAAAAGTGTTTCCTATTCCTCTTCTAATACCACCATTGTAATGAAAGCTAACTTTCTAGATAATAAGAATAGCTGGCTGAGATCCTGCATGAGAGTCTATGTTTCATAACTTTACAATGTCATAGACACATTCCTCTCAGTATATGCAGCCCTTCTAGTGAATTGTGGCAATGTGTATTGAGGCTGTTCTGTTGCACAATGGAAGTTGCCTCTGCACAACAATATTTTGCTTTCCACTTTGCAATGGGTCCCATAGTACCCAATGGGACCCATGGTGCAAAAGCTATACTCTCCATGGCTCTCTTTGTACAATGGTTTCAGAGACATAGCTATGTCTCTGCTTCCCCCCTGAGAATATGAGCAATTTGTAATAGTAATAGTGATAGTAAGTCAGTTTATGGTGACGTAAATATCTAATAGGATGTCAGTCACTACTGAGTGATGGAGGCATTTCTGTGAAAGCTTCTGCCAAATAAAATTTGTTAGCCATCAAAGTGTGTCAAGATGCTTTGTAGTTACAAGTTCTCTTCCCCCAGCACTGGAAGACATAGCCTCCAGATACTGTTGAACTGCAACTCCCATCAGTCCCTATAAGCCTCTTGAATCGTAACATTGGAAACTGCACTCCAACAGCTTCTGGAAGGATGCACTTTGACCACCCGTACCCTAATGGCTCCTGAGATAGTATAGGAGAGGCCTGAAAAGACTAAAGGTAAAGCAAATATGGACAGCCAGTGCAGTGTAGTGGTTTGAACATTGGACTACAGCCCTGGAGACCAGGATTCAATTCCCTGCTTGGCCATGGAAACCCACTGGGTGACCTTGGCCACATCATATGCTCTCAGCCCTAAAAAAAAAAAACCTCGACAGGTTTACCTTAAGGTCCCCATAAGTCGGAAATTGCTTGAAGGCACACAACACCACCAACAAAGCAAATATAATACAACACAGCATTAGCTATACAAGTATTTTAGAGAGACAGTTTTGGAGGTAACCCTGAATGAAGAAGCACAAGCCAAGGAAAATGAACAAGAAAATGCAGTGAAATGCACTTTGTTTGACAAAGAAGAAGCTGAGGAAATCCAGAGAATTACTATGTGGTGGAAATAGAATTCTGAGTATTGAGTTATTTGATAAATTTCCTACTAATGTTATTTTTTAAAATAGCCTCCAGCTGTAGGAGAAATAGGGTTTTAAGGAAACCATAGTCTTCCTTTTTTATTGCAAATCTTAGATAAGTAGATAGATTCCCATAGCAGCCTTTCTGAGATATTCAATCATTTCTAGGGGAATTTGCTCAAATATTCAGCTTCTCTCTTTGATGTAAGAAATAAAGATCCTTTTTTTAACATGCAGCCTTAATGTAACAGGGGAAAAAGCAGAATACAGAAGCATCTCTATTGAAGGGGAGAGAGACTCCTAAAAACAAACTAGTCTTAATTTATTGTAGCTGTATCTGCACAACGAGAGGGTAGAGTGAAGCCACAATTAGGAGAGAACATGGAATTATTGGGGAAACTTTGTCTAAACAAAAATGTAAAAACTTAAAATGGGGGGAGATGTAAGCAGCTGTGTAAATTTAGCATTGATCACTCTTGATGACAAGCATTACTGCAAGCTGAAGAAAACCATTTTTCTTCACACAGAAGAGAAAAAATCTATATATTGGAAGGACAATGTTCTCTACTCACTGAACAAATGACACTTACGCCATTCCCTTTTTCCAAATGATTGGGACACAATGAGCCAAGAAATTCTGTTATGTGCCCCTGACATGAATAACTACTGTGTAATTGTTCCCAAGGAAAGTTACACAACCTGCATTTCTATATATCTACCAAGATGTGGGTCTCAATGAATGCAATAGGGTTTGCTTCTGAGTACACATGTGTAGGAGTGCACTGTTAGTGGGTATATCCTATTTGTTTATTAATTTCATTGATTATGGTGTCGAGAAGCTGCTCCCTACTCAGGTAAAAAAAAAATTATCTTATAGGAATTAATTCATGGATCTTTGGATCATTCCTGAGATTCCATCAAGTCTGACAGGACAAGAAGACTCCATTCAACAACTAACCATCAAAGGTCAGTCTCTAGAAGTGGAATGGGTACAGAAAACTCATCTAGCTTAGATTTCATCATGACCATCTAGAGAATGTTGAACTTTTCAATTACAGTATTGGCACTTTGACACCATTTTAACTGCTGTTGTTGTTATGTGCCTTCAAGTCAACTGTGACTCATCACAGGGTTTTATTCACAAGATTTATTCAGAGTTTTGCCATTGCCTTCATCTTAGGCTAAGAGAGTGAGACTTGTCCAAGATCACCCAGTGGGAATCTGTGGCTAAGTGAAGATTCAAACTGTGTACTCCCACAGATCTAGTCCAGTATTCAAGCCACTAGACCATGCTAGATGTCTTAACTGCCATAGCTCCATCCTCTGGCTTCCTGATATTTGTAGTTTCACATGGTATTTAGAATTATCTGACAAAGAACTCTGGTGCCTCACCAAACTACATACTCCAGGATTTCATGGGATGCAGCCATGGCAGTTAAAGTGGTATCAACCTTCTATAACACTACAGTGTAAATTGTAATGTGGATTTGCCTAAAGTTTTCATGGTTTGCCTAAAGTTTTTATGGGCTTATATGTAAAGAAACAAATGTAAAATTACTATATAGGTATTCAGCGCATCTCACCAGTGTGACCAGGTGACTTGTATGTCTGCTCAGACCACCATCCAAGTACTAATTCTTGGTGGTCATGTATAAAATCCCCACTGTCCCTTTTTCTGGTTCTTCACATATGAAATGGACTTAGATTGGACACATCTTCAGATAGAGATTCATGGATTCATAGCGTAAGAAGAGACTCCAAAGACCATCTAGTCCAATCCTCTGACAATGCAGAAACTAAAGCGTAGCTTTATAAGGTACAATACCACTGAGACAGATCCACTGCTGTCACTGTTCAACGTATCAGGTTGTAAGACAGCTGCTGTTGTTGGTCAGATTATCACACTGGGAGAAGGTGGTGATCAAAATTTTGCTCTAAAGAAGAGTGAAATTCAGACTCTTCTTCACATTCTAGACAGGACCAGGGAGGCCAGATGTCACTGGGCTTGTGTGAAATCCTAGAAGACACACAGCCTTGATTAGAGACATCCTTTACTAACAGGTCATAAGACAGTTGCCCAAACCTCTCCAACTGTTCAGATTCTAAGACTATGGCTTCAGATGACAATAACAATACTCATCTTCAGCTGTGGGTACAAGCATAACCAAGCAAAAACCAGATGGAGTGGGGTATCTCAAGAGCTCTTGGGGGAGGGGGTCATGTAGAAATCCAACTCATTGGAGAGGAAGCCATGCTATGCAGCTACCCCAGAGGTACCCAGGCCCTTTTCACATATTATCTTGTCCCAAAGACATCCACAGCAGTTCCCAGCATCAGCCCTGCTGGGAGAGGAGTACAACATAAGCACTCCCCTCCACACTGACTGCCTCCAGAATTCAGAAAGCATGATGGCCAAGCCTCTTCCTGCCACAGCACAGCTGGGTACTGTCCCAGGCTGCACTGGGGCAGGAAGCACAGCCATTGAACTTCCAGGGCCTCTGCAAGAAAGGTAAGTAAGGGGGCATGGCAGGATGGTGGGGCAATCCGCAGGAATAACCCATCAGTGATTTGTGGCTCAGTCATGCCACCTGGACAGAGGAGAAGGACAGGACCTCAGCAATATCATGTATAAGCATTGTCACAGTCCTGTCCGACTCCCATCCCTATGGCGGATTGGGAGGGTGGATTGGAAAGGGCCCTAGTCTCTGAATTTAGGACAATCCTGTTGTGACGTTTCTTGCCGCCCAGCCTGACACATCTTGTGTACAAGTCTGAACAGTCTGGGAGATTTCTGGATCAAGCCAGGGCACACACACACATGTCTGCCTCTATCTTCCCCCACTGGGAATTGCAGCACCCATTTCACTATTGTCCTCCTTTGGCCTCCTCCTACCAGATTGATCTCCCTCCCCTGCTTTCCTTAAACTCTGGCCCTTCTCAGCAATAAGAACAAGCAGACTTTTAATTCTAAAACAAAGTGATATTCTTGGTCCTAATGTTGTAATGGCAGTGTGTATAATCCAGTATGTAGAACGACACTCTGTGAGACTGCTTTTATAAAAACAGAAAGTTACGTTTTATTGAAACACTATTACTGTAACTTGTTTGTAAATAAATTTTTATAATACAGCATACCCCTTTCCTCTCTCACTATGTTCAGCTCGTTTACTGTCAGTTATTCACTCTATCTCTCAGCTCTCTAACACAGCTCTTTTCTCTTTATCTCTCACTGGACTCTTCTTCCCACTAACTCCCTCCTGTGTCAGTTAAATTTCTGTTTTCCTCCCCCCTTGGTTTGCCCCTCCCTTGAGCTCCCCAGGTTCCATTTTACCAACCAATCATTCTAAACCACTCCTGGTCACTATGGAGGCTCGGTTACCATGGCCCTCCATTCAAGTTTTGTCACACCTGTGACATTCCTTCAAACAGAGGACTGACTTCTATTAAGTTTGTAACAAGGTGACAATAAAATTGGTGACAAGCCTGGTTAACAGGCATTAGCTGAAGAACAAAACCTTTGAATTATCTATGCGAGATAAACAAAGGGGATATCTAGAGCAGCGTTCATGCCTCCAGAACCTAAAATTGATACTTTTGGGAGTACATCTTCCAGACTTCTGCAGTCAGCATGGTCACAGCATTTCTGGGAGATGTCCAAAAGTAACTTCTTCAAGGTATATTTCTCTCCAAGAGTGGCCAACAGGATGTCCCCAAGTGAACTTGTCCATGCCATTTGGAAGGTGGGAGTGATAGCCACCATCCATTCCTATAGTAGATGTTCAGAACAGAGTTCACAACTTTAATTTGAAATCTCTTTGGTGAAGGGAAAATGTTTCCAAATTACAGCATCAGAAACCCACTTAGACTGTGCAAGTAGCAAAAAAAGAGAGAGAGAGAAAGAGAAAAAAGGGAATGCTGAGCCAGCAAGAGAGTAAGGTTAAAAAAGCAAACAAGCCGGTTTCTCAACAACATTTAATTTGAAGAATTTGAATGATTGTCAGAGAGGTTATTGGAGCCAAGAAGCATTAATAGTCTCTCAAACTGTGTTCATTTAAAGGAATTCTGTCAAATGCATTTTTATCATTTGGATTATTTCCTATACAGGATAATTTGTTAAATACTACTTTCCAGCCTCCACTTAGAATCAAGGAATGGCATTTTCTTTTTAGTGATGCGTTTCCAATTGACGGAGACTGATTTTGTTTTTTGTTGTTTTTTTTAAAAATGTCCTAGAGTCTTCGATGAAGTTGTCATAAGAACAATTCAATCAGCATATCCTTGTCTACTCTGTTTATTATACATCAGAAAAACTTGTATCTCTGCATTAGAAACTGTGCAACGTAATTTTACAATGACAGATCTATGTTGCTCATACAATACACAACCAGGTTATAGAACTGTAATGATGTGCAACAGTGCACTGTGCAAGATATTGGTTACAAATGCATAACTAACTTAGTTCTGTAGCTTCATAGGGTCTTCCAGCCTGACCCCAACCACAGTTCCCACTTACCAGACAACCACTGCTGCAAACAATGGGGTCCATTCTCCTGTTCATCAGGAAGCAGATGATTGATGGTCCCATTACCTCCCATGACCAATTCCAGTGTGGCAGCCAGAAGCAGAGTCCCATTGCAACTCTCCCTCACACCAGAAATCACCCCCACAAGTGGCAGTGGGGTTGTCAGTCAGCTGCTTTCTGGTTGACAAGGAAACAGGCCCCTGTCAATTGCAGTGGTAGCTGCCTAGTCAGTGGGATTGGGGAATTTTCATGATCCTTACATATCCCCTAAACTAGGGAATACATAGGGATTATAAATATGGAACAGACACCAATGCTTAACTCTTAAGTTATACATTCAAAACTGTCTTAGTGAATTTTGGCTACTCTCTTGGGCAATGGGGGATCCCACCCCATAATGAGGCATCACATAAGATATCCCATTTCACAGTGGGAGTTCCCACCACATAATAGGGCTCATAAAAGCTTAGGACATTTTTCCAGAGAGCACATATGACTCTCCACTGCTGTCCATTCAGGATTACCAGTGTCCCATGATTTAACTGGAATCGCTTCCTTCAAGACCTAATTTGGTAAAGAAATGCATTCCCAGTGTCTATATATGGGACTATATATGAAGCTAAAGAGAGCTTGCTTGCTTGCTTGCTTATTTATGTATTTATTTAAGACAGTGTCCATGCAAAAAATCAATTCAAAGGCTAAAACAGTGTAAAGTCTATAATTTTATTCTCAATAGAACTTTTGGATTTGAACTCTACAACCTCGCCAAGGCAAGATTCTTAGCTCCCAAAGGCCAAAGTCACATTTTGGGTTCGTACTGAAATGAAGTCAACATCGCAGCCAATTGGATCTCCTGGGAAAGGGCATTCTACAACGGGGAAGGCTCACAACAGAGAAGGCCCTTTTACTGTGTTTCAACATACCGTATTGCTTCCACCGGTTAGACACAGAGGAAAGTCCCTCTGGAAGATCTAAGTGCTCAGGCAGCATATCAGCAGCCAGTGCAATACCTTTTAAACTGATTTTATGTGGCTTCTGTAACGTATTGCAATCTATCTGCCACTAGCCATAACCTCTGCCTTATCTTCAAGAGAGCCTCACATAGTCTAACTGGCAAGTTTCCAGTGCCTGACAGGTTATCCCTGTCCAGTCAAAACTAACCACATAGCTTCCAATCCATGGAATCCACCTGAGCGTCCAACAAAAAAGATGGATCCAGGGGTACTCCCAAGATAGAGACCTGATCATTCAAGAATAGTGCAATCCCAACTCATTCCCATCTTGTGAACTGCCAATCCAGAGTCTTCTTCAAATTAAGTTTCAATTTATTTGTCTTCATCTAGCCCATTAGATCACTCAGGCACTGGGCCAGCTTCTCTGCCTCAATCTCAGCTGACTTCAGTGACAAAAACCAGAGCTCGGTGTTATCCGCATCAAAACTGCTGATGACTTTACCTGGATGTTTCATATAAAAATTAAACATCATGAGCATATAATGAAACCCTGTGGCACCCCACAGCTTAATGGAAGTCTCTCTGTACCCCAGTGCCACTGTTTAGAACTGATCCTGCTGGTACTAATAGAACCACTGGTGGCTGTAATCCTGTTGGTGCATGTCACGTGGTAGAGAAAATATAGCCTAATGATCATGTTCATCAGATGTTTTTCATATTCAGCAGACAGACTGTATGGAGGAATGCACATTAATCACTCACTCCTGCACCTGAAGCATCGAGAGCAGATTGTTGCTGAAGGCCAAATGTGCATTATTTGGCTTTTTGAACACTAAATCAGTGCCATGGTAAATGATTTCCCTTTGGGCTCCTCCTATGGCACTATGCCCATAACCACATAATTCATATAATTCATATAAAACCACATAGGCTGGGCTAATAAAGCCTATGAAACTGAGAATCAGGATGACAATTTCATAAGAGAGAACCATACTATCAGTCTCACCCATGAATGTAGACCATTATTCATTAAAGGAGCGTGAACCTGAACTCTTGTCAAATTCAAAGCATACCTAAAACCCTAGTTAGAAGATGATTCCTCATGCAATTAGTACTGTGTGAGTGGAAACCAGTATACTGGACCTCCCTGTTCCATCATATCCTCACCACTTGTCATTACACCCCTCTGTGAGTAGGAGTGATAACTTCTGTCAGGGGTGGTTATCTCTACCATGTTTTAAGAACTCACCTTCTTTCTTTCTGTCAATGTTTATGTGAATTTTAATATGCTACAAAAGAAAAATGGCAAAACCACCTCTGAGTATTCTTCGCCTAAGAAAACCCTATGAAATTCATGGGGTTGCCATAATTTGACAGGCAGTTGGACAGCGCGCGCACACACACACACACACAAATTATCATTTACATTTTTTCACATTTCCCCATGGAATCAAACATAGTATTGCTTCAGAGCATTGTGGGAAACCAGTAGCTCACCCCTTAAGTTTCCCACTGAGTGACCCACTCTGGGATGCTTTGGGGTACTGCCTAAAGTTTCGTATGGTACTTCATGATTACTTGCTTTCTTTAGTGGTGCAGAAAAGGCACCAGTATCAGTGGGACCCTGACAGCTGCATAAGAGTATGAATGCCAAGTTTGCAGTGGTGCTAAGGTGAACATCTGAACTGGCATATCTCCCATGGCAATCTCTGCTTCTTGGCAAGCCAATTCTTTGAAGAGTAGCTTGCTAGGGAAAAAAATGGGATTCCCATGACCATAAATTTGGCCAAATATAGAAAAATTCAAAGCCATTTTTTTTAAAGGTCAAGAATACAAAGACCTCAGACTCCACGGGGAAATTTGTGAGCTTTGCTTTCTCCTCTATTCAGTTAAAAAAAAAGTTCTTTCTGCTATGTTTATGAAGAAATCTGTGAATTCTGGAAAGTTCTTAACAAAAAGTGAACCAAACAATTTTTTTCCACCCTACGTTCTGCAAGAGGGACCACTCAGATTTGTTTTGTATGCAGTTTAGAGCCCTGGTTTCTCAGAGTTCTAGATCATGCAGGAAGCCTTGCTAAGCAGAAAAAGTCCCTTGTACAGAAAGCCAACCCCAGGCAGCTGCAGAAATAGTTAAAGTGTGAGTGAAAGGGCAGGGCCAGTGGGTTCATCTCAACTCTCCTCCTCCTCACATAATTCTAATCAAATGTGGGGTTGAACTTCTGGAGAAGGCTTAAATTTAATCCACTTTCTACAGTAATAAAAATAGCCATCTTTATTTTACTATGGCAGCAGCATCAATCAGATGCCAGCTTAGGTGCAATAATCATTAAAGTTGAAGAATAAAAACCATTTAAAAAGTCACACACAAAAAGAAGTCCTCGGTGCCCTTGATACAAAGGCACATTGTGATTAATAAACAGCAGGGAAGAACCTAATCCAGATTATTAGGATTGTCAAATAAGAACAATTCAGAAGGACGAAAGGGGTCACTCCCCCCACATATTAATGCCCGATTCATGTTTCATTCTGCTTTTAGCATGTATATGCTCTTTCCAAAAGGCAGAAGCTCATCACAATTTGCAAAGCCCCTTAAAAATATCTTCAAATATTGTACATTGGGTGATTTTTAAATCTTTTTCTTTTGCATAAAACCGTCAATCTCATCTGAACCAATTTATTCAGAGGACCCCCTGCTTCCTGCTTACAATTATATGGAATATTTTTAAACACCTTTACCACATCAACGCAGGCAGCATAGGATTCAATAACCTCCTTCTAGCTCTCCTGAGACACAAACTAACTTTTATATGGAGCACTCTTAATTAGATCAAAAAAAGTCTGCCATAAAGAAGATTCTTTTTGATTTAATTCAAGGTGACAGCTTGCATTCTGTACACCGTGAAAAATCCTCCAAGTGTAGCAAAATATTTGTGTTAGAAACATCTGCCTGGGACATGCCTACAGCGTTATTTGTTAGATTCTGCCAGAAGCCTAAATTTATTCCCAGTGAAACCAATGATAACATTTCTCCTGACTCTGGAAACAATTCCTCTGATGAAATTTCCCAAAATGGAAATGGATTGGGTGCAAGAGTGCATTTCCTTGCAGTGAAGCTTCTACCCGCAAACCTCAACTGTCTTTTACCTAAGCTGATCGCTTCCTACAAAAATGTCTGTGTTGGTTTGCAAACCAACAGAAGTTTATGCCTTCAACTTGCCTTCCTGGCAATTTGTTTTGCTTTGAGCCTTTCTGCTTTGAGATTGGTCTTTTTTCAGTCCTTACATAGCTTCAGCTTCCTGGTAATTTATCTGCGTGGCATAGTTTGTAGCATGCAACATGCAGGCCAGAATTCTGTTAGAGTCATATGCAAGTTCCCTTATCCATACAGTTGTATGGATTCATGGTAAGCAGACTTCCACAAGTGTAACCATTTCACATTTCACATGAGCCTAAATCCTATTGTTAGCCCTAACTGGAGCAGAGCCATTGAATCACTTGGATTTACCTAAATGTTAACTCACCACTCAACAATTAACTGACTGGGCTATTCTTTGGGGGACTATTCAATAGGATTCCAGCCATGTTTTTGTGCATTTTTGGATGGTGTGTAACTATTTCAGTGCTTGCAGGGTACTACCTTATTCACTGGGACTGGAGAAAGAGCCACTGTCTCTTCCCCATTGGGACAATAAGCAGGCACACTGGCAGATACACAGTTGGCTGCACAGTGTTGGTAATCAGCAGAAGGGTGTTGTAGCACAATTTCTGTGTAACTGCATGAGTATAGATGTACACTACACAAGCATGATTTGTGATTTTGGCAACAGTGTTTTAAAGTGGGGCATTTGAATCAGATACTGCCATTCTTTTCCTAAGCATTAGAACACCAACCCCATCTTCGTCCATGGAGTCCCATGATAACAGACACAAAAAGGTATGATTCCAACAGAGCTTGGAAGTAACTGCACTACTCTGCTAAGTTATGGTAGCTTGATATCACTTTAACTGTCATGACTTAAGCCAATAGAATCCTGGTATTTGTAATTTAATGAGGGACTTAGGCCATTTCCACCTCACACTGTTATAGTGCTATAATTCCACTTTCAACATCCTGTGGAATTCTGGGGTTTATAGTTAACTGAGGCCAGGGAGCTCTCTGGCTGAGAATTCTAAACTGCAAATTCCAGGATTCCACAGGATGTTGAAAGTGAGATAATAGCACTATAACAGTGTAGTGTGGAAATGGACTTAAGAGTTCACTGCTAAAAAGCTCTAGCCCACTTCCCCTGAACTACAGTTCCCAAAGAACCCAGAGAAACAGGATAGAAGGTAAGCTACATGGAGTCTGAGAAATAATTCTACCATCACACTTCTGGTCTAAATCCAAGGCGCCAATGATGACATTCAAAACTTAAGACTGCAATACTTGAGGGAGGAAGCACCTGTCTTATAAACCCTTGCCTGAGGATTGAGGTCTGTCTAGAGGTAACTCATCAGTATCCCAACCCATGGGGTTTCCTGTGGGAAAACACAGGGGAGGAACTTTTCTGCTGTTGGCACCAACATTGCTGTCATTCCAGCACCAAGTAAAAACATGGCTTTCTACTAATGCCTTTAGGACCAAACTGATTTCATCCCAATCTACATGGTTTCAAATAGCCTTAAACTCTTAAATTGGCTTTCAGTTGTCTTTTAAAAAAATGTTTCCAGTTGTTTAATATTCTTTTAGCCTGTTTAAATTATTTTAAATTGGTTAATTTGATTTTATTATACTCTGCCCAGACAGTAATAGGAGACAATAGACAAATATTCAACAACAATAACAACCTGAACATTCCCCTACCCCATATCATGGGCTGTGAATCAAAAACACCTCTAGGACAGGAGTAGGCAGGCTGTGCAGGCTTGGAGAACTGCACTTTCATGTGTCAAGTCACCTGTCCACTTATGGCAACCCCGTGCATTTTACAGGGTTTTCTTAGGTAAGGAATACTCAGAGGTATCATTGCTAGTTCTGATATAAGGTCTACAGCAGCTGGTATTCATTGACAGTCATCCAAGTACTCACCAAGGCTGATCTTGCTTAGCATTCAAGATCAGACAGGATCTTTTGCCTTTGGGGTATTTAGGCCCTTAATGCAATCCTGCACACATACAAAAACACATCACTTTCAAACCACAAGGGACCTTTAAAAATGAAAGTGATTTCTAGTCACTTCCAGATTCAAGAAAAGGATTTCCAGGTATAGAACATCTGAGGACTGGTGCTCAAAATGGTCAATCACAGTGCCCACTGGTTTCTGAGGATATGAGGAACAGTTGTTAGGCTGCAAAGCTTGGAGGATTGGGAATGGTCTAGAGACCAAATATGGAAAACATCTTTGCTCCAAATAAAAATACAATAAAAAATAAAAATGCACACATAACAAGCTAAACATATGCTATTGTACATGAATTGAACAAAGACTGTGTGGTATCTTTCTTTTATCACAACTTAGCACACTATCACCACCAATTATTACTTTCATTTATTCCTTCTGTACTGGCTAAATTAAAAGTAGGCATTAAGCCATTTGGATTACACTAAAATAGTGTTGAGCATAAATTAAGGATGTGCGGAAAACCAGTGTCTCATTTATAGTTGAGGCAGGCTCAATCTAGGATGAGAGCAAGTCCAAAACACTTTTTTCCCATCATGCTTTGCACAACATCCACAAAAAAATGTCTCCAGTATCCTTTCCCTTTGTGAAGCTAAGCCTATCGATGCAGTAAGTAAAAAAAAAAAAGTTTGTGCACAGAGATACAAATACCCCATCTAATGCTTCTAGTTTTAGCAATCTATGAAACAAAGCAGCAGCTTTCTTGTTTTGGCTTGTAATTTACAGAAATGTCCAAAACTCAGCTTTTCAAATATACAAATTCATGAACAAAAAAGAATAAAACAAAACACCTTGCCCTCTAATAGCAAGAAGTTTTTTGAAAGGGCAGCAAGGGTGCTTTCAAATTTCATACATGAGGATAAACCAGAAACTAGGTCACCACTTACATCCCCATTATAAAAACCAGCAGTGTCTTATCCGTCATTTTCTGAAGCTGCAGTTCTTTATACATTTCTTTAGTAATAAGTCCCATTCAACGGAACCAAACTCACATCTGAGTAGAGATGCACAGGATTGCACCATAAATCTATCATATCCTGTCCTTTGCTGGTATGTGTGTGTGTGTCTACAAATAGCATTTCTCTTTCTTCTTCTTCGTCTTCAACTGCATTATTAGCACTTTGGGGGTCTCAGAAATGAAGCGGAAAAATAGTGCATAAATATTTTAAATAAATAAATTTACTTCAGATACTGAGAAAAACATAAGAGATTGTTTATGTTTTAAACAACATTATCTATTCTACAATAGAGATGCTTACCAATGTCACACTTAGGCCCAGAGAGCTCCTCATATTGATGAGGGACAGGAAAATCTGTGAGCTTAACAACTCATATGAAATTCTCACCCATCCATAGTGCTGACAGGATAAGCAAGCAATCTGTTTGTCAACACAACTCAGCAGCAAGACTGACCTATAGATGTCTTACCCACTGTAGCCTTAACCAAGGGGATATTTGGCAATACCTGTCTGAAACAAGTAAAAGTTCATGATCAGCTAAATGGAAATATATGTTTTAATGATTTAGTTTTATATATTCTGCCTTGACCAGCAGTGAGGCTGCTTCTTTCTTTCTTTCTTTCTTTCTTTCTTTCTTTCTTTCTTTCTTTCTTTCTTTCTTTCTTTCTTTCTTTCTAATGCTTACCTGTTGTTAGTTAGAATGGCACTACGAAGTGTCGTTATAATCTTATTTGGAGTTCTAATACAATTGAAAAGCTCAATCACATTGATGTTAAAAGACACTAGAGCCCATAGCCACCTGCTTTTACTTCAGAAAAAAATCCTGTCATTTTATCATAATCACTCAGATTCTCTGTTTTCAGGCTTGGAGAAAAGACTGGCTGATGAAAACATTTTTATTTATTAATATTCTCAAACCTAGGAGCAATACAATCCACTTTCTATCAAAAACCTCTGCTTTACCTGCTTTTTCATATATTCCCAAATGATAAAGTACAATATTAAATGGCATGTTTATGTCACCAATTGCAGTCCATTAGATCTATTTGCCTTCCAGGCCCCTGCCCTGCCATTTTGTACTACATCATGATGACAAGCTTCTGTTTTTCATATGTCACAATGGTGAAGGAGCTAGAAGCTCTCTGAAGAAAAAAAATAATAATTGGGGATGTGGAGAAGGCACTAGCTTTAAAACATGAACAAACTTGAACCAGTCATCCTTGTGATGATGTTACTCTGCTCTGCCATTATCTGTGTAAATGAAAGCAACACAGCTGTATAGTGCTGAATGACTTCCAGGTAACCAAAGGGTCAACATATAGACTTAGAGATCGTGGCTGGAATCCTGCATTAGTATATGTGTATGTGGCACATAGCTATAATTCTGTAGCTATGCCTCCCAATGCCACACCCCACAAACCCACCAGAAATGAATTCAGCTATTTTCTTGTAGCTAAAGAGGAACTGCAACAGGCATCCATAGGGATCTCTAGGGGTCCTGCAGCTGCAGGAAAATAGCTGGATGCATCTCAAGTGATATACCCCACTCTCCAACAACTTCAAAATGGCTGTGCTATAGGGACTGCATCATTTTAAAACTCAGTTGGGTGGGGGCATTTTAATCACTGAGTGGTCAGCAAATAATTCCAACTTCCACAATGACCAAAAAAAGTGAATTGTGATGGTGGAAGTCTGACTTAGGTCATCATCTGGACAGAAGAAGATCGCAAGAGACAGCATTCATCCACTGGAATAGTTTGACTGAGAAAAAGTATGGCAATTTCCAGATCCTCTGGGATCAGAGGCTTTATAAACAGAGTGCCATGAAGCAAAAAATGTTCTTGGGAGTGCCGGAGAACTGGGATCTTTGTTCATATACTCGTGAAGCCTAACCATGGGCCACGCCCCTGTCCCAGGAACCAGACAGAATCCTTCCCAACAGCCACACCCCAAAGGAACAATATTTACAGCAGCCAGTACAGGATGGAAAGGGAGAGCCTAGGAGTCTGCAGCATTTATATAGTAAGTACTCATTAATCAGGCCAACAGCTGGGTAAGACTCTATATAACAAGAGACCAGAATGGGAGAAGACTGTTGTAGCCAATTGATCCTATTGGTAGAAGCAGCTCAGCTTACACTCAGCTTACAATGATAGTGATTAAAACAATATTAAATATTGAAATACATATTAAAAACAGCTTACAAATGACAATTAAAATAACCAGCACCGTTCTACATACTAATGACGTGTTAAATGCCTGCTGGAAAAGGAACGTCTTTAGATGTCTCCAGAAGGTAGACAGGGAGGGTACCAGTATGACCTCTTTGGGAAGGGAGATCCAGAGCCTGGGAGTAGCCACTGAGAAGGCCCTCTCCCATGTTCCCACTAAATGTGCCTGCAAGGGTGGTGGGGCAGAGAGAAGGGCATCTCCAGCAGATCTCAATGCCCGGGCTAGCTTGTAGGGGAGGATACAGTCCTTCAAATAACCTGGACCTGAGCCATGTAGGGCTTTAAAGGTCATCACCAGCACTTTGAATTGTGCCCGGAAACAGACCAGCAACCAGTGGAGCTGTTGCAGCAGGGGGGGTTGTGTGATCCCTGTGACCAGCTCCAGTTAACAACCTGGCTGCAGCCCTTTGGACCAGCTGAAGTTTCTGAGCACTTTTCAAAGGCAGCCCCACGTAAAGTGCATTACAATAATCCAACCAGGATATAACCAAGGTGTGTGTTACCGTGGCCAGGTCTGACATCTCAAGGAATGGGCGCAGCTGGCGCACAAGCCTTAACTGTGCAAATGTACTCTTGGCTACTGCTGAGACCTGGACTTCCAGGCTCAGAGTTGAATCCAGGAGCACTCCCAAGCTGCGAACCTGCATCTTCAGGGGGAGCATAAACCCATCTAACACAGGCTGAATCCCTATTCCCTGATCTGCCTTTCTACTGACCAGAAGCACCTCCATCTTGTCTGGATTAAGTTTCAATTTGTTTGCCCTCACCCAGTCCATTACTGATGTCAGGCACTGGTTTAGGACCAAAACAGCTTCCTTGGCTTGTGGTGGGAAGGAGTAATAAAGTTGGGTGTCATCTGCGTCCGGATGACACCGAACCCCAAAGCTCCAGATAACCACTCCAAGCAGTTTCATGTAGATGCTAAATAGCATGGGAGACAAAACTGAACCCTGAGGGATCTCACAGAGCAGAGGGCAGGTGGTCAAACAGGAGTCCCCCAGCACCACCTTCTGGGTTCAGCCCTCCAGGAAGGAATAGAGCCACTGTAAAACAGTGCCCAAGTCCCATCCCCGCAAGGCGAGCCAAATGGATACCATAATCAATGGTACTGAAAGCCACTGAGAGGTCTAGCAGAACCAACAGGGACACACTCCCCTTGTAGGTCATCCACCAAGGTGACCAAAGCTGTCTCAGTCCCATAGCCAGGGCTGAAACCAGATTGAAATGGATCTAGATAATCCGTTTCATCCAGAAACCCCTGGAGCTGAGAGGCCACCACACACTCCAGAACCTTGCCCAGAAATGGAATATTAGAGACTGGCCGGTAATTACCCAAAATGGTGGGATAGAGGGATGGCTTTTTTAGTAGTGGTTTTATAACAGCTTCCTTGAGACAAGCTGGAACTTTATCTTGTTTCAAGGAGACATTAACCACACCCTCTACCCACTCAGCCAGTCCCCCTCTAGCTTTTTTAATAATCCAGGAAGGGCAAGGATTTAGCACACTTGTGGTGGCTCTCATATCTCCGAGGATCCTGTCCACACCCTCGGGCTGTACAAATTGAAAAGTATCCATTATCACTGGACAACCAGAGGCCAGAGTTCCATCCACAGGATCTGTATCAATCATGGCATCCAAGTCAGAGCAGACCCGAGTGATTTTTTCTGCAAAGTACCAGGCAAATTGTTCACAGCAAGCCATTGAACAGTCTAGATTTTCCTCTCTTAAGTCTGTATGTAAAAGACCCCTGACCATTTGAAACAGTTCTGTTGGCCAGCTCTCTCCAAATGCAATAGAGACAGAAAAGAATTTTGCCTTTGCTGTGTCTATTGCCACAGAATAGGCTTTCAAATAAGTTCTAGCCTGTGTTTGATCAGATGCGTTCTGAGTTTTCCACCAACATTGCTCTAGTTGCCTTTTCATATGTTTCATCACTACCAGCTCCCTGGAAAACCAGGGGGATGATTTGGCTGCAGTACGTGAGAGGTGATGCTCAGAGGTGATCGTGTCCACCACCCTGGCCATTCCTGTATTCCAGAGGTCAGCCAGGACTTTGACAGGACCGCCTGTCAAAGTAACAGGAAATTGCCCAAGAGTCGTCAGGAATCCATTTGGATCCATATACCTCCTGGGGTGGACCATCTTAATGGGTCCTCCACCCCTGTGGAGGTTCTGAGTCCCAGTGAGTCTAAATCCCACCAGGTAGTGATCTGTCCATGACAATGGAACTATAGATAGTTCCTCTACTCCCAGATCACATTTACCCCACCTACCACAGAAAACAAGGTCTAGAGCATGCCCAGCAGCATGGGTAGGGCCAGATACCACTTGGGACAGACCCATGTGGCAGCCACAAAGTCCTGAGCTGCTCCTGACAGGGTGGTTTCAGCATGGATGTTGAAATCCCCCAGTACTACACACCGGGAAGATCCCAACACCAATCCTGAAACCACACCAGCTAGCTCAGAAAGGGAGACTGTTGTGCAGCAGGGTGGGTGGTATACCAACAGAATCTCTAATCTATCCCAGCCCCCCCAGCTTCAGTTAAACACACTCAAACCCAGAGAACTGTGAGATATAAATAGCCTCTGGAATAGACTGTAAGACATACTTCAGTTTTTTTAAAAAAGGAAGTTGAGGCTATAAAAGTTATTTTATTAGTTAGTATGGAAAAGGTTAGTATGTTTATTTAATTTTGATAAGCTAAAGGATCTAATTGAATTCCAGTAAAGTAGAAAACTTCATTTTGGGGAAATGTGGCAGAACAAATAAGTAAGTAAGTAGTACTAGTAGCAATACTAATAGCAACAACAGCAACAACTTTATACTTAATGATGAAATTCATATTTAAATTTAGATTAAATCCCTCCACCAAAAACCCTAAAAATTATGGTCCATTATTTTACTCCCTCTCATACCAGCTGCAACTATTCTTGAGCTCTGGAGAGATGGAAATAGCTGCATGAATTTTTGAAAAACCCATTTCTCATCCATCCTCCTGAAAACCTTTTCCTTGCTTTCCACTTCTGCCTCCCTTATCATCTCATCTCATTACCTTGACCATTCTTTAGGTTACTGATTCTTACAGGAATCCCAACAAAATTCACAAGGTTTAAAGGATCAAAATTCAGTTTCTGAAACAGATGAGGAACCTCAACATAGTGTCTGATATGACAATATTGGTAAAGAACTAGAATGGTTAGTGGTTTAGAGCTGGACTATAGTTCTGGAGACCAGGATTCAAATCCCCACTCATCCATGGTAACCCACTAGGTGACCTTGGGCAAGTCACCTTCTGTCAGCCTCGGTGGAAGACAAAGGCAAACTCACTCTGAACTAATCTTACCAAGAAAATCTCATGATAGATTTATCTTAACCTTAGGGTTGCCATAAGTTGGAAATGACTTGAAGGCACACAACAACAACAAATGGCTCACATCAAGTTCTTCCCCACCTATTCACAAATAGGGGAGGAGGCAATGCTTGATAGGAAGTTCTTTCAAAAGGCAGAAGGGACCTTTCTGGAATTATCTGAACTATCATGTTCTTTTGAGATCTGTTGTTTTCTATTTCTCTTGATGCAAAGGCTCTCTGGATTGCCAGAGGGAGGAAGAAGGAAATCACCAGAGATGGCAATTTGGCAGGCTAATGACACAGACACGGCTGAAACCTGTTTTGAAATGGATAAAAATTCAAAAGACTGGGCCCAACTCACAACTGGATAAGATTTTTCAAACTGGAGGAATTTATATTTTAGACTCCTATAATGGGCTAGCCATTTGTTGTTGTTGTTGTATGCCTTCAAGTCACTTCCAACTTATGGTGACCCTAAGGTGCACCTATCACTGTGTTTCCTGGGGCTGAAAGTGTGTGATGCAGCCAAGGTCACCTAGTGGGTTTTCATGGTTGGGCAGGGTATTGAACCTGGTCTCTAGGGTTGTAGTCCAATGCTCAAACCACTACCCCGCTCTGGCTTAAGCTAGCTGTTATATTTTACCAAGTCAGGCCCTTCAGGGTAGTTAGTTAAGAGTTAACACGTGATGTAGAAAACTATTTACTTTGTGAAGGCGGGGGGGACTGGGGCTCTCTAGTAGAGAATTCTAAATCCCCCACAAAATTACAAGATTCCATAGGATGCACCTGTGCCGTTTAAAGTAGTATCGAAGTGCTATAATTGCATAGCTTGAAAGATGCCTATCTCCATTACTTGGCACTTAAAAGAATGTTAACAAAGTGTTACTAAAGTGTTGCTTGTTATACCATCTATACTTGCTCAAATTCAGTTTTCTACACAACATTTAAAGGCAAAGGAGCCCTGTCCCTTATTTCTCCTGGCAAACCAATTCAGCTCTGGAAAGATTCCAACAGAGACAGGTGTTTCTGTTTCAGCTGAGCAAGAAAACCTTCCTGAACACCGATAACGCAGCTTGGAAATGTTAATGGTTTTGACTATAGTTCCCAGAATCATTTACCTAAAATTGCCACTACTTTGTTCTGGTATAGTCTTTAATTCTTTGTCGGCTTTTGGTCTTCACTTTTGGTCTTCACTTGCTCTTCCATCGTGCATCACATATATCCTGGCTTGCTTTTCATCCCAACGACTGTCTGATCATGCTTCGTGGCTCACCCACTGGTTGCTGTCCATGGTCCAGCCTTCACACAATTCTGCTGTGATCAACTACTATTTGATAAATAGTCAATTGTTGTTAAGTTCTTTCAAGTCCTTTCTGACTTATGGTGACCCTAAGGTGAACCTATCACAGGGTTTTCTAGAGCTGAGAGTATGTGATGCTCCCAAGGTCCCCCAGTGGGGTTCCATGGTCAAGCAAGAAACTGAACTCTGGTCTCCAAGGTCATAGCCCAAGACTGAAACCACTACACCACACTGTTCTTGTGTCATTCCTCATTCACTGTATTGAAGAACTTTATTCAACAGTCCACTGGCTACTCAAAGTATATTAACACATCCAGAAGCAGCAGAAGTGAATAGATCATTAGAAGACTAGTAGTCAAGTAGGACTAACAAACTGTTTACTTCATCTTCTACTGGATGTGTCATTATACTTTCACTGGCCAATGGACTGCTGGATAATATTCTCCAATACAGTGAATGAGGAATGACATGGTCTAAATATTGCTAAGGACCAGAATGACGTGGTCTAAATATTGCTAAGGATGGACTCTTCACATTTTAAAGATGAATTTATGGCCTATGGATATAATGAGAGTGTGTTCATTAATAGGCTATAATGTGGAAATGCTATAACATTTTGTTGTAGTCACATTGTTACAATTGAAATGCTGCATTCACATTGTTAAAAATGTCATAACATTTTCTTATTTTTACATTGTTAAAATGTTTATTTGCATTCACATTGTTACAAAGATAGTAACATATTGTTATTAAAAAGTATTTATCATTTCAGTTAGTGTTACCTGTTTGCTATCAATATCTTAGGAATTTCAGAGAGGCATCTTTTTGTGTAGTATGAATATAAATGTTCCTTTTGTTCTAGAGGCTTCCTCTGGTTACATATGTTTTGCAATATTCAGATCTTGAGAAAGACTTGTAAAGTCAACAAGGGCTTAAAACCCAAGTATTCTAATCCCTGGTTGATTAAAACACTCCAACTTCTGTTCCAATATTCTAACCTTATATCTCTTCTTAAAAATTTTGGCACCAGCAAGGAGTTGATCTATATCTATCATATCCATCCGTATATTGAGATTCATGGCTTTATACACTTCTCAGTTATTAAAATTAATAGCCCAATGTGATACAATTAAGAACAGAAAGAATGAGAGAAATGAACAAGCTACAAGTGGAAGAAACAGCAGTTGTCTTACCCAGCAGTACGTTAATGGGAGCTAAGTGCTACGCCACACGATGTCTGTTCCTGAGTGTTTTTAAACTTAAGTGTTTTCTTCTACCAAGTTCACTCATTTGTGCCAACTGTTCCCACTTTCACTAAGTGCTACTAATGGAGATGTGGTGATGACACACAACTTCTGTACCTTAATAAGAAACCCAGTGCTCACTCCAGTTACAATTAGGCACAAATGAATGTTTTATATCCAAATACTCCAGTGGTCCTCACTTTCTCTACTTGACTTCTTCACTGTTGTTTTCAAATATCCTGCTTTCATTTCATTCTGATGCCACATCTGACTGTTGCTTCTGTCTCTCTCAGTGCTTTTCACACATTTTCTTCATGCTACCAGCCATCTGATAGCTGATACAGTCTGGCATATATTTTGTATGTAGCAGGATGCAGGCTCAATTCCAGGCCTCACCCTGAAAAAGTACTGCCAGTCAGAATGGGTGATACTAGATATGGTGCAATTGGATAATAGAATCCAGGTTTAATGGTTGAGATCCTACATTGCGCACTTAGTTAATAGTGCATAACTAAATACTGTCTTCTTGCCTGACCCACCTCAAACCTACCTTAATAGCCAGTAGCCACATGGAATGATGGAGGTCAGTTCTGCTGGTGATTGGGGCACAGCCCCACCAGCAATGGGGAATTGCAACATTAGTCCTGGTTCTGATTGTCACAGCCTTGCTTGCTCATGGGAGAAAGCTGGAAAGGTGCACCCCAATTGCTATCAGAACAACCCTCCATCACTCAGAGTGGCTGCTGGCTGTTAAGGCAGGGTTGGGGTAGCATTTACAATCACAGCAATAGTGCCACAATCATGAATATTTAGTATTAGTGAATACAGAGCAGTTACAGGCCTGTAACTCTATGACCATTTCCGCAGTACACTTAGAGTGCTATTATTCCACTTTCAACATCCTGTGGAATGCTGGGGTTTGTAGTTTACTGAGGCCAAAGATCTCTCTGGCTGAGAATTCTAAATACCCCTCCCTCAACTGCAAACCCCAGGATTCCACAAGGTGTTGAAAGTAGAATAATAGCACTGTAACACTGTAGTGTGGGAATGGCCTATGTTACGAATCCATAACTGCAACACAGGATTCTGGTCCATGTTCTTATTAGGATGTCACCCTTTAAGTGGTAATATACATGTTCATTCATTTCAAATTGTGATAAGCTAGTCTTGCGGCACTTGGGGATTTCCTTGCAGAGTGGACTCCTCTATCCCAAAGTCATGCTCAAGAAGAAGAACTAAATAGATATATCAACAGTCTGAGCTTGTAGCATAGCTCCATCTGTTCATTCTTGCAAAATATATGTCATTTAAATGGGTGGCAAGTTGAGGTTCATGGGATGCATGTGCCCTCCCATAGTCTCTGTGTTTTAATGCATTCTTTCAGTGAGGGTGTTTAGTGAAGCCCCTGACTGTGTCCACTGTTCAAGTAATGAAAAATCAAGTGGTGAACATGTCAGCTTTTTCACTGCAGAAATGATGGCATATCCAATGAAAGCCAAGTTTGTGGCTTGTACTAGGAGAATTAGAACTTGCCCTTGTACCAAAGCCAAATTATTTATTTTAGCAATCAGATTTAGCTTGCAAAGAAGCATATTCAAGCTTTGCAATTCAGTCCAGTTTGCAATCACTTACAGCCCAATCAGAATATGTGATAGCACTTCACTTTCCTGTTGTACCTTAAAAAAATGTGTTCTGCACTTGCTGACTATTTATATATAAATCAAAATTGCCTGGGTCCTGAATATAAAGGTCTACATGTAGCAGGGTCAGTCAATAAAAGGAGATATCAGTCAGTGAGAGGATGCTTCTCCAACCAGGTCTTTGAGCTCTATTTATTTGCACGTGCATTAATGCATACTTGTTAATTTCTGACATCCGCATTTCCTCCTATGTAACAGGATGAAAAATCCCAACAACCTATAACTGTTTGCCTGTTTCTTCTCAACCCACTTCTCTGGTTTTTGGTTTTTGGTGGTTTTTTGGGGTTTTTTTGGTCAGGGCACATTAAAAATGAAAATCAGGGGCAAATCATGAGGCACTGTGACTCAGGCCATTTCCACACTCCACTGTTATAGTGCTGTTATTCCACTTTCAACATCCTATTGAATCTTGGAGTTTGCAGTTTAGAAACGGGCATTTAGAATTCTCAGCCAGAGAGCTCTTTGGCCTCAGTTAACTACAAACCCCAGAATTCCACAGGATTTTGAAAGTGGAATAATAGCACTATAACAGTGTAGTGTAGAAATGGCCATAGCCTCATAGAGAATATTTTAATTCAAATGTATGTGTTGGATTAATTGAAAACCAGCTTATGTTTCTCCCATCCTCCATGATCTGAAGTTTGCTAGAAAGATCACCTGAGTCACCCTATACATGAATAAATGGATTGGGTGACTAGGTCTCCAATTATTCTGTTTCTTATGATAAAACAGAGAAATTAGAAATCATTTGAGACATAATTATCTCAGCCCAGCTAAATTTATGCTTACATTTACTTACCATTATACCACCCCCTCACAATTATACCACCACCACTGGCAATGTTTTTAAACCTAGATTGTTATTGTTGTTGTTGTTGTTGTGTACCTTTGAATCAACTCCAACTTATGGTGACCCTATCCCAGGGTGTTCTTGGCATGATTTATTCCAAGAAGGATTATAATTGCCTTTCTCTTAGGCTGAAAGATGTGACTTGCCCAAGGTCACCCAGTAGGTTTGTATAGCTAGTTTCCCACAGCCCTAGTCCAACAATCAAATCAATATACAATGCTGGGTCGTTTGAAGCCTAGTAGGGATGGGCAAATATATTCATTTTGCTTTTTCCCACATTCACATTTTGCTGATTTTGGTAAACTCTCGTCAAAATGAAACTGAAGCAATATTCTCACCTATACTTAGTCAAGATGGGCAATTCTTTCAATTTCACTTTATCCCATATTCAGTTGTTGTTGCTACTGCTGCTTCTGTTGTTACATGAGTTTGCACATGCAGCAAGCAGGAAGTAGAATCAGTGGCGCATATTCTCTGGTTTATGTATAAAGATTTATCAGTCCATAATTGTTGTACCAGCAACTTTGGCTGATCAATCTGGCTATCACCCATCTGCCCACTCCTATCACTCCTATTTCAAACTTCTGCCACCACATAAAAGTCCATAAGGATCCCTAGGTGCAGCTAAATTTCTAGTAGCAGCAATGATGGTTAGAACCAATAATTGGCACTGATAGAAAGATCCCCCTGAGTAGTATTAAAATTGTCATATCTGTACATTATGAGTGTGTTGTATGTCTTCAAGTCACTTCTGACTTATGGCAACCCTAAGACAAACCAACCATGGGATTTTCTTGGCAAGGTTTGTTCAGAGAGGTGTGTGATTGCCTTCTTCTAAGACTGAGAGAGTATGACTTGCCCAAGGTTACCCAGCAGGTTTCCATGACTAACCTTTGAACCCCGCTCTCCCAGAGTCCTCATCCAACACCCAAACAACTGTGCCACACTGTTTCTTCATACAGTATAGTTCTTGTAAATATACATGATGGCTTGTATTTATTCTGGTCTATTGACCGTAATAGAACATGCTTTAAAGAGTTTGCAAATCTCAATAAATTCTCATCAAAAACAAACCAAAATTAAATTCTCACCCATCTCTATTGAAAAGTGCTCATGTTTTCTCAGCATTTCTCCTCAGCATTCATCAGACCTCCCCACAAATCACGGGGTAGAGCCAGAAGCAGTGGATTTTCCACCTCCCAAGGTCTGCATGAGTCAGAAACAACTTGAAGGCACATGACAACAACAGCAACAAGATGTTCTGTCCTCTCAGGTGTCAAGAACCTCTGATGCTACCTAGCCCTGGTTGCTAGATGACACCCATCACAGAGGATGGTCTTTCACTATCATAGGTGAGCTAGTTGTGGCCTTACAGATACTTTTGGATTTCAACTTCCCTAAACCATCACAATAAGATATGTTGGATAGGATTAATAGGGATTGCAGTCCAGCAATATCTAAAGGGCAACAAATTCCTCATTTTTGTCTCATATGTTCTCTACTCAAAGATCAGTAGTTGAAACAATAATACTATTACCAGACGCATCATCTAAGACGTGAAGAATAGATATTTTCCATCATCAAAATCCAGAGTCTTCATAAAGTTGTTACCATGCTGTACACCCCCAATCCGTGATGCAGTATGGCTGGCTATAAACATTGTTTAATTGGCATGAAATAAATATAAATCTTGCACTTATGGCTGAAAAGCTGTGTGGAAAAAGGACTCTGACTGGAAGCTTATTGAAGCTAGGACAAAGGCTTCAACATGGCCAGGTCATCAGTTTAAGAGAATCAGTCAGAAAACTTAACCTGATGGGTTTTAGATGGTTCTCCAAAGTACCCAATCTTATGAAACAATAGTGAACGAAACTGCTAGAAGGAATATCTAAAAGCTGATATCCTGTTACCTCTTTTCCATGGAAACAGTCCTTTTGTTTTCTCACCTCTCCAGTAATTAAGAGGCTATTGTGATTTCCTTTGATGCTTTGTCACCTAGCTGCAAAGGCAATCAGAACCATCCAGACCCCTTTGGATGCTTGCTGACATCCTGAACACACATGACGTGTTACATTGCATGAGCCGCCAGCCGCCAGATTCCATTTCATTCCACAGCCCTCAGGCTCTCCCAGTCTGAGACAGTTCACTTGATCCTCTGCTGCATCAGGAATGGTGATTATCACCCACTTCACTCCAAACTCTTGCTATCCAACCTTTCTCTCGTTCACTAGCCTTGTATGATTGTGAGATTGCCTGAGTATTGTGCGTATTTGTGAATTTCCCCAAAGATTCTTTTTTATCTCCAACTGGTGTCCTACAATTAGTTCTGGTACACACTGGTGGAAAGATCCTATAAGGTTTCGCCACCTCTTGCAGGCCTCCCTTTTTTAGCTAATAATTCCCCACCTTTTCACAGAGGCACAAGTACTGCTGGAGGACCTCAAGGCCCACCACTTTTTGGGGTAACAAAGTCACTACTGTCTTTTAAAGAATTCTGTTAGCTGCTGTTCTGTATTCATATTCTCTTATTACTAGCTGCATTGAGGCCTGGTGTCAAGCAGAAATGTAGAATATAAATATCTTAAATAATGAGATAAAATGGTAATAATCTATTTGTTGTTATTTGACATCAAGTTAACTTGGACTTATAGCAATCATATGCATGAAAGACCTCCAAGAGTCCCAGTCATCAACAGCCCTCCCCAAGTCTTGCAAACTCAGGGTAATGTCTTCCTTGATTGAACCAATTCAGCTGTAGTGTTTATGTTATTTGTACCAGTCTCCTCCAGTACTATATTTCAAATGATATGATTCATATTCTGTGCTACAGAATATATCCCTTATGAATTAGGTCAGTTGCCCAATTAACCCCCATCTCTTTGAACCGGTCACCACAAGGCTAATTGGGCCTCAAAAGAGGCATATCCTATGGTGTGGTTGTTCTGAGACTGAGTAATTCCTCCTGAATGCTTCAGCCCCTACAATTTATTTAGAAATGAAAAGAAGTCTGGAGTGAAGAAGGGTTAGCAGTCCTTAGTGTACAGGGAAGAATATAGCTTAGACAAGAAAAGTTCCTCTTTGCAGTTGACAAATAGATCAACAGGCTCATATCCTTCCAGACCCAGAGCAATTCAAGGGACTACAGACACAAAAGGGACAGTGTAAGAATATGAGAGGAAGGCAAGATGGATATCTCTGTGCTATTGCTGTCTCCCCTCCTGGCTCACCTCCCAGCCTCAATAACTCTGGTGGTTTGGATGCAGGTCCTCTGGGTTTCCAAGTGCTGTTAAAAGAATGGCAGGTCCATATATCAAAAGGTGTATAATATCTGTGACCTCATCCTGGAAGAGTATGCCAACTTCCCTGTATTGGATGAATAAGCATGTGTGGTTAGAGGGAGAGATAGACAGAGAGAAACAGGGAGAGAGAGAAGAAGGAGAGAGAGTTCCTCACCCAGATTTTTCTACTGGGTTGTTATATACAGCACTAAGCAGAGTTTGAGGGAAAACGTGGCAAAATTTGTATTTTGGGAGTTGGGAGTTGGGATGGGAATCATGCAACCTGACAGATGTTGAACTGCAACTTTGTGCAGCCTTATGTAGGATAGCCAATGATGAGGGCTGCTTAGAGTTGGAATTCAGCATCACCTGGAAAGCTACACAATTCCCACCCCTAGTCTATAAGAACTGAATCTCCCTGGCCAAGTACCTTGTCCAACCAGCTAGAAACATGGAAAAATAAATTATCATGGTGTACAGAACCCACCCTGCTAATGGAGGAGACCTCTAAATTGCCATCGAAGATCCCAAAAATGAAGGCTCGTTATCTTACTCAGCTTGGGATTTCATAGACAAATCTCATATCATACAGGGATCAACATGTGTGGCAAAGAATTTGTTGGGTCTGGTTGTCTGTAAAAGAGTAAGAAAAAATTATCTGTGAACAAAAGAGGGCTAGATCAATTTTCCTTGCTCTGTTACAGGCAACCAGGTGAATAAATCTCTATGTTAAGAGGTTATCTCTGATCATGATTCCCCTATCAGCTTTCTTCAATGTCCAGCTTTCACAACTATACATAGAAATCAGGACTACAATGGCAAACAAATAATCAGAGGTGTTCCTAATCACTATGTTATACCTAGAAGCATGTAGGATACTGTAAGAAAAAGAATGTTTTAAAAAAAACCTTTGGGCTGAGCTAGCCAAGAAAATGGCTGTGAAAATTATTATTTTCTATTGGTCAAAATGCCTAACAACATAAAAATGTCCTGTTTGAGACTACAATTATTACCCTGCATTTAAGATCAGTTAAAATGGTAGGCACTAGAAACAAGGCCTTTTCAGTAGTGGGCCCTGTTTTAAAGGTCTCCATCTATTCAGCTGGCTTTCTCTCCTAAAGACTTTTAAAACATGTTTTATTTGAATAGCTTTTAATGGCTGTGTTTTACTGCTGTCTTATTGTTGTGGCACTGGAAATGTTTTGATACTGTCTGAATTTCATGTATTGCAGTTCATCTTACATTTTGTTGCATATTAATGCATTGTCATCATACATTTCATGTTATGCTATTAAACCTCCCATTGAAAAAACGAAATATTTTTTAACAAGCAGACACAATTTAACAAGTCTCACCCACATGGGCAATCTGGGTCATTTAAGGCATGAATGAACAACTGCTGTGGGTGGGACCCAATTTTTGGCTTTTGGCACCCTCTGGGTGGTCACACAGACTGCCAAAAATCTCCAAAAGGGGAACCAGAGGTAGCCAGTTCTAATTTTGTAAACAGGTAATTTTTTTTTATGTCAAACAGTATTAAGATAGGTACAAATACGTAAAAAGCGAATTTCCATTCCCGGACACTTCAAAGACAGGAAATCCATTCTTTATCTGGGGGCAGCCAAAAATATTTTTTATAAAAAACACTTTTATAAAAACTTTTATAAAATAGACTGAATAATATCATCATTGCACCACCTTCATTTTCCTCTTTGCAGCTGGACTTCAGGCACCCTTTCATTTAGTTTAGAAGGGATTTTTTAAAAAACATAAACTCTGATTAGTGTAAAAGAGGATGAGGTTGTAAGATGACCCCTTGTATAGCAAAAGATCTTCATAGGTATTTGATGTACTGATAGTCTAATATTCTTTTAATAGAATGAAAAGGGGGAGAGTTTTCTTGCAGAGATAAAGATGGAATTTTCCCTCTTCATTGGGTGACCTTAGGGATGTCACTTTATCTTTCACTACTCCATAGGAAGAACTGAGAGAATCATCCAACTTGACATCCCAGAGAGGTTTATGGTGACTGATTAAATAATCCCAGTGAGCTGCGTTGACAGCAGTAAAGGGCAGTTTGTCCATACCTGTAAAAATAATGCAGAACTTGAAGAATGAGCTCAGGCATAAGTCTCTATTCGAGAGTACCTGTTTCATTTAAAATAGACTGGTAGCTGGATGGGCATAACAGGCAGAATTAAGAATAGATCAGGAAGCAGGGCTTAGTAGAAACCAGTGGCAGCAGATCTAATAATAAAAGCTTTCTGTTTGCTGTATTTCTAGACTAGTATTTCCAAGCTTGAAAAATGGATCTCGTGGGCTCTGTTTGCTCTGTTAATGTTGCAGTCCCAAGCCTGGATACAAATCATGCAGGCTTATTGAGAATCTGGAAACATTTCTTATTTGAGCTACAATTCCAAGAGTGCCCTAGTTACATCCATGCTCCAGTAATGATCACCTCAAACACAATGAAAACATTTTCCCTTCTAGCATGGATTGTGGCAATGCAGAGCCAGACACAATTCAAGAAAAGATGAAGTGTGTGTTAGGACAGGAAGGTGACCTTGGCCATGAGGACTGATGGATAAATAAGGCCAAGCAGAGTGCTGAAGGTTTCTAGAGTAGAAACTTTATTTCTCCAAGGGCTGATGCACTAAAAGGACTACCTGTTTGCATATAAGCAATCTTAGAAAGTATCTCACACAAAATGTCTGTAGTGAGTATGTCACTTCATGCCAAAGGGTTTTTGAGGTATCTGCCAGCATATGTCACAGAACACTATAACACATCATTCTGAATATAAGGAAGCACATTTAACCCAAATAGTGGGCTACTGGTACCATGCATATAGGCTTGTAGTTAGTCAGTAACTATTAGACTCTTATGTAACCAGATAAAAGCAAACATCCTTGCAGCCCTTTGGGTAAATATTCTTGGCCCTATAAGTGCATGCACATCCCTTAAGGGTTAAGCTAGGGTCTCTCCTTTCTTTTTAAATAGCTGATGTCCTTTGACACACAGGGAGAAGTATGTCTCTTTCTCATATCCTGTACCTCTGAGTTGCCTCAGAGTTGCCTCCTTCTCATATCCTGTACCTCTGTATTAATCTGTATTTATCTGTATTAAATACACTTGGAAGAAAAAGAGATTCTTTGCATTTTACACCAATTTGGCAAGTGTGCACATGCTGTTGGGGATTTCTAGCACTTACCCATTTGTTGGTTGTACAATCTGACTACAATGGTAGGGGGAGGCAGGTTTTATCTGCTATAAATGCCTGCAGTAACCATAAAACATCAGTAAATCTACTTTTTCACCAATGGATTTGTCCTATCATAATCATTTTTAAGCCCTGATCCCTTAGAATGTGCACCATATTTCTGTCTACTTTGGCCCATCTCTCCTTCTCCTGTAAGATGGTTCTGAAGAAAAGGAAGAGAGAAGTAATGCTACACTAAGGATGGAAAGAATATTCAAAAATATTCACAAAATGGTCAATAAGCATGTTTTTCACAAGTCAAAAAACCCTGACAAGAAAAAATCTGGACTGATAAGAATCTTTGCAGTTCAGGTCTTACTCTGTTCAAAATTCAGACATGGTTGTTTTGTGCAGAAAACAGCATTTTCTGCACAGCTGATGATGATGATGATGATATTTTCTGCAGAGAAAATTCTGTAATTGTTAACTTATTCTGTGTAAAATTTTTCATGTGGTTGATTTGTATCGAAAATGTTGTTTTGTGCACTGAAAATATTGCTTTGTATACAAAACAAAAATGTGTGAATTTTCCACAGAATAAGTCCCGAATTATGAAAGGCTTTGAAAATTGTGTGGTGTTCAAAGATTGACTTGCTGCAGAAATAAAACTGTCGGAAATTATTCTTCGCTTTCTTCAGAAAAAAAATAATAATGAAGAATTACATTCTTATGTTACATAATTATTTTGAGAATGAGTTCAAGGCATAGAGGCAAGCAAGAGAGAATAATGGTCAGACAGTCAAATCATACACAATATAGAATGGCAAAGGATATATTAAGGAAGCATTCAAGCTGACTACCCAGAGGATTAAAAACAGAAGGCCAAAATATTAAGGATTCAGACTATATATGTAGTCCAAACAATGTAAATTTTAAAGATCGAACTGCAACGACAGCAGTACCCATAATAGTAACAGCATGTCCACTGCCCAAGGTGATATCCTGTTCATTTAAATTATTCATAAAATCAATAACCTCTCTTCTGCCCCCCCCCCAATGCAACCCACTGATTAATTTCACTGTTTGAAACATCTTCATCTTTATTGATAAACTTCTTTAACTAGCTGTTTTCATTTCCAACTCTAGTTGACTGATCACACAAACAAAGAAAGGATTTAACACTATCATACCAAAAAAAAAAAAACAGAATCCTGGAACCCTCTGAGCTAAGAGCTGGGACAATCCATAGATTTGTCTGCAGCATTTCTTCAAAATATATTTGGCATGACTGTGTCTGTAGGCTGATTTGCTATATCAGCAGGGTAAACTAAACACTTGACAGCTAGATATGGGTCTAAAGGAAGCTAAGAATTGATTGTGTTCTCTCCCAGCTGTCTCTCAGAACTGGAGTCCAAAATGTCTTCTAATGTAATTTTTAAAAACTACCAACAAAGCCATGGTAAGTTATAAATATTAAGACATAAATAAACTATTAGTTAATGTTGAAAGTCCACTGAATGTGTTATCATCACCAGGCAGTCAGTTGCAGAAGGGTCTGCCTGCATAGAAAGGTCTTTGTCTGCTGTCAGAAAGAAAACTGGGAATGGGCCATCTTTGGTAGACAGTTACATAATCTGAGTGAAAGGCCCATGTTGCATCCTCATTACAAGTGCCTATAAAGGCAATTGGACAGACAGAAGGGCCTTTCCTGGAGATCTCAAAGTCAAAGCAAGGTTATATGGGAGGACATGTTCTTTCAAACAGAGTAGGTCCAGCTCACATAATTTTTACAGCTCATAACAGCAGTAGATGGTTGGTTCCATGTCAACAGTGAAGCTGCTTCAGGCTTTTGGTACAAACTTCAAAATACTGAACTTACTTGCCACTCCTGCTCATCCCATTCGCATAGAAAGCACATCTTACTTTTGTGTAAATAGAAACTGGGTAGCAAGCTGCATGGAGAGCTCAGACAGGGAAGGAATTTCTGACCTCTTCTTAATTGCAGTGTAATGTTTCTGGGGATGTTCTTCCTTGGATCAGTGAGATCTAAAACCTCCCCTTCTTTCCGATCTATTAACCTCTCTTTATAAGGGGGGGGTGTAGCAAGTCCTTCCCACTGGTACTTGTCACCTCCCTCTTCTCAAAGGTATACTTATTCATTCAGTCATTCATTTTCTTTTTTTTTCCTTGAGAAGTGGATTTGAGGGGGACTGACGGTAGGTGCGCTCTTCACCCATTCAGGTTTGTGGGAGGATAGGCATTCAATAGGAAAGGTCGTTTTGTTTCGTTTTTGAAAAACAGGCTGATATCCTACATCATACTTGCATGGTGTAAAATTACACTCACATGATTAAGCAGCACCACCCTTCAGCTAAATATCAACATTCTGCAATGAACAGAATCACTACCAATCTACTTGCTTAGAATCATAGAATCATGGGATCTTAGAGTTATAATGGACTACGACCATTAAGTCCAACCTCCTTCCATGCAGGAATACACAACTAGAACACTCCTGAAAGATGCCCATCCAACCTCTATTTAAAGATCTCTAAAGTTGAATACTCCACCACCTTTTGAGGCAATCTATTCCATATTCAAACCACTCTTAACTTAAAAGAGCAGGAAACATTTGGGTCAATGTTTGGGTAGAATCTCTTTTATTGTAATTTGAATTCACCCATTTGTGTTTTAGTCTCTGAAGCCGCAGAAAACAAGCTTGCTCCATCTTCTTAAATAGACATTCTCAACTTTTGATCCTCCAGCTGTTCTGGACTTCAGCTCCCAGAATTTTCCACTGGCCTGGCCAATTATGGCAGATTCTGGGAGCAAAAGTCCCAAACATCTAGAAGACCAAAGGTTGAGAATGTTCTAAAGGATATCCTTTCAAATAACTAAGGATAACTATCATGTCAGCAATCAGTCTTCTCCCAGCTAAGGATATCCAGTTCCCTGAGTTGTTCTTCATAAAGCTTGATTTTCAGCCCTTTGATCATCTTGGTTGCCCTTCTCTGGACATGTTCCAACTTGCCAATATCCTTCTTGAACTGTGGTGCCTGAAAATAGACACAGTATTCCAGATGAGGTATGAATAAAGCAAAATAGAGTGGCACTCATACTTCCTTTGACAAGGACACTACATTCCTATTGATGCAGCTGAGAGTTGCAATGACTTTTTTGGCTGCTGTTGACTCATGTTTAGTTTGTGATCTACTAAGACCCCTAGATCCTTTTCACATGTACTATTTTCAAGCCAGGTGTCCCCCATCCTATATTTGTGCATTTTATTTTTCCTACCTAGATGTAGTACCTTACATTTACCCTTGCTGAAATTCATTTTGTTATTTTTGGTCCAGCCCTCCAATCTCTCAAGATCATTTTGAATTCTGCAGTATTAACTACCCTCCCCTAAGTTGGTGTCATTTGAAAATTTGACAAGCATGCCTTTCACTCTATCATAGGAGTCATTTATAAAAATGTTAAATATCACTGGACCTAGGGCAGAACCCAGAGGCACACTACCAGTTACTTCTTTCCAGGATGAAGAGCAAATGTTGGTGAATACTCTCTTGGTTTTGTCTGTAAATCAATTACACATGCACCTAACTGTGACACAGTTCACCAGCTTGCCTGCAAGAATATCACGGAAAACCTTGTCAAAAGCTTTATTAAAATGAAGATGTACTATATATGTGACATTCCCCTGATCTACCAAGCTTGTAACTCACAAAAAGAGATAAGACTAGTACAGCATGAGTTGTTTTTGAAAAACCCATGCTGGTTCTTAGTAATCACTGCATTCATCTCTAAGTGCACATAGACTGATTGTTTAACGAGCTGTTCTAGGATCCTTTCCTGGAATCAACATCATGCGGACTAGTCAGTAGTTGCTTGGGTCCTCTTTTTTGTCCCTTTTGAAGACGCACACAACATTTGCCCTCCTCCAGTCAGCTGGGACCTCTCCTGTCCTCCAAGATTTCTCAAAGATTATTGGCAGTGGTTCAGAGATGACATCTGCAAGTTGCTTTAGTACTCTTAGATACAGCTAACCTGGCCCTGGCCCATTTAGGATAGCTAGGCATTCCTTTACTACCTCTTTACTTATTCTGGGTTGAAGTCCCTTTACTGAATGGTTTATTCTATTTTCACAGTTTAGAGCACTGTTTTCCTTTTGAGATATGAGTGGGCAAAGAAGATATTAAATAGTTTGACTTTCTCTCTGCCCACTGTTAGTATTTTGCCATTTTATCTACACATTGGCCCTATTATTTCCTTGTTCTTTCTTTTGCTTCAAACATAGCCAAAACCCCCATCTTTTTATTATTTTTAACCTATCTAGTGAGCTTAAGTTCATTCTGAGCTTTAGCTTTTCTGACTTTCCCCCTGCAAACATTGGCTATCTCTTTGTATTTGGCAGCTTCCCCCTTCTTCCATTTCTCATATACGCCTTTTAAATTTCAGCTCATTTGAAAGTTCTTTGAAAATCCACCCTGGTTTCTTTAGACATGTCACACTTTTCTTTCTTCTTGGAATTGTCTGCAACTGTGCCTTCAGTATCCCATCTTTAAGGAACTCACACGCACCATGAATTCCCTTCCCTTTGAACATTTTGACCATGGTATTTCACCCAGTATTTCCCTAAGTTTTCCAAAATCAGCTGTCTTGAAGTCCATAGTGTATGTCTGGCTATGGCCATTTCTGCACTACACTATTATAGTAGTGTTATTACACTTTCAACATTCTATGGAATTCTGGGGTTTGTAGTTTACTGAGGCCAAAGAGCTCCCTGGCTGGGAATTCTAAATGCCCCTCCCTAAACTGCAAAACCCAGTATTCCATAGGATGTTGAAAGTGGAAGAATAGCACTATAACAGTGTAGTGTGGAAATAGATTATGTCTGACTTCCCCTTTCCTCTCTTTAACAAATCCCAAAAGGACATGGTCACTCCCATCTAAGGATCCCACTGTTTCCATCCCATTGACCAGCTCAAATCAAATCCAAAATAGTTGATCTCCTTGTTGCTTCTCCCACCTTCTGGACAATGAAATTGTCTGTAAGAGTGGTGAGGAATTTGTTGGACTTTACACTCTTTGTGGAGTGTGGTGTCCAAGAAATATCGGGGTAGTTGAAGTCTCCCATTACTACTAAATCTCTCCTTTTTGAATAATATGATCATTTGTTTTAGGAAGGCATTATCCAAATCATTCAGCTGGTTGAGGGGGGTGCTATAGAATACATCTACAATGAGGTCCCTGTTGCTTCTCTCCCCTTTAATTTTTACCCAAAGATTCAAAGACTGTTTTCCATGCTTTAAGTCATGGCTGTCCTCACAGACATATAATTTTACTTTTCCTCCTTTCCTGCTTATTGTCCCATTGATCAATTCAGGATGCATAATGGCTGTTTCCATTTTCCCAGTGAATGATGTGATACACTGAAAGAACTAACAAACAGAGATGCACCACTCAAGTATTTGAAATTGCATGCATAATTTTTACACTTCTGGAACTCCACTTACACTACAGTGAACTGAATATGGATGTTACACAGTGGCCAAAAAAAAAAAAAAAGTACATGCACAAGGGAACAAAAGTGTGCTTAAAACACTAACAGGATTCTATCCACATATTAGGAAATGGACTAACGCAAGTTCACTTACCACTATTTATGAATGTTCCCTTGTATAGCCTTGAATTCATGGCATCTCAAAATATCTGGCTAGAGGCTCAGACCTGTGTTTGTTTCCCCATGTAATTTAGCACATTGCTCTTTATAAAGTCTTTTCTACTTTACCAATGCCTCTCCTGTAAGATTGCTTAGAGCCACAGGTAACTAATAAATTAATTGCTATAAATGTGCCTATTTGTAATGAAATTGATATAAAGCTATCATATACATAACAGTTCTATAAACACTTTGTTTGTTGTGTGCCCTCAGGTCATTTCCAGCTTAGGGAAGCCCTAAGGTAACACTTTAATGAGGTTCTCTTGGCAAGATTTGTTCAGAGGAGTTTTGCCATTGCCTTTCTCTGAGGATAAGAGAGTGTGAATTACCAAAGATCATGCAGAGGGTATTCATGTCCAAGCAGGGAAGTGAACCCTGTTGTCCCAGAGTTCTAGTCCAACATTCAAACCATTATATCACTCTAGCTCTTACATGAGACTAAGTCACATTCCACTAGTTGGGACTTCTTTCTGCTTTGACACAGAGAGGACCACATTGGTATTTTACATTGTAAAATAGCAATATTCACTTCTATTAGTAATTTCAGCCTCTAATTTCACACTTATAGCTACAAAAGGTAAGTATGTGTAAATATCACCTTATGGTAATGTTTTCTAGAAATGGAAGGGAGGATAATCTTAGTCTAGTCTGGGAAGCTTACAACACTAGGCAAGGCTTAGGTAATTCTTTTTAACTAAATCGCCTTGAATCCACAGTTCAGAACAAATTCTAAAACTGCCATATCCATTGTTATTGATCTGTCAATGTAAGCTTATGGATGAAACACTTGGCGGATTTTTAAAGAAGCTAATTCAAAATTTATGTCCCAGAATTACAGATATTTGCCAGGATATTGCTCCTGGCAATGCTGAAAAAGTACAGATACATCCCAAATGCTTACACACAGTTGAAGTTACGGTACAAGTCCAAAGGCATTTCAGGATGTCAGTTTGTTAAATTGTGTATCCCCGGGGTGCATCAAACTTGCTTCCACAAAAAGAAAAGTGACTGGAAAGTTAGATGAAGGTAAACAGTTTTATACAAACAGATGTTTTGTCATTTTTATTCCTCTTGGTAACAGCCTTCTGAAAACAGAGCTCATTCACTAGGTGCTGAGGACCAGAGGAGTAGCAGTGGAGGGCAGATTGCACAGCGAAGCCCAAATGATCTCTTTCTCTGTTCTTATGATCACATCATATCAAATAATCATATCTATATACTGTTAAATGTACATCTGATTATATCTATGTATTATCTATCTATCGATCTGATGTATATATATGCACACGTATATACAAACACGCAGATACACACCACAAACTGGTCAGGTACAAGTACACTCTTGTGTGTTTAAAAATATAAAAGAGATAATAGGACTTACAAATATGTCCAAGAATAGCATTATTATCTATATTTGATAAGGTTAATTGTACCCAGGCAATGAAGGATTTAATTACAAATTTATTAACTGCAGCAAGGTTAATTATATCAAGAAAATGGAAAATGCAAGATTTTCAAATAAAGAAGTATGGAAAATAGTGATTAATGATAAGCTAACATGTCAAATTAAAGTCAAAAAAGGAATAATGAAAGGGAATGATTTTGAAGAAATATGGAAGATATTTGTGGAAAAAGTCCTAATAAAAGAGGGAAGTATCACACCTCCACAAGAAGAATTACAATTTTGGAAAGCAGAGTAAGTTGAAAGACAATTGGCTCGGGGGGTGGGTTTACACTTAGAGTTAGGGCTTACATTTAAGGTTTCATTTAATGTTATATTTAAGGTTATATTTAAAGTTAGAGTTAGTATCAATATGTTCAGTAAAAGGACCATCTTTAGTAACAGCAATAGGTTAAATATAGTTGAAAAGGACAGAGTTAAGAATGTAACAAAAATATATAAGCAATATGATATATAACATGTGGAATAAGTATGTGATGATAAAGGATCTGGAAAGAAATAACAATGTAAGCTATTTTGTTGTAATGTTTCTTTTTTACTTTTATGGTAATCACGTGGTGTTATATTTTTCTTTATAATTAATAAAAATTTAAAATTTAAAAAAAAAGTACACTCTATCTCATTATGCTTTCCCTGGAACAGGAAAGGAAATCATGGCCTAATTAGGACAACACTGGCTGACAGCCCATTAATTCCTTCTGTTACCTCTAGACCAGACGGGTGGGGGATCCCGATAGTAATTTTTAGCCAGTCATAAGCCTGGAAAAGGCAAGAGACCAGGCTAGCCTTACCATTAGGCAGAAGGAATAAACTGCATCAAGAAGGAGATAGACACAGGAGGCTGAGGAACAGAGGCAAAGTCCTGGAGGGCAGTGCTGTTTGTGCTATGCAGTCTGTCCTGTGTCAAATAGGCCAGCCTCCTGTCCTTCAGTAAGGTGATGCTTGCCCTTTGCCAAGACCAAAGTAGGGCTCATTTGTCAGTCTAATCTGCTTCTTTAAAATGGGGGGAGTTGCCATTTTCACTTTTCACTCAGGCAACAAAATACTTTTGGCCAACCCTGCTTTGAAATGTAAAAGTCTGGTCAAAAATATAATCTAGTCACATAAAGAGCTGCACTCAGACAATATATCACCGTATCTTCCTACTATAATGAGGAGTATAATAGATATTCTATCAGCATATACACTAACCGTGTAATGTGAATATATTAGATACACAACAGCTATTATCCATTTACATCTCCAGCTTCATTACTGTTGGTCTGATGAATTATGTTTCATCAATATGAACTCAGGGCAACTTTAGCTTCTTTGATGTATGATTATCTAAAGGGGTCGTACAAAAAATTCAGAGTTCAACCAATGTGTGCACTAGGAACCATAAAACTATTCAAGAGGTATTTTTTTAAAAAAAGAAAGGGAAGTTATCCAAATCAAATGAAAGACGGCCCACTTATTTTAATTTCACCTTATATACCACTTAATCAAATTAATCTTTTTTTTTAACCTACTGATCTGCAGGGTTTAAGTAGAAACAATTTGCTGCTGATCTCAAAGGTTTCCTTCAAGAAGCCAGTGATGGAGGAGGAAGAGGAAAGAGGAAGAGGAGGAGGAGGAGGAGAAGGAGGAGAAATACATTAAAGAACAAAACAAATCATCTGGAATTGAGAAGGGCTTCCTTTAAGGCAGTGATTCCCAACTGAGGGTATTCATACGCTCAGGGATACAAACGAGGACATTTAGGGATTTGCAAAAAGAAACTGAATAACAGCAAAAAAAGTATAAAGTATAAGCCGTTCTCAGAGGATGTCACAACTCAGTGCAGCTCTTGATTGCCAATGGGGTTGGCATTCCAGTCCCAGAAACGTAAGGGATAGGGGGAAATCATAGAGATGAAGAAAAGGGTGACACACAAGCCAATCTTCCAGATGTCACTGGCCCACAGATTTTTTTTAAAAAAAGAATCTTTCTCATGCCACATGCACATACAGCCTTCTTCTTGAGCTGCCACAACCCTAGGCCTACCCACATTGTGACTTCTTGAACCTTCTCTTCCTCTTCATTGTGTCCCTCTCCACAAAGAGAGAGAGCACCAAGTGAAGACACCCAGTTCCGCTCCAAATCCATCTGAGGGAGGTATGCACAGCATCAGTCACTCCTGCCCACAGTGATGTATTTAAATCTTTTACCCCAAGTCTCAAGTCAAGTCTCAAGTCCCTGAAGATACTTTCAAGTCAAGTCCCAAGTCAAGTCTCAAGTCTAGAAGTCAACTTTATAGCCCGACCTCTGTTCCAGAATTTCTAGACAGAGATGAATAAAGTGTGTTAAGAATTTAAGCCTCCACTTTTGCAATTCTGCCATCTGCAGCTCTGAAAGCCTCAAGCCCATTGCCTAACCCATTTGCTTTTCCCCCTCTGAGAAGTACACCCACATTTTGAGCATGAGATGGATTGCCATGTCACCAGTAGGCAAAAAGAGATGGAGGTATCGTTCAATGTCACAAGGTTTCTGGATGAATGTGTTATGTTACTGAACCAAGGGTAGCAAGTCAGTCATTAAAAATATACAATCTCAAGTCAAGTCGAGTCAGCGCCTCATTTATTGCCGAGTCAAGTCCTAATGGAGTCACTGAAGTGACTTAAATCCAACTTGAGTCTGAGTTTATCAACTCAAGTCTACATCACTGCCTGCCCATGCCTTTGACTGGGAGCAAACCAGGTCCTGAGACCATGGAAAGCATCCAGGTTGGTAATAGGGCACAATGAGATGGAGAGAACCAGGCAGGGTGACTGGCTTGACCCTGTGCCTTTCTTACATGGATGTGGAAACATCTGCTCAGAGTTCTCAGAAGCTTTCTAATAGTGCCTTTTTTTCCCCTTCAAAGAAAGGATGTGGCGGTGCGGGGGGAGGGATATAATTTATGGAAATGGGCTGCCAAGTGGTATGCAAGTGAAAAAAAGTTGGGAAGCACTGCTTTAAGGAAACCAACTCCAACAGTAACACTCAAACTGCAGACATACCAATCCAAAACATTAGTAACTCTTCTTTTCAAATCCTCAAATATTTATTTCATAACACAAAACATGCAGTGATGGGAATGGATATGGGATAGTGAAAATGTTTCAGTTACAAAGTTTGAATACTATGGTTACATAATATAAAATTTCACAGTTTTTGTTTCAACCTACGCAACTTCTGTCTTTGTCATTAACTTTGCCATTAAAGGTAGAACAGGACTGAAGAGAATAGACCTGTGGCAGCAAGCCTCACCTTCAACCTAACCATGTTCGGTAGAGTGCCTTGTACATGTGTGGACTCATTCACATGCTTGACGATCACAGCATACTAGGCACATACAATATGTATATTTCTAGAGAACATCCAGTCAGTTAAACCTGAGGTGCCAGAGAAAATCTTGCCAGCACTGAGATTTTAGTTGAGACTGATCTTCACATCTCACCAACCCATTCAAGAGATCTTGCATCCAGCATGGGACTGCAATCCCAAATGTTTTTCTTTCCACTGTGGTTTCCATAATTTGTACAAAATATGTTTTGTGCAAAACTCCTATCTCTGTGGAAAAGGTGTTGTCTTCTCATTTCTGAAGCTAGGCATAAACACACACAGCAAGCACATCAGGTCATGTTGTTTGATCACAAAGACCTAAGCTATCCATACAATGCTGCTACTTTTATTACAGCACTACAACTACCACATTTTTTTTCAATACTGCATATTTCACAGAAATTCACAAAAGCTACTTTCAATAATGTGCAAATATTTTTTGAAAATAATCCCAAAAAGTTTCACAGTAGCTCACAAGGAGGAGAATTTATTTTGTTTTGTTCCCTTATTTACCATCTGAGAAGAAATCAGGTCAGGATTTACTTCTCTACTGAACATGTCTCAACTGGAAATGAGAATTAATCACCTTCCTGCATGCATTTACCCCCTGTGTGTGTGCGTGTGTGTGTGTGTGCGCATGTTTGTTAAATAAACTACATATAAAGGAATACAATATCAATAAGACATAATGACATATAACACAAGACTAGACTAGACTAAACAAACTAAACCACACTAATACTATACTACTAGTACACAAATAGCTATGAAACCTAAACGGCTACTAAACCCAACCCAAACAGCTTAAAAGGGAATCTAACAAATATACTTCCCATTCCTCAGAGATCAGTTGTTGTTACTCATCTCTTTTACTTCCTCTAGAGAACATAATTAGCTCTCTACTAATATAAAGTTATACCAAAGAGTAGTCAACTATCAATTTTAACTGGATTTATTCTTATAATTATTTCTTTAAAAATCTAAGTGAAGATTAATCTAATACAATAGTATTAGCTTTCTACAGTAATAAAAATAGTAATAGTTATACTTAATCTCTAACAAATCTTTAATTTATCCATCTCAGCCAATTCTGTTTTCATCTGCCTTTGACACATCATTAAGAGATCAAACTGGGGATTTCTCTTTATCATTCTTGCCTCTCCTGTTTCCATGATCTTCTCTCTTCCTAAGATCTTCTTCTTCTGGGACTTTTCCAATTTCATAAACAAATCTCTTGGCTCTGGAACAGCGTTCAGCATACCTCTTCTTTGATTGTGATGCAACACCATGTTTCCCTTATTCTCACACCAAAAGGGGCTCTTACTCAGAATTTGAGAGACAGATGTGAAAAGATTAATGGTTTAAATTTCTGTAACTCCATCCAGTCCCACTCAGTTGAAATTTGATCCGTTTTCTCTTTTTGCAACTGTGGAGAACCTGCAAGGGGGCCAGAACTCTTGTCCAGATGTTCTCATTTTCTTCAGCAACATATCTCTTGTCTCCCAAAGTTTTTACTGCTCACTTTTTTCTCTTCTCCAGCTGGAGGTCACCTGCATGCATTTACTAAAACTGCATTAGAAGCAGTGGTAAGTGCTTCTCAACAGATTTTTCAAATACAAGGGTTTTTCAGAGGAATGGACATGGAGTTTTTTTTTAATTGACTCATCACCTGATTAACATACTGTGGGTGTGATGGAAGAGGAGGCATTTGCTACAGAAGCTACCCTATCCACCTCACAACCTGGGACAAGAGATAAGAGCTGAGAGGGTATCACAGGATCTGAAGTGGGTAAAGAAAATTTAATACGGACCCACCAATTCACTGAGGGAAGGTACTTGAGGAGGACTACCCTCATTCCACATGACCACTTTCCAGATTTGTGAGATAACTAGTGTGTCCATATTGAAAAAAGACAAGGGACCCATTACTTTATCTTCCTCTCCAACCCACCTTTACATCCCATCCAGTGCTATTCTGAATGCCTAATATATGCATTTTGTTACTTCAAGGTTATCACATTAGATTCATGTGATAATTAATAATACACTGAAAGTGTATTAATATAGGGAATCAATGCTCTTAGTCACTGCTAAAGTAAGTCCCATTGATTTCACTGTGTATATTTTGACTGGCACTAACCTTTGATTTAACACTGAAATGATCTAGACTCATTGCAATATACTGTACACCATGCCTCAGATTTTCTCCCAGCTCTGAGGGTTGCCATACATTCCATCAACTCAGCAGAGCCTCATCCATTTTTTCTTTAAAAAATGTATTCACTTTAAAAAACACAAATAGAAGGATACAGATATAGGCAGAAAACTGCTTTAGCCAATGGAGAAAATATGTCTAAACAAGTATACTGTAGCAAATGTGCATTAATAAATGTGCAATTACAGAAAATCGATATGCATAATGCTACATATTTCAATCTGTAAAGAAAAAAAACTTTTGCAGACTGGTACAAAAAATGAGCATTGAAGGAATACAGATACAATTTACAAAACCATAAGGAAATTGAAACGTTTATGACCAATCAATTTCTGCTTCAATTTGAAATAGATCCATGAAACTTGCATTGCCCAATGGCAGATACTCCAAGAGTCACAAAGGAAGCTATTTTGTGCTGAGCCAGCTCACTGATCTACCAATTCTAAAATTGTCAATAATGTTTCTCTAGCTGCCTTAAATTGAGCTTAAAATTAGACAGGCTAAGAAACGGGCACAAAAAACTTCTGTGTGGAAACTCGTATATGTTTTTCTCCTAAACTAGGTAATATAACTGCTATTATAAAGATATCCCATGCTTGAACCACTGACTGTGTAGAAAGGCTTTTTATTATGATGCCTCTTCATTCTCTGGCCTTTAAGTAAGGACAACAGAATAATCAAACATAGCCCAGAACATGAATAATCATATTCATAGCCCCAGTGAATTCATAGAAGCTAGATTGCCCTCAGGGTATCAGATACTCAGTTTCTTTTCATTTTCTTCTGTTACTTCACAAAGATTCCTGCACATGTGCCATCTTTCCTTGGATTTCAGAAGACCAAAAAGAACAAGAAGTGTATATTTTAGTGTCAACAGGTTATTCAAGACAACCATCTAATTCAGGAATATGCTTTGCTCTCTAAAAAATCAGAAATATTCTGACATATTTGACTTGATCTCATCTTTTAGAACATATTGATTCATTAAAAACAATTTATTTCACCTAACACAGTGCTCTGGAAATTTTTCTTTTGGGTCATGCTGAGACCAACCAGATAATGCCAACTGATATCCTGAATGGAAATTTCATTCAATACCCTGATGTATAATGTTACACATCAAGCAGTTGTTTCCAGTAACTAGTGCTGATGAGACAGATAGATTGTCATCTACACATGTACGTCCTTTTTGATGTGCTGCATGGTTTGATATTTCCTTCTTATCCCCCTAGAATCCAAAGCTCCGCCCTCCAATAAGGATGTAATTCTTCTCTAATTTTCTTCTCAAAGGAAATGATGAGTAATTTTAGCAATTTTCTTCCCACTGAAAGAAAAAAACTTTGAAAATCACACAATTTTCGAATCTTATTTACAATTTGGGACTACTGTTCACAATTTGGGATGATGCAAAATTCATGTGATCTGATTTTGCACAAAAGATAGAATTTTCTACACAACAGCAAAGATTCTCATCAGTCCAGGATTCTTCTCATTAGGATTTCTCAACACACGCACACACATACACACACACCACGTTTTTCCACCATTTTTGTCCCTGTAGCCAGACATAAAATTACAACATCAGCACTGAGATCCATGGGAACTTCCAGAAGTCTCAGCACTGCTGTAATCATTTTCCATCTGATTATGGGGATGTAGCCAGATGCTTCTATGATCTGTCTGCATCTCACAAAGCAGGGAATGGCCAGGCAGGGTGATTCAGAGGTTGTGAGTTAGTTGGGGATGGTATATGGCTCACACTAGTGTAGGGCTACAAATGCAGACCTACTTCACTACACTGAGCTGCACAGAATTGCAGCCACTAACTGATGACCATATATGTGTACTGATTTGCACTTTGGGGGCTGACAAACCATTGTAGGATAGCCAGAACATACACACAGGTTGCCTAATGTCTCAAATGTTATTAAATCAAAGTTATCAACTCATGAAAAGTTAATATCCTTAAATCTAAGATTAATCCAAACCAATGATGCAAGAGCAGGTGCCTGATTTTATTTTAGAAGCACCCACCCCCCACCTCATTCCGATTCCTTTCTGCAGAGTCAGATTGCCCTGTAACACAGAAAGGATCGGATCAGCAGGGGCAGTGAAAACAATAGTATACAAAGCCACAAAGCTCAGAGCAAGAGCAAGACCTTGGGAAGTGACAAACTGTCCCTGAACAGAAAGCATGGGGGACCTTCTTACTCACCAGCCAGTCTGTGTGAACCAGTTCTAATAACCTGATGTACCATCAAGCTGCTGACATCAGTGCTATCTATACTCATCTTGCACTACAATGAAAGCTCAAGGCAAGTGAGGAAGAGGCATTAACACATGCCACTTAAATACCATTAATTTATTGGTATGGCATTGTGCTGGTGGTATAGAAGCCAAGTTTTGATGCACTGGAGTCACATTGCTGGTTACTTTGAACAAATCGAAAAGCATTTATGGATCTGCTGGTGCGAAGGCTAATTGTATTCAGCGCAAAGGAAGGAGGTGGGTTGTTCCTTTGTGTCAGCGTAGATATCTGAGTGCTGGGTCAAGTCTTCTAGTCCTGCATTTTGGAGTACTAGATCAAGTTGTGGCTCTCTGTTTTGAATATGTTATCTAATACCAGAGGCTGTGGGCTTCATCCCTATGCTAATAATCAATACAACTGATGATCTGAGAGGAAAGTTCTGTTGAAATCTTTGGGACTTCCTTCCATTTGAAAAGGCAGATAACATAGCCATTTTCTAAGGGCAGGTAATTACATTTTTTAACTACAAGGAGCAACTCATAAAATAGCAATGTTAAGCTGAACAGAGACAGAGGTCCTGACATTTTTATCTGGCTGCACAATCAAAAGACAGGTACAATTAAGCATTCACTCATGTTTATCTGACCTCTAGAAAAAGTACTTCTGTATGCACATTAAGCAGCTGTGGGTGGCTCACCTAAGAATTAAAGGCTAAAAGGGCAAATGAAAGCCACTACTTCCCTGAAAAATTCTGAACTTTTTTCTCTTTTCCTTCAGTGCTTATTAAATAGCGAGTAGTCACGGATTCAGAGCCAGTGTAGTGTAGAGGTTTGGAAGGTAGACTAAGACCAGGGTTTTAATCCTTGCGCAGTCATGGAAACCCACAAAGGCTCTCTCTTAGCCTCAGAGGAAAACCACACTCAGGCCCTTTTGCACCTTACCCGTTCCCAGCAGCATCCTGTGGGGACCCCAGCAGCGGCTCTGCCAGGAAGGGAGAGTGATGGGAGCACTCCCCTCTGCACTGGCTGCCTCCATGATCCAGGAAGTGCAATGGCCCTGCCTCTTCCTGTCTCAGCACTGCCAAGCACTTTCCCAGGCTGCATTGGGTCAGGAAGCACAGCCATTGCGCTTCTGTACCCTCTGCCCACCAGATAAGTGTGGGATGGTGGTGCGATCATGGGTCATTGGTGAGGAAAACCCATCAATTATTTACGCTGTGATTGTTCCACCTGGAGGTGGGAGAAGAACAGAAACATGATGACATCATGCATAACCATTGTCACAATCCCATTCTTCTCTCGTCCCCGTTGTGGGATGACAACATCCTGCAAAAAGGGCCTAAGCTTCAGAGGAAGGCAAAGACAAACCCACTCTGAACAAATCTTGCCAGGAAAACCGCATGATAGATTTGCCATAGGGTGACTATAAGTTGAAAATGACTTGAAGGCATATAACAGTAATAAAGTGATGAATGCTTGAACTCCTACTCAGTCTTAACATAACCAGTAGATTCTAAGGAAATGTGTCGTCCTCCAGATGATGCAGAACCACAGATCCCATGACTGTCTCCTATTGGCTATACTGAGTAGGGGAAATGCAGCCCAGAAGTATTTGGAGGGTCACATGCTGTCCAACTCTGGTCTAAGGGCTTGTTCCCACAATCAGGATCCACAAAAAATGTCATTCAAAGATTTTTCCACAAATGTCTTCATGAGAAAACATCTTAAGTGTAAAAAAGCAAAGAATTTAAGCCAAACACATCTGGTTAATTCAGAGGCGTACGGACAGGGGGGCGATAAGGGAAGTCCACCCTGGGCAGTAATTTTTGGGGGGCACCCTGCGTGATGCAGCCACACCCCACGCAATGTGGCCATGCGACTCAGCCACACACCCCTCACCCCACCCCACCCCAAACTCCAAGCTATGCAGCTGGGTTAATTGTTTGAGATCATTCACAGGCTTCACATAAAATGGTTAATGTCCCACCAAGAGATGACTTCCTTAGTAGGAATGGGGGAGCTTAGTGTGATCTCCATTTTCATTCCAGTGAATAGAAATCATTCACAATTCCTGCAGTGATATGATAGAACACAGTGATTCTTTAGATTATGCTCAACTCTAATTTTACAATTCAGTGTTCAGCTCAAAGATTTTGTACAAACAGACATATATTGGGGAAAACTGCATACAAAATGAATATGTTAGGAACAACTGTGCACAAAACTGCAGGATTTTGTGCCCTTTTCATTCAACTGAAGCCTAGTGTAGAAATTAGATGGATTAGACTTATGACTGAGTATAGTAAAACTGACACAGACTGGAAATAGATTGATTCATCCATCTCAATTCCATACTGTTGTATACATAATGAAATCTTGAAATGAGACAGAGGTGAAGATAATCAAATAGTGCTTCTTAATAAACTCTCAGCTCTCATTAACTTTTGATTCACCACTTAAAAGGGTAATGCCATACTACCCTGAACATGAAGGTGCCATCTGATTTCAGAAGCTAAATAAGGTCAGTCATTTTGAGGGAAGAAATCAATGAGGCCCAAAGACTTGAAAAGCTCCTGCCAATCAGACACTGGCATCCTGTTTGTGGCATATACATGTCTAAGTTAATGGTATGCCAGCATATGTCTAACTTTTGTCACTGCAGAGTTCCCTTCCTTCTTCCACAGTGATCAAAGTGACCTATCGTAGAACTTCTGTGAAGCCCCTCCATCCATGCTAATTCAGGGCTGAAGGTTAGTGGTGGGGAGCAGAGTCACAAAGCATCTGGGTATGTCCCCACAGCTAGATGTGAAATGATTATATCAGCTACTGAGATGACCAATGGACCACAAAGGACTTTAGAAGATGACGGAATCACATCTGGACACAGGAACATAGCCAGTCACTTCTGCAATCCCTTCCCATTCTCCATCAGGCATGAATGGTCATGGGTGGGAGGTTTCAGAAGCTCTGTGGCAGGTCTAGGGGTAGTACATGTTAATTATAACATGATGAGCCATGTAGGATTGGATCCAGACTTGCCAATATTGAGTTAGATGGACCAGTAATCTGAGGCAGCTTCCTATGTTGTAGACAAATCATGGCCTCCCTTTCTCCAAAACAAGAACATAAACTTGGTGGGAGTGTATGTGCCTTTTTCAGTTCATAGACAGGAAGGAGAGGAAATGCACAATTTTTCTCCATTTCTACCACATAGAAAGTAAAACCGTTAGCAAGAAGAGGAAGCATCACACAACCATCCTTCCTTTCCTTGCTGTTGCTTTACAACACTCAGAGGAACTCCAAATACCTGGCCATATAAATAGGTTTCATAACTGCACACTTGTTGTCTACAAGGGCGTGTCTAGCTGCCCTGTGTGTCCTAGATTCAAATAATCGATGCTTACTTTTTTAAAAAAGCTATCTTTATTCAAGCATAAAACCTGGAAACACAGCAGAATGATACATTTATAGGGGAGTTTCTATCGAGCCATTCTTCTTCACCTACTGTTGTATCTCATTTTCTTAGCAGTTGATTAGAATCCATTTGGTTCCACTGGGATACACCCAATGACATTTCCCTGATAAACAGATATACAGGAGAGATAAAAGAAAATAACATATTGCCGGTGGTGCTTAGAAAGTTGTTAAAACCCCATATTCAACATCCACTTATCTTTTATGTATACAGATATTTGTAGTGATAAATGGCCCATTATGGAAAGTGATTGTCTGAAGGGCTAAAGCAGTCTGTGGGCCTGCATATTGAGCAATGTCTTTGACCGTTTACTGCTCATATTTTCTATTATTCGTTATGCTGCTTTCATTATTTTATGCACTCCCAGCTTGTCAGCAGAGAGTACAAGCAGAACGGAAATAAATTCGGCACTAAAGACAATCTGTGGCTGACTGCATCTCAGAACATTTTGTGTTTTATATTGAAGGTGATGCATGGCTTCTCAATGAACCACACCCACGGCCCCCTCCTTAGTCATGGCATGTGGTAAGGATTGGGAGCGACTTTGGCAAGGGAAGTGGAAGACACCAAGCTCAGCACTAGGGATAGAAAAGAAATTCATCAATTTCCTGACTGGGGTCTTATTTGCAGTTCCCAACCTGTAGAGAAACTTGCACAGGAAAGAAAATTAACTGTGTACTTTTTGAGAACTATGCAAGAATTTGAGAAACTGTGCAGCTTTATACCAAAACCCTATATGCACAGTCTTTTTACTATGCACTTCTGTGCAGCTTTCTGAAAGGAAAAAAAAACTCACCTACTTACATTGGTATATATTTGGGGAAAATGCACAAAATGCAGAACAAAATTGCATGCTATGCCATATTCGAACAATATGGTGAAAGTTTCCACATCATGGCTGCAGCTTTTGCTAGCTTGTATGTTGCACAACTCAAGTATTACACAGTAGGAAAAGAGGGTGGGGTAACTGAGGCTGCAGCCCCATGTAGTTTTGTTGTGCAAACATTACTAGATTTTGCACAAAATTTTTGTTGCACAACTTGTGCATCACTGCCATTTTTATGTAAAAAAGAGTAATATCACAAAATATAATTGGCCCACCAATTATTGTTGGGCAACTACAAGACTCTCCTTTTTCCTTCTGATGGTTATCTTCAAAAATCTTGACTGGCCAGAGGCAGACTTCAAACCAAAAGTTTCTCCTTAAATGATAGAAATGGGAATAATTAGCAATTAGCTCCTTTTGCACAGCTAGGGAGGAGGCTGTGAGGAAGGAGCAGACGTCGTCACCATTCCAGACAATGATACAGGTATGCTAACAGAGACTTACACTCTGCCACTGTGCTTACTGGATCTTGATCGCTATTTGCATGTTTCAACTCATTCCATCCTCCAAAGAACGGAGTCTGGCAATGCTAGTCTTAAAGTCTTAAGTGGTACCCTTTCCCAGCACTGCTCTCTGAGCAGCTTTAAAATAGAAACACCAGTGCGTGCAAAGCATTGAACAATAAGAGACCTTACCTCTTTACTGACATTATTTCACTGGAGCTAAGCACATATGGGTCACATATGAGGATAGTGTACCATCTCTCATTCGGTTAGATTACTTGGTGTCAGATCACATAATAATTTTATTATTCATTTGAACTTAATTACCCAATCAGTCATGAATTTCCAGAAAGTTGGTCTCTTGAATTTCTTGTATCTGTCATAGAGGTAGCCAAGCTGCATAGATTTAGTTCTTCCCTCTTCCTCATCCATCACATTATTGATCCTTTTTCTCTTACATCATTTTTGTTGCCGTTCCTTAAATATTGCCCAATATGTTGACAAGTCTCTTGTGGCACATGCTGCAAGCCTTCACATACTCACACTTTTATAACCAAGGCTCTGTTGTTGGCTTTGACTACATAATTATATAGCACTGGACAGCAAATAATTTTCATCAGAGGCTGGATTTTTTTTCCTCTAAATTTTAGATTTTTTAAAATTAGGCTGGTATGCCACCCATGACTTTTCCTGGAGAGATTTGTCCTTGGCACAGTCATGAATGATTTAAAGACATTGAAAATGTATTACAATTATGTTCCTGAGGCTGGGCTGCCTTTGGAACCATCATTTGGTTTATAAGGCAGCTGCAAGGTTCTTGTGGTAACAGTAAGCCAACAGGTGCTATTGCCAACCCAGGACAATGGGGAGCGTGTTGGGGTATAGGAAACTTTTGCAAGTCATATTGGAGACATATTAGGGGAAAAGAGATTTTCACAGAGAGCATCTCCATCAGCAGCAAAAGTAAATAGGAAAAGGTGCAGCCAGAAGGAGCCATAAGGAGTACCTCCTTGGTGACAACCAACTTTTCAGAGCATCCCTCTTTGCCTGCATTTCAAAGTGTGGACATTCTTCCCAGAAAATTTGGCTCAGTCCTACATGCAGGGGAGACAAAACCTAGGTACCATCCAAGGAGATTCATAAGATAATTTCCTGGATTTCCCGTCTCAGAATTTCTCAAGTTTTGATTCTCAAGTGGTCCCTTGAAGAAAGCTTTAAAAACAGCCATAGGATACAATGTTTGAGGCTTTTCAACAAATAAGCATGCCATAGTTTGTGCATCTTGAAACATGTCTCCTATTTTTCAGTCCTGCAGAGGAGAAACTTCAGAGTTTGTTACATTAGAACATCTCACAAAGGAAGCAAATATGTACATACTGGCCTAAGAGTATAAATTCCACTCATTTCAGCAAGCTTCATCTTTGTGTAAGCATACACAGAACTGTTCTGTAAGCTGAACAGCTGCCAACCACCAGCCAGTGGCCTACAGTTGGCAACCATTTTATAAAGATAGCTTTTAGTTCCCATTGAGGCAAGCTCACAATGGTAAGTTTCTATTCCTACTTTGTTGGTCTCTGCTTCTTTTGCTTATGAAATATTTGCCAAACAAAGAGCAATTTTCTCCTTGTGCAGGAGTCAGCTAATTAGCATGGTACCCTGTCATTCTGTCACACTGACTTGACAAACAATATAGCAGATTAAAGAGTTGCTAATTGGCTGATACTGTTAGCTGCAATTTCACAGTGCTAATGTACCAAGAAAACATTAAAAAGTTGCTTTGATCAGACTATGGGAAAATTACAGAAAGTGAGTCTTGAAAGAATAGTCAGTAAGAGTAATGTTATATGATGTGGAAAAACATGCATTATCACTTGGAGAGACTGAAAATGTGATGACAGAGGAGGAAAGGGGAAAAAGAAAAAGTGTGAACACAATGATATAATTTGAGGGAGTAACAAAAATGAACCAAGTGCTGTGATAGAAACTTATCTCTCTCACGAACATACAGGCACACACCTCACCACCACTATCATCTCCCCCACTTATATGTTGAATGCAGGACTTGCCCTCTCATTAGGCCAAGTGGGTCAGCTCTTTCAGTTGGCAGATTTTGGAGTATACTGAAAGGACAGACAGAACATTTCATTTATTACTGTCTGTAATCCTGTATCATGGAGTAACACCTTGGTAGCACTACATCATTTTGTTACTACATAATCTTGTTACAGCCAAATATGAATTGTTCACTGATGTGCAATGCACAGCATGCAACCATGCAGTCAATGCATAATGGACAGTGATGTCCAATTCACAACAACAATGGGCAACACTGTGCAATGGCATTGCACGTCTAACTTTGCTTTCATAAACTTCAGCAGAATATGGACATTATGCATTTCCCCAAAACACACAACCAAAATGGATAAGAGAACTTACACTTGCATAAGACACAAACAGGATTCCAGCCACCACTGGATTTTTTTTTTACTGACAAGGATTTTCTGGCTCATATGCCAACATAGCCTAGGCTCTGTATGCACCTTGATTTAAGTGGGTAGGCATCATTTGTCGCACCGCCTCAGGCAGCAAAAGGTGTTGGACCAGACTTGGTAGACAGATTATTACCATGCATGTTGCAAAATCGTGAAGAAGATATTTCAAAAAATATACTTCACAGTCTTCAGTCATCAGAGTTCCAATTGTCTAGAAGAATTAAAAAACTAAGGTCAGTTTAGTAATAATATGGCTGAATCTCATACTTCTACCCTTGTTTGAACTGGACTGGTTAATCCATAAACCCAACTACTTCTCAGGAAAACAGCTTCTGTCAAGATCCTGCATCAGTGGTTACAATGTGTAACTTTTTGATGATGAAGCTACATAACTGGAATGAGACAAAACCATGCTTGTCAATTGTGATGATCGACAACGCAGCTCTGGATGAGTTGTCCTCTTGTGTAACAGGAGCTCTCATTGTGTATTGGGATATGTTGCACAGCAAGACACAGGACACACTGGAACTGTTGTACAAGACCACACAGCTGGCTCTTTTTGCACATTGTTCCCAATGGCATAACTACTTCTTTGCTCCCCTCCTGAGAAGAGAAATGCTGTGTAATGCTGAAATTCTACTTCATGCAATTGCAAGTCAGTTTACAATGAAATAACTTCCGAAAAGGATGCTGGTCTTCATTTACTGCTGAGCCAATCCACATCTGGAACCATTATAATCTCTGAGCCTTCTCTTTCACATATCCATAATCCTTCTTCCTTCTCTTGTGGTAATCCTTCTTCCACTCATCCAATGGTTCTCTTTCTTCTTCCTTTCTAATTGTCTGGCTGCTGGTAGTGTTACACAATGTAGAGGTTGTTGACCTCTCTAATGTATCATTTCTAGGCACCAGACCTCTTTTCCCTTTTACTCAGTTCATCTTGAAGCTTAGTAATTGGGGGGGGGGTTATAGTTTGCTTTTTCCAAAACCATACATTGCAACTTAAAGAAAAATCCTTGCAGAGTTTCCATTGGCATGCCACTGTAGCACAGGAATGGAAAGGATGCAGCTTTCCAGACGTTCTGGACTACAAGCCAGAAGAGCCAATGGTGTAGAATGCTGAGTGTTCCAGTCCAACAACACATAGAGAGCCACATGATTTCCATCTCTGAAGTAGCAGAAACACAGTGCTTCAATGGTCTACTAAAGTTGTTTCATGATTTGGAGATACACACACCATTTATACATGAGTGACAAGTACATGTGCCATACGAAGTGATTAGCAATTAACTTTTTCACCCTCCTTAATGCTCTGTACAAACATCAAACAATTAATCCTAAGCAAACCCTCTAGCATGATGTCTAGGAACGCTGATGAATGAAGAGCCCTTGAAAAGGCAAAGAGAAATCAGATGATTGAAACAATACAATTAGCAGGGTAAGATGGGCAGAAATGAGCCCAGACACTTTACTAATTGTAGTAAAGAGTCTTCCGCTTATGCTAGCCAAGAATCTGCCTTTGAGGATAATATTGGTTGTCTAATAAGTCATAGCATTACTTATATTGTAAAAATAAAATAACTAAGCACCCACGATGATAACACTGGGATAGCTATCATAAATCAAACTGTACTGATATGGAAAGTCACCTTCCATTTAGGTTTTGGAATAGTTGGAGTCATTGGTAGAGAATAACTGTCACTAATTATCACTTTGGCTTCTTGAGGTCTTCCATGTTGCTTGAAGACCTGACCATTTTACTCAATAGGAACTGAGAAGAAGGAGCACAGTTTCTAACATAGTTGCTGAATGTGGAAACACCCTCAGCTAACAGGCACATTCCCTGGCTAACTTCCCAGAAACCTAAAGCAGGTAACCTATATTCTATTTTCTGTTTTACATTGTTTTCATATGGATATTTTATTTATCATTTGATTGCCTTTATGACTAATTTGTTCACTTAAAGAAATGTAAGGCAGGAATGGAGAGACGGAGAAAAGAACTGCTGGAATTCCTAGTAACCATTGTTGGTGAGATAAGGTAAAGAGGCAGGTGGGGGAAAAAAACTGAAGGAAACTGGGCAGTTGGAGAGGAGAAATACTGAAGATGGAAATGTGAAAGTAGGAAAGAAAAAGTTTTGTGAATATATGGAGAGTGAATGTTGGGGGGGGGAGGAATTGAATTTGGAGCCAGGGAAAGCATCCTTAAGCAGCGTGGGATGAAGGAGAGAATGGCTTAAAGAGCAAGGGGACAACAGGAAATCACAACCATTCTAGAAAATGCCTAGCCCTGGGTAACTCCACAACAACGTGTGCACCTGCATGAGTAACAAGGGCCGTCTCCGCACGGGGCGAGGGAATCACCCCGCACCGCTACTTACCGGATCTTCTGGCTCCCTGGTCCAGTCCAGGCTGCTCCGGAGCAGTGCATGGTCGTTGATCCGTCGGTCCAAAATGGCAGCTTCCGGTTGGTCATGGGTCTCAACCAACTGCTGAAGATCGCCAGCCTAAAGCCCGCCCTCAGCAGATCGCAGGCTCGCATTGGTGTGAGCCTGCGAATCTGCACAAGGGAGCAGGCTCGCAGTGGCACGCTCCATGCTTTTGAAAGACCGGAAAAATCAGGTCTTTCAAAAGCACACTGGAGGACCACTTGGGTCACTTCGGAGCGGACTGAGGTGCAGATCTACAGTAAGTAGTCCAGACCCAGTCCACTCCAAGGTGCAGACGTCCTCTGTGGAGAACACACTGCACCGTTTTTATTATCCCATGTGGAAATGGCCAAAGACTGGTGGGTCATCATACTATACAGAGAAGAAGTAGGGCTGGAAAGAATATTCAGAAATATCAAAAAAAAAAAAAAAAAAAAAGATGGAAAAAGATGGAGATTGTGAGCATCAAGAAATCCTGATGTGAAGAATCCTGGTTTGATAAGATCTGTACCATTTGGGACACGCTATGCAAAATTTGCCCATGGGGTTTTTTTGCACAAAAACACAATTTTCTGAGCAGTAAACAGCTTTTTCTGTACAGACAATATTTTCACACAGAAATATTATTTTCTGTGCAGAAAAAGCTGTTTTATGAACAGAACATGTTGCTTTCTGAGCAAAACAACCACAAGCAAATTTTGCGCAGGACAAATCTTTCTCACAGCAGGAAGAAAATAGCTAAAATTACTCACTGCTTCCTTCAGGAAGAAATTTCATGAAGATTTGCATCCCTATGAAGAAGCCAGTATTGTGACATTATATCTTTAAAGCAAGGTATTAAGCAAAGCAAGCAATTAACCAATGAAGCAATCAATCAATCAACAATCAATTGCTTGCCTAAGTATTATTTTTCAACTATAAGTGAGGAGATGAGTTTCAATCTCTCTTCACAGTTTATAATTGGTCTTGGATTTTGCAGCTTCCAGAAGCTTGTCATCACAGCTGAGTAGGGCCAAATTTAAAAGTGGATGGGGTCAAAATTAAAGTGGTCATGGACTGACTCTCATTCTCTCTACCAAATATAAAGAGGTCAAGAAAAAAGAAGCACAGATAGATGTCTGTATATTGCAGTGAGGAAGTCATCTGTGATATTAGTGAGGATAGTTTTGAAGGAAGAAAGTAAGGCAAAACACAAAACAAGCAACACATCCTAGAAGTCTGATGGTGCTGCATCAGAATGTTGGGAGGATGACAGAATGTTAGATCCAGAGTGTTAATAGTATGGAATGAGGTAACCCATTATTTCTGTAGAATGCTTTGAATTTATCTTTTTCCATTCCCACTTGCTCCTCTGCTTTCCTCAGTCTTCTGTAACCCTTTTGTTCATTCCTCTATTGATTCAGGGCTAGTGTAGCTGCAAACACTCTTGCTCCTCTGAGTTTCCACTAGCCTTTTGGAGAAGCTCTTACGAGTCTTGCCTGTGTCTAGGTTTCATTTTCTGGATATGTGAGATATGTCCTTCTTCATGGTGGTACCTAGGATCTGTATTCCCCATTCTTGGGAAGCCCATCTAATCCTTTCGCTCTCAGGCCTTAGGAAGATTATCAAAATATTACGTTCAAATTTGGTTTCAAGACTGTAGCTAGTTTTATACAATGATTTCCATATACTGCTGTTTCCTCAGGGAATGATTTGCTAGTAGAACATGTTTTACATAAAAATTGTGGCCACTGGTGGCCATGAGAGCCAGTGCAGTATAGGGGTTTGAGTGTTGGACTAGGATTCTGAGAGACCAGGTTTCTAAATCCCACTGGGTGACCATGGGCAAGTCACAGACTGACACTTGCAGACAAAAGCAATGGCAAACCACCTCAGAAAAGATTTTGCCACAAAATCTCTGTGATAGGCTTGCTTTAGGGTTTCCATCAGGAGAAACAACTTGAAGGCACACAAGAATAACAACCACTGGCTTCCATGTTAGTGGACTGTTGAGTCCACTCTGGGTTTTAGCCTTAAAGAAGGTTTCCAACAAGTTGAACCTTATTCCCAAAATAAGTTCAGCTCCTTAGATAACTCCTTTAATGTTTGAACAAAAACCCAGAATGGGTTCACCACTTCCTCCAGCATGGTAGCCACAAGCCACAACCGCATGCAAACAGTTCCATATTCAGTCAATGTCATTTGCAGATAGGGATTGGGAAGACCTTTGTCCAAAAATCCTGGATAGCAATCACCAGTAAGTGTATAAACTGCTGAGCTTTTTGGACTATGGTGTGAATCAGTATAAGGCACATTCCTATTATTATGGTTAACAATGGCAATCATTATGGAGCCCTGGTGGTGCAGTAGTTAAATGCTGGTACTGCAGCCACAACATTGTGAGTTCAGTCCTGCCGGGCTCCAGGTTGACTCAGCCTTCCCTCCTTCCACAGGTCAGTAAAATGAGTACCCAGCTTGTTGGGGGCAATTAGTTAACACATTGTAAACTGCTTAGCAGATAAGCAGTATAGAAATACACATGCCATTGCTATTGTTGTTAACTGCCATTAAGTTACAGTGAGAAACCTCCAAGTCACCCTATCACCAACGGTCCTGCTTAGGTCTTGCGAATTCAGGGCTGTGGCTTCTTTGATCGAGTCTATCCATCTGTAATGCAGTCTTCCTCTTTTCCTACTGCTGTCATGAGCCCGGCTGAGCATGCTGCCGACTCAGACGGGGACTCTGAGTTAGACGGGGAACCCCAGCCGGGGGTGGATCCCTGGGAGGGAGAGGGGGCTCCTGCAGAGGCAAGGGAGGGGCCTGCCAGCGACCCCACAGCAGTCCCCGAGCCACTACCTGCAGCCGATGAGACCAGTGCCTCGGGCTCAACAGAAGCTGCTGTTCCTGACTCCAGCCCGGAGTTTGCTGCAGACCCTCCCCCCACGTTCCTCCAGAGGCGGCGAGAGAAGGAGGCGGTTCGCAGATCAAAACGCTTGCAAGAGAAGCATCTGAAGTCTGAGGGCCTTCAGCTGTGAGCTGGGCCAACGGACACTTGATCAGCCCAGCTGGGTTAAGGACTAGGTATTTAAGTCAGACGCTGGGGGGGAGTTGGGCACGGGGCAACAACTGTCTTCCATCCGGGGAATATGCATCCTGTATTTTTCGTTCCAGGCCAGCCCTAGCTGTTGAGTTTGCTGTCTCTTTTCGTTTGGGTGATGTAACCTCCTGCTTATTTTACTACTTATTACTAAAAGCCATACACTTCGGCTCCTGCCTCCGTTTTCTGCTTAAGCCGCCGCCTGACATTGACAACTGCCTTCTACCTTGTCAAGCATTACTGTTTTTTCTAGTGAGTTATGTCTTCTCATGATATGGTCAAAGTATGACAAAGTATGACAAAGTTTAGTCACCTTGGCTTCTAGAAAGAGTCCAGGCTTGATTTGCTCTAGGACCCATTCATTTGTCTTTTAGCTGTTCAGCCGTAGAATTCTCCAGCACCACATTTCAAATTAGTTGATTTTCTTCCTATCAGCTTTCTTCACTGTCCAGCTTTCACAACCATCCATAGAAGTTGGAAATGTGACGGCATGGACAATCCTAAGTTTAATATTCAATGATATATCTTTGCACTTGAGGTTATGAAACATAGTGATCAATGGTGTTTAACGAATTACTCTTACTTTGGATATTTATTATTCTTTGTGAGTTTCTGAGTTTGGGCTGAGTCATAAATCAAACATACACACAGAGACACACATAGTAGATGTCAATGTGAGTGTGTATATATGTCATAATGTTTGTGTGTTTTTATATATGTCTGTGTGTGTGTACATATATTTATATATACACACCCACACATACTGAGTGTGTGTGAGACAGAGAGGGAGATGAAAGCAAAAGAGAAGCAGAAGTGGGATTGGGACAGGACTAGAATATAACTAGACTCACAGAGTTCTTTTAAGTCTTCCCTTGCAACTTTAGTCAAACCAAATAAATATCTTTCTTTTTGAGATCTAACTTCAGAACTACTGGCAGCAATCCTTTAATTTTTGTTTGTTTTCCTTCCACATTAGTGAGTTTGTCCTTCTTCTGAGTCAACCAGCAAAGTCAAATCCACACATCACAAAGTAATGAGAGATAGAATATCAACATCCTCATGAGACATAAAAAACTAAAAGGATATTACTTTGAGGGAAAGTGGAACAATATTACAAAAAGAGAGCAAAGAGAGGAAATTTTTCAGTTTGTTTGTTTGTTTTTGTCAGTGCTGAAATAGCCTATAGAAATTAAAGTCAAATGGTTAAATCCATATGTTGTTGTCTGATTTGGACATCTGTCTTTTTCAACCTCCTAACAGTCTTGCTATTTGACTCCAGCTGCCTTTGAAGGTAACTAGAAGGTAACGCCAGCTGATTTCTACCTGCAAATATGAAGCTGTCTATCTGAAGATGAGATGAAATGATCTTGAGGCCCTGCTAACAGCACCACAGAATGCTTTGCAAGCAAATATTCTGTCTGGTAGTGATTCTTGGAATGCAGTTGTGACCACTTGATACTGCAGAGGGACACGATTCTTTCATGAAGTGCCGCAGCCCTGAAAGCCCATGGCTGGAATCCTGTTGGTGTTATACATGTATATACATTCTATTATACATGTGTTTGTACTTTTTGGGGCATTGTGCAGCAGCTATATACATTTTGCACAAGCTAGCAATACAAATGTTCTTTAATTTGTTCTCATACACAAGAACCACTGATGTAATCAACTCTGGCGATCAATGGGGTGACAGATGTTGCAGCCAGATCACCCTAACATCCAATGATGTAATCAATTTTGTATCAGTAGCGAGGAAGGTGTGCACTTTTCAAGAAAGTGTGCACTAACCATTTGAGACTCATTCTGTGCACAGGAGTCTTGGTTCCTGCTCAGAAAGTATGATCATCTTCTTTTGTACAGGATAAGTCCTGAACTTTGAAGACTCCCACTTTGTCTGTGGATTCTCCTTGTCAGGGTTTAAAAAAAAAACCGAATAGAAAAGAAAAGAGAAAAAAGAAAAGAAAACCTCAGTGTTATCTGCTCATCACTGATTCAAATATTTGTGTATATTCTTAACAGATCTAGCATAAGAGGAGCTCAAAAAGTGTTACAATCTCACTTGGGCCTAAATCCTATTGTTAGCCCTATTGTTACAAACTATAGTAGAGCTATTTAATCAATTGGATTTACTCGCATGTTCACTCTCCATTCATCAAATGACATGAATCTACCCTAGTGGGGACTAATTAACAGGATTCCAGACATGCAGTTGCACAGTCTTGGATGGTACATAATTATTGGTCCATGCTTTCCAGAAGCCACTTTATTACCGGGGCCACATACACTCACTCCATGATATAGTTCAATTGGGAAATATAATTTAATTGGCATGAGATATAAATTATAGACTGCTCTGGCTGCAATGCTATGCTGGTGAAAGAGGACTGGCTGAACACATGTGATCGAAAAGTAGGGCAGATGGGACCTCAGGGCATGGCCAGGTCATATTCAAGGAATCTTCAGTGTTAATGAGCTTGCAAATGCCCCTCAGTGACTCAACCTTTACAAACAATAGTGCCCAAAACTGCCTTCATAGAGGAATTGATTGTCTCTGAGCCTCTGACCTTGCCTGCTGAAACTCCCCTTTTGTCTCCTCACCTGTCCTACTATTAAGGAGCTATCATGATTCCCATCAGTCCTTTGTCAGCTAATGCTAAAGCCATTAGCTTCCAGATCCCATTGTTAACTCTGCCAGAGAGCCATTAACACCTTATCCCTCAGGGCAGAAATGGAGTATTCAAACCCTGGCTCTAACCCAGATAGCTGATGGTACTGTGGACATAGGTCGTTGTTCTGCTGCTTCAATTCCCATTCTTGTACTACCCATGATAACTGAAGCCCCTGTCAGAGCTGCTGATGACAAGCAGCAGCTGTTGGTCCCTGTTGCTCAGGGTGACCTTGACACTACCCTCGGACCCTCATCTGAGCCACGTCACTTTGTCTCTTCTCTCCAGATAGGCAAATATCACCCATTTTGCCCTAAATTCTCAGGACAATTTTTCCTCCCTTTTCCTTTGGTTAGCCCCATGTGATTGTGAGACTATTTGGATCCTGTGTGCATGTGACTGTCAATTCCTCCAATAAAACAAATATTCTTTGAATCTCTGGCTGGTGTTCCTACATTAGCACCAGTATACACAGGTGTAAAAGATCCTACTAGGTTACCCTCTCTCACAGGCCTCCCCTTCAAGCTTCCCGCTGTTTTAAGGAAGCACTGACATCACAGGTAGACCTGTGAGTTACCCACATTTTGGGGTAACAACTTAATTCACTGAGGTTGCAGAAACAGCTGCTATGTCTTCCCTATTCTGCAGTAAGACAATAAGAAGGCACACTGGCAGATGCACAATTGGTTGCACAGTATCAGTATTATGCAGAAGGGTGATGTAGTGCAACCACTGTGCAACTATGTGAGTGTAGATATAAACTAGACAACTATGGTGCAGGTCTGTGTTAAGAACCTTCTAGAACTATGACCAAAAACAAGGCTTTCCTAAAGGGATAAATGCTTTAGGAAAGATTTATACGTGCTAGCAGAAGTGCAATTCATATTTATGAGAGGAGCTGGGCTGTTATAGTGACCCTTTGTACAATGCAGAAGGTCCATATAGAAAGCAATGCTATCTACCAAAAAAAACCAAAAGAAAATTGCTGTCACATGGAAGCTATACTTGTCAGCTGATGGAAAAAGAAACCTGTTCAGCCCACCCATGTGTCTTTAACTGCTTCTTGATCCACAGAAATAATAAGTAGGTGAATTTTTTTCACAGCATGGAGATGCATACTGTCACTGCTATTGTAAGCAGATCAAGCAACTATTAGAAAAGTGGCAGGTGGCTCTGGATTTCTGTCATCTTGTCTTATATTCCCTTGCGTCAAATAGTTTTGGAGATCAACTCCCAAACTTCCATATCTAGCATGACCATGAAATATGCTGACTGGGGGATTCTGAGAGTTGTAGTGCAAACATTTTCAAGGCTCTGATTAGAGGTGTACATTGTCCCCTGATGTGGTTGCCCAAGACTCATCTCAAGCCATAAATCTGGAACTTAGCTTTTCATTAAAAATCATAGAATATGAGAGTTAATAATTTGGAGATAATAGAACTATAGAATTGGAAGAGACCACAAGGACCATCCTGTCCATGCCATGCCATGCAGGAACATACAGTCAAAGCACTTCTGACAAATGGCCAGCTGGTTTCTGTTTAAAAACCTCCAAAGGAGGAGACTCTGCCACTGCCAACAGTATTCCACTGTTGAACTGCTCTTACCATCAGAAAGTTCTTCCTAATGTTTAGGGGGAATCTCTTTTCCCATAGTTTGAATCCATTGCTCCCTGTCTCTGGAGCAGCAGAAAACAAGTTTGCCCCATCTTCAACATGACATCCTTTCAAATACTATATTTGCTAGTATATAAGACTCACTTTTTTCCTGAAAAATACCGTTTGAAAATGGGGTGCATCTTATATGTCGGTGTGCCTTATATACCGGCAAATAGTATTTGCCGGTGAATAAATGAGGTGCATCTTATACACCTCATATATCAGCAAATACAGTAGTTAAACATGGCTATCATGCCACCTCTTAACTTTCTCTTCTGCAGGCTAAACCACCCAGTTCCTTAAGCCACAAGGGGATGGTTTCTGGGCCTTTTACCATTTTGGTTCCATTCCTCTGGATTGTCAATCTTCTTCTTGAATTGTGGTGCCCAAAACTAGACACAGTATTTGAGGTCTGATCAATTCTGACCAAAGCAAAATAGAATGATAATATTACTTCCCTCAGTTTAGACACTATACTCCAATTGATGCAACTGAGAATTGCATTGGCATTTTTAGCTGCCACATTACACTGTTAGCTCATGTTCAGCATGTGGTCTACTAAGACTCCTAGATCCCCTTCATATGCACTGTGGTCAAGCTAGGTGTCACTCATCCTATATCTGTGCATTTCAATTTTTTTCTGCCTTAGTGTGGTACCTTAAATTTCTCCCTGCTGAAATTCATTTTGTTAGCTTTGGCCCAGCTCTCTAATCTCTTAAGGTTATTTTGAATTCTGATCTGTCCTCTGGGATATTACCTACCCCTGCTAATTTGATGTCATCTGCAAATTTGATAAGCATGCTGTTACCCTGAAATTTTGGGGGTCCCCTAGGGATGCCTTAATGAGTTCCAAGTGATAGGGAAGGTAAACTCAACAGAGCACACGCAATAGCAATACGAGAGGCAGGGTAACCTAGTGAGATCTTTTACCCAGTTTTTATGCGGTCAGGCCAAGCCAAAAACCACACAAAAAGGTCCAATAAATGACTTTATTAAATGGAAGTATCACACATCAATGCATACACTCACACACACATTCGAGTACTATAGAAGGGCAAAGAGTAGAAATTAGATAGAGGGATTATTAGAGGATTCGTGGTTTGGGGGATACTGCACCTTTTCCTGAAGTCCTTGGTTCAAGAAAGCAGCAAAAGAAGTAAAGCTCAGCAAAAAGACGCTGAAGGGATCACTCCGCTGACAAGGGGGAACGGTGTGCTGGTATGACCAGGAATAATCCAAAGAAACAGTCAAAAACAGGGACTATTTATAGTGAAAATGTACCTTGAGGGCAAATCCTCTCCCGGGGAGAACAAAAGAGGGTGGCAACAGAAAAACAACTCCACACCGGCACCTCCTTTGATATTAGAAGATAACAAGGTGTTCCCAAAGTTCCAGGATCTTCCGCCGCTTTGAGTTGCGGTGTGAGTTTATGTAGTTGGTCCTTGCCTGATAAGATTTTATTGCTACAAGTGCCCAACTTGTGGGAAAGCACCTTAATCCCTTCAAGTTGTCTCCTCAAAGGCTGACGACCTTTTGTCCACTATGGGTTGGCGCAGCTTGAGGTCTCCTGTGGCTACGTAACAGGGAAGTTTACTGGCCTGACCTGGTTTTCCAATCGTACAACTGTTGCTGCCTACATGCTCATCTGGGTGACTTCTCTGGTGTGTTAGATTATGTTTTATATTAAAGTTGTAGATCCCGGGACAGGGTTTACCAGTGAGGCAACAAGGCCCTCTATTCCATCATCCAAGCCATTTATAAAAATGATCTCCTAGTCTAGCTCTCTGGGTACTAGAGGCAGGATGTACAATGTGAGATATACCTACATCATCCATGACAGAGATCTATCCAACCATTGCTTAAGGGTTCCCAGCAAAGGAAACCCCACCATCCCACAATGCAGCCTTTACCTACACAGACCAGGGACCCTTTCATGCTACACAAATACAGCACTATGATTCAGCTTTAACAATCATTACTGCATCCTATGGAATTGTGGGGTTTGTAGTCTGATGAGGCACTAGAGTTCTCTGGCTGAAAATCCACCTCTCTAAATACACCCCCCCCAAGCTGAAAATCACAGGATCCTATAAGATGTTACCGTGGCATTTAAAGTGGGCTCACAGAAGTGTAACTATGTAGCATAAAAGAGCCCCAGATCTTACAATTTGAATATTTTTCTCTGTTTCTTATTATTTATTTATTATTTATTGTCTTTATTAATATCTCACCTTTTTCCCTGTCCAGGACTCCGTAGGGCTCAATTAGAGAAGTAATTAAATCTTTTGTTTGTTTAATCACAGTTGCATAAATTGGACATACAAGCTGAAGTTGCTAATGAGAGATTGTCCTATGTCTCACAGGAAAATGATTGTACTGGCTACAGGTGATAAAAAATGATCAGTTCCAAATAATTCTTGGGAAAACCAGCAATGTCATGATTGATAAGATTAATTTGGATTGTGGGAAAGGTTGCTTCTCAACTCTTGAACTGTGCTCTTATTTAAAAAATAATTTGGTCAATACAGCACGTGCATGCTTCTAGTTCAAGTGCATGCTAATTAAGCAAGAATATTTGTTAAGCATTAGTCTTAGAGTGTGCAGTTTTAAAACATAACCTGAAAGCTGACTCATATTCTCCAAACTGGGATGTCTGATGCCAAAAGTAAAACTTCATTGGCTTTTCCTCTGCAATGAATTGCTTTAATTAAAGATAATCAAGATTTTTATACTATCTAAAGATTCTTGACTGCTTGCTTGCCGGAGTTTCTTTGAAATTCCTTCTTTCTGCATTTATGGAAATTGGGGGAAAAAGTTGTCTTTGGGGATCTGTGGCTCTCTTGCAAGAGGTCTGAACACTTAAGAGGCTGTTTGCTGGATTTACTCCCCTACAAACAAAGAGAGCCATTTCTGATTTAAAATACAAAGGGTGGGGCTACCAGATTGACTATAGGACAGGGCTCCTGTTGCTTTTATATTTAGTAGATCCTTGATGAGGAAGGTTTACTGTAAAGTTTCACCAGGAGGAATTACATTCTCTCCTCCCCCAACCCCCCCAAAACCCAACTTTTAGTTGATGTACCCCCAAAACATGACTCCTTACTAGAGGGGTGCAGCGGAAGAGAAGCATTTTGCTCTGTTTTTCTAACTGGTGGTTTTCAGGGGGTAAAGGAGAAGACATGCCATAGTTCTCCTGATGAAACTTTATAGTAAGTCTTCCTGATTGTGTGTGTATATGCCTTCAAGCTGCCTGTCAACTTATCGTGACTCCATGAATTTCATAGGGTTTTCTTAGGTGAGGAATATTAAGATGTGTTTTTGCCAGTTCTTTCCTCTGAAAGATCACCTACAACACCTGGTACTCATTGGCAGTCTCCCATTCAAGTACTAACTAGGGCTGACCCTGCTTAGCTTCCAAGATCAGCACAATTTGGTGCCTTTAGGGTATTTAGGTGGCTACTGACTGAAAATCTGCTACATATTCAACCTGGCAACTTTAGTGCATATGAACACACACACATATGCACAAACAAATAAAAATACTGACAACACAGACACAGCAGGACATAAGCAAAATATAAAAGCCATGCTGAATCAGACTAAATGCCAATACACTTCTAGCAGATTTAAAGTATTCTATTCCTACAGAGCCAATCAAACGATGAGAAGTCAAAAGCTACAGAGCCAATCAGACCATAAGAGTACAACAGCAGTATTCTGCTTATGCTTCCCAGCAAACAATATACAGAGGCATATTGACTGTGATGCTGGAACGACTGTATATCAATTATGACTAGAAGCCATCAATCACCCATCCTCCATAAATGTGTCTAATGTAATCGTAAAGACATCCAAGTGGGCAGCCATCACTAAATCTTGTGGGCCACTTAGTTAAATTCCACTTCAATCATGTGGTACTTGAAGAAATACTTTTTTTAAATGTATTGAATCTCCCACCATTCTGTTATAGTGGGTGACCCCAAGTTCAAGCATTAGGAGAGGGTAGCAAAGCTTTTCTCTATACACTTTGATGATCAACCATGAAATAATGAGACCAGACACAGAAAATTGGGTTATATAAGGGCCACTTTATTTGACCTAAACTATTTAACCTGTGTTAACCTGGAAAGAGAGCAAAAGGGGGGAGCAATCTGATGTGGGTCTAGCTGAGTCCCAGGTGGCAACTCCATGACAACCTCCTCAGCCTTCGCTTGGGTAAAATACCTAAGCCCCAACAGTAATCCAAGTACTGTAGGTTGATTGAAGTCCAGCTTAATTGGAAGGTAACCCAGGGGCACCCACCCAAGTTTCTGAACTCTATAAGTGAGAGCTCAAATCCCAGATTAGCCCCAAGGGTGGCCTCCTTCCCCATCTCATGGGATGCAGGACCCTAAAAGGAGCTCAAGAGTCCTACCCTACACCAAGAGGGTGCCAAAAGGTGATCACCAAAGTCTTTAGTTCTCCCTTCGCCAATTTAGGACACCACCCAAAGCCAGATTGTCCAAGTCCCGCAGATACAGTATGGAATTGAGAAAAAATACCTAAGTAAAAGTCGGAAAAAGTCCTCTCCAGCCCCAAAGAGACCAGACAAGTCTCACATTGCAATGAGGATGGAAAGGTGGGTCCTACTGTGAAGATCATAGAGGGCACATGAAGGGGTGATCAGGCTTAAAAAACCTCTAGCCTTCCCCCTCCATTATATGCTGGAATCAGGCACAAGATGCCAATCATCAACCTTCAGGTCTCTCTCATGGAGACCATCAAATGGTTACCCTCCCAAGAAGTGACATCAGTCACACAGGTCCTGGTTCTGATACACATCTCCCCTTCCGTGTCTTTTTTCTAACTCTAAATAGCCCTGAACATTGTGGCTTTTCTTCATGGGGCAGTTGCTGCAGATCATTTTGATTGCTCTCTTCTGTATTTTTTCCAGTTTCACAATAAGCCTTTTCAAGTGCTGTGACTGGAACTGTACAAAGGATTCTAAATGTGGCCGGGCAATAGAGCTGAGTTGAATTCAGATTGGCAGTTTCCTTTCCTAATTATGTCCAACATGGAATTTGCCAGATTCCTTCCCTCCTTCCTTCCTTCCTTCCTTCCTTCCTTCCTTCCTTCCTTCAGACTGTGACATTTTCATCAAGCACAATGTCTCACATCTCTCTCTTGGTTAGCTGCTACTAGCAGTAGCGTGTATATATGGGAAGTTGTGCCACCACATCACTGTTGGATGCATGCTCTCTTTATCATTGAAGCTATAAGTATTCACCATTTTCACAGTAGTAGCACCACTGTTCACAGCCACAGTGTCAAAAAGCGTTGTTCCACTAATCCCAGGGCAAGGAGACTGCACAAGCCCTTTCACCCTCCCCAGTGCCTTCTCAATATTGAAAAAGTACTAAATCCCAGTCTAATTTTTCAGAATCAGATTATTGATTGTTCTCCCTTAGCTTCTATTAGTGCTGTTGCTTAAACTTTTTACTTTTCTGCTTATTTGTATTCATAGCCAGACACAGCAGTATGGTATACATCCAATTAATTATATCCAGGCAATAAAGACACTTTGATTTTGACTGGGTCCAGCAGACCTCACAAGATATGGACATCGCATATACATATAGATGAATAAATCAGCATAAATGTCCTCAAGTATGATCAACAATTTATCCATATGGTAAATTGCTTGCAGCACAATCCAGGCAAAACTATATTTAACTGGCTTCAACTCTCATGAAGCTCCCAGTTACAACCTTTACCTTTTGAACTTAAGAAGAAATATTTACTGGAACTGATTTACTCCAAAATCCATAAGCCAGAGTAGAGGAAATCTCTAAGGAGAAGCTGGGCAAGCAGATGTAATAATTTGCTACAGAGTGTTGTGAAGAAGCAGCTGTGAATAGCTGCAAATACGAAGAGGAAAAACATAAAGAAAATAAAAGACCAATTTCAAACGGTGCAGTTTCCCTGGATTGGCAAGAAGTGAGGAGGCATGATAAGGAGCAAGTAAATACCATGACAGACTGATTAAGTGGGCAGTCAAATGCCAGCGCTTGCACTACTAGTACTAAAGCATTTTTGACATTCCAATAGAGCTAAATCCCTCATTTACTTACTTTCCTACAGTTTTAATATTTTGGACCTTGGCCTTTCCTATTTAGCATTTAGAATTTCTCTATTACCGTTACCACTATTCTCTACTACTACACTGGGCTTTGCCTTGCTCAGTGCATACAATTAATGAGTTCCATGTTGGTTCTTTAAAACGTTTTAATGTTTTAGTCACTGCTTTTATAAGAAGTTAATTAACAGGAGGTTAAGTATCTTTCTTGATACCTTTACCTCTCTTTTTTAAAAACTTGTTTCCGTAATGACGTGCTAAGAATGATTTTCACTACTTTCATTTTCCTCGTGGTCTACCTTGAACTTACATTGTTTTCTATGCCTGCTGTTTCTCTGATACCATTATTTTCCTGGCTTCTGGTTTCTAGGGCAAACCTATCCAATTAGGAATCACGCTGATGGCATAATTCTTCACAGCACTTCAGATCCACATATGTGTTGATTCCATTAGGAGAGAATTAAGCAGATTTGGAATGTGGTTATTGCTTCCTAAAGTGGTCACAAACTGATCCCAACCATTAGGGAGCACACAGTGAATGTGGGGACATTCATTTATTTTTTATGTCCTCTGCATCTCTACTTACTAAAGTCAGTAGGAGCAGATAAAGCCTGTTCAGAGTAAGGGCAATGTTCAACTAATTTCATCCTGTGTCAGTCTAATTGCCCCAAGTGGAGACATCAGTTGCAATCAAAAATCATTCATGGAAATTGAACTTTCTTTGATCCAGTCTTTCTCTTAATTTTCTACATTTACATAATGCATCTTATTTGCTTTGACAGTTGTCACTGAAAATCCTCATATGCATTTCTTTCTCAGTTTGCTTCTTTCTCTTTTTTTTTTAAGAAAATGTAAATAAATTATCTTAGGCCACTTCCGCACTGGGCTATTAAAACGGTGCAGAGCGACCTCTGACGGAGGTCTTCTGAACCGTGGAGTGGACTGGGGCGGACTACTTTTTGTAGTTCCATATCTCAGTCCAGTTCGGAGCGACCAGAACTGGTCACGCAGCATGCTTTTTAAAAACCTCTTTTAAGAGGTTTTTAAAAAGCACGGAGCATGTGACTCCGTGTCGCTCTGTCGCCACGCTCCGCTGCAGATTTGCAGGCGCGCACAAGTGCGTGCCTGCAGATCTGCTGGGGTGGGGCTTTAGGCTGGCAAGCTTCTCCGGTTGGTGGAGAGCCTCCACCAAGCGGAAGCCGCCATTTTGGACGCCGGAGCCGTGCAGAGCGATGAGCTAGCACTGCTCCTCGTCCTGACGGACTCGCCCGGACACTCAAGAAAGCCGGTGAGTTCTGTTTTCGGGCATTTCCTTTCTCGCGTGTGGAAAGGGTCTTAGTTTGTATCAGTCACAGCAAATATCTAAGCCAGATTGAAAATAGTAGCTGAAGAAACGATAATGTAAATATAACTAGGTATAAAATAGAGGGACGCAAATATTCAACTATTTTGTCTTCACAATTGAAGATGTATTTCCACAGTTTCCTCCCTGCTGCAGAGAAAACAAATATTTCTGTGCAGTTCTCACCCAGTGTTTGTACATCCCAAAGTGCTGCCAGGTTGTGAAGGTAGGTTTAGGGGAGCTCCATCATCATCATAGTAATGATGAGCTCCAGCCAAGATGTTATCATCCTCATTCTGTAGGATCTTGCCTGGAGTTCTTGCACAAGAATGATGGCTTTCTGCATTTGAAAAAAGGAAAATCGCTGTTTCCAGATAGCCACACTTGTTTGCTGGGCGGAACTGCTGTTTATTATGCAACCTTGCACCAAAAAATGGTTATCAGGGAACAGTGATGTTTGTGCAAAAATGTGTTTGCATGAAAAGACACAATTGTCCCACAAACACCCACATATATTTCTGCACAAACTAGTCTCCTGAAAAAGTTTTCAGATGTGCAGGTACTGGGCAACAACTGGGCAAGATGCTGGCTGTTGTGTTATTATTCCTGAATCACACAAGAGTCAGGAAGCCCATTTTCCAAAAGGGAAACAAATAATAGTAACTATGGTTTCCATCCCTTGTCTTAAAATTGTGTGTTGTGGGGATGATGGAGCTTTAAAAAGGAAGTTAAGAGCAGTGAAAAGGAAGATCTGGTATGATATTTTTTTTAATTGCAAAGACCCTGAGAAATGGAGCAATCTCCAAAAATCAAATTGTAATATGATTAATGTATTCTAATTTCTCAAAGATCACTTAGAGAAGGGAGAGAGAGAGAGAGAATGTCTCACAGGCCTTTTCCGCACTTTGTATTTGCAATGGGGCAGAGCGTCCTCCAGCGAGGACGTTTGCACTTGGGGGCGGACTGGGTCCGGACTACTTTCTGTAGTTCCGGACTTCAGCCCGCTCCGGAACAACCAGAAATGGTCGCTCACCGTGCTATTGAAAGACCGCTTAAAACAGGTCTTTCAACAGCGCGGCATGCCCCACTCCGTGGCTGTGCGCCGGTGTAGATTTGCAGGCTCGCACCAGCACAAGCCTGCAGATCTTCCGGGTGCGGGCTTTAGGCTGGCAAGCTTCACTGGTTGGTGGAGAGCCTCCACCAACCGGAAGCCGCCATTTTCATCCCCGGAGCAGTGTGTAGCGCGGCCACGCACTGCTCCGGATAAGGCTGGATCCTCTGAGGGAGCACGCCAGTCCAGTAAGTAACAGAACAGGGCATTTGTCTGTGCAAAAAAGCCCACAGTTATAATCAATTAAATATGAGAAGACAAGATAATAAGGGCAATTAACAGCATTTGTACTAAGCAAGGATTATAAAAATTAACAACAGATCAGCATTAATTTTGTTACTTTAACTTAATGTTCTCTTAGACAGGTTGTAAATGGATGTGTACTGAAAGGAAAGGTCAGGCAGCATCATTTGTGTCTGAGCAGAGCAGAGGAATAAAACCTACCGTGGCTAGAAAATGCATTAGTACAATGTTATGAGAAAACATGAAGCCATGCTCAGAGATTATTAGAAATAAAAGTGGTTGCTTTTTCCAGCATATAAGTGTAGCAAGCAGTACACAGCATTACAAAAGTATGACCAAGATAGCAGACGTGAGCTTAGGCATTCTTCCCCTATGAGTTACTAGAGGACAAACTAGAAGCAACAGCAGTATTTGCGTTAGAATTTGGCTTCTGCTAAAATTGATATGTGGGAGGGATATTTAAAGCAGCATAGGCAGGCAAGGAAAGATAGCGAACTCTTACAAGATGTGCATTCCCACCATTCTCTTGTTCCCACCTTTCTCTTGCTCTTTGTTCTTGCAACTCTATTGAGAGACAATTTACAAGGAAAAATAGCTTCAGGGCAGAAGCTAGGGAGAAGAAGGGTCAACATATCCAAGCTGTGTGTTTTGTTGGGATTCAGCAGTACTGTAATTCTAACATTCAGGTCCGCCGCCATTGTGTCTACTGTAATATTAATTCTATTGCTTAGTCGAAGAAAGTATTCATCTCCAATTCTGACAGTCCCGGGGTGACTTTCTATCATATGTTACTTTATGAGGAAAGAAACAATAAAAGGCTGGCTCTAAATGAGTCAGGCCATTTGTCCCTTTGACTCAGTACTGTCTCATCTGACTGGCTGTCTTTTAAGGATTTTTAAGCTGGGAAATGTGAGACAAAGTACTTTCTGTCATAGCAGAGTAATCAAATGGTAAGCCAGAAGGTGAATAACAACCAGTGCCAGGCCTGTCCCCCTACATACACATAGGGACTCCCAGAGGGAAAAAAACAAACTTAGCTTTTGTAAAAACATATAAAATAGCTTTATTTACAAATCACTTGTGCATAGTCAAAAACAGAGTCTTATGGAAGAGAGAAAGGATAAAAGACTATGGCTGCAATTTAGTATGATGCACAAGGGGAGTAAGTATGGAAAAGCAAACAAATGGGAAGTCAGCAAACATACAGGCTAGCAAAGAGTGAGTATAAGGATTGCTAACTGTAACACTTCAAACTGGAATTTTCTCTACTGTCATGGAACTGGCACAGGTGATAATACTTAATTTTACCATGCCCTTGGCACAGGTAACTTGCAGAGCTCCTGTGCAACTCACTGTGTGTTGAAGCAAAATATTTACTAGCTGCCAAAATGAAAAGAAGCCAGCCTCTAAGGCTTTATAAGCGTCCGGGATTGTCACTTAGGGCTATAGATCCTTGTCCACTGTTACCAGCCTCTCCTCAATTTCTTCCTTTGACCAAAGCTGAGCTGTTGCTTGCTGCCTGTCCAACACCTTTTTGGTTTCACTTTCAAAGTGGGCTGTTGATTCTTTGACATAGGCATTGCTACGCCATCCTACCATTGAAAACTCTCAAAAGTTTTCAGAATCCTCTTTGTGTCCTCTCAAACTTGAACTCACTATCTCCTCTTCTGAGTTTCTAATCTGGCAATTTTAAGAAGAATGTCAAAAGGACCGCGCTGTTCTGAGGCATTTTTAAAAGTGCCCTAAGGTTTTGTTATGAAGAAAAGAAACCTATAACAATGACAGCTTGTTAGCCTTTGAATCACACTCTGGTGTCAGCTAACATCAGTTTGTCTACCAATACAATATTAAAAATGTTATTTATAGCTAGCAAGGTCAGGCGTGGTTTGGACACATGGCATCTTTTCTGTTATAGAGAATTAAAAGCAATAGCTGTCTTATTCTGATTTGACTTGTCTTAACTCAAAGGTGGGCACTGAATGGACACAGTCAGGGCCTGGAATCCAACATCTTGGCCACACTCACAAAGAGATTCATATCATATTCTGTACAATCCAATACAGTTTTTCCAATGTGTATTCCATGTATTATTACTAGTAGTATTACTACTACTATTACAGTCCTCCCTCTACATTCACAGGTTTGATCTTCATGAATTTGATTATTCACAAAGCATATGCTTGCCTCCAGTTTCCTCTTCCCATTCCCTTGCATTCCTCACTCCAGGCTTGCCAGACTTGTGTTTAAAATGGACTTTTTTTTTCCTTTTTAAATCAGCAAATCCTTCTTCCCACTGCTAAAGACATGTCCTCTCTTCCAGGCGGCTGCACTTTCTGTAACATAATGGCTGCTGATTGGTCAGGTGCTCTCTTTGCTCCTAGTCATCCCTTTTCAAGATGGCTGCTAGAAGTAACTAGAAGGGAAGAACTGTGCTTTTCTCCCTTTGAGGGAAAAGTACTGGTAAGCCCTTTGCTGTGTCTTTTTTTCTCCTCCATCCCAATGCTGGGGCCAGAGGCAAAGGAATGGGAGGGGGAGGTCTGGAGGGGAATCACGGGGTGAGGATTCTTCACAATTTTTTCCACTTTTGTGGGGGTTCAATGCCCCTAATCCTTACAAATGTGGAGGGGCTACTGTATTATTATTTTATAAATTGATATGATACCTTTTCCCCAACAATTGTACTCAAAACAGCTTACAACTGATTAAAACCTTATGGAATAAAAGCCTACGAAAACATCAGTAAAATATAGAAAACTTTTTAAAATATATATTATGTGTGTGTGTATTAAAAAAAATTATAGAATTGAAACCATTTAAAATTCATATTTAAAAAACAAAAACTCAAAAGTTATCCAAACAACACTCTATAAAAAGCCTTTCACAGTCAGATGGAATAGGAAAGTCTTTGCCATGAATCAGAAGGAAAGCAAGAGGGAGCTATCCTAGCCACCTTAGTGAGGGAGTTCCAAAGGCAAGCTATATAGAAGCTGAGATATATCCACATTACACAATTATAGCTCTTCGATGCCACTTTAACTGCCATCATTCCATCCTATGGATTTCTGGGATTTGTGGTTTCATAAGGTTCTAAGACTCATCATGGTGTAGTGGTTTGAGTGTTAGAAGACAACCCCAGAGACCAGGGGTTGATTCCCTGCTCAGCCATGGAAACCCACTAGGTGACCTTGGGCACGTCATACACTCCCAGTCCCAGAAAACCCCATGAGAAGATTGCCTTAAGAGCTGCCATAAGTCAGAAGGCACACAACAAGGTACTTAGAATTCTTTGTCAGAGAGTGCACTAGAGAATTCCAAGTACCTTAGCAAATTATAGATCTTACGAATCCAGAGGTTAGAGCTGTGGCAGTTAAACTGGGATCAAACTTTAATACATGGTTGCATTGTTACAGCCCAAGAGATATTTTCCATTCATGGAAGATATGAGTGCAGCATTCTGCAACCCTACACTGAACGGTTTAGGCAATGTTTGTAAAAGCATCATGTATCACTGGAGCTCAAGAGAGCTTTAGACCACAATGCTCCCCTCCTTATTACTTCATTACCCCTAAAATGTGATTTGATTTCAATATGTTGTTACTTCTAATTAGAGCTAAAAGTTTATATTCTCTAGGATAAACCTTTCCCAATGTTCATTTAAAGCTATCTTTATGAAGATTTTATGATTTAAAAAAAACAAATCAATATTTTACCATTGACATTAAAAATAATAGCCCAAAGTCAATTCTTTAAGCTAATTCTGCCTTACATGGATTAAGCAAAAAGAACATCTCAGCACATGTCAAAATCAAAACCCTTTAGACTCCCCGGCAATCAAATTTGAATATGATAGGACACTTTAATGAATTCTCAGTAATTTACATCAAATGTGATAACAGTTTTAAAAGGTAAATATATATCTTTCTACTGTGACTGCTGCTCCTATGTCTGCTTGTACTCACAATAGGCAAACCCTCTAGGCTGTCTGAGACTGGGCCCAATAATGGTGATGTTACCAAAGGCTCAGGTTTTTGGAGTATAATTTTGGTAGTTCATAAAAGTCCATCTGAAAAGAAAAAAAAGCAAACTTAACAAATTCTTCTTGGGAGCCAGTTAATTAATATCCACCCCTAAGAAGAATTATCTGCTTCCTTGGCTGACAAATGCAGAAGTCGGCACCGCTAAAGGATTCACTGCCAGGACTCTGCTTTGTTTCACAGCTTTGCCTGGCCAGGAGCTCCTTGGCTGTGCAGCAGAGGTTATTTTGCAGCCAGGGATCTGGGAGCTTGGAAGATCCCATAACTGAGAGCTTGGAAGACCCCCATGAGCCTGGCTGACAAAAGCTTTGGGGAACAAAGAGAAACAGCAGAATTCAATGTGGCTCATTTTGCCTTACAGCCAAAGCTCTTAGTTTCTTTCCCCAACAGAGCTTAGTTTATGAAAAACAATTCTTGTCTCTAAGAACACAAAAACCACATAGGCATTTGATGATCAACCATGAAATAACAAGACCAGACACAAACTTGGATAATAAGGGCCACTTTATTTAAACTGACCTATTTAAAGTTGCTCCCTGGAAAGGAGCAACAAGGGGGAGCAACCTGATTCAGGTCCAGCTGAGGCAGATATCACCACATGACAATCTCCTCAGCCTTCCCATGGGTGAAACACTCAGCCCTGAGGGCAATCCAAATTGCTTTGGTTGCTCCCTGGCTCAGCATACCTGAAAGGCCACCCAGGGGACTCCCACCCAAGCCACAGAGCCCTAGAAGTGAGAGCCTGAGTCCCAGGTGAACCTAGAATCATAGAATGATAGAATCATAGAATTGGAAGACACCACAGGGGCCATCCACAGGGGCCAAGCCCCTGCCATGCAGTAACATACATCAAAGCATTCCCAACAGATGGCCATTCAGCCTCTGCTTTAAAACCCCCAAAGAAAGAGACTTCACAGCACCTCAAGGAAGTATATTCCACTGCCAGAGAGCTCTGACCATCAGGAAGTTCTTCCTGAGGTTCAGGTGGAACCTGCTTTCCTGCAGCTTGAATCCATTGCTCCTTGTCCTAGTCACTGGAGCAGCAGAAAACAAGCCCACTCCCTCCTCGACATGCCATCCCTTCAAATATTTAAACATGGCTATCATATCCCCTCTTAACCTTCTTTTCTGCAGACTAAACATACCCAGCTCCCTAAGCTGCTCTTCATAAGGCATGGCTTCCAGACCCTTCTCCATTTTGACTGCCCTCCTCTGGACACATTCCAGCTTGTCGATATCCTTCTTGAATCGAGGTGTCCAGAACTGGACACAGTATTCCAGATGAGGTCCAACTAAAGCAGAATAGAGTGGTACTATTACCTCCCTTGATCTAAACACCATACTCCTATTGATGCAACCAAGAATCGTGTTGGCTTTCTTGGCTGTTGCATCACACTGATGACTCATGTTCAGCTTGTGAAAGGGACTCCTAGATCCCTTTCACACATACTGTTATCCAGCCACATATTCCCCCATCCTATATTTGTGCATTCCATTTTTTCTGCCTAAGTGTAGGACCTTACATTTCTCTCTGTTGAAATTCATTTTGTTAGCTTTGGCTGAGCTCTCCAATCTGTCAAGGTCATTTTGAAATTTTATTCTGTCCTCTGGATTTGGTGTCATCTGCACATTTGATCAGCTAATTTGGTGTCATCTGCACATTTGATCAGCATGCCCTCAACTCCTTTATCCAAGTTATTGATGAAGATGTTGAATAGCACTGGGCCCAGGATGGAACCCTGTGGTACCCCACTAGTCACTTTTCAGGAACTTCAAAGTAGCCTCCTTCCCTGACCCCCCCCCCCCCCCGCTCAGATGCAGGGCCCTTAAGAGGGAGTTCCAGCGCCTTACCCTACACCAAAGGGTACCAATAGTGAACACCAAATTCTTATTCTCCCTCACTACCTGGCAAATGAAAAACTATTTAAGACACCACTCCAAGACAATTGTCCCTAAGCCATCATCTACACAGTATGAGGTAAGAAAAAAAAAGTTAAAAAGGGGGTAAAATTTCTATCCAGCCCCAAAGCAACCAGATAAATTCACACTGCATAGAGGGCAGGAGAGTAAGTTGAGCAAACTGTTACCCCAAAACATGGATGACAAAGTGGTCCATTCTTGATGCCAGTACTTCTGTGAAATAGTGGGGAATTACCTCAAATGGAAAGCCTGTGAGAGGGGGGTAACCTAACGATATCTTTTACACCTATGTTTATCAGTACTTCTGCAGGGAAGAACCAGCCAGAGATCCAAAAGTAATCTTAATTATGTTTTAATGGAGTGATTAGAGTTACACACACAAGCTCCAAGCAGTTACACATTCACACAAGGCTAAATGAAGGAAAAGGGAGGAAAGTTTTGGATAGTGAGATTTCATGGCAAAGTGGGTGATATTTACCATTCCAGAAGAGCAGCAAAGAAGCAGCTATATGACTTAGATGCAAGTCTAAGAACAGTACACAAACAGGCATCAGAGTGGTGACTGGCAATCAGTGTACTTCAAGTTGACTGGCCAAAAACAGGGGTTTAAATACCTAATTTCTGCCTGGAGGGCTAGGGTGTTAATAGCTCTCTGGCCAAGTTAACAATGGAGCTAACAGAGTGGACAATGAGGTTTGGAATGGGCTAATGGTCTTAGCATGAGGTAACAAGGAGCTAGTGGCTGTCCTGATAACTCAGTACTTGTCGGACAGGTGTGAGGACAAAAGAGAGGTTTTGCTTGGCCAGAGGAAAAAGGAGTTAAGGCAATAAGCAGCCTTGCCAGAATCTTCCAGACACTATTGTCTAAAAAGTCAAGTCGTTAAGGCTAGCTGCAAGCCTATTATCCTGGAGATTTCCTGACTATGACCTGGCTATGCCTGGAGGTTTCTTCTGACGTAATCCACAGTGCACGTGTTCAGCCAGCTTTTTCTTCTTATCTAGCCTGGCCATACAGCTAAAGCAGAGTATGTTTTATATTTATGCCAATTAATATATTTTGCCAATTCAATCATATTTTGCCAGTCAGACCATAGCAAAGTGTAGGGGTGTAGGGTTTGGTAACAGAACAATCCAGAATGACACATGCCAGGGTGGACTGGCATAAAATAGTCCAAGCTCTGGCCCTGGCATATGTTACAATCTGGCACTAAGCACCAATCATAGCCACGCCCTGAGTTACCCAACCATCACATTCTTATCCTCCCCTGCAATAACTGCATTGCACATGTCCAGGTATGTATTTCATCTTACTTTGAGTCAGTATAAAGTCTTCTGCAAAAATCCATCAATACAAACAATACATTCTATGTTCAACACTGATCATATTTTGTTGAATGGGTGTAGACCGTATTTGGTGCATCATGCTCTGTCTCCTGACCTTCACAGGAAGATAGGTTCAGGGCCATGGTCATTTTCAGATGTTTGTCAATGCTCAGTCTGCTGTCCAGGTGCTAAGTGTTGATGTTTGACTCCAAGGTCCCAGCTCTCCCTTCTTGTACTTGTTTAAATATGACTTGGACTGGTGTCTATGTACTTCAAAACACCCATCAACTCAGGGTAAGCCCATTAATTTCATAGGATTTTCTTAGAGAAAGAGTACTCAGAGATAATTTGCCATTTCTTTTCTCTGAAATATAGCCTACAGACCCTAGTATTTTTTGGTGGTCTCCCATTCAACTACTAACCAGGGCTGAGCCTGCTTAGCTTCCAACATTAGATAGTATCTTCAAGGCATTAGGTCTTTGGTCCTTTGAATTGCAGGGAACTTTAAATGGAGGACCGTTCTCTATAAAATAGGATACACAGCCATCCTACCACATAGGCACAGCTGCCCATATTGGAAAGAGATAAGGACAGGCTGAAAATAATGAGCCTTTTCTTTCAGATGTGGACATTTTACTAAGCTGAGCTGCAGATATGGTAAACCTGCCTAACATTCCCCTGTGAATGGGGGTGGAAATGAGATAACTAAGAATTGCTGTAACATTTACAACATATACTTTTGTGCTGTTTGTGAAATTTTGGGGAGGAAAGAGTGCAGACTTGAGTGGGAAAAAAAGGAGAACTTCATAGGTCTCTCTTTATGTTTAGGTGACATTTCATTTTTCATTCTATATGCCGGTATGTTATTGATAGAAAGAAATGGGAAATGGAGAGAAATAAAGACCTTAGGAAATACATTTCAAGGCATGTAAGAGGTACTCTTCTAAAAATATCCTCAGGGGTTGTCTAGTCAACATTTCCCTTTCTCTATCTCAAGCCGGCAAGTAAGAAAACCCTGTCATTGCAATTTGTCACACATTTTGTGTGGAAGCGTGCTCTACACCTAAAGTACCATTTCCTGGCCCAGAGCAATCCTGGATGCCAATGATACAGGAAAAAAAGTCCTCCACATAATGAAAAACGAACACCATAAAAAAAAGAAAGAAAAAGAAGAATGTAAGTTACACCTACAAATTGACACCCCACAGGTCATGCTGGTTCTGTAGAAGGATCCAAAAGGTATCACAGTGTGATATGCTGCCTTTAAACTCTTGCTACTAATGTAGTTGCTGCCAGGCTCAGAGAGATTATGTACCGTACAGGGCAATATTACAAAAATAAACACAAGGATTTATTTATGAGATGTCCAACTTGCCTTTACTCAAGTAACAGGTCAGGCAAAGATGAAAACATCATGCCACAGCTTCACTTTCAATCAAAGGCCATTTCTGCACTAAACTGTTATAGTGCTATTATTCCACTTTCAACATCCTATGGAATCCTGGGTTTTGCAGTTTAGGGAGGGGCATTTAGAATTCTTAGCCAGAGAACTCTTTGGCCTCAGCAAACTACAAACCCCAGAATTCCAGAGGATGTTGAAAGTGGAATAATAGCATTATAACAGTGTAGTGCACTGCAAAGTCTCTTTGCAGGTAGCATAGTTTCAGATCAATTTGCCTGCATTAAATTTGGTAATCCATAAATTTTGTTCAAAGCTAGTATCTAGTTACAAACACATAGTTACTTGTATCCCATGATGTTTCCCAATAGTGAAATAGTGGTAAGTTGGCAGCACAGTAGGAGGCAACTTTATCCCTTTTGTAGTGTAACTGTAACTTGACAAGTTACTTTATAGTTGGGTGCAACCTCACTGAAAGATGGAAGAGGAAGTTGGGTGCAACCTCACTGAAAGTTAGAAGAGGAAGTTGGCTCACTTGCTGACTTGTGGTCTGTTGTAAGGATTGAAGCAAACACTAGATGGATGGAAGGAGAGTTTTGCACCACATGCTAGCAGCTTGTAACATCCAGATTTTCAAAAGGAACTTCAATTATTTCAATTACTTTTAATAAACAGGCAAATAAGAGGTACTTTTAAAAGTATAACAGTTACTAACTACATTTGAAACTTCAACTAATTGCTTGAAATTGTAACTGTGATTGTGAAATTAAAACCATAAATATAACTTGCTATTTTTTCCTAAATCTCTGTTCCTATGTATGTGCATGTTGGAAGCAACCTTGTCTATGTTCTGTTTTTATTGTTACATCACTCATATTTGTCAGCCTCATTCTTGATAAGTTTCTCAATGGATTTCTCATACTATCCCATTTTTGTATCCTATGGTAACACATCTTTCTTCTGCAATGACTACTTTTGACTACTTTTTTTTTCAAAATCTGTGTCTGTTTTGTATGCATGTTTCTAATATCTGCTTTTTAATGTGTCGTCTTTCCACTGATTAATTGGTTTTTGTGCAATGTTTCAAATGTAGAGGTGTTAGTTGTGTACATGTTTCAAACACACACGTGATATTATATACACTTTTCCCCTCAAAATGCAATGCAGCCTTACAAATGCATAGATTTCTGGGGCCAGATCCTTTCTGTTCCACTGAAAGCCAGTAAAAGTGTGAAATGGGTATTCCTTTACAGTACTGCAGATCCAACTAATTTTCCCACCAATCCTATCCATTCTGAAAGGGCCCAGGAATCAACACTGGAAAGATGTGAAATCTATTGTGGACTTACCCTATCGGGATGCATGCGTAAACATAAAAAAGATCTCCCCACAAAAGAGAAACGACAAAATGACACATTTTCCAAGAGACATGAACAGAGATTGCAAATATAAAATGCAAGAGGGCAGTCTGTAAAACAAGAAGAAAAATAACAAACTGGAACACCAACAACAACAACAAAAATCAGCTCACAGTGAATATGCTTAGCCATAGCATTACTTGCCAGACACCACAAAACGTTGCAACATCTCTAAATTTGCTAATAGTCGTGTTTCCCCACTTCAACGTGGCTCTACAGACTTCTGTCTCTTCTGAAGCTCTGCTACACTGTGCAATTTGATGCTGTCTTCTTCTGTCTCCATGGCCCTACTTTGCTTCAACTTCTGCAAGTACTCCCCATCTGAGTTCACTATTAGAGTGACTGTTGAGTCTTTATCATCAGTGAAATTTGAAAGGTGGGGAAAGAGCTCTACATCATTTGAATATTTTCCTCATTTAAATTAGCTATCAAGATCCAGACTCTCATGTGTCAGCCGCCATCATTCTTGCCAACCATTGAAGGGGAGAAACTCTGTGAGTCAGAGAAGATAAAATCTTGAGGAATACTAAACATAGCCACTCAGCAGTGTGATCTTACATGGGAGGAAAGGGAGTTTGTTGTGGTTGTGTACCTTTAAGTTATTTCTGACTTATGGAGATCCTAAGGCAAACCTATTATGGGATTTTCTTGCCAGAATTTGTTCAGGGCAGGGATTGCCCTTGCCTTCCTCTGAGGCTGAGAGTATGTGACCTGCCCAAGGTCACCAAGTGGGTTTTTGTGGCTGAGCAGGGAAAGCACTGTCTCCCAGTGTTCCACTCCAACATTCAAACTGTTATGGTCCCCGTGCACCCCCAATAAATATTGATATGGTTTAATTGGCAAATATTATTTAATTGGCAATCTACATTAATTGGCATTAATATAAAATGGAACCTGAGGTGACCAGAAAGGGTAAACCGGACCGAGGAGAATTACTGAATGCCAAAGTGGAACCTCTGATGAAGCAAACCACGTTCCCACCAAACAGTGATTGTTTTAACCCTGTTGCCTTATTCCTAGACATTTCCCTGCATTGTTTTGGAGCTCTCCCAAACAGAGAGCATAATAACAGAGTAATTATGACAGTCATTATCTCTTTGTCACCTAAACCCTGAAACCATGAACACCATCCAGATCTTATAGTTTGTGTTGCAACTCCCATTGTCCACTCGACTGGGAGAGCCATTCGCAGCTATAGCCATGGGGTAGATTTCAGGAATAAGAATCTTGAGTTTTGAGCAGTTGAGTGCAGTTTCTCACCTAGCTGAATGCCACACTGTTGCTCAGATTCCAGGTCTTGCTGTCCTTAGGTTCCTACCTAAACCATGTTGCTGTTCTTTCCTTGCTGCTCTCCATACAGGAATTACCACCTGAATCCCTCAAAGTCCTCTTTCCATACTTTCCTCTCTTTACCGTTGGTTAGTCGTTGTCATAGTCCTTGTCTGAGTGTTTGAATCTTTTTGCATGCTTGTGTAAATCTTCAGTAAAACACATTTTTTTGATTTTCATTTGAAATCTCTGGATGGTTCATTCCTGCATGACCCTATAAACAGAGGTAGAGAAGATCTCGCTAAGTTACCCCTCCTCTCACATGCCTCTTAATTTTAAGCTAACCAATTCCCCGTAGTCATATGGAGGTACTGGCATCTTGGACCCCTGAGTCACCCAAGTTGTGTGGTAACCACTACACCACTGAGTTTATAACATCTTAACCTGGGATTTGATTGGGGATGTATTCCTTCAAAAAGATAAAGGTACCAAATTTAGCAGTTATAATAATCCAGTGCCTCAGTCTATCTCCAACCCTGACAACATAGAGACTACTTGAGAAAATCACTGCTCCCTTCCTACCAAGTGGGCTGTGAGCTTCACATTGTGTAGAGACAAGTTTGCATTTTCAAAGGAAAAGCAGAATTGTAATCTCAAATGAAGAACCAAGTTTATTGTTCTTTTATTGCTTTTATTGTTCTGAGTTAGCTCTGGGCCATTGGAAGTATGGTCTGGGGAGCCTTCTTTGATAGTGTGCAGAAATTCCTGCATCCCATCTCAAAACAACATGCAGACTCTTAGCAGGCTGTACACCCCATATTTTGATATGGTATAAATGGTGAAATATGATTTAATGGACAAGATATATTGACATTGATATGAAACACTTCCTGATATGTGTGTATGGCCAAGCTGGACAAGAGGAAGATGCTGGCTGAACATATGTGCTGCCAAGTAGGTCAGAGATCTCCTCTAGGCATAGCCAGGTTATAGTCAGGAAGTCACCAAGTAACCCCAGAGATAGTAGGCTTAAACTAAGCTATAACAACTCTGTTTTCAGATAATAGTGATGGGAAAGTTCCCACCAAACCTTCTTCCCACCAACCTGTGCATTTCTCCATTGTCCCTATACCTGTCCAACTATTACAGGGCTATCATGATATCCATTAATGCTTTGTCACGTAACACTAAGATTATTAGCTCAATCCAAACCTCATTGTCCATTCTGTGAACTCCATTGTTTATTTGGCCACAGAGCAATTTACACCCATCCCCTTCAAGTAGAAATTGGGTATAAAAACCCCCAGATTTGAGCAGCTAGACACAGTACATCACCTGCTGATTGCTATGCTGTCACTCCAATTCCCAATCATGTACTGTCCTTAGATTTGAGTTGAAGCCACATCACTGCTTCTCCTCTGCTCATCAGATCAGTGAATATTGCCCACTATGTCCTCAAATCAATCGCCATCAAACTTTCTTCCCTTTACTTTGATTGGCCTTGTGTGAGTGTGTGATTGTTTGGATCACATGTGTGTATAATTTAATATTCCTCAATAAAAACACATTTTAGTATGCTTTTGAGTCTTCAGCTGGTTTCTCCCTGCAGAGACCCCATAAACATTGGTGGAAAGATCTTGCTAGGTTGCCTCCCTCCCTCAGGCCTCCCAATTTGAGGTAATAATTCCCCACCTTTGCACGGAGGTACTGGCATTGTGGGTGGATCCCTGAGTCACTCATGTTTTGGGGTAACAAGGTGATGTGATTCTAACACACATCACCCCTCTTTTCTAGAGACGTAGACCTTCATAAATATCATTCTCAAAGGACCAAAAAATTTTACCATTTTCCTCCTCACTGCAAGAAATTATTGAAAACTGCACAGTTGTCCAAGGCTATTCACAAATTGGCACTTCTGTGCAATAAAATGCAGAAAAAAACATTTTATGTGCAGAAATTTTGTTTTCTGCACAGAGAAAGCTGTCTGAGATTTTGCATCAGGAGACATAGCTACAGAGATGTAGCTTTACCCCTGTTGCTATGTATCCCATCTTACACCTCAAAATTTACCATTTAAGCAGTGCAGCCCTCTCACCAACACATTGATTTGCAAGTTGTCAGAGAGTGAGGAGATTACTGAGGATGCATCCAACAGTTTTCAGATAGCTGTATAATTGGTGACAGCCATCTTCATGGCCCTCCTCCACAGATGCCTCTCACAGAATGACCAAGCACAGAAAAGGGCTGGACTCATCATCACTCATCCCCAGTTGATCTCTGACAAGATGAACATGGCCATGTTGAATGGGCTGCACTGTTTAAAAGATTGATGGTTGGAGGTTGCAATTTTGGTCATTGTGTGATCAAGAGAGACTTCTGATTTACACAATGGCTGCAAAAGTGAATTGCAATAGGCATGAGTTATGCTATCATAATCCTAAAGATGATGCCAGCCACTATTTTCTGTTCAACAAACTTGTTTTCTGTGCAGAAAATGCCATTTCTGTGCTATTTTCTACAAAGAAAAATTACACTTGTGTGCATAGTAAGTCTGAAGATTCTCATCCATCTAGGATTCATGTCATCAGGGTTTGTCAAAACTCAAGAAACTTGGGGGGGTTTACCTTTTTTTTTTTCCTTTGAATGTTTTTGTGCATCCTTTGCATCCCTACTTCACATACTTTTTTCCCTGCATGGTTTTTTAAACCATTTTTTTCCCTGATGAAAATTTTCAAAGCTTGCATAAAGAATTTTGTGACGATTTTGTTTGGGCTAATAAAAGACATTACTGCAATATGAACTTTGGGATTTTAAGAACAGTTTCCTCAGGCAGAATGTTACATGAAACGTATTTCTTAAATGAAGATTCATGTGATTATTGACATATAAAATAGCCCAGACCTACTCAGAAAAAAAGAAAAAAACTTTTGATCCATGACTGTTAAGTATTTTAAGACGTATTTCAAACTGTAAAGTGTATTATAAATATAGCTTCTTAGAAATTTGGGGAGTGGGTTAGCACTTAGCACAATGCTATGTTTGAAACAAGTGATTTGCATAAATCCATAATGCATTTACCAACTTCCACTTTCTCAAGGGTATTATAATGCTAATAAAGAAATTACAAAGCCGTGGTTTTATCTTTTTAGACCCACTGTCAGTCTACTTGACATCTGTAGCATCTGAATGAGAAATACAGCTTTAGGCTTTGTGCTTCAGCATCTTCATAATCTTTGCTTCTGGGCACTTACATAAAACTGCTTATTAAGGACTGTAAAGGATATTTCATTAATGCAAGCTGTTCCTTTTGTTTTGTTTTTTTTAAAAAAGCACAGTTTTGTGAATGTACATGCTGAAACCAATAGACATTATAAGTCAAACGTTTAGGGGACATTCTTAAGGTCAAGACCCTTGAGTTTTGTTTTGGCATTTGTAAGCAAAAGATGAAGAACTCTTTGACAAGGTAATTCTGTGAGAAAAGCTATTTCCAACCAAACAACAATTGCCAGGATTCTTTGGAGGAGAACCTTGACAGCTAATGTGGTATTAATGTGTTTTAATGATGGAAGTGTAGAAGAAGGACTTGGGAAACATAGGTTCAAGTCCCAACCCAGCCCAAAAAACTCTGTTAGTATCCTTGAGCAGATCAGAATCCTTGAGCAATAATTTGCTACACAGTTTCTACAGTTTCTTACTTTATCTCTGGCAAAACATACCTAACCAAATGACATAAGGTGACAAACATGCATATGTTTTTAAACAGATGTGTAGGGACTCATCACATCCTAAATTGCTATGAAGATGTATCTAACAATCCAGAATGCCTTTTCAGGTGCCAAATTCTGGCTGTGTCAGGACTATTCCTTGGCTAAATTTTCTTCATGAGCCAGCATTGTGGTTTGCATACTCGAGACCAGTGTTCAATTCTCCTGTTGGTCATAGAAATCCACTGGGTGATCTTGGGCACATTAAACACTCTCAGCCCCAGAAGACCCCATGATAGTTTCACCTTAGGATCACTCTAAGTCAGAAACAACTTGAAGACGCACAACAACAACGAATTTTCTTCAGAAAAAAGATTCTGAGGAATTATCTGATGATACTTGGTTATGAGATCCTTCTTCCTTCACAGAATGGTTACACAATTCTAGTCACTCACTTGTTCTCACACACATGCGCGCGCACACATACACATACGCTGAATATTCTGTGAAATTTCTTCCCCAATTTTGTCCCATGCAAATTGGTTGGAGCATTTTGAGATGCCATTTTTCATCAGTGCTAGCATCAGCCAGAGAGCTGGCCCTACTGTTTGTCACAATGCCTCAGGTGGCAGATGCTGTGGGTGGCAGCAGTGGAAGACACCTAGCTACTTCTCTTGTCTATCCATTTTGCCTTCAAATGTAATGGTGATAGATAGGGTTAACAGTCAGGAGAATCCCATTCCATCAGATATCATGTACAAAACATGAGATCAGAGGCTGAATCTTTTGGATGTCACAGGGCAAGGTAGGCTACAGTTGAGAGGTAGAACAGAATTGTTTGTGGGCCTGAAGATTTTAAAATGAACACAAAAGGAATCTTGAGTAAAACTTGACCAACCATGTATAAAAGCAGCTCAGTCATGACAAGAGTTATCATATTCTACTTCCTTAAAGCTGGTCATCTATTTGTCATACTGTGCAAATTATTCTAATTATGCAAATGAGGTACAGTTGCATTTTTCCTCTGCTATGATTCAGTTTTCATTTTTTAAATTACAACTTATCTGAGAAAACCAATATAATGTTTAATGCTTATCCTAAATCTGTGGCTTGGTCATGGAATTTACCATGTGCTCTTGGGCCACAACTACTTCTTAGCAAACCTCTCTTGCAGGGTTATAGCGGTGATTAATAGGGAGGTGGAAACCATTGAAGTGGACATGTACATTCCTTATTGTTATTAATTGACCCTATTGGGTCAGTTGGAGACCCTATGAATGAGAGATCTCCAAGAATGTACTATACAGCACAGCACTACATATTGCAGTGCAGAACAGATAAAAGAACAGTAGTATCAACATTACTACAGACACTTCAAGTAGTGTTCTCATCAAATCACTTTAATTTTTGTCATCTATTTTTTGGTGATGGGGAAAAGCTTCAGATCCATGAAAATTCCATCAGAGGCCCCTGAGAGTAACTGCTATCTAATTCACAGGGCAAGATGTAGAGGACCACTGAGCACCACCCAGCCTGAAATTTGTCTTCTCACTTAAAAACATGAAGAAACATTGCTATTACCTGAGATTTTAGTCAGAAAAACCAACCTGTCTAGAGTATTTAAAGTGAGCACTAAGAAATGTGTTTTTGTTTCACCTTTGACCTCCCCAAGGTGTTGACCTGTTTCTGCTGCAGAAATAAAACTTGCCTATGCTGCTTTGCTGATTTGAACTCTCACTCTTGTGACTTCTTAAGGGTCTTTGGGGAACTTGTAGTGATTGCTTTAGGTGGTTTAAAATTCAGTTTTGGTGGGTCAAAACACCCACCCAAAAACCCCCAAGGCAACTGGAAGTGAAGCAGTGTCACTTCTACTTACCAAAATGACTGCTGCAAGGGCAACACTGTAGCCCTCCAGAGCTCTAGGCATTCCAAAAAGTAAGCAACCCTCCAAGATATAGGGCATGTCCACCCCTGTTCTTGAGAGACCTGGAAGCCTTGGCAATCTCTCTCCATTAACCCAGTGTGCCTAAGAATCCTTCAGGGCAGACAGAAAGAAGCACTTCATCAAACAGCACAGAATTCTCCTCAGAAGATGAGGCACTCCCTGGTGATTTGGATGGCTTTAGGACATCAGAAATTCGATGGATGGTTAGTATTAATGCTTACTAATCACAGTAGTTGTCTGTTCCCACCACTATTGGACACAGTATGTCTCCCAATACAATGGGAGGAATAGAGCAGGATGGTGCTGTTCCACTCAGGTCCTACTTGGAACCTTACCATGGACATCAGGTTAGCCACTGTGGGAGCAGAATGCTGGACTGGATAAGTATTTGTTCTGATATAGCATGGCTAATCTTATCTTATGTTCATCATCCATGGGATGATCTGACATAGGCCTTTTTCTCACCCTACCTGTTTCCAGCAGCATCCTATGAAGATCCCAGCAGCAGTTCTGCTGGGAGAGGAGTGCAGGAGTGCTCCCCTCCACACTGGCTGCCTCCAGGATCCCGCCTCTTCTTGCCGCAGTGCAGCCAGGTACTGTCCTAGGCTGCACTGGGGCACGAAGCACAGCCATTGCACTTCCAGACCCTCTGCACACAAAATAATTATAAGATGGCAGCACAATCATGGGTCACTGACAGGGAAAACCTGTCAATGATTTAATCTGTGATCGTACTGCCTGGGGATGGTAGAAGGATGGGACCACTACAACATCATGCATAACTGTCATCATCATCCCATCCTTCTCCTTCCCTTATGGCGGGATGACACTGTCCTGCAAAAAGGGCCATACATTCAAGGTGGCATATCTCATGGGAGAGCCTCCATAGCAGGATGGTTTGAATGTTGGACAAGGACACTGGGAGATAAGGAACTGAATCCTCACTCCACCATGGAAATCCAATGATTGACTTTGGGCAAGTCACACTGTCTGACCTTAGAGGAAGATAGTGGCAAACCTTCTGTGAATAAACTTGCCAAGAAAACCATCTGACACAGTTGCCCACAAGGCCAAGTCAACTTGAAGGCACACAACAATAAAAACTTCATGGATCCACAGTACGTAGATCCATACCCTCCAACTGTCTCAGTTTAGCAGGGGCAATCCCAGTTAATCTGCTGTTCTCACACTTTTTCAGCTGCCTTTAAAACATTCCAGTTTCTCTCTCCTCTTCCAACTTTCGCCCTTTGTCTTTTGCTTCCTTTAAGTGCTGCATATTGAGATCAAAGTACAAAAGTAGTTTGTACTCACTTAACTCAGCTGTGGGTAGCAGGAAGGAGGGGAGGAATCTTGCCTGTTTCAGTAGGCTTAGGCAAAAGAAAACTGCTACAGTCCCTCCTAACTTGTGTATTCTTCCTCATTAATAACTTTTATTAGCTTGACCACACACTCACATTGCTTGGCCATATGGATCCCAGTTTTCATTTGTGAAATGTTGGAGAATATGTGGATCTGTTCCAAGACAGTTTCCAACACACTATCCTGAGAAAACGATTAGCAAGCTATGGGGGGTGGGGGGGAACCAAACTGGCATTGGTTTCCCAGGTGTAGACATTGTGAGGCCTTCTATTGCTTTAGGAACTGCATAGATGGGGACATTTTGCCAGTTATTTCTTCTGAATTGCAGAACTGTGGCCTGAAACCATAATAGCAGGGGCAGCTCCATCCCTTGAGCAGCAGATTTCAGATGTCATGAAATTATTCATTAATTAACAGGGAGAAAATTGTGGCATATACCATACTGAATTGTTAGTTATATAAAGGCAAAAGAAAGCCTGAAGAGCTCCTGGGGCTGAGAAATGGGATACTGAATCCAGTTATTAATTTAAATGGACTAACCAATGCTGGCCTTCATTTTATTTTGTTACAAAGCTAGGAAGAACTTTAACTGCCAGAAGGTGCTCATCCTATCCCACCTGTACCCAGAATGCTGCCAGTTGCTTTAACATGTTGATTTAGAACAGAAATGCCAGAAGGGGGAAATATGAGAACTACTCAAAGAGATTAACTTTCTCATTATTGTACCTCTTTCCCTCGTAAATTAAGCACCTAGTGGCCTTGTTCCTGTTACTATGGAATATTAAATTAACCAGGGGTGAGGGTGGAAGTCTCCCTTTGTGTGTTGCTGTTGTTTCACAGAATTCATGGTTATAACATGGCCGTGTGTTGCTTTCAGGATTCTCATTGCTATACTGTTATATGATGTAAGAGCAACACTGCATTTTATTATATTGTGTTTTAAGCACCAAATTTAGTACATGCATGTATACAGATCTTTAAATATTTGTTTGTGTACATGGATTTGAGTGCTACTCCACTTATTATGGTGGCTAGAAAAAACACAGATGGCACAATGTAGTAAAATGTGAACTCCCATGTGCTTGATTTTTTTTTCCTATCACAGAAAGTTGTGGGTGACGTCTGTGAGACTGCACTGGTTAGCACTGCTCACTGTTACTCATATGACTGGTGCCCATACTTCTTGCTATCTGTGAGTTCAGCCAATCTATGAAGGTTATACTTTATATTTATTGTCAATATGTGCGTGTAGAGTATCCCTTGGAAAGTTACATTTCAAATTAGTTGTAGTTTTGAGGCTCAGATGGATAGTCAGCTACCATTCTAGTCACACGTTCTTTAAAAAGTAAATCTTTCTTACTCCTTGATAAAAGATAACTAGTTATTTATTTTTTACAAAAGAAACTATCAAAATGCTACAAACCACTTATCTGTTGCACAAATGCACCAGAGTGAGTAGGACAGACACCTCCTGTTTGCCTAATTAATGCTTCTTCTCTATATAAATGCTCTGAATCTTGTGGGCTCTTCCTTTCTCATCTGCACCGGCTGTAGTAAGTATTGTTTATGTTCATGTCTCTGTGTTGTGGCTGTTGGGGAGCGTCTTGCCTATGTCTGCACGTAAGATCTAGAACTGGGGCATGACAGAGTTTCAAATTCTGGTCTCCCAGAAGTCTAGTCCAATGCTCAAACCACTGCACCATACTGGCTCTCCAATGACTACTTAAGATTGCCAGATTCCACAAAGGCCATCATCCAAAGTGCAATGTCATGGCTATTTCAAGTAAGCATATCTTCTCCTGTCTCCAAAGAGGAGACAGTTAGCTGCCATCCAAATCCAAATTATATTTTCAGTACATTCAAAATCAATACCCAATATCATAAATCATCTTCACTGAGCCATCTGCACCATGATAAAGCACTTCTGGAGCTCTATATTGAGAGTATGGTAAAATTTAAGATGATAAAACATATAACTATATCAAGGATTCCTTAACAGCTTGTTTTGACTTCCCAGCCATGTGAATTGCATGACATGATACAATTTTGGAGTTCATATCCAAAGCTGTATATGTCATTTGAGGCAGGGGACTGTGATTCATAGGCGATTTCCACACCGGGCTTCTGTAATGGTGCAGAGCGATCTCTAACAGAGGTCTTCTACACCGTAGAGTGGACTGGCGTGGACTACTTTTTGTAGTTCCACACCAGAATCCACTCAGGAGCGGCCAGAACTAGCCGCGCTGCGTGTTTTTTAAAAACCTCTTTTTCGAGGTTTTTAAAAAGCACGGAGCGCGCAGCGCCGTGCCGCTCCGTCACCCGGCTCCGATGTGGATTTGCAGGCGCGTGCAAGTGCGTGCCTGCAGATCTGCCGGGGGCGGGCTTCCAGCTGGTGAGCTTCTCCGGTTGGTGGAGAGCCTCCACCAACCGGAAGCCACCATTTGGGACGCCGGAGGACTGCGGAGCAGCGAACTCGCGCTGCTCCACGTCACGACGGACTTACCCGGCTGCCGGTAAGCTCCGTTTTTGGGCGTTTTCGCCCGTTTCCCCCCACACAGGGGGAAAGGGCCATAATCAGCTTAAGATTCCCCTGCCAGTCATCTTTCCTCTGCACTGATGTCAGAAAAGGGTTGAGCCTAATGCCTTAGAGATTTCTCAGATTTTCTCAACTACATCCAGTCCACAAAACAGCAATACCCTTACTGGGCCAATCCAAAAATGCACAACATACCTCATGCAGTCCTTCAAAGCTCCATTGGCTTCTTCATCAGGCAAAGGTACTAAAAATCATACAGGAGAAAGAAAAAAATGACAATGTTAGAGTCACAGGAACTTTTGTGATATAAGAGCTTCAAAAGCTTACATGATGTATTTTGTGCATTTTGGGTTGACTCAGTAAAGACCCAATAAAGCTACCATTATTTTGTGGATTGGATGTTGTTATATTGTTATATTTTGCTGTACATGACTACCTCCGATTACATCATATGGCTTTTTAATACATTTTTATCCTGCTTATATTTAAAATTGTTTTAATAATGTGGACAGTTTAATTCCACTTTAACGTTGATTTTTGACCATTTTTAGCTACGTTGTCCTTGGTTTACATTGTAAGCCACCTTGTGTTCTTGTTTTGAGGAAAAGGCAGGGTATAAATGAAGATGATCGTAATGATGCTACTGGTGGTGGTAGGGATAACTGGAGCACAGTTCATCCATTCTTGCAGGCAGAAAGAAGCTGCATATATAGAATATATGACTCATAACAGCCCTTTCCTCTATACCCTCAGTGGCTCTTGGCTGGCGTGTGAGGGATGATGTGCACGATTCTATACCTGTCTACTATTTGAAAAGGGAAGGCCTTCCATATCTTCTATGCAAGAAGTTAGTGATCAAAGAGCAGTTCTACTGTCTGGCCCACCAGCACCCAAAGCGTCAATACTTCCCTCAACCAGCAGTGGCGTACAAATTTTACTTAGCAACTCCTTGCAAGACAGAATATTGGTAGCAAGGCAGATATACTTAGCTCCACCTCAGCAACTCCTTGATTTTGCCTCTTGTGACCTGTTGTGCTCCCATCCAAGGTCCCAGGCAGGACCCTTCACCACAATCGCAACACAGAGGCATGAAAGGGACAATACTTATGGCAGCCAACATTGGGAGAACCTGAGAAACTTGGAGTGTTTATATAGTAAGGATGCATCAGTTAGGCAAACAGCTCGGGGAGGCTGTTAGCCTATATAAGCAGGGAAACGGATGGGAAGAAGCCATTGGAGACAACTGATTTATCAGTGGAAGCAGCATGCTTCACATTCAGATCCTTTGCTCATGTTCCTGGACACTTTATCCTCTCCTTGTGTACGGACTTTGCTAGTAGACTGTCGCTCTGAATTTACTACCAACTCAGACTGCAAAAACAATGACTGGTAACTGGGTAACAAACTGTTATACACTTTGCTTGTGACTGCTGATAAAAAACTCGAATTACAGAGCTGTAAACCTTGACTGGCTGCCAGCACAGGATATGACCGTGCCATCTGCCCTACTAGCCCCAGTGGACATGAGCAATAGAATCTTAGAATCATAGAATTAGAAGAGACCACAGGGGCCATCTAGTCCAAGCCCCTGCCATGCAGGAACACACATTAAAGCACTCCCGACAGATGGCCTTCCAGCCTCTGCTTAAAAACCTCCAAAGAAGGAGACTCTACCACACTCCAAGGCAGCATATTCCACTGCCAAATAGCTCTGAGCATCAGGAAGTTCTTCCTGAGGTTTAAGTGGAATCTCTTTTCCTGTACTTTGAATCCACTGCTCCTTGTCCTAGTCTTTGGAGCAGCTGAAAACAAGCCCACTCCCTCCTCAATATGACATCCCTTCAAATATTTAAACATGGCTATCATCACTGCAGTGATCACCAGTCTTCCTATGCATATCATTCCAGGAGACAGTTCATCTTGTTGCCAAATAACCTGGTGAACAATCAATAGATTAGAGAGAAAAGTGTTCCCTAACAGGTTGTACAAGACTATATCAACTGAGGAAGTTTCACTGTCCATGGGCTTCCAACAGTCTAGGCAAAGCCTTTATCTAATGAAGTTAATTGCTCAGGGACAGTTCCCCATTACCATCACCATGATCTCATCCTCACCCTCCAACCAAAAGTAGTTCTCCATCTGAAACAGGACAGCCCTCCTATAAGTACAGTTCTCTGACTGTTTAAAGCTGTGGCCACCTGAAGCAATGGAGGATACTCAGTTCCTATAGAGACTTAATTCTATAACACTTCTGATTAAAATGAATGTCTGTGGAGTGAATAGCTTGACCTAAGAGCAATTGATTGTAAAGTATGGGGGCATAAAATTAATGATGAAGTTGCTGTTTTGTTAACTATGACAGAAAGGAAAGAGAAGAAGAATTTTCATCATTGTGCTCAAACATTTTAAGGACAGGGTGCTTGACAGACCTTGCCATGATACTTTGTAAGCATCTTGCTCCTATGCATGATCAAATATTTTAATAGATTTTACAAGAGGAGGAAACAGCTGCATAAAAGCAGTGTGTCACATAGCAACAGAGTGACTTCACAGATGGATGGATAAGAGCCTGGACAACAGATCAATATCCCTGTTGTCTGTTTTGTTCAAACTGGCTTTTAAAAATAGCAAAAGATGAAAAATTGCTGTTTGATGGGGTAAGGTAAATAGAGCAGTTGATTGTTTCACTGTTATGCAGCACAACATGGGTCTTGGGGGACAAATTCTTAGTTTCATGAAAAGCTGACTAAGCTAAAGTTAAAAACAGTACCGCTAGTAAAAATGCAGATGACAATGTGGTCAACAGCCCACTAAAGCAGTATTTTGTTCATGTCCTTTGACTATTTGTTTCAGTTAAATTTATGATCCTTAAAATACAGAGCCATAAAATCTATTTCTGGTTGTTGTATGGAATTAAATTATTACTCATCATGCTTGGTGGGGAAGGGAGCTCACTGCTTTTACTTGGATAGTCCTGTTAGGAGAACGTGAAATATATTGTTTCCTTTTACAAACTTTGGTTCATATCTCCACCTCCATCCCACCCCAAACCTTAACATCTTTGAAATTGAAACATTCATAAATATCAGGACCAACCTAAGACTTTTTACAGCCTGGAGCTAGTTGGAAAATGGTGCCTCCCCACCTGACCCCAAGCATAGAGATATATCACTCACTAAACAAAGCTGACATGCACAATATCCAAATCTAACCAAGGGTGTTATCACACCAGGCTTTTCTCCCACTAAAATAGCACTGACGTAAAAACGCTATTGAATTGGGATTGGTCTGTTTGGTCTCACACCTTCAGAACCATTCTGGGATTAACTTGTTTGTACCAAAAGCTTATCACATACAGTATTTGGAACTGCCTCCCCACTACCTCTTCCAAGACATTATCTCTGCCCCTTTTCCTAGTTTGTCACAAATGCACATGCACACACACACACACACACACACACACACAAAGATCCCTCTGAAATATGAATGGGTGGGTGGGTAGGTAAGAAAGAGAAACAATGAGAGAAAGAGAGAGATTCTGGAAGGGGGCTGGAAAAGGAGGCAGGGTGGGGGCAGTGAGCAAAATCAGCATAAAGGCGCAATTGAACTTTTGCACAGGAAATCATAGCACAACAGAATCGGCAAAGGAGGTCATTAACGTATTTTTGGTGTTAATAAAAAATGGCCTCCCACACAAAAACAACAGAATGACATCACGCGATAAGTCCTAGCCAAAGATACTATCATCCAGCTAAAATTTCCTGCCTTGTGTGTTAAAGCCCCAAGTTATTTTGGCATGCGACGCAAAAAACCACACAAGCACTTCTCAACATCCTTGGCAGTGAATAACACTACCTTTTCATAACATGCTACCTCAGGTGCCACTTCACTCTGCCAGATGGTAGGGTGAGCCTTGATAGATACAAGTTTAGTTGTATGTTGACATGAGACTTAACACTAAGATTTGGACAATTAATGTATGAGTTTTACTCTCACCTCACCCTTATCATCTTTGACCTCTTAGTCTTCATGGTTCTCTAGTTCACACAATTCACAGAATTCCAGCTACCTGTCTAAACTATCAGTTTCTTTTCTGCCAACATAATAAAGCTTCTGCTGTACCTAAACAGTTGTGGGGCCAGATCTCAGGCTCCAGCCCAGACTCTCAGGTCCCAGCCCTTTTTCTCCAATCCTCAGAGTGAGTGGGGAGAATCTCAGGTGCAAGCACTGCCTTGAACATTTCATATATATATATGTATATTTCCCCCATTTGTTAGACTTCGATTTTTAAATTTGAACAGGATAGTCTGAGCAACCATGCTTGATATTTAAGGGGTGCTTTTTAAGGACATCACCAGGAAATTCCTCTTGTATCATCACTCCTATAATATCACCAGAACCTGTCTCTGTGACATTACAAGTGGGATGTCATCCCTAGGACTCATGTTTGGGCCATAAAATCCTACAGCCCAGGATAGTCCTGGTCTAGCAACCCTAGTAGTGGTGGACATTTTTTGCCCAATGTTTCACTTTCCTCAGAGGACCTATGCTTTCTCTCCCTACCCAAAGCAGTAGTTAAGCCATTATATGACATCACAATAGCTCCTGCTCTGCCAAAAGGAGATTAAAGGTTACTGTTAGGATGGCTAATTTCTTGCAGTGGCAGGGAAAATGAGGTCTAAATCTACAGAACAAGAGAAGCCTTAGGGGTGCTTACTTTGAAACTGGGAATATTCCACATGCAGGTGATATTGAACCTAAGAATTACTCTTCTGTAACCAGTCTCAATTTGTAACATAGTCCCATCCCTAACCCATCCCCACCCCTCACAAATGCTCCACAATGTTCAGACTGGAGCATTTCACTGATATTCATCAGCTATTTTAGGTCTTTTTGTTTAGGTTCCTTACATTTATGGCTAATTTAGTAGTGGTAGTAGTAGTAGTGGTGGTAGTAGTAGTAGTAGTAGTAGTAGTAGTAGTAGTAGTAGTATCCTGCTTTTTGATCAACATTGGGCCTCAAAGCGGTTTGTATTTACAGCCAATATGGCTATAGTCATATCTATATAGGAGTGACAAATGCTTTTTTAGACTGTGTTCCCTGTCACAGATGTCCAGTGGAGGTTTGTCTATATGCTTCATAATTCAAAGACCTAACTCATTTGACCACATATGTTCTGGAGCCTGAAAATCATATCAGTAGCTCTGTTTCCCATTATCCATGAGACCACAGTGCTTTTATTAGGTATGGTTGCACTGTTGGATTCTCCAGCTCATACAGAAAAGATGTTCTTAGGAGCTCACAGAATGTATAGCATAAAGTGCTACATTTGCAAGCCTTAAGCTAATGAATCCTAACTTGGGTTCCTATATGACGTTGGCTTTTGAATCCCAGCCTGCCCAGCCTTAATGGGCAATGTCATGGATTCTGGGAGCTGAAGTTCAGCAACTTCTAGAGACCTAAGACTAGGAACCATTGCTCCAAATCATAAAACTTCCAAGGTTTTTTTTTTAAACCTAAATCTGGACAAGCACTTAAATTGTGCACCTCAGAGGATTCTAGAGATATTATTTACCAGGAGAGGGTGATTAAGGAGGGAGGGGGTTAGTGGGTCAGAGGAGACCCAGAGAGGTGGGGGACACTTTACTCACCCTTCCTGGTTAAAATTGTATTCTCCCTCTCCTTTCCAAAGGAAAGTATTGTGGTTACTTAGACTGCCAAAGAGGAAATGCATCACCAATGCGAGTGAACATAACTACAGATTTGCATAAAATGTACATAAGGTAATTTAAATGTATAGATTTAGATGTAGAAATTGCTACTATGATTTCATAAGAACTTGAAAGTTCTGGCCACCTCATACAGATGCAACACCAACAGTTTGGTAACATCCTCTAGGATAATATATAATTTAGTGTTTTTTGTTTGTGTTCCCTCATGGCTTGAAGCACAGTCCAGGTCACTCTGGGCCTTCAGATCCATGTAAAGTATCCTCATTCTACCCCACCCCATCTCATTATTGAGACGGATGTTGAGCAATAACTAATGCAGTCAGACAGCAAGCGTGAGCTGTGGTTAAACTGTGTAAACTGTGCCATATAAATGAAAACACTACATTGCCTGCACTGTCAGCATCACAAGAATTAGGAGGACAGAGGAACTGGACCATGAAGGAGATAAAGAGGAAAGTCCTTTGTTACGTCACCTGAAAGGAGGCCTAAATCTCTCTCTTCTGAAGTCTTATCAAGAAGGAATATAGTGTGACTGAAAGTCACACCAAGAGAACAGGGATAATCCATTCCAAAGGAGGATTTTAGAATGGGATGAAGTACTGGTCTCCCAGCAGGGTGGTTGTGTTGATTATGGAGGCATGATCACGACCAGATCAAAACAGATTCAAGGACAGTCAAGATGAAACAAGGCCACTGCTATAAAAGATTTATTGGTGAATATTAGATGCAATAGGCCATTCCTAGAAAAGAAAGTCAATTAACAAACTGAAGAGGGTTCTGAGACCACAGAGAGTATGTCCTGAGACTGCCATGTTTTTCATCTTTGCCTATATACTTCTTCACTGTTGAGATGTAGCTGGATGTGTTAGTAAAAGGAGGGACTTTGATAAGGTGTTCAAATAGCTTAAACAAAAGAAACACTATTATGTACACAAACAGCTATAGCAAGATTATCTGTCCCATTCCTAGGCCGAAAGGTGTAAGAATGGAGGGCCACTAGTTTCTTACAGGTATGATATTCCCTTATCTCCTGGAGTACTGTGCCAAGGTGAATTGGGAATGTGAGCAATTGCAACCTAATGGCAGAGTAATAGCAGTATAATATCAGAGTAATTAATATTCACAGGCAGACAGTAAAGAACAATCAGTGCCATACCACTTGCACTACCACTATCCCTACACAGGTTCCAGCAGAGAAATAAAGCAAGTATAGTGTTCTCTGTAAAAATACATGAAGTAGGTTTACTTATATATATTAAAGGTTTCATAAGATCTCATCATGAGAGGATCTGTAATATGTGCTCTTCAAACATGGAGGAAAGAGAGAGAACTGCAAAATGGAGGATGGACAAACTCAGGCCATTTCCACACTACACTGTTATAGTGCTATTATTCCACTTTCAACTTTCTGTGGAATTCTGGGTTTGGAGTTTACTGAGGCCAAAGAGCTCTCTGGCTGACAATTCTAAATGCCCCTCCCTAAACTGCAAACCCCAGGATTCCGTAGGATGTTTAAAGTAGAATAATAGCATATTACTGTGTAGTGCAGAAATGGCCACTGACTAATTCACCGTAGTCTAACTGGAAGGAAGGCAGAGGGCATAGCTAAGACCAACAAATAGGAAATGATATGAATGTATGTTATGCCTGAATTCTTAGAGGGAAATGCAAACTAGCAGGTACTAAGTATAGCAATGGTAAGGTTTCTAGCTCTAACAGAGCTCTAACAGAGCTCAAAGCTCTAGTCATAGTGTTGACTGTTCCATGTGCAAAGTAAGCCTTTTCTACCTATTGTAGGATATGCAATAGCATTCTGTAAATCAGATGTGTCAACTTGTTTCATGGCCACAACTGATCTACCCACTACATTGGCACATCTGCTGTGAAGGCACATAGTGTAACTACATAGAGCTTAAAGGAATGATGGGTTGATTATGAGTTTTCTGATGGGAGCAATGCCTTTTCAAACTGAAAATGTGTGTTTCCCCTGTCTCCGCCCCCCCCCCCCCAAAATCAACTCAGATCTATCATACAAATGACACTAGCTCAATAACCAGTAAACAGAGTTTGGAAATAAGTCATTAAAATTAATTCATTACCATAATTTGTTAAATTTTTCAGCAACAAATTTAAAATTCTTCATTTTAATCATTAAAAGCTAAACGCCATTGCTTTCCTATTTCCCTTTACATTAACTTGTTATTGCCATTTTCAGCAATTCTAAATGATATTTTAAAATTAATGACAGTTAAATGTGTTTTAATTCAGATTCATTAAAAAGGGTTTACCAGTAATATGTTAGCACTACAGTTGACATCTCTAAGTTCTGTCAATAAAATTTTACTACTATTTACAAAGTATAGGGGTGGTCCAATACCCTCCAGTTGGGCAGAGACAGGTAATCTCCCTCATCTCACTTGCTCAGCTGCTTTTAATATGTCATGTTGCCTGTCTTTCTTCCTCTTCTTCCCTTTGTCTTCAGTTTACTTCAGCTGCTGCAAACAGAGTTCACGCTGCAAATGTAGTTTGTATTCAGTTAATTCAGGAGAGTGGAGCCGCTGTAGACTCAGGCAAAACCAAACTGCTGCAGCCTCTCCTAGCTTGTGTGATCTTCCTCACAAATAACTTTTACCATCTGGACCACACTCTGATGTTGCTTAACCATATATGTCCCAGATTTCATCTGTGAAATATTTGAGCATTTGATATAGGTCTCTTCCGTAGGAGTAAAGAGAACTCTTGGGTGAATAAGATCTTTATTCATATTCCCAAGCCTAGGAAGAGTAAGGAGCCAATCTCAGGAAACAGATGCTGAGGTAAGACTATAGCAGAATCCTTCTTCATTATTCCCCTGTGTTTGAGGACAGAACTATATATGCCATATAGCCTGTCTTGAGTCCTCTAAGCCAGCCAGCTGCCTCAAGTGCGATTCAAGACACTTTTAAAATCACTTGTTCTGAAACCATGTTCAGATGCCTTTCTATTTGGCTTCTGTACATGGAATGAAGAAGGGACACCAATCTTGCCCTTTACCTCGGGGGGGGGGGACGACAGCATCTGGGGACAGCCCTAGCAAACCACAAGGCAGATCACACTTAAAAGCCTCAAATAGTTTTCCCAAAAATGCAGATTCCAAATTAATTAATCATTCAGAACCACACAACCATTCTGTGGCTGAGGTGGGACTCAAACTCAGCATTTCCATGCTGGATCCAAATTTATTTACTAGGTCCTGAGTGACTAATACGTACTGCCTTCCCTGGCTCTGAAAGGCATAATCTTCTCTTTCCAAAAAGGGATTATAAGAGCTCTCCTTGGTGTCTGTGCCATTCCAATCCTCTTATGATTCAAGAAAGACTCATAGCAGAAACACCCAGCATCTCAGGTATAAAAGCTGACAATCACCCTCTTCTAAAGTTACATCTGAGGGCAGAGCTGCATAGCTCCTTTAACCTTTAGAATGGGAATGTGGAAACCACGTGAGTAAAACAAGTCAGATTTCTTAAGTAACTTTCAACATGTCTTAGGCATTTTTTAAAGAAAAGTATTTTACTGCTTCCATTGGCAGGAAGAAGCATGGGGGGGAATTATGTAAAAAATGTCATTTTTAACATCTGTTGTACTCAGTATGGGGAAACCCAATCCACTAAGCACCATCAAATCCACTATAAATGAAAGCACCCATCATCCTAGACTTAGACACTTAGACAGTATTTATGGAAGAAGGTCTGTATCTCTTGCTGGTTTCTATTATTCCTTCATAAAGCTACAATTGCTCCTAATAAACAGCCTTTTATCCCCTGTAATTTGGCAGTACATGTTTAAAGTATTAAATGGTGGATGTCCTGTTGCTACATTAATATCTTGCCCTCATTTCTGTATTAACTCAAGAGATTCTTTAAGCTGACTTCAATGGTTTTTTAGGGAGGTGGCTGATAATACCCCTGTAGTGTCTTAAATGGAAGGCAACTGCTTATACATGACTTAAAGGGGAGGGAGAAGTGATGAATTGCAGATGAGAATGAGGGGTGAGCCCATACTTTTAAGAAGCTCTTGGCTACAGGTACCACGGAGGGGGAAAATTTTTTTATGTATTTCCCCCCAACAGCTTCAAAGTCAAAATGCATCATTTTTGTCCTCTAGTGAAATTTAAATGGATGCACCGTACCTAGCAATTTGATAACCAAGGCAAATCTACATTTCAAGCTCGAAAGCTTTCCTGAAGGAAATTTTTGAGAAGTGGAGAGGGGAGGGTATCAGGTCCCATATGATCATAGGGAACTTGGCTGTGATTGCAATGTAATGATCAACAAGAAGAATCTGTCATATAGTGGTTAGCTCACTTATTGTTATTCCCTGTTGAAGCTGTATGTTGTTAATGTATCTGCTCTCATTCTGCCTGTTTTATCCTGGGGATGCTGTTTACTCAGGTCTGTACACATGGCTCTTTCCTATCAAGAGAAGTTCATGCTTGTCTAATTATCCACATGTATTAAGCCCCCAGCTTGAGATGAGGACTGAGAATTTCTTAAATCACCTTTAATTTTTTTTTCTGTAAAGAAATAGTCTGGGTTCTCTGTTACATTTTATGTGAAGAAACTGCTAGTCTTAGCCAAAGACATAGTCCTTGTTTAAATAACTGGTGGCTTCTTTGATCTCTTACTTATCTTTTTCACTTGCCTATTTATTGTCAGTTGTAATGGATGATTTTCATGTCAATGTCATCCAGATGGTAATCTGAAATTTAAAAGAGCTGTCCAAGGTGCGAAGCCTATTCCTAAAGATGAACAATTTGATGGCAGTTAACACATGTTGTAACACACTCTACATGGGGCCTGGATTGCTATAACACACTCCACATGGAGATGCCTCTGGAAGCTGTTCAGAAACTGCAGCAAGTCCAAAATGCTATAGCCACATTGCTGATCAGGCTGGTGTTATTGCCCTGGCTAGCCCGAGCTTTTGGGGATATAAAAAAAGATATCTATTGATATCGATAATTTGGCCTCACATACCCATTCCCCTCCACGTGCTGGCGAGGCCCCCGGACAAGCACGCATACAGGCTCAGCCGATAATCGCCATAATATTCCAAAACAATACAGGCAAGCCAGAAACAGCCGACTCTCCGCTTTAGGAGACCTCAAGGCAAGTACCTTCATTAGGTATGCACGCAGCTCTCAAAAGATCCTCTGCCCCGCGCTGGCAGCTTGATGATCTGACTATACAACGCTCAAGTACTCCGCGTTTGCATACTGGCTATCCTATTGACCATTTGGCTGTAACTCAATCATTCAAATTCTGACCTTTTGGAGGCTTTGTCTCCAGCCCCAAATCTATTGTTTTCCCCAAGTCTGACCTAGTCTGCGGTCACAATTCTCCTTATAAAAAACCCTGACTTTGAGCGCTTCCTTGGATCGCTCTTGGCTTCCATCCCGCCTTGCTGTCGCTTTCTCCAGCGAGCCTTCCCCTCAGCTCCCCGTGCTGAGATCCACGCTCCTCATCTTCTCCGCTTCCAACCGGGCTTCAGGAGAGGTGAAGTATTACCCAAACCAACAACTCCTCTAAAAACCCCTCTATCCCACTCCAACATTTAGTTCTTTAGTTATCTTGTGTGAGTGTGCCGCATACACTGTTTTGCTTGTGTTTTTAATAAAACACCATTTATTATTTCAACTTCTGTGGGCTCCTTGACTTGGCCTGACCCCGTAGACATAGGGCTCAAGATCCTGCTAAGTTACCCTGCCTCTCGTAACGCTAAAGCAGTGCTCCGAGCTAATTTTCCTCACCTATTGTTGAGCAAATTTTGGTGTCCCTCCCGGGACCCCCAGTAAACAGGGTAACACTGGCTATAGGGAACATATAGGTGCCTTGTTGAAACAGCTTCACTGGCTATCAATTCATTTACAGACATAGTTCAATACATTCATTATCACCTATAAAGCTGGTTAGGCCCAACCTATCTGAAATATCATATCTCTAACATCCCTGCTCTCTTTCTGCCAACGAGCAAAGACTTTCTTATTTACCCAGGCCTTCGTCTCTTACCTGGTCATTGCAGAATGGGGGTGTACTGTACTTTTATCAGTACTATTATATTTTAATTACCTTTTTAACTGTGCTAAATTAACATTTTCAATATGATTAGCCAGAATCTTCTTGGCTATGGAAATTAGAATCAGGAGATCCAACAAAATGACCACTGCACATTAAAACCAATGCAGAATGAGGCCAGGGCACAATGGTTCCAATGTGCATCTGTCTCATTATGCACTGGGACACTGTGTTACCCTGATTTCTGGGGTTCCCAGGAGGGACACCTAAATGTGCTCACAACAATGGGGAGGGAATTAGCACAGAGCACAAGTTTGCAATGCGAGAGGCAGGGTAACGTAGCGAGATCTTTAACTCTATGTCTACGGGGTCAGGCTGAGTCAATGATAAGGCAGATGTTGAAATAATAATAATTGTTTTATTGAAACACAATCAAACACGTGTATGCAACACACTCACACAGAGAACTATAGAAATAAAAGGTAGGAGTTGGATAGAGGGATTTTGAGAGGAGGTTTGGTATGGGAAATACTATACCTGTCCTGAAGCCCAGTAAAAAGCAAAGAAGCTGGGGACCGTGGATTCTCAGCACGTGGGGCTGAGGGGAGGCTTGTCAAACGGAGCGGCAGCAAGTTGGGAGGCAAGTCACAAGCGATCCGAGGAAGCGCTCAAAGTCAGGGGTACTTATAGGGAAAATTGTGGCTGCAGGCTAGTCTGTACTTGGGGAAAACGATGAGTTTGGGGCTGGAGACAAGGCCTCCGAAAGGTCAGTACTTTAGATAATTGAGTTATAGCCAGATTGTCAATACAGTAGCCTGTATGCAAACGCGGAGTGCTTGAGAGTTGTATAGTCCGCTCATCAACCTGCCTGCGTGGGGCAGGGGATCTTTTTGTAAGTAGCGTGCATACATAATGTGGTACTTGCCTTGAGGTCTCCTGAAGCTGCATCCAGCAATGACTGGCCTGCCTAGATCGGGGTTTGAATGGTTCGACTATTGTCGGCCGCACCTGTGTGCATGCTTGTCGGGGGCCTCGCAAGCACATGGAGAGGAATGGGTACAGAAGGCCAAATATTGATCTCAAATGATATCTTAATATCCCACAAGCTCGGGCTAGAAACAGCGGTAACAACTGGCTAGGGGTTGCCAATGCGCATCAGGACACTCTTGCTGATTTCCTATTATACAGTTCGCAATTCTCCAACAGGTTTTCTGAGCAGCTATGCTATGAAGCCAAGTATACGTAAATTTAAATAATGTACGCCATGGTAGTACATTCCAGCTGTTGTTTATTTAATTGATGTTTTAAATATTTGTATTATCCTTTGCTTCAGCTGTACTGATTTTAACTTATAATGTCAACCAATATAAGTTAAAAGAAAGAAAGATATATATTAATTAATTAACTAATTAATTTTGGAAATAGCTTGGAAAGCTTCTTTAAAGTTTAGGCTGAATCTTAGGACAAAGTCAATAACCCACAAACATGAAAGTCATTCACTATTAATGGGAAATACAGAGACATAGCTTGTTTCTGCGCTACACTGTAATAATGCTATTATTCCAGTTTTAACATTCTATGGAATCTTGGAGTTTGCAGTTGAAGGAGGAGCTTTTAAAATTCTCAGCCAGAGAGCTCTTAAGCCTTAGTAGACTACAAACCGCAGACTTCCACAGGAAGTTGAAAGTGGAATAATAGCACTATAACTGTGTAGTGTGGAAACAACCATATACATATTTCTTTATTCTAATAGGAGGAAAAGCAATTTTTGAAATTACTTTCAAGGGAAGAAAACTTTCAAGTATTTAAGAAGCCTGTTCATGCATGCATGCATGCATCTATCCATCCATCCACCCACCACTTTTTCTATATCCTGCTTTTTTCCAAAAAGTGGGACTCAAAGTGCCTTCAGAATAAAAAGAAAAACAAGTAAAACCACATAAACACATACAAAAGTTAAGATTAAAATAACATTAAACCACCTACAGAATTAAAACCATATAAAATATGAATGTAAAAGCCTAGATTAAAATTAATAGAGCACTAAAATAAAAAAGCATGGTATATTAAACAGTCAGTTCCCAAATGCCTAATAGAACAGAAAAGTCTTTACTTGATGGTGGAAAGATAGCAGAGGAAACCAGCCTAACCTCCCTAGGAAGGGAGTTCCAAAGTGTAGGAGCAGTCACAGAGAAGACCCTGTCCTGTACTTCTACCACATGTGCCTATAAAGTGCCTGTCCCCAAAGATCTTACAACCAGGGCAGGTTCATATTGGAAGATATGGCCCTTCAAATAGCCATTTCTTGTCCCAGCAACTGTTTTGCACAAAACAAAAAAGCAGTGGCATAACTGGGGGTGGCAGGGAGGGCAATCCACCCCAGGTGGCACATTTTTTGGGGTGCCAATGGCCCTCCACAATATGGCTGAGATAAAAACCTCCCTCTTCCCCTACGCCTTCCAGAGCCCTGCTGGCTTCAAGGAGCCCCGCAGCCTCAAGACCCAGCTCCAACTTAGCACCTCTCATGGCATCAGTGACATCCTCAGCTGACCCATGGCCACTGCTTACACTGCCACCACTGGCAACCTCCTCATCAGCCTGCCGTGGCTGAACGGACTGGCCACCACTGCCACCACTGCAGCAGGGATGTATTTTAACCCAGCAGCTAGAAGCAAGTACCCCAAGCCCCTGGCCAAGCTGCCCTGGTGGCTGCCCATCTTCTGGCCTGGAGCAACCAGAAGCCATGGAGGGAGCTACAGCTCAGCTGTCCCAGTGAGGCAGGAGCGTGGTGGGCTTGCTGAATGGAGGGAGGGAGGGACAGCTGTCTTCCCCAGTCCAAGAAAGGGGAGTGGGGCACATGGGAGGAGAAGGGGCTCTTTTGCCTCGGGTGGCAAAAGCTCTTGCTATGCCACTGCAAAAAAAAGCCTCAAAAATAACCACACAGAACTATACATTAATATGTAGTTTCACCTTGATCATTCAGGACAACAGAGAAGTGTTTCCATAATTTTTTTTAAAAAATGCATATTTACCTATTCCTTCTGAAAGGAAAAAAGACACCTGCTGTGAGGATGATATATTCATACACTTTTAGAATATTGTCATCCAAAGAGTCTCGTTTCCTCTCTTAAACAAACACTTTAGGGAAAAAAATATCCATTTTATCTCCCGCTCATTGTATGCCACCATTAGTCATTCCACTGAATTCTGGCATATGTTAAGGTATTCCCTCTTGCATCTTTTACAGATGCAAACAGTAAACTCTTCAATATTCAAAGGGCATCTGCATATGTGTAATGTTTCATCACAAAAGTCACAAAGAATATAAATTAGTGAAATCATCTGTGTCATTTGCCTGCCTAATTAGGCGTCTCCCATAGAAACTGACAAATATTTTATGTTCACCTGCTTTGGTGTGAGGAGTAGCTTTTAAAACCAAAGCCCAGCTTCTCTAAATAAAGAATTTCAGGGTTTTAAATGCTAAAAATTAATGCTGAGGGGAAGTTTCTCAGAAACGTTCTGAGGCTCGACACACAAACACACTCAAAAGAAAAGTCGATTTTTAAAGAATTTTTCTCTAAATATTTCTTTCTCTGTGTGGTGTGTGTGTGTGTGTGTGTGTGTGTGTGTGTAGCAGCTCCTGTTTTTACCCCACAATGCCTCAGAAGAATATTAAGTTGAAGCCACTATGAAAGGATGCAAATGGTAGAAAGATTTCACTACAGCAATATAGAAAGGAGTGAGGAAAAGCTATGATACTGCCATTGCTAAGAATGAGCCCCATGTTAAGAAACTGTTGAGAATTTTTTTTTCCTTCTTAGTGAAGAAATTGATAAAATGTTCTCCTCCTGGCCCTTTCTCTCCCTAAAAGCAGGACGGAAACTTTCAAGAAGTTATTTATGCACAAATATGTCCAAATGAAATAGACCGTAATCCTCAAACTACCTCAATGCAATTTAATATCATTATATTAATGTGTGTCAGAACCCAGAATGGAAGGAATGGAGAGGATCATACAGTCATACCTCTGCCATGCCAGTGGAGCTGTGACTCCCATGTCTTTACCCACTGCCATCCCCAATTTCACTGACATGGCTCCGAGCTCAGAGCAAGTGTGGGGAACATTTTCCATCCAGCAGCAAAACTAAATTCCAAAGGAGTTCTCCAGGGAAGATGGGATCAAAAATAATAATGGTCAGGATCCTGTTGGGGACTTACATCTCCATAAGTAGACTTATCTATGCAGAAATTAGAACTCTGCAGGTCTGTAATGTCCATATCCAGTAGATGACTGCTCATCCATTACTATGTAGCAGAGCCAGCAAAGTGCCCAATTGCACATTAGTGCCTGATATACAATGGGACTGAAGCTATAGATGCGCACTAGTCCTAATGTGCATTGCATCAGTCCTGACATTTATCTCATCAATCCTGATCTGCATTGGTCACCACTGTACACAATGAGCACTCTTTTGGCCTCTGCTAGGAGAAGATGGTGAAGTGGTAACAGGAAACACAGAAAAGACAGAACTACTCAATGTCTTCCTCACTGTTCAGAAAAATAGTGTTCAACCTGGAGAAAATGGAAGAGATGATATAATGGGGAAATGCAGTGCAGAATAGGTAAAGAGGTAATACAGGAATACCTGGCTGTTCTTAATGAATTCAAGTCACTAGGGCCAGATGAACTACATCCAAGAATAATAAAAGAACTGGCAGAAGTAATTTCAGAACCACTGGCAATAATCCTTGAGGGTTCTTGGAAGGCAAGTGTTGTCCCCAATCTTCAAAACGGGACAAAAAAGAGGGTCCAAACAATTACTGTCTAGGTAGCCTGACATCAATACCAGGAAAGGTGCTAGAGCAAATCATTAAATAGACAGTCTGTAAGCACTTAGAAAGGAATGCTGTGATCACTACAATTCAACATGGGTTTCTCAAAAACAAGTCATGCCAAACTAATCTGATCTCTCTCTCTCTCTCTCTCTCTCTCTTTTTTTTTAATAGAGTTACAAGCTTGGTGGATGAAGGGAATACTGTGGATGTAGTGTATCTTGATTTCAATGAGGCCATTGTGGTCTCTTCCAACTCTGTGATTCTATGATTCTTGCTATTGTCTTTTTACACATCTTTGCAATTCAGTAAAGGGGTTTCTTAGAACTTCTGCTAGATAGCTAGATGTATATAAAGTTATGTAACACAACAGGCCATATAGGATTCTGGTGTATATATTTTGGCTTCAAGCTCATACTGATGGTCCTTAAGCTATAGGAATGGCATTGGAACACTTTGAAGTAGGAGGGGGGACATACAAAACTTGGAAAACCACCAAGTGATGGTGCAGTGGGGAAGGGGTTTGGCTACGTGTAGAACCCCAGAGGGATACACTGAGACTCTGTGAAAGCCAAAATCAGCTTTAGAGCTCAAGGTTTTCACAATCCTCGCCTAGAGAATCTCACAATTGGGGCATAAAAAATAATACTGACCAAACCACAGGCAACTATAAAGCGAGTCAGTAGTAGTAAACAAGAAGAACTTGTCCCAGAACTTATACCAGGATGTGACTGTGACTAGGCTCAGAGACATTCTGCTTTTTAATTCTAAGATCCAGATTAAACATTTCTTTAATTCTTGTGCACAAGTACAGTACATTTTAGACCCCAGAATCACATTTGTTGGAGAAACCACAGATTTGTACAGATAATAGCCATTTTTTCCTCCCACCCAAAATTCATGTGCAATCCAAAAACAGTAGGGAGTGGGTTGTCGGAAAAATGCACCTTTATGTAAAGAGGGGGTGCACAAAAACCTAAATTGCACATAATGATTTCTTGAAACACTTTGTGATTTATGAATACAAGATGAAAACTGCACAGAAATATATATATTTTCTCCCACAGTGGGGTGAAATCTGGGAATTACATGTGAAGATGAAATAGTCTGGAATTTACATTCTTTGACCTAAAAAATGTATTGACTTTTGCCATTAGGGTCCCCTTTCATGCATAGGTAAGCTGTATTTGGGGAAGCACAATGGAATCCTCAATGGGTTCAAAAAACAAAAGATGTATACAATAAACCTTGCAGCTAACTAAACCACAGTGCTAACCCTACTGCTAACCATAGGTACATTGGGATTCCAATGAGATCAGGAAATACTCACAATTCACAAGTTTTTATCCCAGTGCATAAAAGCTGAAGACTTAGTCCAGTATTCTAAATCGGCCACTTAGCTATACAACTATCTTAGTTATGCTGCTAAATAGTTCCTCCTGGCTCAACACCTCCCCCCCACCCAACCTGACTTACTGGAAAGCAGCTGCTGCAAGTGACAGGCATCTGTTTTTCTATCGATCAAGATCCAGTAGACTGACCTTTCTACTTCTTCTGTCCAGCAATCTCTGGTGCATCAGCCAGAAGCAGGATACCTGTTGCAATTTCTCCTTGCACCAGAGATCGCTCATGAGAGAGAGATGGGAACAACAGTCTGCTGAGTCCAGATGATGAGACGAACAGGCTTGCAGCAGCTTCTGCCTGCTAAATCAGGATTGGGGGACTTTTGCAAACCCTATTTATTCCCTTCACAATTGAATATGTAGGGATTGTGAATACAAATCAGTTATGAATGCAGTTACAAATATGTAACTGCACTTATAACTGATTTGTATTCACGATCCCTACATACATTCCTACAATCACAAATTCCAGCTTTAATAGCTGGAAGTGTCTTCTTTTTCAATCAAAATAAGCACTGGGAGCATGATACATGGATATGATGTGGGGAATATGGAGTGGTCAAAACCCTCTGCCCCATTCTCCAATGGGATCTCAGTCAGAAGAGTGAGGCATGCCTATAATTTGGATTGCCAAAAATGATATATTCATTTTCATAGATCACTTGTGCTAAAAGAAATTGCAGGCACAAGGGGGAAGCAATCTGTAAGAGGAGGCAAAGGAGTAAAACTGCCATAAACCCAATACCAGGAATTGAAATAATATTCAAAAATGCTCAGCAATGGTCAAAAAAAGGTGTTTCTCTGATGTGGAGAAACAAGGATGAGAAGAATCTTATGAGTAATGAGAAGCATTACAGTTTAGGACTTACTCTACATAAAATTCACATACAGTTGTTTAGCAGAAAAATATGGTTGGAATAACAACAACTGCATAGAAGATGCTGTTAATTGTGCAGAAACTGCTGATATCTGAGCAAAAATACCACATGTGAATTTTTCACAAAACAATTCTTGAGCTGTGAATAGTCTTCAAAAACTTCATAGCAGGAAGAAAATTGCTAAATTGCTCATTGTTTCACTCAAGAAGATACATTAGTAAAAAAGTTGCTCCCCACATCCACAGTGAAGTCTCAAAGTGACTTAGGTGTCTTTGCTTCTTTTTGTTAATTGCTGTCAAGTCCATTTCAACTTATGGTGACCCTATGGATGAGAGACCTCTAAGCCATTCTATCATCAACTGCCTTTGTTTAATTTGAAATTTAAAAAAAAAATCTTCTGGTTTTGCCTTTAAGGTAATGTAAAGCATAGCCCTAACTGTATACCTCTGACGTTTTGCTGTGTTTGATTGATCTTTAGATCCTAGTAAAACCACAACAACAAAGTAATGACAAGGCTGAGTTTTACCTGCCTTTGGTTTAGTGCAAGTCAAAGGCCTGTGTATTTTTGGCAGAGATTGGAAATGTAACTTTTTTAGTCTATGGCTCCTAGAATTACCCAACCAGCAAGGCCAGGAACTTTTCCAGTCTCTGATTTTTGAAACAAATTATCAGTCAAAACAGCAACAAATGAAAACTGACAGCACACTCATAAAAAGAGATACATTTGGAGCACTTTGCTCATCAGGAGAACACTAAGAAGAACTTACTGCATCCCTGACGGGGAAACATTTCCTTTTCATTATATTATGGTGCATTATTTATTATAAACTGCTTTGATCTGAGAAAAGTTTTTTTAAAACCCTATGAAAATAAATACAAGGCAAAGCTCATCCTGATATATTTCCAAAGATGTAACAGTGCTTTTCCGTCCTGTACTTTGAGGAATTTGGGGTTTTCGTTCATATCCAGATGTTCTTGAAAACATTTTCCTTTAAGATACAAATATCCATCATTACCAATCCAATCCAAGAAGCTGAGGCCTTCGAATGACTTATGAGAGCCATTTGCTCTGCATAGATCATGTCAGCTGAAAATGGCTGTGCAGGAATGGAAAAGAAGTTGCAATCAGCAATGAAAATGACTCGTTCAAAAGTTTTCACATTTCACACACATGCAAAATATTTCAGCTCAGCCTCAAAACTGCTACAGTATCATTTCCAGAGCACTCATTGCCAATCTCCCTAAGCATGCTGAGCAATAATTTATTAGAATTTTTCCAGTTGAAAGAAGTAAAGGGGAAATCTCTTCATTCATATACGGTATGGTATCAGGGGGAAGTAATGGAACTTTTAGCTCAAAAGAGGGCAGAAGCAAAAATCGTATCTCTTTTCAGTGACATGGCAACAGGGAATAAATAGATTTTTTAAAAAAGAGGGAATCCTATCTAAGCAGCTAAGTTATTTATTTATGACTTAGGAAAAGGGTATTGCATGGCTGGAAGACAAGCTTTTTTCTTCCTTAGGATGCCACAATGGATTAAGACCAGAGCCATATCTAGGGTGTGGCAACTGGGACATGTGCCAATTCCAATGCCAAGGGGTGCAAAAAAGGTGAAACCCTTGCACCCAGGCCTGGCCAGCCCCCACCCCTGCCCCCACCAGGGTCTTCCTCAGCCCTGAAGGCAGTGGCGGGAGAAGCAGCTCCTAGAGGCACAAATTCCATGCTTGCCCTAGGCGCTGTTGAGCCTAAATACACCACTGATTGAGACCACTTGGACCTCCTGTTCTAAACGAGGGCATAGTTTGCAAGTCAAAGTTTGAATCAAGACAAAAAACTGACTCAGGGCAGCCCAAGATATTTTCCTGCCTGACGCAAAGGACAAACTAGCACCTCCTGCCTCCTACAGAAAAGCTAGCTAAACTAGGTGATGAACTGAGAACTTGCAAGTAACTAGTTGAACATGAAATAGTTTGTTATAATTTATCCCTTTGTTTAAAAAAAGGTGCAAATATATTATGTAATGATTTTAATTTATGATGGATCGTTCCTTCTGCAGTTTAATGGTAACTTTTAAAGTTACCTTTATAGTTACAGAGGTTTGGCCTCACAGTCTAAGGAAGAATATGTCACATGGTTCAACCATTGACTCTTGCTGCCATGTCATGCTCTGTTGCGGATGTTGTAGCATATGCCATCAGTTTGTAGCAGTTAGATATATCAATTTCAATTTATAATTGCTTTAATTATTTTAGAGATATGGGAGAGGAAAAATTGTAACTATAATATTAGTTATTTTTGGAACCATGGAATTATAACTGTCGGCCATTAATTTTCAAAAATAATTTTTCTACTCTGATAAAACACATGGCATCATCCATCCCTCCCAAAGGGATCAGCTGACAGATTGGGATCACAGATTCATGTTCACCATGTGATAACAGCAGTATCAAGTGGCCACTTGCTTGTGGGATTCAGACTAATCAGTAACATAAACTGAACTTGCCTAGTACCCATCAACACCATGCAATTTAATGGAGTCATGCAGCAGTTCAAGACGGTTTTCATACTATGCAGTTGGCTGAATTTTATCTGGAATCTAAGCATGTCCCCAGAAGTCCTTTTTTTGAAGGAATTTCACAATCTAGGAGCAGCCACTGATTAGGCTCTCTTCAGGTCCTCACCCAAAGTGCCTGTGATAGTGGTGGGACCAAGAGAAAGCCTTCCCCCAAAGATCTTAAAAGTGTAAGCAGTCTCATATGGGAAGATACAGTCTTTCACACAGGCTTGACCCAAACCATATAGGGCTTTAAAGGTCATAAGAATTCTGTCCAGAAACAAACTGGTAGCTAGTGAAGCTATTTCTACAGGGGGGTTATATGTTCCTTATAACCAGCCCCAGTCAGCAGCTATCTGCAGCATTTTGGAGTTTTCAAACAGTTTCCAAAGGCATCCTCCAACTCTGCAGAGGCTCTGAGTTCCATCAAGTCCAAAATCTACCAAATAGTGATCTGTCAATGACAACAAAACTATGTTTCTCTATACCAGATCATCATCATTCTACCCAGCACTGAAAAACAGGTCCAGAGTGTGTCTTGCAACATGGGTGGCACAAATTACTACTGGGACAGACCCATGGTTGTCATGGAGGAATGAAGTCTGGAAGAAAACTTTTGGGGGCAGAAAATTGGTGCAAACAGGTACAGCAGTTCCTGCCATTTCAACTAGCGCTTGTATCCCAAGCAAACTTATCTATACCAAGTGAGAAGCTTTTCAGGGCCTTCTGCTGCTGCTAGAGTTTGGCTCACTCCTCAGTCTCCTCAGAGTTTTTTCTAAACTCATGCAACAAGAAGTTTCATGAGTTGTGACACTGTTGGTCTATTCACTGCTTTGCTGTTGATGGCACAGGGGGCCCAAAGGCATGCACCCATTAGCTTTTCCTCCAGTTCCTTCCCATCATCTTGCTCCTAACTTTTTGGCAATACACATACTGACATCTTTATGCTGAGCCAGTAGAACCCGGTGGCAGTGAGAGGAGAGCGCATGGGATAATGCCCGGCCTTTAAAGCCATCTGTCACAGGAAAATTGAATTTTCTAGTCTTCCACTATTGTTTTCCCTGAAATTTGTCTTGCCTTCTGGAGACGTAGCAATTTTCTGAGAGTTCATCTGATGACCCGTGATTTGGCTACTCGACTTCTGCTTTTTCTGGTTCTACAGTACTTTTGCTTTGTTCCCATTAGACTCACTAGAAATGAGTCTAATCATTGCTAGGGGTACAGATAGCCTTGTGTAGCTCATGTTGGGGAAGCAATGACTTTGTGGTTTGCAAAGCCACCTGTAACATAGGTGCATTAAAAAAAATGCTACTTTTTCATTCCAGTTTGATGCCAGACTTGTTGAACTATACTAAGACTGAGTGAAGGAAACCTTATTGAAAAAGATGAATTCAAGTGAAAAGTAAAACAAGGAGTCTCTACAACCAAAAATGGAAACCTAGCAGATGGAAATAAAATATACCCTAGAGAAGAACAAGACAAGAGCTACTTCTTATTTAGTAAAATGCTGTAACAGCTGCATAATTTAAACTGCAAACGGAGTCACAAGGGACTTTCTCTTCCCTAAGGCTCTGTCAGGTGGCTTCACAGGCATGACAATAGAGATGTACCTGGTACACTAACATCCTAGCTCAGAGCAGAATTTTCTGGACAATCTCTGTGCTCTATTTGTTTTGTGAAAGTAGTGATCATGTGTTTCAGGCCAGTCTCTGGCTTGAGGCTAACAAGGTCTCAGCCCTAAAAAAAACTGCATAGGGAAGTTGTTTATCCTGGTCCCCAGGAGGTTCACAAATGTTGGGCACGTGTCTTTCAGGAATCCCAGTAAAGTTAGAGATAGTAATTGTCAGTGATGTAGACTCGAGCTGATGGATTTGGACTCAAGTCACTTCAATGACTCGACTTGGACTTGACTTGGCAATATATGATGCACTGATTCTATTCAACTCATGACATATATTTTTAGTAACTGACTTGCAGCCCTTGGTTCAATAACATAACAGATTCATGCAGAAACCTTGCAACTTTGAACTACTGGTCACATGATGATCTGTCTTAAGGCCAAAGTGTAGGAGCATTTCTCAGAAGGAAACAGCAAATGGGTTAGGCAGCGGGTTTGAGACAGGGTTGAGGCCTGCTTAGAAGCCTGCCTCCATAGTATATTGGAGAAGCCTTCTAAAACTTCTCGCAAGAGTAGAAGGCAAGACTTGCCCCCATAGGGCACAGCATGTATCTCAGAGGGGAACAACAAATGTGTTAGGCAATGGGCTTGAGGAGGAGGGATCCTTCTTTCTAAAGCTTTTGAAGCTTAAGTAATGGAGAATAAGAAGCATCCTATTCCTCACTTTTAAAAGCCTCCAGCTTCAAAAATGGGAAGCAAGAAGGATCCTAGTCCTCCCTTCAGAAGCTGGAGACTCTTTTATACCCATTGACACAAAAGCTTACAGCTTTGGGAAGGGGAATAAGAAGGATCCTATTCCCCACTTTTGAAGCTTCAGATCGCAAAATTGCAAATGTGGAGGGCTGACTCTACTTAAATTGTTAAAATTGATTTTATTTGACTGTCCAGAAATTCTGGAATATAGGTTGGGGTATAAAGTTGGCTCTGAGACTTGACTTGAGACTTGAAGGTAGAAACTTGCAACTTGACTTAAGACTTAGAGTAAAAGATTTAAATACGCTGGTAATTGTAAGTTCGCACATCCAATCAGGTCCACTCAGATATCACCCAGTCTTTGGTGGCCACTCTGCTGCCCCCTTTGTGCCTCCATTTTTACAAGTACAACTGTTGCAGAGGTTGGAAGAAATTAGCTACCAATAATGCATTATTCACAATATAAATTCTTTCCCACAGTAACTAAGGCATATGTTGCATCTATAATATATTGCTAACTGTTTTTACAAGGGTAAGGGAGGTGAAGTCTTCACATACAAAGAGTAATTATATTCTATTTTTTAAAAAATGAGAAATGAGAAAGTGTTTAATGGTAGCTAACAACTTCAGGAAGACTTGTGTCTCTAATTACTCTATAATGTAGCCTTCTAAGCTATGTGCTATGACACTCAAAGTTGTAGAAAAAATGTTTTTATAAATTGTACATAAATATGTTACATTCAGCAAATCTGTAGTCACACATTTTCAGAAAACATCTAAATTACCAATGAGAAATTTGACTTAAGTAAGCCTCTTCAATCTGCAATGTAAATAATTACTTAGGAACCAGGCAGCTTGAACAGCATGGTGTAGGAGTTTATTTGGCTTCTTGCATCTTTCTGAAAAACATCTGGGTTTTTTTTAAACAGTTTGGGGGCCAAAAATCACCCAAACATCAACAATTTTTTAAAAGACTGAGGACTTTGGAAGTCACCAAGTGGCTTTGGGCGTACAAAGGTCAGACTTAGGGATGCATGCAGTCAGCAGGCCCTGGTTTCTCCACATTGGTATAGACGATAGTCCAAACAGAGCCAACGTCATAGGTCAAATATCTAGGAAATATGACTGCCCATAATGACTGCACCAAGTGCCTAACCACAGCAGCTGTACCAAGCAGCAAACATTTTTTGTTGTCATCACATTAGGGTAAGCTGATATTTTGACATGTTTGTCAAAGCATGGTGACAATACTTAATTAACATATTTGTTTTATTGCTAGACTATTTATGTCCTGGCTTTCTGTTTCATGTAATTATATCCAGGAGCCTTCCTGTCAAAATAGTTTTAAAAACACAGTACATTAAAATATAGTCTAAAACTTACAGAAAAAGCCATTAGGACAAAAATCAACCAATGCTGTAGAATCATTGAAATGGGGGGGAAAGATTTTCACTGGACATCAAACTGCTCTTAGGAAGACAACCTGGAAAAGCAAGGAGCTCCAGCATTTGGTTACCACTGAAGATAAGGGCTTTTCTTATGTACTCACCCACCCACCTCCTTCTAATAATAGTGGGACACAGTCAGTTTCTTGATTCAGCACACCCATTCTAGAAGGAAACTTGCTTCATGAAAGCAACTACAGTGGGTAACAACTTAAGATGACTTTTGCTTAGTGACTGATCAAATCAACTCTGAGCCAGTGAAAGACAGTATGGCAATACTGCCATGTCACAGAATCATAGAATTTTATAGTTGGGATAAAATACCAAGTCATCTACCCCACCCACAACCCACTTGCACAGATGCAGGAACCCACATCCCTGACAACTTGCCATCCAAACTGTTTTAGAATCTCCATGGACTTTCAGGGCAATCAATTCTACTGTGGAATGGCTCTTACCATCAGAAAGTTCTTCCCAATGTTTAGCTGGAATCTTATAATCTCCAGATGTCCCAATACTGTCCCAACTGTCTCTGTTATCCCACTTTTTTCAGCTGCTATAAAAACATCGTTTCTCTCTCTTCCTCCCATTTTCCCTTTGGTCCTAAATTTACTTCAGTCACTGCAAATGAGTTTCAAGTGGAAAAGCAATTTAAGCTCACTTAACTCAGCAGGGGGAAGATAAGAGAGGAAGGCAGAATCTTGTCCTTCTTCTGCCATCTTGACCACACTCTGATGTTGCTTGGACACATGTATCCTGGTTTTCATCTGTGAAATGCTGAAGCATATGGAAACTCTATTTCTGTAATTTTAGTCTCTTGGTTGGGGTTCTTCCTTTAAAGCAGAAAACATGCTTGCTACCATCACCAATGTTGCAGTTCATCAGAAATTATAAGATGGCTATCACATCGCCTCTCAGTCTTCTCTTCTTCTCAGCTATCCCCCATAGATCTTAGTTTTCAGAGACTTTAACCACTTAATAGACTATCTTGGTCACTCTCTGGAGCCTTTCTGTCTTCCTCCTCTGGACACATTCCAATTTATTGGTATCTTCCTTAAATAGGGGTTCCCAGAATAAGACATGATGCTCAAGGTGAGCTCTGACTAAAACAGAATGGCCTGGACATTTGATGTAGCCAAAAATTGTCTTATTTTTGTTGTTGCTGCTGCTGCTGCTGCTAGTACTATTGGTGCACACTGTTGGCTTATGTTTAGTTTGTGGTCTAATAAGAATTATAGGTTCTTTTTATATGCACTGCTGTCAAACCAAGTGTCACCCATTCTCTATTTCATTTTAACTTTCCTACCTAATTGTAGCACCTTACATTTATCCCTGTTGAATTTGTTTCTGTTAGTTTTGGCCCAGCTCTCCAATCTGTTAAAGTCATCCTCAATCTCAATTCTGTCTTCTGGATGCCAGAATAGCAGAGGATACTCATGATGTCATTTGTGATTCAATACCATCATATCAGAAGATTAGGAAAGTATGTATTCAAAATATGGGTACAGAACTTTTGAACTCTGGTTACAGTTTGCAAATCTCTGAACAAGTATCACAGCCAAAGGAAGATTCTTGAAGACAGTTTACCTCGCACTTAACCAGGTACATTTGTTCTAAACTGTAGGTTTCACTATATGGATTCTGTTTGTTTAACTATTAAGAATGAGAGTGAAACTTTGATTAATTACAAAGAAATACGGAGCAAAAAACTATACTGAGGCTAAATGTTCTTATCTAGGATTTTTTTAAGTTCACCATTTCAATTTAATTATAACTAAATTGTATCATCACTAAATTAAAGCTAGAACCAATTAGTTCTTTAGTTTTTGCCTTGAGAATAAATACAATTTTCCTTCCAGGAGCACTAAAGAACAGACACAATTTGGAATTATCTCTCCCTTGTTTTCAAGTGTTTGTTGCCTGCCTCTAATTAAAACCATTTGTCAGTAGAATATATTTAGTTTAGTTTTTCTTGCTTCAGTAATCATTCTAACATGATCCTGAAGTATTCTGGCTAAAAGCAGTAGTCTCCCAAAAGCTTTGTATAGGCATGAGCCCTGGTGGGTTCCGTGTCAGTGGAACAGTGAATCTGCTCTGAGTTAAAAGGGCTATCTGAAGAGCTATACAGGTTCAGCACCTTGAATCACTCCTATAAACTTCAGACTTAAACCCAGAGTGGAGTCACTGTCCCATTGATGAGGGACTCACCAACTGCCACTGGACAGGCAGAGCTGAAGTTTTAGGTCCTCTTTCTGTCCTTTACCACTGTTTCTGAAAAGCAAGTACCCTCTCCAAGGAAGAATTGAAAACATGACTGTACGATTTATTTCTGCAAAAAAATACTGTCTTGGAATTTTCCTGAGCTCATTCCTGCAGTCCTACCTCAGGCAGCAGACTTCAGATGTTACAAAAGGGCAACAATTCTTAAAATATGCTTTTTTACTGATTTTTTACTGTTAGGGAGGGAAATAACCTTGGTCTTTTCTACCCCAGTGGGCAAAGTAACTTGTTGGTTTGGGGTAGGAGGCCCTGTGACTTTGAAGTGGGGCTCTGTTTACTGCTCTGCCTCAGGCAGCAGACTGTCTTGGTATGGACTAATGTTAACATCAGATCTGTCAGTAAGTTTTCCCCACTTTTCTCAGAGGGCAAGAGAAGCTAAATTTATGTAACAGTTGTATAGGCTACCAGCTTAATCAAAGCAGCTTTCCTCCTGATTTACTTGAAACATAAAGCCTCTTGTAAATTCCAGACACAATTAGGGATTTTATTTTTACCTTTAAACATAAACCTTTCCTCCAAAATGCTGACAGTGGATCTTCTAAAGTACACTGGATCTTATAACCACAGTTTATGGAGATGTTAAAGCACTCTGTTTATCAAATTACATTGAATAAAACTCCACCTAGGAAAGTAAATGTTTGCCTAGGAAATGTTGAAGTGTCTTGAGGGATAATATTTTATGCACACTCCAGAAATATATGGGAGTTGTTAATGAAACAGCAGCTCAGACTTTCCTGCATTTTGTGTTGTTGTTTTCTTTTGGGCTCTGAGCAAATTCTTAAAAATAACTCTTAAAAAAAAAAGACTGCCAACATATTGATCTTCCAAAGTCATTTAAACAGTCCTGCAAGATTCTAAAAATTACAGTGAGTTTTAGAAGATGCTACATTAATTACTTTTGTTACTCTGGGTTTTTTAAACAATGGATTGAAAGTACTTACAGATCTTGTGAGTTAAATAATTCAGAATATTTGCATTGCATCGGATGTTTGAAGGGAAGAGAAAACTATATTTAATGATCTGCATGCACGAGCAAATCACTCATTAACATGCCACCCTATTAAACATTCATTGCCTGCCTTGCCATGATCAGGGCCAAACTCTTCATTACATGGGACACAAATGAACAATCTCCCAATGGGCTTTTAAGAAATGAAATGCAGTCAAAGGAAGCTGCCTGCTTGAGCTGAATAACAGAATATATACTTATTCCATTCTGCAAGTTGCTCAGAATTTCCCCATTCCAAACTGGTTTTCTTCACCCTCAGAAAGATATAGGATTTTTTTTTTCTTTTAGTTACAACTCCACCTAGAGGTATGTGCAATTTTAAGTGTAGAAAATGAAAAGGAAAGCAATACTTCAAGTTTCTTCTTCTGCTTCTCTGAGGCTACTTTTCCATAGCAAAATAAGCTATTCCTCACTAGAGATGTAATTCTGCAGTAACTTTGTTCTTGAATGAAGTAACAAATAATTTTAAAAAATGTCCTCCTGCTGCAAGAAAGTCTCAGAAAACCACACAGTTTTCAAAGCAATTTGGGACTTATTCTGTGCAAAGTATGCATGTGGTTCTCTTGTGCAGAAAACAGTATTTTCTGGGCTGAAAAGAATATTTTTAATCAGGAATATTACTTCCTGTACAGAAAATATCATTTTCTATGCAAATCAACTATGTGTGAATTTTGCACATAAGAAATCCCCAACTAGAACATTTTTTGCACAGGAAATATTATTTTCAGCATATAAATATTATTTGCTATACAAACATTATTTTCTTTCCTGTGACCTGTTGTGGTAATATGGATGGAGCAGTCAATCCATGGGGAATCAGCTATTTTCCTCTAAAGCAGTCCCGGTGGTCCTGGGCTGTTGGTCTACTGTATGTGCTCTGTGCTCCATAAGGATTGAGGCCTGTACTCATCAAGAGATCTTTGGGAGGATTTTCATTCACATCCACTTCTTCTCAGCACTAAGGCCATTTCCGCACCGGGCTATTAAAACGGTGCAGAGCGACCTCCAACAGAGATCTTCTGCATCGTGGAGTGGACTGGGGCGGACTACTTTTTGTAGTTCCATACCTCAGTCCGGTTCGGAGTGACTGGAACTGGTCGCGCAGCATGCTTTTTAAAAACCTCTTTTAAGAGGTTTTTAAAAAGCATGGAGCATGCAACTCCGTGTCGCTCCGTCGCCATGCTCTGCTGCAGATTTGCAGGCACACTCAAGTGTGTGCCTACAGATCTGCTGGGGGTGGGCTTTAGGCTGGTGAGCTTCTCCAGTTGGTGGAGAGCCTCCACCAACCGGAAGCTGCCATTTTGGATGCCGGAGCAGTGTGGAGCACACTGCTCCTCGTCCCGACGGACTCGCCCGGACGCTCAAGAAAGGCGGTGAGTTCTGTTTTCGCACGTTTCCTTTCTCGCCTGTGGAAAGGACCTAAGATAGGCCATCCTGTTCCCTGGGTCTTTTTTTCTCCTATAGATCTTTTTTGCGTGGGTGGTGTCAGTCTCCTCCCTCACCACGGGGTCCCACAGCCTTTCCTCCTAGATGAGAGGGAGAGAGGCTTCCCAAGTCAATCTTCCCACTTGCACAACTGGGACAGATAGGATGAAATGACCTCATCCCCTCCCTGGAGAGCAGCATGAGCTGGTACTCCTAGGACCCTCCTCCCGCTCCCCTCCCTTCCTGACTCCTTCCTCTTCTCCAAGTTCCACCAAGACTTACCTCTATGTTTGCTGATTTTCTCCTTCCATCGGCAATGGTTTGGGTTTTTGGAACATGGCCTGAATTTCCATGAACGTGGGCTTCTGGCAAGGGATGGGCTGCACCTCACGAAACTTGGCAGGAATGTTTTTGCAAACAGTCTTGCACAGAGGATTAAGAGGTCTTTAAACTAAGTTCTGCTGGGGAGGGAGACAATATTATTCAGGGCAAGGACTCAGCGAGTGCAGGGGGAAAAGGCCCAAATGATATTGACCAAGTAGTACAAGCGTCCAATGGTGGGAGAAGTAGGAACTACAGTACAGGACTTGCAGGAGGGGCCGGGGGATTTAAGTGTCTCTACACAGAGGACAGGATCAAAATTCAAAATGACCTGGACAGACTGGAGAGCTGGGCCAAAGCTAACAAAATGAAATTCAACAGAGAGAAGTGTAAGGTCCTACACTTAGGTAGAAAAAATGGAATGCAGAAATATAGGATGGGGGACACGTGGCTGGATGGCAGTACGTGTGAAAAGGATCTAGGAGTCTTAATAGACCACAAGCTGAACATGAGTCAGCAATGTGATGCGGCAGCCAAGAAAGCCAATGCAATTCTCGGCTGCATCAATAGGAGTATGGTGTCTAGATCGAGGGAGGTACTGGTACCACTCTACTCTGCTTTGGTTAGACCTCATCTTGAATCCTGTGTCCAGTTCTGGGCACCCCAATTCAAGAAGGACATGGTCAAGCTGGAGCAGCTCCACAGGAGGGCGACCAAAATGGTGAAGGGCCTGGAAGCCATGCCCTATGAGGATAGACTTAGAGAGCTGGGTATGTTCAGTCTGCAGAAGAGAAGGTTAAGAGGAGACATGATAGCTATGTTTAAATATTTGAAGGGATGCCATGTAGAGGAGGGAGAGGGCTTGTTTTCTGCCGCTCCAGAGACCAGGACCAGGAGCAATGGATTCAAGCTGCAGGAAAGGAGATTCCACCTGAACCTCAGGAAGAACTTCCTGACAGTCAGGGCTGTCTGGCAGTGGAATATGCTGCCTCGGAGTGTGGTGGAGTCTCCTTCTTTGGAGGTTTTTAAGCAGAGGCTGGATGGCCATCTGTTGGGAGTGCTTTGAGGGTGTTCCTGCATGGCAGGGGGTTGGACTGGATGGCCCGTGTGGTCTTTTCCAACTCTACATTTCTATGATTCTATGATTCTATGATTCTAACACGCAGAGTATGGGAAACAAGCAAGATGAACTTGAACTCCTAGTACAACAAAATAAATATGATTTGATAGGCATCACTGAGACCTGGTGGGATGAGTCTCAGGATTGGAATGTAGGAATAGAGGGGTATAGCCTATTTTGTAGAAACAGACCAAACAAGAAAGGAGGAGGAGTAGCCTTGTATGTCAAGGATGTTTTCACCTGTGAAGAGATCCAGGACTTAAACCCAGAAAGCCAGGTCGAGAGTATCTGGGTAAGAATTAAGGGAGCGAGAAACAATAGGGATATTCTGGTGGGGGTTTACTACAGACCTCCAACCCAGACTGAGGGCCTTGATGACGCCTTCCTCAACCAAATGACCGCGCATTCAAAAAGGAGAGATACAGTAATAATAGGAGATTTCAATTACCCGGATATATGTTGGCAGTCAAACTCTGCCAAGACAGCAAGGTCCAGCAAGTTTCTTGCTTGTCTTGCAGACAATTTCATGGTCCAGAAGGTGGAAGAGGCCGCAAGGGGATCAAATATTCTAGATCTGATCCTGACCAATAGGGATGACCTTGTTAATGAGGTAGAAGTGGTTGGATCTTTAGGGGGAAGTGACCATGCCCTATTGGAATTTGGCATTCAGTGGGAAGGAGAAGATAAGTGTAGCCAGACACTCGTCTTAGATTTTAAAAAAGCGGACTTCTGTAAACTTAAGGAGCTGCTGGCTGAAATTCCATGGTCAAGAATAGTGAAAGAGAAAGGAGTTCAGGAGGCATGGGAGTTCCTTAAAAGGGAGATACTGAAGGCACAGTCTAAAACTGTGCCAGTAAGGAGGAAAAATGGAAGGCATCTGAAGAAACCAGAATGGTTGACTAAAGAACTCTCAGCTGAGCTAAGCGTTAAGAGAAATGTGTACAGGAAATGGAAGAAGGGAGAAACCACCAAAGAAGAATTTAAGCAAGTAGCCAGGAGATATAGGGAGAAGGTCAGAAAGGCTAAAGCACAGAACGAACTTAGGCTGGCCAGAGACATTAAAAACAATAAAAAGGGCTTTTTTAAATATGTCCACAGCAAAAGGAAAAAGAAAGAGGCGATAGGGTCGCTGCGCAGAGAAGATGGCGAATTATTAACAGGGGGAAGAGAAAAGGCAGAACTACTTAACACCTTCTTTGCCTCAGTTTTTTCCCAGAAGGATACAAGCACTCAACCTGGCGGTTGGGGAGCAGGGGAGGAAGCAGGGGAAATGAGGCACGTAATAGGTAGAGAGGTGGTACAGGAATACCTGGCCACACTGGATGAATTCAAGTCTCCAGGGCCAGATGAATTGCATCCTAGGATATTAAAAGAACTGGCAGAGGTCATTTCGGAACCGTTTGCTATAATCTTTGAGAAATCTTGGAGGACAGGAGAAGTTCCAGCAGACTGGAAGAGGGCAAATGTTGTCCCCATCTTCAAGAAGGGAAAAAAAGAGGACCCAAATAATTATCGCCCAGTCAACCTGACGTCAGTACCCGGAAAGATCCTGGAGCAGATCATTAAGCAGTCAGTTTCTAATCACTTAGAAAGCAACGCGGTAATCACGAGAAGTCAACATGGATTTCTCAAAAATAAGTCATGCCAGACTAATCTGATCTCTTTTTATGATAGAGTTACTAGCTTGATAGATGAAGGGAATGCTGTGGATGTAGCATATCTCGATTTCAGTAAGGCCTTTGACAAAGTTCCACATGACATTCTTGCAAAGAAGCTAGTAAAATGTGGGCTGGACAGAGCTACTGTCAGGTGGATCTGTAACTGGTTGACTGACCGTTCCCAAAGGGTGCTGACCAATGGCTGCTTTTCATCCTGGAGAGAAGTGACTAGCGGGGTGCCACAGGGTTCTGTCCTGGGCCCAGTGCTGTTCAATATTTTCATCAATGACTTGGATGAAGGAATAGAGGGCATGCTCATCAAATTTGCAGATGACACCAAATTGGGAGGGGTTGCTAATACGCCAGAGGACAGGATCAAAATTCAAAATGACCTGGACAGATTGGAGAGCTGGGCCAAGGTTAACAAAATGAAATTCAACAGAGAGAAGTGTAAGGTCCTACACTTAGGTAGAAAAAATGGAATGCAGAAATATAGGATGGGGGACACCTGGCTGGATGGCAGTACATGTGAAAGGGATCTAGGAGTCTTAATAGACCACAAGCTGAACACGAGTCAGCAGTGTGATGCGGCAGCCAAGAAAGCCAACGCAATTCTCGGCTGCATCAATAGGAGTATGGTGTCTAGATCGAGGGAGGTACTGGTACCACTCTACTCTGCTTTGGTTAGACCTCATCTTGAATCCTGTGTCCAGTTCTGGGCACCCCAATTCAAGAAGGACATGGTCAAGCTGGAGCAGCTCCACAGGAGGGCGACCAAAATGGTGAAGGGCCTGGAAGCCATGCCCTATGAGGATAGACTTAGAGAGCTGGGTATGTTCAGTCTGCAGAAGAGAAGGTTAAGAGGGGACATGATAGCCATGTTTAAATATTTGAAGGGATGCCATGTAGAGGAGGGAGAGGGCTTGTTTTCTGCCTCTGCAGAGACCAGGACAAGGAGCAATGGATTCAAGGTGCAGGAAAGGAGATTCCACCTGAACCTCAGGAAGAACTTCCTGACAGTCAGGGCTGTCCGGCAGTGGAATATGCTGCCTCGGAGTGTAGTGGAGTCTCCTTCCTTGGAGGTTTTTAAGCAGAGGCTGGATGGCCATCTGTCGGGAGTGCTTTGAGGGTATTCCTGCATGGTAGGGAGTTGGACTGGATGGACCATGTGGTCTCTTCCAACTCTACATTTCTATGATTTCTATGATTCTATGATTCCTTCCCCAGCAGTCCTGACTTTTCCCTCCATAAATCTCCTGTTCATCCATCTTGTCTCAGACTCTGCCCTGGCTCTGAGGATTGGCCCATGCTGGATCTTCATAGCACCCTGCTTGCCTTCAGAACAGAGCACTTGCAACTCCATGGTTCACAACAAGCATCTTCTACCTTTTTGCTGCCTTGGTAAGCTGGCACTGCTACCAGGAATCTGCCAGTTCCTTGAGATAAATTTCAAGTTGGTGTAAAGTTGCATTATTGACCTGGTGTGTCCCTGCACTAAAGCATGAATGAGCTCCTCCCCATGCCATCCTGTCACAGCCATGATTCCATTACCCACCTGATCAATCCCACCAACAGAATGGATCTGAAGATAAGGCATTCCAGTATAATGCCTGAGGGCATATCTGTCATAGTAGTAGCATAAATAGCATTCCACTAGTGTAGCATGGCATCCAGCAAATCCTATAGCCCTCCATCTGTCAGGTCTCAAGTACAGAAGTCTCTTCACAAATTTACTACAACATACCTTTTCTTAGAACCCTGAATGCTTGTAACAGAACTCCTATATACAACAAAGCTTTATGGGGAGTTCTAGGGTACATAAATAGTTCATCTGTGTATGAATGACCTTTCTAGATCCAGCCATGCAGATGGAGCTACTCTAACAATTGCCACATTTCAATCCAGATATCTTACTTGTCACTGGAGCCCTGCCTCACATTCTGCCATCAGTCAGCTAAGTTCAGGAAGCTGCCCCATCAGAGTTCAGGTTGTGTCCTTTAGGAAACCCTGACCTGATGGTTAGGTTAAGGGGACAGCCCATGCAACTGTCTCAGCACAACAGCCTCAGGTAACAAAGAACAGCAGCATATTATAGTTCTATAAAGGTGGAACACCAAACATGATAGCAAGATCAGCAAAAGGAATATGCCTGGGCAGCTGGCACAGTAACTAAACAACTGTGGACAACTCCAAATATAAAATATTTAGAGGCTAATATTGTTCTGCTGAAGCTTGTTTTTGAAAGCAGTGAGTCAGAACTTGGAGAGTTGCCAGCCCTGGCTGGGTTTTCTGAGCACAAAAGAAGCCTCGCGAAAGACTCAGCCCCCATGCTGTCTCCATCTCTTACCACTCTTTACTCTGTTTTAAAGTCTTCATTTTTACACAACAGCTCCAGAGAGTACTCTGCACAAAGAAATTTCTAGCCTTTGGACATCTTCTTAAAATCCTTGTCAAAAGTAATATCTCTTTTTTTTCCTTCCTCTAGTTCACTCCTGCGCTGGCTTTTGGTTTCAACGGTTACCATACATTACATTCGACATTATTGTCATCATTATAACCACGTTGACAACAATATGCTACCATTGTTGTTATTCCTGCCAAGTATTACAAACAAGTGTTCAGGAAATTCTTTTATCAGTACTCAGCAGTAAGTCCTACTCCTAATTTAATTTTTTATTTCAGCACTCTGGACTGCAGCATATTAACTGGGAAATGGATTTGATTGTACTTCCTGGTTTTCTCAGTGTTCTGAATTCATCTGAATAGATGCTACATGAGTGAATTTAAAAGTTCAGTCACCGTCAGCTCAGTCTAACCATCCTGGTATTCCAAAAGTATGAAACACCTTAGGACTTTACAGCTTCCTTTTCTGAACCTCACAGACATCCAATTCTAAGTTTTATGATGTTTAGTTATTTTGTTGATTATATTTCTACTCCATATTTCAACATGGCATATACAGTTTTTCGTTGCTGGTGATTTTTTATCACAGCAATCTTGTGAGATAGGTCAGAATCACATCCCACAACTGGATCATATTGCATCAATGTAGCACCAGCTTCACTGGTTGTTATTCCATTTCTGGCCCCAGTCTGTCATTGTCCTTGAAAGCCCTAAATCAATGTGAGAACAGAAAATATTACCTTAAACTGATAAGATCACTTCCTGTAGTCTATATTAAGTAAACATCTCATCTAACCAACACTTTTATAAGAGAGCTGGTCTAATGGTAAGCTGATTGCTTTTTCTGCAGAAAACAGTTAATTTGAATTTCATCATAAATAAAAGGATGAACTCTGGTAGCATTCTCTTTTCCACAATTTCTTCTTTCCTCAGATTTCTTCCACTGACCTCTCTTTTTTTCATTTTCCTGTAACACTCCTTGTTCCATGTCACATTCCATGAGCTTGCCCACTTACCTTGATCTTCTGCTTTTGGAGATACCTGACTCTTAATATCCTAAAGGCCTCTTTTTCTAAAGCCTTTCACTAACATGGCCTTTCTAACAGGAACTGAGACATTCAGCCAACAATGTTCCGCTATTTCTCTGTCCAGCTCACCTCCCTATGACATCAGAGCAGTTCAAGTAAATGACTGCTAAGTTTTCTTCATCACCACCATTATTATTATTATTTTCCCTGAATTGCATTATAAATTACTGTCATTAATCAACAAAGCTATTAAAATAGGGCAAGTGAAAACAAAATAATAAAAACTAAATTTAGAAAGTATTTTAACATAGCTGTACAAACATATACAAAGTATACAACAGTTGAAATCCTGAACCCTTACCAGAGATATGTGAGTAATTATTTACCCAGATGAAGATGGAAGACAGGATTTTCCCCTCTATACTGTATTATAAAATTAGATCAGGTGAGAAAATACACTGAATAAAGAGTAGATTTTCAAGAAGTTGACAATTATATAATGAATAATGCATTCAACATCTAGCTTTGGGAAATCCTGTACCTTGGGACCAGGGGATTAAATAGCCTAATCCTTATCACACATGTGCATGGATAAGAAGTTCTAGCTTTAGTAATCACAGGTAGAAATAGATTGAAAGAATATATGGTTTGACAAAAATTTCCTCCTTAGCAGGGTGCCCGAAATAAAGCTGGGAAAAAGCTACATTTGCACAATACAGCAACTATGTTCAGTCTTCCTGTAAACCATTTTGCCACGACTGCTCTTTCAGCTGCACGAGTTCTCAAATCATCTGGAAAAGATCAGAAATGAAAATAGGACTCCCCTCCCTCACACATTTTGCTGCTGCCTTCCTTCCTTCTCTAATTTTGGCAGCTAAGGGGGAAAATCTCTGACACTGCTGGTTGATAACCATTTGCTAATTTTCATAATACTCCAGATCAGATGATCAGAACATCTGCTTCTCTTTGCCTAATCCAAGTTGGGGTGAAGAAGGTAGGTATCAACAATAAAAAGTACTGTGATTGTGGTGTTGATAATGATTCTTCCCAATGAGCTCAAGGCAGCTTGTTATACATGGTTCCCACTTCTCCCCTCAACAATCTTGTGAATTAGATCAGTCTCAGAGAGAATGACCAGCCCAAGGTCACAGTTAGTTACCTTGCTTACAAAGAACATGTATGTAGATTTACCACATTTCAGTTCAAGCACTGAAACACACTGGGACTGCACACACTCTCAGAAGCTGTGATCATGAGGGTGAGAATTGGAGTAGGCTGAAGAAACAGTACCTAGCAAAGACAAAGGAAGGAGCTATTGACAATAAAGGGCTCCTTCCCAGTGTTTATAAGTAGATAGGTAGGTAGGTAGGTAGATGGTAGACTGCACACATGTGTTTAGGCTCTTGTTTGAAGTACCAGAAGTTTTAATTGGAAGACTCTAGCAATGAGATCCATGTCCTATTCATGTGTCCCTGTGATAGCTGGCCAAGCAATGGATTTGCCAATCGGCTTTCTTTTTCACATTTATGCACCACCACTATGATGGCCATAAGATGGTCTTGTAATTACTAACTCAGTAGGAGTCAGGTGACATATGGGGGCCAATAGGATTTCACTATAAAATTTTTCGCTATGTATGCAACTCCTTAAATGAGCAGAACACATGATTTATATTCAGGAGATTCCAGGTTCCAGTCCTAGCATCTCAGGCAGCAAGTGACATGACAAGTAATAGAGTTGAGTAAAGTGAGAAAATACACTAACCTAGTATAAAGCGGCTTCCTCCTTTCTGACTATCTCAGTTACAACATCTTCATCTGCTTCCCATCTTTGTTACTTAACAAATAGGAACTTCATTCCTTTCGTACTGTCACCTGTTACATTTTTAATGCCATATTAACTAGAGTTCAGGAAGATATTTTTAAAAGTAAGTGGTTATAATTATGCCTTCAGTTATGCACATGCCCTCCCAAAGTCATTACTTGCCATTTTTAAAATAGTAACTCACCTTGTGCAGTCTGAAAAATCCAACAAAGAGGAATCAGATTTGGAGCAGCCTCTGGGAGATGATAGCTCCCCCTCCCAATCTGAGATACTCATAGCAGAGGCAGCTGCTGGGGAACTTTAACAAGGTGAGGCCCAATCTCAGTTGGAGTTGATGGACACTGAGGAGAGTTTGCACCTGATAGAGCAGCAGTAAGGCAACCAATGCCTCTTGAATAAATCCTGAGCAATTAAGCATCTGGCATCTCAAGGTCAGGCAGCTGTAAATCTCATATCAGGTGCTGGGAGTTTTTGTTGTTTACCATTGTTCATTCTTACCAGCTTTGTGCACTTCTTGCTTGTGAATTTATTTGGATTCTTGACCCATGGACTGGCTTATGTTTCAGGTCTCTTTGTCTTTCCTTTTTGTCTTTAGTTATTGTGACAAGTGGCCTTGACTAACATAAAAGTCAGAGTTAAACAGCAAAGGGTTTTAAATGTAATGTAATGTCACATTTTCTCCAGAACTAAGGGCCAGCATGGTACAGTGGTTTGAATGTTGGTCAAGAACTTGAGGAAACCAAGGTTCAAATCCCTGTTCAGCCATGGAAACCCATTTTGTGATCCTGGGCAAATCACAGATTCAAAGAGACCACAAGGGCCATCAAGTCCAACCCAGTGCCATGCAGTAATACACATTCAAACCATTCATGACAGATGGCCATCCAGCCTCTGTTTAAAAACCTCCAAAGAAGGAAACTCCAGCACATTTCCATGGCAGTATATTCCACTGTCAAACTGCTTTTACCATCAGGCATTTCTTCCAAATGTTTAGATGGAATCTCTTTTCCTGGAGTTTGAAGTCATTGTGCCATGTTTCAGTCTCTGGAGCAGCAGAAAACAAGCTTGCTCCGTCTTCCCTATGACATCCCTTCAAATATTTAAACGTAGCTATCATGTCACTTCTTAACCTTCTCTTCTCTAGTTCTAAACATACCTAACTCCCCAAGCCACTCCTCTTAGGGCATGGTTTCTAGACTATATACCATTTTGGTTGCCCCCCTCTTGACACATTCCAGCTTGTCAATATTCTTTTTGAATTGTGGTGTCCAGAACTGGACACAGTATTCCAGGTGGGGTCTGACCAAACCAGAATAGAGTGGTAATATCACTTCCCTTGACCTAGACACTATACTCCTATTAACGCAGCCTAGAATCACATTGGCTTTTTTAGCTGCCACATCACACTTTCTCAGCCTCAGAGGCATGCTATGGGAAACCTCCTTTGAATACATCTGGCCAAGAAAAGACCATGATAGTCTTGCCTTTGGGTCTCCATAACTTGGAATCAACTTGAAGCCACACAAGTTATATTTTCACCGCTGTAAAAGAAATTGTGAGGAACTTTTTTATTGTGACCATGTCAGTTCTGAATACCACTACAGTATTTCCCATTCTTATAATGCGTATTTGACTGCTGCTAAAACCCACTGCCTGTTACTGGTGACTCTCTATAGCAGGCCTTGGCAAAACACTGGAACCACATACAGTCTTTAAAACTGTTTTTTGTTTTTTCTGTTTTTTTTGTTTTTTGTTTTTTTGTTTTTTTGTTTTTTGCAATACACATTTCCCCCAGACAACCTGAGATACCATGTAGCTGGATTAGAAAAAAAAAGGTACATTGCCATTCCTGGAAGCCTCCAGGAGAGATGATTCTCCTATTAAACAGCCTTCAGGGACACCTACACTGCCCAAGATCTTTTTGGGGAAAAACACTCATTTTTCAAAATCAAAACTGGAGTTCTAGCTGCTTTTTGTTTTGTTTTGGGGCGTTTTTACATTTATTTTCTGTGGTCCAAACAGCCCCTGGAGAATCCCAGAGGCAGAAAAACATCCCCTTCACAAGCTATAGTTTCCCATCCTTCCTCTACAGTGAATTTCTTTTTTTCCAAATGCAGGGATGTTTGCCCTTTCTTGCTATAGGACAGTTCAATACTATAATCCAATCAGACTGTAGCTTTTCTATATCACTCCACAAACAGTTCAATCAACACATTAACATCTATTCTGGCAGGGGGAGTCTAGGTCATTAATCATATAGGGGTGGGGAATAGAATAAGCTGAGCAGTGAAAGAAACAGAAGGTTTGACAGAATAAAGGCCTCTTGCTTTGGAATTAAGTGTGCCTCCTTTACTTCAATACTTATTTCTGATGAATGTCCTTGCTTTTCTCCAGAGTATATCTGGCTGCAGGGCCATTATCTAGTGACAACATTTTATTCTGAAGACATTATCTTAACAGGGACAGTGTGATCAATTTCAAGGAGCTTTTGGCTTTGGAGAAAATGCCTAGGAAAATTTCAGCAAGACAAGAATCAATTAGCTAATTTAGCAACTGTTAGTTTATTTAGTTCTTTCCCGAGACAGGAAATTTCTCAGATTCCTCAAACAAAATGATATTCATGTACAGACTGCCAGCCCATGATTTGGTTTTTTAATATCGGCATTTGTCACTGCTGGAGCTTGCCTTGTTGAAAGTGGGTGGGCGAGAGAAAGAGAGACTGAGAGAGAAACTAGCAAAAAGACTTGCATGCGGAATTCTGGCAGAGGGATATCTGGCATTATCCCTGCCATGTTCCTAAATTTATTTGCCATGCAGCAATATCATCAAATCATAATGGGACTGCAAGGGCCATCTAGTCCTACCCTCTGCCCTGCAAAAATACAAAACTAAAGCACTTCTGACAGATGACCATTCTACCAATTTTTTAAAGATCTCCAAAGAAGAAGAGTCCACTACCTCCAAAACAGTCTATTCCACTGTCAAGTTTCTCATACTGTCAAGAAGTTCTTCCTTGTTTAGATGGAATCTCTTTGCCTGTAATTTGAAGCCATTGCTTTAATCTTCTAGTCTCTGGTGCAGGAGAAAACAAGTTTGTTCCACCTGCTACATCACGTCCCTTTTAGAATCATAGAATCATAGAGCTGGAAGAGACCACAGGGGCCATCAAGTCCAACCCCCTGCTATGCAGGAACTCACATCAAAGCACTCCCAACAGATGGCCATGCAGCCTCTGCTTAAAAACCTCCAAAGAAGGAGATTCCACCACACTCCAAGGTAGCATATTCTACTGCCAAACAGCTCTGACCATCAGCAAGTTCTTCCTGAGGTTTAGGTAGATGTTTCTTTTCTTTTTTTTTTTTTTTTGGGGGGGGGAGATTAAAAAGCATTCCTTGAATTCACTGTTTTTCAAGAATTCCTTGATGGGAATGGACCTTTTCCTTTCTGTGTCACAGGCCTTCTCTTGTTTTAGCTGTGCTTGACATTGTTTTGCAAAATAAGCCATGTCATCTTCCTCAGGTCTCCTTAAACTAGAAACCTGCATTGCTGTACTTGTTCCACCATATGTTAACTGTGAGTGTGCTTGGATGGAACTGGAAGGTCTTTGGAATGCTCTTAAAAAGGATGATCTGTGTTCATTACAGAAGATTCTAGGAATTGAGCTGAAGGTACTCCTATTCCACTGTCATCAAGTCTCATGCAGCCTTCTGCTAGTGAGCTAAAGCCAGTTAGTCCTCCCATTGCAGCATAAGCATAATCTTGCCCCACTGGCTTTCCTTGGGCTAAGCACTCTTCTTTTGTTTCCACCACTGTCTCATGAGCATATGTTGGTTAGCCAGAACTGTGAAACCCTAAACATTTGGAACATGTGTTACATGGAAATCCAGGCGCTGCAGTATGCTGATCAGCAAAGTGTTTACACAGATGGGCTGAATGCCATTGAGAGGAACAAAGCTGTAGGATTAATATGGGCATTGGCTATCCCTACAAGGTACAGAAATAGGGCATTCCTAAATCATCTTAGTCACCCTTTTCTGCACACATATCAGTTCTCAATATCCTCCTTTAACTGTGGTACTCAGAACTGGACACAGTAATCCAGGTGAGGTCTGATCAAAGCAGAACAAAGCAATACTATCACATACCCAGCTCCCTAAGGTGATCCTCACTGGATTTTGTTTCCAGACCTTTTACCATCTTGGTCACTCTTCTCTGAACATGTTCTAGTTTGCTAATATCCTTCTTGATCTGTGGTACCATATACTGGACACAGTATTTCAGGTGAGGTCTGACCGAAGCAGAATAGAATGATACTATCACTTCCCTCAATCTGGACATAGCCTTGAATTGCACTGGCTTTTTTGGCTGCCACATTACACTGCTAGCTCATGTTTAGCTTGTATTCTATTAAGCCCCCTAGGTCCTTTTCACAGGTACTGTTATCAAGTTAGGCATAGTCCATCCTATATTTGAGCATTTCATTTTCCCTGCCTAAATGTAGTACATTACACTTATCACTGTTGAAATTGATTTTATTAGTTTTGGCCCAGCTCTGCAATTTATTGAGATCCTTTTAAATCTTGAGCCTGTTCTCTGGGGTATTAGCTAGCCCTCCTAGTTTGTTGTCATCTGCAAATTTGATAAGCATGCCTTCTATTCTATCATCTAAGTCATTTTTAAATATGTTTAAAACCCTAGGCCTAGAACAGAACCCTGAGACACCCCACTAGTTATATCAAGTTATGTCTTGACTATCATGCAAAGGGTTGGGTAACAATTTTCTTTCAGTTAATTTTCATCAAAATTTACCAAAATTCAGATGTGGGAAAGAAGCAAATATGACTAATTTGACCATCTCACTTAATCCATATCTTCAGAGTTTGCAGTCTATAATCAGGGTGTAGCTGTTGTGCCACGTATTTGGTTTGCCTATCACTCCCTTGGCCAAGGATAGGGAATACACAAACCTTTGTGCAGGGTGGGGCTGATGAGAGCTGTAAACTGAAATAATCTGAAGGACCAAATGTTCCTCACCTATAGGGTTGCCAGGTAAGGAATCCCAGGCCCTGAAAAATCCAAGCCAAAACTTGACACCTAGAGATAATCTCTTGTAATGTCACAGAAGACAATCCCTGGTGATCTTGCAATGGTGATATTACAAGTTGCTGCTCTTGATGATGTTATTAAGCATGATACATTAAACCACCAGCCATAGACATGCAAAGCATGCTATTCAGGGTTTTTTTTAAAAAAAAGTCTAAAAAAGGAGGGAAGTATATACATGTACACTTTTTAAGATCACACTCTTGCCCAAAGATTCTTCCCTCTTCCCCTGAGTACAGAAGAAAGAGGTCAGGCCTTGAAACTGGGAATCCTACCCAACCATCTCCTGTTTTATTCTACAGCAGACAGGAGAGAAGAAAGTATGCAAAGGAGTGTGTGAATTTTGCACAGAATAAGTGCTGAACTGCAATGATTCTTCTTGGCCCAGAATTCTCCACATCAAGTTTTCTGACACCTGAGAAACATTTTTAACCATTTTTTAAAATATTTTCAAAAAAACTTTTCCATCCATACCTGCCACTTTGTAGCCAATAGGACCCTAACTTTGGAGCCATGAGACCCACCCTTAGCTACACAATTCCCTGAAGAAACCCATTGATTTCTATGCATTTCATATCAGATACAGTAAAAAAATTCTGTATGTAATAAAATTAACAGCTGCTTTTTTTAACAGCAGTTTCATTCCTTCTGGATGAAGGAAACTATCCTCATTTCAAAGCCTATTAAAAGTTTTAGCAATCCATTAATTGAAGAACTGAACAACACTGATTCATGTTCCTCATATGAGTTGTTCCTCCATTGAACTTTTGTCATTTAAAAAAAGATATGAATTTTTTTGAAGAGATCCTTCTTATAAGAGTGGAAAGCCAGTGAAGATAATGAATCTCTCGCCTCCAACCAGCTGCATCACTTATTGTTGCGGCAAGAGATCTGTTGATAACATTTTACTCCACAGACACCAATATTTTGGAGAGTTTATCAAGCAGGCTATGGGGAAATACTGCCGAATTCTAAAGTGAGATGTCCTCTTTGCCAATAACTGAGACTTTTGTGGTCAGAAAGAGCTTTAAGTATGTGGGAGGAAATGTCAGTCTGATCTTCAGAGCCTACAAAAAAATATTCTAGAAAGATATGTTCCCAGGAACAAATCGGAAGCTCTTTATTTTTTGTCAGTCTAATCCTATAGTGTGATATTGACTAGCAGCTGCTCTCGAAAGTTTCAAGAATGAATTTTTTTTACCCTCCTTGCAGATACCAAGATACATATCAGCCTAGATACCACCTACAACCATTTTATGTACAGAAGCAAACTGGACAAGTAGTTGAATCTTAGAAATAAGCTGCTTCAGGAAGTAAAAGACAAACTATGTGGTATACACCCTCTGTCCTCCTACGGAGGGCAATGGTCAGGAAGAAATTTAATGAAGCTGCCACCAATACACTTTAATATCCACCCCCTGAGGTAATTGACTCAGCCTGCCAGACAGTAGCACTGCTTTTTGTCTCTAAACCAACCTGGTAGAAGTCTATACTAGATGTTAATAAGACTGTATATTCTTTATGATTAGCCTGTTTTTCCTTCCCCATGGGATTTCCTTAGAAATATATACCTTAGCAAACTGCTTAACAAATATACTTAAGAGATTAAGCTGATGTTTCTGTTCTAATAAGCAGTCACAAAAGAAGGCATACTAAAAGCAAAAAACATAGGTGAGGAAAATCTAACGCTATGACAAGCCACCCATTTCACCACCTGCTGAAAAAGTACTAAATATATTAGCTACTAGCGTATTTACCTGGTGTTGCCCAGGCTTTTATTTTCTCATAGGTAACACTTGTTAGAAATACCTTAGGAATTACCTTAACTTAGGAGTCAGATGCAGTTGAAACACACAGATTTGATATCCTGTGTCTCTAATTCCCCAGACTGCCTTGTCCAATATCTGTAACTTTTCTCCGTATTCCTCAATTCAATCTGTATTCAGAGTTCTTAACATACAGATGTTGGGTTTCTGAGGGAATATACTGACTGGCCTCCTCCTGGCTGCTAGGCTTCATCTCCATAGTGACTGGCCTATTCAGAGCTCTCCGGCTGAGAATGCTAAAGGCCCCTCCCTGAACTGCCAACCCCAGGATTCCATAGAATCTTCACAGCCAACCAATCATATAAAGTCTTTGCACCTCATACAGCCAATCATATGAGGTCTTCACCTGCCTAACACAGACAGACAGACAAACTGACAGACAAACTCACAAACAGGCAAACTTTGACTTTTATATAGTAAATTATATAGTAGATTATAACTCACAGGTTTTGTTTTTCAAAAGTTGTAGAAGGGCCTCCTGCTTTTCATTATAACACATTCTCCCTACAGTTTAACAACTTGCTGCAGTTTGGAAAGACAGAAAATGCTAGTTGTGGAAGGAAGAAGGAAGCATATGCCTTTTGTTAGTAAATATTTAGAACTGAAAACTTTGTGAATAATCATAACTTTTAAAATAAAACAATTATGGACTGAAAAATTAACACATACCTTCAGTTCTCAGATTCCAAACATCTTAAAAATGATTTTATGTTTATATTTTAAATCCATTTGGATTAAAACAAAAAAGTTATGACTTCATTTTACTTTCTTCTAGTGTTGGCTTTAGCAAGACAAAGCCTGAGCTGTCCTTGGTGCTTATTGTAGTGGCAAAGTATTTCAGAGAACTGCTACTAAAAGAGTGGGAAAGACCTGAACAACCCATCTAGTTGTGCTTTGCAATTTTCAGGCCGAAAGTTTTCTCTGACTTCTTTACACAGCATCCTCCTGAGGCCAGATATAGCCAATTTGGTACCTGCTTAGGCTGGGCATATTCACAGTCTCCAGGGAAAGTTTACAACTGCTCTGCATCGTTCCCAGCCTTCGCCAGCCCTGTTTGCTGCAGGCAACAGTGCAAGGGTGACTCCTTTGGAGATTTAGCAGATGCGAGGAAGCAGCCAAACATAAAACTATGACAAAGGAATAAAGAATCAAGGAGACAACAAAGGACTATTTTTGGCTATCTCTCTTTTTTTTTTAAAAAAAAAAAGGAGGGGTTACCAGAAAAGCTGTACTGAAACACACAACACTCACATAAATCTACCTTCAGATGTCTCTCACTCTTTCTCTCTCAAAAAGGGCATTTTTGATGCCAGGTCAAACTCCACACTCTCTTAATAAGCAGAGGGTACATATCCAATGGGGATTCCATATAAACACTTTAAGGAAAATGCTTACATTAAGGCAGAGAAATCCTAAAGACTCTGTCTCTGGGCCCATCAAGATATAAGCCTGCACTAGCCCTAATTCCTTCCCCCAGTATTTTGCAAGCAGAAGAACAGAGCCACAGTCCTATTCATACCTTTCTGAGAGGAACTCCCATTGAATCCAATTGGGTTTATTTCTAAGTTAAAATATATATGATTGCATGTAAGCTAGTTAAGTTATATTTCTAAATTTGGTTTAGTAATTCTGGTCAGTTTTTCAGGGAGACCGATAATTATTGTTGCTTTCTAATTTAAGCAAATAAGCTTTGGATTTTGGGTTTGCAAAACAATCCCCCACACACCAAAAAAAAAAAAATCACAGTTTTCTGTCATAGATAGGCATACGGAGAGAATGAGAGAGAGAGAGAGAGAGAGAGAGAGAGAGAGAGCAAGAACTCACCATCAGTGAGATTTCCATTCAGGGTAAAGAATATATACAAACACAGCTATACAAATGTAGTACCAGCTCCCCCTCCCCATCAGCTTCAGGGACGTTCTTCATTACTGCCTCACATAATCACAGAATAAGAGGGTCTTTTACTGAACACCTGTACAGTATCTGTGCTCCCAGTGTGGATACAGCTCACATAAATCTCCCAATAGGCAATAATGTCCTCCTTTTCACAAACTGTAGGATGAAAATACAAAAATTATGCACAGATTATGAAACACCCATGTACTTTTCCAGTTTGCCCTGAGATTCCTTTCCTACATATTGAGAACTGAAGAGTGACCTGGGAATGTTCCTTTTTCTCTCTCTTTGTTCTCTTTCACTTGCATTTCCCTTCTTTTCCTCTTCTCTTCCTTTCCTGCCCACCTTCTCAAAACTCCTATTTACATATCACCACACTTCCTTCTACCTCCTCCTCCTATATGCTCTCTTATATTTAATTTATTTAATGTATACCAGTGATGTATTTAAGTCTTTTACTCCAAGTCTCAAGTCTCTACCTTCAAGTTTCAGAGTCTTGAATCCTTCCAAGATACTTTCAAGTCAAGTCTCAAGTCTGGGAACCAACATTATACCCCAATACATATTCCAGAATTTCTAGACAAAGTCAAATAAAGCCATTTTTAACAATTAAAGTAGAATCAGCCCTCCACATTTGCGAGTTTGCCACCTGCAGCTTTGGAAGTGAGGAATAGGATCCTTCTTACTCCCCATTTACTGAAGCTCCAAAAGCTTTAAAAGGAAGGATCCTTCCTCCTCAAGCCCATTGCATAACATATTTGCTGTTCTCCTCTGAGAAATGCATCCTGTGCTCTAAGGACAATTTTAGCTTCTGCTCTTAAGAAAATTTTAGAAGGCTCCTCCAATGTGCAGCAGGGACAGTTTGCCAAGCAGACCTCAACTCTGGTTCAAGCCCATTGCCTAACCCATTTGCTGTTCCCCTCTGAGAAATGCACCCATGCTTTGGGCTTGAGGCAGATCATCATGTGACCAGTAGGGAAAAAGAGATGGAAGCATTGTTCAAAGTTGTATGGTATCTGCATGAATGTGTTACGTGACTGAACCAAGGACAGCAAGTCAATCACTAAAAATATACTAGTCTTGAGTCAAGTCAAGTCAGTGAGTCATTATTGCCAAGTTGAATCCTAGTCAAGTCAATGAAGTGACTTAAGTCTGACTTGAATCTGAGTCAGTCATCTCAAGTCTACATCACTGATGTATACCACCCCAGCTATTAAGTCAAAGGTGGACAAAGTATGGACTGTATGAAGCCTCCAAGGCTCTCTTGGTTCCCTTTGGTCCCTTCAGACTTCCCTGCCTGCACTTTTTCTATAAGCTTCTAAAAGAGGCAGTTTATTCCTGGAAACCTCCCAGAGGGACAACATATTTGAAATAGGTGACAGGCCTCACCCCCTCTTCATTATTTAAAATTTTTAAAAAGGTGCACAAAATCAAAAGTGGATATCTTGTCCTTAATGGGGGCTTGGGGACATTTGGAGCAGTCCATGAAACCCCTGAAGGGCCCTAGGGGAATTAAAAATGACCTGCCCAAACCTGCCACAGTTGTCAGCTCCTGCATTAGGGGTGCCATGACAAGGCAGCCAATATTTCAAATTTCTTCTCATTGTATTCTTATTGCCCGAGAGCATGAGAGGCAGAAGGAGTTTGGTTGTTGCTATTATTGTTGTTGTTGTTGTTGTTATTTGTTTTCATTTTTATCTTTTTTTAAAACTTGGTGAGAAGAAGCTGTCATTTGCTGCTTGCCTCAGGCAGAGGTATGTGTGACCTGGACCTATACTTACGTTCTTCACAACTGTCAAAAGGTTCCTTAGCAATTCTGTGGAAATCAGATGAGTACAGAACTGGTCCTGGCCATCATGGCAATTCTAGAACTGCTTGTGAAGTGAGTGGATTGCAGCAACATTATGTCAGCCCGATTATATAGTCTAGTTAAAGACTATTATTGTGCCCGTGTGTGTGTCTGTGTGTGTGTGTGTGTGTGTGCATAATCACAGCAGAGGTTCAGAAGTTCAGTTCCTATTGACAAGAGAGTAAATTTTATTTTTATGAGTGCAGCTACATTATATCAGCTGTGATTTAACTGCACATCCTTGTATAGGGAATCGAGCTGTCTCAGCTTTGGAGAAGCTGATTAATTATACCATTGCTGATTAATTCCAGTGCTGAATTTTTTGCAACAGAACCGTAGGCCCTGGATGTTGCAGGGTTTTTTTTTTTTCATCCTTCCTAGTTGTATAAATGCTCTCGTGTTTCCTTTTGAAATACTGCTCTCAGATAGTCTTGACATTTATCCAAATGAACTCCGTTCTTCTATTGTATGAGTGAGAATCCTTTCATGGAGTCAATGAAATGGAGGTGCTGAGAGTGTGAACATGGAAGTCAGAGCTTACAGCCACAGGAGAGTTTTGGAGTGCTGACTCTCACCTCTTAGGGACTGCATAGATTGTACAGATTGTCCATACTGAAGTCACCTAGCCTCAACATTTAACTTCTTCAATTCAAATCAACTTATGGTCCTCCTGGGATGCTTCTGGATAGCTGAAGAACAGTCCCCAAAGTGGCCCACTTTGGCCCCAGTAGAACTACAACTTGATTCTGCTTCCAAATTTTGTGCATTCACCACAGATATCCAATGTGAGATTCAAAGCACATTCAACTGAATATAGTTAGAATCTTTGACTTAGGCAAAGATCCTTATAAGGCAGGATTTTAGATCATGTAGAGATGTCTATAAGCATTAAGCTACGCATTCATAGAATCCCCTTTAAGAACATGCTTAGAATCACAGTTTGGAAAAGTTACCTTTTTGAGCTACAACTCCCAGCATGCCCTGTATTAGCTATGAGTTGTTGTGGAAACTGAAGCCCCAAAAGGCAAATGTTTCCAAACTGCTTAGAATTTCTGTTCAGTCTTTCATGTTTAATGCACTAAAGCCAGAAGTGTTTCTCTTTAAGAACTGAAGGTGCTTCGGATATTTCACAGATATTTTTAAACAGATAACAGATATTTAAGAGGAAGAACTTCCTTGGAATGGGATTTCCACAAAGCTGGAGTCTTGCTTGAGGCATCCAAAATTATCTAACTGTATTTTTGCTCAGCCCATATTTCATACACATAGTGAGAACAATCCAATCTTACAGACTTGATTCAGGTCACTGTAAAGATTACAGAGCTAATATAGGAAAGTGTTTTATATGTCGTGAGAGCCAGTGTGGTGTTGTGGTTTGTGCATTAGATTACAGCCCTGAAGACCAGGGTTTGATGTTTTGCTTGGGTGTGGAAACCCACTAGGTGACCTTGGGCACATCACAGATTTGCAGCCCCAGAAAACCCCATGCAGTTTGAAGGTACACAAGAACAACAAATTTTACATGCTCCCCCCACAAAAATGAGCCTAGAAACGTTACTATTTTGGAGTACAGTTCCCAGCATCCTTCAGTCAATGTGACCACTGTACTGTGGACTTCAATAGGTCACTGTATGATTTACAGTGATACCTCAGTCCCCCAAAATAAAAATATGAATCACAGCAGTGATTTCACTCATCAGCCAAAACACACTGAAAGGTAATAGTAGGCTTATTTTTTGCAGAACAATTGGGCAGCATAGTGACTGTAGCTTTTGGTCCATATTTCAGTTTCTACAAAGTCTACAGATATAAGATGTATCTATCACATACACTTATTATTCTCATTCCACTTCAATTGTAATTTATCCATACTAAGTAATCCTGGCATCTATATTTTTGTGATATATTTAAAATTCTCTGCTGGAAAGCTCTGGTCTACTTCCAAGGTTGGCAGTCCCCAAGACATCCTGCGTATTTTCTTCACAACCGAATTAAAATGATTATCATCAATTCCTCTCTTCTCAGAGTACCTTGCTACTTCTAAATACCTCACCAAACTACAGTCCTGGGATTTATTAATATGGACAGTTAATAACAATGGTGTGAAACTCTATTTCATGACATCTGGGAATCCAGAGTAACTAATGATGCAAGACAGGCACCAGGTTGCAGGACTAGAATTCAGTAAAACCTAGCCAACTGGGCAACATGATGACTGCACTTTCCATACAACTTTTTCCCTATAATCCTCTTTTCCAACATTCATTCAGATTTTCCCTCACATCACCATCAGAGAGTAAGAATTCTCATTCACTGCTTCACATACACAGATATATATCAGAAACAAGCAAGGTTCATGAAGCCAGCTGGGTTACACAGGGACAATGCTAGTGTTGTTCCATCATCAGGAAAATCCAGCAACACAAATAACAAAGGCAACCTGATGACAATAGGTTTTGATAATTAAAATTAATATTATGAAATGAGAAGTATAAAAGTAGCTTTAGAAGATGTATTCTGTTATTTTAAAATGTTGTTTTTATAGAGATGATTATTATTTTTAGATAATCATTAGTATAAAGTAATCTAGACTAGTTTAACAATTATGAACTTGAGAAATTAAGTAAGCAATCAAGTGATAAGCAATAATTAATAATTATGGGATAAAATGTATGACTTATTCATTAGGTGTAATGTTTAAGTAATATGAACTGTTTGCAACAAAGGCAGGAACCAATTTTAGTTCTGTTTTGCTAGTATTTGTTTTAGTTATGTGTAGATGTCTATTAATGTTTATATGGATGTATTTTTTGTTGTTATTTTGTATATGTGGATTGTATTTTTTTATTTCATATTTTTTAAAAAATAAAAAAGAAAGTCAAGTAGCATGTAAAACCAAAGCTCAAACAGCCTGGGTCTCTGGGATTCCACCTGAAACAAGCTATAAACATTGGGAACAAACCTCAAAGCTTCCTGCTCTTTATCCTGATGACTCCGTGTTACACATCACAGGCAACAGGAACATTTCAATGAATTCAATTACTTAACAGGTGTTAAAAACAAAGCATCTGTGAGATACATACCTTAGTACCTAATATGCATGTCAAATTTCTGAAGTCTAGGTTTCTGTGTCTTTAAATTAAAGTGGAGACAGATTCTAGTAATAATAATAACAACAACAACAACAGCAACAACAACAACAACAACAACAGTCCAGTAGTTTAAATTAGCACTCCCAGGATTCAGTTCCCCAGTCATGCATGGAAATCATCTGGTTGACCTTGGACAGCAACCCATCCTGTCTGATCCTGGAAGCTAAGCAGGGTCAGGCCTGACTAATACTTGGATGGGGAAATACCAATGAATACAGGTGCTGTAGACTGTATTTCAGAGGAAAGAACTAGCAAAACCACCTCTGAGTACTCCTGGCCTAAGAAAACCACATGAAATTAATGGGGTCACCATGAATTGACAGGCAGCTTGAAGGCATATAGACACACAATGGCAAATCTCTTTTAAATAAATCTTTAAAAAAAATAGGATCACTGTAAGTAGGATCTGACTTAAAGGCACATAACAGCTGTTGTTGTTGTTATTATCCAGATTTTCTTTATCAACTTCAAGCTGCTCGTATCATAAAATCAATACAATTTCCTACAATGCACAGGACAAATAATTCCCCAAATGCCTGCAACTGGAGTGCACAATTTGATATGCCAACCCACTTCTCTCCAATTAGTATCTGAAAATGCACCTTAGTTACAGTAGTGCCTTTGAAGGAGCTGACTTCTACCATTCACTACCTCTATTGATTAGTTTCAGTTTGCATTTTGGCAGTGGGGTGGATCTCATAGTGTTTGAGGATAAATGAATTTTCAAATGCTGTGGAAGGTTCTGTTGTTCTTAAGGAATATTTGGTTTCTTTATACTGCAAGCTGGGAAAGGTCAAAGATTATCATTGTTTCAGCACTGACAAGCACCTTAATATTTCCCAGGAAAGAAAAGATCTTTCTTCTTAATTAGCAGTGTCCAGAGACATAGAGACATCCCATGAAGCTATCAAAGTGAAACCATTGTTCCCTCTCTCAGAAGAATTTTGTCCTCCCAAATGAATTTTTCCTTCAATTTTCCAATTTCTGGCATTGTAGTACCTTAAACATTCAATTGAGCATTTTCGAAATACCTAGGTATCCAAAGAAAAGGGGCAGGCAAAATTATGGAAGAAGTGTAAGCAGAAGATATGTAGGAATATGTATCTAGATGTGAATGATTTTCAGTGTCTCTCTCTCTCTCTCTCTCTCTCTCTCTCTCTCTCTCTCTCTCTCTCTGCAATGCCAGAACTTTGGTGGGTGAAGGAAAATTTGTCCACAGGCAGAAATCTTATTTGGAGCGGTAATGCCTTTATTTTGCCCCCCAACTCATAGGTATACCTGTGGCAATACCACTGTATTGTTTCCCCATTGCTTGTGAAAAATAGGTGTTTTAGCATTTATTACCCATGCACGGTATCTAAAAACATATGCACTGGCAGTTTCATGATGTTTCATCATTAACATTCAGCTCCATGAGCACAGCATTTTAAAAAAAGAGGTACAATTATTCTAAAAAATCTTCCTTAACCGTGCTACAGAGACAGAAGCAGATCATGATGGTTTTCTTTTTTACAAGAGCCATCTATCTATTTGATGCTATAGGATGTTTGTAGTTGGTGAAATACAAAGAGGTTTTTTTTTCCTTTTATGGAAATAAGGGGAAAGAGTCATAAATCAGGAGGTTAAACAAGTTTGAGCCTGTATAGAGTGAAAATATACTGTCAAACTACTTCTAACTCCCAGAGTGAGCAACAATGGATTAAAGGACATGAGGGTTGCTATGGTAAATCATATTCGGTGTGGAGGGGGTTCAATGTGCTACAAAATTGCAAGGCGACTTCAAGAAAACTTTCTGGAGAGACATTCTCAGAAGGATAACTAGGCATTGTCACTGTTGCTGTTATTTACATTTATATCCTGCCTTTCCTCCAATGACCTCAGGATGGTGTACATGGCACTTCTCCCCACTTTCCCCACACAACAACAGCCCTGTAAAGTAGTGAAGCTGAAAGAAGGTAATGCATTAAAGTATTCCTCCCCACCATGGGGACTGGCATCATGGAGGAAAACTAGCTGGCACTAACCGTACTGGCATGTAACAAGTGAACTGTTGTTGCTGTGTGCCTTTAAGTCATTTCTGACTTACAGCAACCGTATCAGGGATTTTTCTTGGTGAGATTTTTTCAGAGGAGAGTTACCTGTGCTGCCTTCTGAGGCTGAGAGAGTGTGACCTGCCCAAGGTCACCCTGTAGATTTCCAGCGATGAGCAAACCCTGTTCTCCAGAGACCTAGGGCATTTCCACACGACACTGTTATACTGCTATTATTCCAATTTCAACATCCTGTGGAATTCTGGGGTTTGTAGTTTACTGAGGCCAAAGAGTTCTCTGGCTGAGAATTCTAAATGCCCCTCCCAACATTGCAAACCCCAGGATTCCATAGGATGTTGAAAGTGGAATAATAGCACTATAACAATGTAGTGTAGAAACGCCCCTAGTCTAACACCCAAACTATTACACCATGCTGGCTCTTCCTAAGCCAACAAAAAGTTGTGTCCAGGTTACACCCAAGTCCTAGGTTGGGATGATTGTTGTGTCCTTGCTTCATTCCCCAATAAATGCTGTGAGTGCAAGCAGTTTATACAGAACATATGTATTAAGCATGCCAGCCAAAAAGAACCTTCATTTTAAAAGGTGGTAGGAGCCATTATATCATTTTTTCTATGAATGTCACATAAAGGATGTGAACCCTAGATTAGAAATGCTTTAAAATGTATCAGTATCAGTTTTATAACCTGCTACCTAGAAAGGGCAGATACCATTAGTACTCCTGTCTAGAACTCAAAAAGAGACAAGAAAATTGTTGCTAATGCATTTGAAAGACCTCCAAAAATTACCTGTGATGCTTCATCTGCACATTGAAAAATGTCCACTGTTTGTAAAATAGTTGTGTTACCTTGGGATGGTTTTTGACTGAAAGCAAACATTTGGGAGGCAGAGTGAGTTAAAGGGAATGTCATGTCCAACCTAACAGCTTTTTTCCAAGTCTGCTGTACAATAAGGCCACTCAGTCTGTCTCAGGTATAGTTATATTCTAAAGCTTAATTAACTCTGTTCTGGAGTGTGGCCTGTATATACCTCTGGGCAGAACAACAGAAAGAATATTGAATTGTATCCCTCCCTGACAGCTTGTGGGCTATGTTTATTGAGGGAACAGATACTATGTTAAGAAGTTTTTTCTTCCAGGTAAATGCATATTTTTTAAAAAAAAAAAAAAAGTTACTTTCACAATGGAAAGTAAAAAAAAAAAAGGGAAACAGAGTAGTCAAGAAATGGGATATACAACACCGACCAAGCTTTCAGAAAAGTTACAGTAGCCATTCTGGCTAAAGCATTCTGGAGACATCAATCTAAAAAAGTAACTTTTCCCAGCAAGGGTTGTTGGACTGCAATGCCCATCATCCTTCACCACTAGCTAAGCCCCACAACATCTGAATGGTCACATTTTTCCACCCTGGAATAACCGCTCCTTAGCTATAAGAGACAGAACACAAGGTACCCTAATCCAGCCTGTCTCCTAACATGTTAAATGTTAAATTTTCCTGATGTCACTTTTATAAATAAAGCCTCTCAGAGTGATGAGTTATGCCTTATGTTTGCTGAAAAGTATCCAAACTATGAAATGTTTCTTGAGGAGTTACTAAATGGATTAGCAAAAGTGAAATTTCAGGGCTAGCAGAATTATAACAAATCAGTGACAAATGTGGCAAAGCTGTCAGAAATAAAATGGATTCATAGGTCAGCAGAACTGGCTGCAAAGGAAAAGACAGACTGACACAAAGTACAAAATATATTCAGATTCAGGATGCTTCTTCTGTATGAGTTACTATTTAAAAAAAAAATCCACAACCACAGTTGGATAGGCACAAAGGTTATTACCAGAAATGCAATTTCATGCCACAGGGAAAAAAGGACAAAATCAGGGGAATTTTTAGCAGGGCTACATTGACTCTCTCATTAGGTAGGTTGTTGCAAGTGGCCAGTGCTGGGGAATGGCAAGGAAGAGCTAGATGATAAGTGCTTGCGGTGCTAAGTAACCTATCCTGAACCTCTAAGCTAACTCACTGTCTTCTATTGTGGAAGTCACAGTTGCATCAACAGTGATGAAACAAAAATCAATAATCACTCTGTTCTGTTTCTGTATCTGGAATGGAAGAGTGAATCATTTCATAGTTGCCTCGAACAAGAAATTCTCAAGGGATAGCCCTGGAAATTTCTGGATTAAAATAACAAGTGATGAGCTCTTAGGTAATCAGATATAATCAGTAAAATAACTAGTTCCTTTTAAAACATAACAGTCCAAACTCTACCTTTTGATATATAATAGAAGTAAGAATTATGAGGTGGACAAATACTTATTCAGCATAAAGTAAATTATAATTCTGGAGACATCCCTAGTAATAATATATAAAAGAGGATTTTCCACTCCTTATCTTGTCCTTTTCACCTTTCTTTTGCCTTCAAATATTTTCATGGAACACAACAGTGTTAGAGAGATGGACTGCACTGTAATTTGGAGGACCACAGTAGTCAAGCATACGCTTTACACAAAGAAAGTCCTATGTTCAGTCCTTGGTATCACCAATTCAAATTGGATAGGAGGTAATATGAAAGATGTCTACCTAAGTCTCTGGAAATCCAATGTCACCTACAACACTGGTCTATATAAACTAACAAGGACGTCTGACCAGATTCAAAGCATCTTCTTACAGGTCGGATCCAAAGAATTCTGAAAAGAAGAACATCTGGGCTGTATAACCAGTTAAACAAGAACTAGCAGAAGATTTCAGCACAATGAATAAGGAGTTTGCACCTGGGCCAAACTGCTTAGATCTAACCATTTTGGCCCTTCTATTGGCCCATTTTGAGATGTCAGGATCAGAGGCCTTTTCACACTGTACAATTACAGTGTTATTATTCCACTTTAACTGCCCTGGTTCCATCCTATGAAACACTAGGACTTGTAATTTAGGGAGGGGCATTTAGCATTCTTAGCCAGAGAAATCTAGTGCCTTCCCAGACTACGAATTGCAGGATTCCATAGGAGGCAGAATCATAAAGTAGTGTGAAAGGGCCCTTAAATTTTACAATGCATTCCAGCTGCAGTCTGTCCCTCTCAGGCAGAGCACATTCCAGGTATCTGCCATTTTCTTTCTTGGAGAGTGGTAAACTGTTCACCCACAGAGTGGTAAAAGAGGAATGCTACCACTTTTGCAGATGCCCAGTGGGGTTACCATAAGAGAAATGTTGAATCAAGAAAAAAACAACATGCTGTAGTAGGGTATAAACAAAAGCCAGAGTGGTGTAATAGTTTGAGCACTGGAATACCACCCTGGAGACCAGAGTTGATTCCCCATTTGGCCATGGAAACCCACCGGGTGACGCTGGGCACATCACACACTTTCAGCCCTAGAAAACTCCATGATAGGTTCACCTTAGGGTTGCTGTAAGTTGGAAACAACTTGAAGGCACACAACAACAAGGGGATAAACCTTAGTGGGCTACATGGAGATAAGACTTCACACAAGTAAAGTCTTAAGATCTTGTAGAGACAGAAGAGTTTTTCAAGAACAAGTATAGATAGGTGTGAGATCATTTTAAACATATAAAAGCTTTCTATAATAAATCAGAAAGAGCCTTCTCTGTATGAAGGACCTTCCCTACTAGTATATAGGCGCTTTTAGATACAACCTGATCTTCTTACAAAAGAAAAAAGTGTCCCTTTTATATGCAGAAGATGCCCTAATCCCTCTTAGGCTTTTCATTCGACCAACTTCAAAGTGGATGATATCATTATATGAATTATCTTAAAAGAATTCAAAATCTGTGTGTCTGTGTTTGAAACATTGCAAGCGTAGGGGGGTAATGAGAAGCAAACTGCTTCTGATTGCATTCAAAATTATATGCAAAATTTGGGGTCTGTGTTTTTTTAAAAAAAAAAATCCAACTGAACAAAGTGAGAGACAACACTCTGAAGGTGTTAAATAAGACATGAAGATCTGTTGATAGGAAAGATCTTTGCATTCTGTTGGCAAATCAAATAAATTAGGCTGCAATGAACTCCCTGAAAGATTTCCAAGGTCTGTAACCACAACTTTAAAAAACCTGAAAACTGTGTTTTGTGTTTTTTTTAAGGCTTCCTTTGGCAGAGAAAACTTCATAACTGACATGCCAGCAAAGCCGCCTGCTGGGTTTGAAGCTGTCACAACTTTAACAAAATAGGGCATTTTAAAGCAAACTAGCATTTGAAGGAAAGAAAAAAGATGCGAGGTGTTGGTGGGGGGTTTTCCTCTCCTTCCCCTCCCTCAAGTTGAGAATTTGACTTTGAAGGGGTAAAAGCTTCTTTATTTTGAATAATGACTTGATAAAAGCCCATTTCTGTCTAAGTTTCATCAGTTTCACAAGCAGCAGGGCTGAGCTACCCAGCATGTCAGTTGCAGAGGCTCTGTAGGAAGAACAAAATCTCCTTCACTTCAAGATGATGCTTCTAATCAGCTATAGAAGAGGCAGCTGGATCCTGCAGTCTGATGCTAAGGAAGCAGTAACACAGAGACACACACAGAGAGACACACACAAATCCAGATCAGATGAGGAAGGTCAGCCAAGACCTGCACTTCAGCCTTTTCCGTTCCCACTCTTATGTGCTTCCTACTTCTCTTAGCAGTAAGAAGTTCTAAGGCAAACACAGTCCAGGTTTAGCTTCCTTTGGGAGGAGAAAACATCAGAGACTTATGGCATCTTTTGGTTCTCTTTCCTTCATTTCCTTCAAATAAAGCCAACCCCTTTTCAGACCAATGGATCCACCATTCCAAATCAGAAGTGTATCCAAACCGCACAATTTGATACCACTTCAACAGCCATAGCTCCATCTTATGTAAGCCTAAGACTACAGTAATAGTTTTCTGAGTGGCTTAGAATGCTCTAATGCACTCCCCCCAGCTTCAGCATAAGTGTTCTCTGGCAGAGAATTCTAAGTGGCCCCTTAAACTGCAAATCTTAGGTTTCTATAGGTTGGAGCTACAGGAGTTAAAATGGTATCAAAATGCTATGATTGTAGAGTGCGGATATACCTCAGTTGCCTATATATTCTCTGTGTTCTCAAGGTACTTTCACAGCTTTTTGAGAAATAGGAAAGTAGAACGTTCATTTAAAAAAAATACAAGTGATCCACGATTTCATCTAAACATATATATATATATATATATATATGTATGTATGTATGTATGTATATATGTATATATATATATATATATATATATATATAAAGCCACTCTCTGAATACTGAATGAAGTTATATTGTTAATTTATCTGGGCTGAGAAAGGAGGACTTGGGGCAGTTAAAGGCAAATAAGGTGACTTCATGCAGTAACATTAAAATAACCTGTTCTGAATTTACATTTTCTCTTGAAGTTCTCTACTGTATTTGCAAGCTACATTTCCCAGGGCCTTTCTACACTACACTATTACAATGCTATTATTCCACGTTCGACAGCGTCTGGAGTTCTGGGGTTTGTCGTTTACTCAGTCCAAAAAGCTCTCTGGCTGAGAATTCTGAAGGCCCCTCCCTAAACTGCAAACCCCAGGATTCCAGAGGATGTTGAAAGTGGAATAATAGCACTGTAACAATGTAGTGTGGACAGTCCCCCAGTCATCTGAAGAAGAAAATTCAATTTTCAAGCAGTTTAAAGAAAGGCCAAAATTCTCCAAAATTATCTTTTGAAACATTTATTTCTGAGAAATTTCACCCAGCTTTTCTTTAAATACCTGGTTGCTACCAGCTGACACCTGTTGAAATTTCCCAGTAAAATTTAGTTAAAGCACATGCTTGACATGATGTCATGGTCTGGCTACTCCACTTTATTACCTCTCACTTGGTTGCATGAGAAAAGGAAAAAGCTGGACTTCATAACATAACATAGTGAACTGTCTTTGCTTCTCAACATTTCCTGGTCACTTGAGTAGGAGACCCAGGTGTGTGATAGCCATATTTCTAAAGTAACATTCAGTCCGAGTGCCATAACCAAGAAGACTCTGTTACCATGCTGCTATCCACATATCACCCAGAGAAGGGCTCCCCTGACATTTAGTATATCAATAGCTTCATATGTGGGAAATTGATCCTTCAGAAGAGGGCTGAAACTCTGCTTACCAAACATAGGACGCATCTTCTTCGCCACAAGTTTAACACCTGCTATTACTTAATGAAGTAAGGACTGAATTGTTGCAGAGGGAAAAGACAAGGACTCAATTTCTCTTCACAGCATTTTCTCAAATGGCAAAGATGGGGAGGGGAAAAAATCACTGGTTTTTTCTTTCTTTTTTTAGCTCAAACACATCCAATATACCTAAATCTTTAACATACTCAGAAAGGTTTATCCTGGGGGCCATTTCAGCAGCAGTTCATCGTTGGCATTAAATCTTTCTCAAGATTAATTTCACAGTGCATTCCATTAGGATTTTGAGTGAACTATTAATCATAAGACTAAGAGACTCTTAACCAATTGATAGTTTTATGGTTATGGTTATTATTAATCATCAAGTTTTATTTTCCTTTATTCTTTATAATAAAACACCTCATTTTTCTCCACAAATGCTTCACACCTAGTTCATCATATTTTCAGTTCAATTACTTCCATATTTAATGCAAAACTTACAAAGAATCTCATATGCAAATAATTAAGGACTCTTTTCATTTGCATGCTGAAAGAGAGGAAAATGTGCATTCATGAAAACTGATACAAACTGATTGAAGAAGAGATAAGAGTCAAAAATGCCTTCAGGATGAAAAGGGCATTTCTGTGAGTTGTGTTTCAGGATTTTAATCTAGAACCTTCATTATATGTTGTTACTACGACTGACTGTCCATCAAAAATTTTTTTTAAAAAAAGGCCTCCAAGGAATATGTCTCCTATTAAGGTGAGGTAGCACAACTATTTTTACAGAGAAGTTTCATCACAAGGTGAACAAAATTAATTATCTTTGTGTTTACCTCCTCCCTGGATTGCTTGGCAAAGTCTTGTTAAGACTCTTGGAGGATATAAAACACTGCTCATTAATCTGTGGCATTTTGAATGGTTCCAGTAAAAGTATTGCTCTCCTATTGATTTGAAATTTTTCTTACAGGTCAATACATCTGCCCTTGCCTACTGCACACTGTACAGAATGTCAAATTTAGCTGTTCCAGAGCAAAGAACCAAAAACTGTCTTGATTTGGTAGGGAAAGTTCCAATTAATTCTCTGTTGTCGTTCAACTGCTTTCAAAATGTCTCAGGGCCTTTCTGCACTACACTGTTGTACTGTTCTTGTTCCACTTTCAACATCCTATGGAATCCTGGGGTTTGCACTTGGGGGGGGCATTTAGAATTCTCAGCCAGAGAGCTCTTTAGCCTCAGAATTCCCAAACCCCAGAATTCCATGAAATGTTGAAAGTGGAATAATAGCACTATATTGGGTAGTGCGGAAAGGCCCTCAGTTTCTCTCCGTCCCTCCCACATTCACCCTGTGTCTTTGATTACTTCAGTTGTTGCACGCTCACTACTAAGTGCCAGTATAGTTTGCACTGAGTTAACTCAGCACCAAGAACAGGAGAGGAGAAGAGAGGGCCAAATCTTGGGCTTCCCTGATGGCTTAGGCAAAAGCAAATTGTTGCAGCCTCTCCTAGCTTTTCTTTTCTTCCTCATTAATAACTTTCGCTATCTTGACCACACTCTGATGTTGCTTGGCCACACAGGTCCTAGCTTTCATCTCTGAGAAGCTGGAGGGTATGGAGTACAGTCTATCTACTGAATATGTAATTTCTTTCTTTCTCTCCAAACACTAGACCATGCTACTCTGTCCAATATTCACTTTTCCCCCTTGTAGTTCCCACAAATTAATCACCAACTTGATTAATATAAAAACTGTCACATTTTTCTTTACTTTGGTTCCCTAGCTAAGCAGGATCCTGTATATTTTGCTTAAGGCTGGGTACAGATCTGGGTTAACTGCTAAATTTTATATTTTCTAAAATGAAGAATCTGTTATTGTAATAATCAGTGCCTGCTCACACTATCTTCCTCTTGAGGGAGAGCATGGGCAGTAGCCATGGTGACTGAGAGAGCTGAGGAGCCACACGCCAGAAAGTAATATTTTCAAGTTGCCAGATTTAATAGTGAATTCAGATATCCACCCTGCCAAACTGCTGGATGAGTCAATAGTACACAGTAATCCAAGAATGTATACTCTCCAACATTTCATAGAAGAAAACCAGGACACTTGTGGCGAAGCAACATGGGAGTGTGGTCAAGATGGCAAAAGTTATTCATGTGGAAGAACAGGCAAGCTAGGAGAGTCTACAGCAGTTTGACTTTGCCTAAGCCTATTGGGAAGGCCACAATTCTGCCCCCTTCTTGCTCCTCTCCACTGCTGAGTTAGTTGAATACAAACTAATTTTGCATTTGAACTCAGTTTGAAACAATAGAAGTAAGATGAGGACAAAGGGGCAAATATGAGGAAGAGAGAGAAAATAGCATTTTTAAAGCAGCTGAAAAAGCCAGATGAGAGACAATGAATTGGGACTATACACACCGAATCGGACAGTTGGAGGGTATGTGAATATAAGAAAGCATATGAAGCCCCCTGCCATACACACTACCCAGCAAGGTTGTCTGCGGTTTTACCACATGTTGGGAATGCATGAAATTGGGAGAAGCACCATCCCATACTTTATCTAAGGCAGCAAAATACTTTGAGCCAGTGCTAACCGTATAGTACTTAGCTGCATATTCAATTCATGACAAGAAACTTTGGCACATGGAGGTAAACAGTCAAAGTCACAGAATCAAAAAAAAAAAAAAAAAAGTCAACAAGACAATTGACAACTTGCTGACTTTCAAGCTGCAACTTGGAGGGGTCTGTCTCTCTGTGTCTGAGATAGCCCTGGCAACCAAGGTAATAGTGGTAGCAATAAGTTAAAGAGATGACATTAAGAGACCTACATAGATGCCTCGTTCCATTCTCAGTTCCAAATCATGGCCTGCACCTGCATAAAGCAGCATGGAGCAACAGCCCTCTCAAAATAATACCATCCCCCCTACACCAAAAAAAAAAAAATCCCAGTAGCAATAACATCCATTTCTATTATGTTCCACGTTGAACTGTAGTGGAAAGACATATTATAGCTATTTTTAAAAATCTGCAGTTTCAGAGAAGTAGCACACATATTTTCCTGCAATTTCACAAAAGTGACTTAATATTCAGATCAGCAGCTTTCTCCCCCCTTAACACAAATTAGTTTAGCTGCAACTATGTTTTCCTCCCCCCCCCCCTTCGTTGTTTCAGGTTGTTAACCATGATGTCTTATAAAATGAAGCATGTTTACTGTCACGGAGGGGAGGGGGAGAGGTGGCGGAGGGAGTCATTTTGTCCTTTATGAATTTGGCAATGAAGAATTTTAAAAAATACCAGTGTGGGATTGTTATCATGCACAAGCCTAAGCTGTCAGGCCTCATTACTTCCAAGACAAAAATTACAGAAGAATGTATTAAATGCTTGAACAGAAACACGCAGTGCACCATCTCTCTACCATGGTAATGGGATGACACCATCAGCCCATTCTCTGAATTGCATGGTGTTCCCTTTCCCCTCGCAGAGTGCAATAAACAAGAAGAGAGACAGGGAAGAAAAAGGCTAAACATTCAAATTGTTGGGAGTGGCAACCTTTGCATGCTTAATTAACTGGCTAGTTTGTTTGCATGTTTATTGTAGGCATAGAGAGACAGCCTAGAGAAAACTTCCTGTTTGTTTTGGTCAACACCTCTTCCTCCAGCACGTACACAGTCTTTGGTCTTAAAAAGGTTCTCTTGCCATTTACTCCTTCCTTTTGTCTTCGCCTTTTGTCCTGAAAGCATGCCCTGAGATCTCCTAACAGGGATTATTTTCAGCAAGCATGTGAGTGCTTAATTTTCTTCCTGCCTTCTTCAAGAATTGAACCTGTGTAGACTATGCACAAGATTTTGTGAGTAAATTCTTTTATATTTTTAACCAAACTGTTTTTTGTGTTTATTTTGAGCTAGGTTAAGTGTGTTTGGGGTGGAGTGATAGAAATGGGACTGGTAATCTGTTCAACTTCCATTTTTGTGCAATTACTAAGATACTCTGCTGATTGAGAGTCTCATTACCAAAAATCTCTCAATTCCCCAACAGGTTATGGGGTCCCAGAACAGAACGGTTACCAGATTTTTCGGGTTTTAGTTATTTTTTGCATTGTGTCTTTCTTATGAAAGCGGCTGTTTTTTGTTTTTTTCCCTTCCCCTCTTTTTGGAAACACACATCTAACTAGAGAATTTTTACCTTTTACCTTTTTGGGTGCTGATTTATTTTTTTATTTGGGGGGGGAGGAATTCCTAACTAAAGCAAAAATGCTGCATGCAGATTTAGACCTAGCTTCCAAACCCAGACTTGTGCGACTCACCAATGAGAGCTATACAGAATGGAGACAAAAATTAAATTTAGCCTTTAGTCACCATAATGTTCTTGATGCAATTGAAAAAGAAAAAACCAAGTGGTGAAGCTGCAGAACAGTGGTTGAGAAAAGATGCCACAGCACAGTATCTAATTGGTAATGCATTGGAGGCTAATCAGCTACTTTATGTAAGAGACTGTACCACTGCAAAGGAAATGTTAGACAAAATTAAAGAAGTTTATGGTCTTTCATATGAAAAGTCTCAGTCAATTTGGATGAGGGAACTTGTACAGCTTTGCCTTCATACTAAAGCAGGCTGCGAAGCTTATATCAGCAAACTGATTATGATTTTTGATAAGTTGAATTCTTGTGGATTCCAGTTTTCTGATAGACAAAAGGGTTGTTTCCTGACTGGAACTCTGGGATGAGAGTTCAATCCCTTCATCTCTCTCTTACAAAACTTAAAAGGGCTAACCTTTAATGAAGCTATGTCTAAACTACGAGAATGCATTGACCAAGGGGCCTTCCCTTTTGATCATACACAGAGACCAAGTGGATCAAATTACTTGGCCACTGAGAAGGGCAGACCCAAAGCTCTGCCTAGGGACCAATCAGAGCTCAGTTGCTATAACTGCAATAAGAAGGGTCACATTGCAAGAAACTGTACCCTTCCCAAAAAGTCCTCAGCCAATGGTAGCTCTCCAACTAAGAAATTTACAAGACAAAGGCAGCATGAAGTAGGTGAATCAAGCAAACAGTCTTACAGAGGAAGTAATTTTCTTTTAATGGGACAGACTCTGGCAGTTAATGACTACAAGCAGAAAAATAATTGTTGGATTATAGATTCTGGCTGTACCAATCACAGCACATTTTCTGATGCTTATTTTGATAAAATTGATCGAGATACAACAGAAAAAATTCAAGCTGCAAATGGTGAATCCATGCAGATCCTGGGATCAGGAAGCTGCACTATAAACTGTCTATTGCCTAATGGCAAAGTTACCCAGAATGTAGCAAGTGATGTCTTGTTTGTTCCTGAATTACACTGCAACATGCTCAGTGTGTCTGCTTTGGATAAGAAAGGATTTGAAATACTTTTCAAACAAGGAAAATGCACAGTTACCAAAGATAATGTCCTTTTTGCAGAAGCATTTGAGAATAATGCTATGAGTTACATCTTTCTGTCAGGGATTCCAGGCAGGGAACCCTGGGAAAATGATCAGCCCACTGCAAAGATGCTGCATCATGCCCCAGCTGTGGCTAATTGCAAGGTTGCATCAGAAACTGGGGTCGTGTGCAGGTGGTAGAGGGAGGTGTGCAAACCTCTGCCTGATTGGTTGTAAATTTGTATATAAGGAAGCAATCCCCAGTATGTATTTGTCTGTTGACCAAACCGGTGTCTGGCGCAAGCCTTTGTCCGTCTGTTCCATGTTGTGTATATAACGGAACGTTGCTACAAGATAAAGTGCCTCCTGTTTGGAAGAAACCTCCGTGTGTGAGTATCCTTACTGGGGAACAAGGCTGCTGCTGTTGGCTTGCTGCCTGTGGTTATTCCGCTGCATCTCTGTGGGGCTGAAACTCCTATCATCCCCCAACACTTTCAGCTCAATAAGCTAATGTTGCTAGAGCACAGATGAATGAGAACAGCCTTGACCTATGGCGCAGACGTCTTGGACATCGTGATCCAAAGGCAGTTCTTGAACTACAGAACCAGAGTTTGGCCACAGGAATCAAGGTGAATCAACAATACAATGAGAGTACTACCAGGTGCGTAACTTGTGTTGAACAAAAATCAGTCAGACCCTCATTTCATCCAAGGACTGAAAAGAGAACCACTAAGGTACTGGATCTCATTCACAGTGATTTGTGTGGTCCATTTAATGTTCCTTCACTTGGTGGAAACAGATATGCTTTAATTTTTGTGGATGATTTTTCAAGGTATTGTGTTACTTATCTTCTGAAAGAGAAGAGTCAAGCCCAAGACATGCTACAGAAGTATGTTGTCACGGTGAGAACCAAGTTTGAGATAACACCTAAAGCTATCCAGACAGATGGTGCTGGTGAGTACATTTCACATCGCATACAAGCTTTCCTGGAAGAGCATGGCATCTTGCATAGGAGGAGCGTTCCTTACACTCCTGAGCAGAATGGGATTGCTGAAAGGAAACTGAGATCTCTCCTGGAGATGACAAAGTGCATGCTGGCAGATGCTTATCTTCCCAGTAAATTTTGGGGTGATGCCTTTATGACCGGAACGTATCTCCAGAATAGATTGCCAACAAAAGGCACCACACAAACATCATTTCAATTATGGTACGGCAGAGTACCAGACATGAAACACATTAGAACCTTTGGAAGTATTGCATATTCATACATACCACAACAGAAGCGACACAAACTAGGTGCAAGAGCAGAGCAGACTATTCTAATTGGCTATGCTCCTGGAAGCAAAGGCTATAGAGTAATGAACTTAAAGACTGGTGAAGCTGCTAACAGGCATGTAGTTTACTTTGATGAACAAAGTAGAGTTGATAAGAGAGGAACTGTCGTAGACTTTCCAGATGAATGAGAGACTATCTTAGAATCACTGGAAGAAGAAGAGCAAGATGTTGAACTGCTCTTAGAAGTGCAGATGTTGCCTTCATCTGAAATACCGCAAGCAGCTACACAACCTGATTCTGAACAAAGGACTGAGATATATGCTGCAGAAAGCAAGCTAAAGGCAGAGAGCAGTACACTAAGAGAAGGGGATGCAGATGGCTCTGACCTGAGCACTGGACCAGAGGATGCTGCAGAGACAGACCAGGTTCCAGAACAGGTTCCCAGATGCTCAATGCGACCCAACAAAGTTGTACCAGCTCCACGCTTGTCCTACCTCGCAACATCAGTGTTACCAAATGAACCATCAAGCTTTGAAGAAATTGAACAGATGCCTGCAACTGAGGCAGCTCAGTGGAGAAAAGCAGCACAAGAAGAAATAGATGCACTGCATAAGAATAGAACATGGACACTTACTGAACTTCCACCAGGAAAGAAAGCCATAGGATCCAGATGGGTCTTCAAGCTGAAACTGGATGCACAAGGAAAGGTGGAACGCTACAAAGCAAGGCTAGTTGCTCAAGGCTTCTCACAGAAATTTGGAATAGACTTTGATGAGACATTTGCACCTGTTGTCAAACACAGTACCATAAGACTGCTTCTCAGTCTAGCTGCTTCCAAACAAATGGATCTCAGACACCTTGATGTAAAAACTGCTTTCTTACATGGACAAATAACAGAGGAACTGTACGTGCAATAACCTCCAGGCTTTGTAGACCAGAAGCAACCACATCTGGTTTGCAAGCTTAACAAGGATTTGTATGGACTTAAACAGGATGCTAGAGCTTGGAATGAGAAACTAGACACAATGTTGAAACAATTAGGCTTTAAGCAAGGAGAAGCAGATCAGTGTCTATACACCAGAACCAAAGAAGGTTATTCAACCTTTATCCTGACCTATGTTGATGATTTGATTATAGCCACCAGCAGAAATAAATTGAAGCTACCAGCTAGTAGCAATCCTAAATTAGTATGCTACACTGATGCAGATTGGGCTGGTGATACTGCAGATTATCACTCAGTCAGTGGTTTCCTATTTTTGTATGGAGGTGGCCCTATTTCTTGGGCAGCCACAAGCAGAGTGTGGTGGCTCCATCCTCTACAGAAGCAGAGTATGGCCATTTCCACACCGGGCTTCTGTAACGGTGCAGAGCGACCTCTGACGGAGGTCTTCTACACCGTAGAGTGGACTGGCGTGGACTACTTTTTGTAGTTCCACACCAGAATCCACTCAGGAGCTGCCAGAAATAGCCACGCTGCGTGTTTTTTAAAAACCTCTTTTTCGAGGTTTTTAAAAAGCACGGAGTGCACAGCCCCACGCTGCTCCGTCACCTGGCTCTGACGCGGATTTGCAGGCGCGCGCGAATGCATGCCTGCAGATCTGCTGGGGGCGGGCTTCCAGCTGGCGAGCTTCTCTGTTTGGTGGAGAGCCTCCACCAACCGGAAGCCAGCATTTGGGACGCCGGAGGACTGCGGAGCAGCGAGCTCGCACTGCTCCGTGTCGCGACGGACTTACCCGGCTGCTGGTAAGCTCCATTTTTGGGCGTTTTCGCCCGTTCCCCCACACACACACATGTGGAAAGGGCCTATATTTCAGCATCAGAAGCATGTAGAGAATTACTATGGCTTGATCAATTGTTGTCTGATTTTGGAATAAATGAAGAAAAACCAATTCAAGTTATGGAAGACAACCAGAGCTGTATTAAACTTTCTCAAACAGAGAAGATGACACCACGCAGCAAGCACATAGGAACAAGATACCACAAAGTACGTGAGCTGACAGAGAATGGAATGATCAAGATGATCTACTGTCCAACCACTGAGATGGTAGCTGATATCCTGACCAAACCTCTACCAAGAGACGGCTTTGAGAACCTGCGAGTCAAGATGGGACTTCAGGGGTGCATGCACGGTTGAGAAGGGGTGTTGGGAGTGGCAACCTTTGCATGCTTAATTAACTGGCTAGTTTGTTTGCATGTTTATTGTAGGTATAGAGAGACAGCCTAGAGAAAACTTCCTGTTTGTTTTGGTCAACACCTCTTCCTCCAGCACGTACACATTCTTTGGTCTTAAAAAGGTTCTCTTGCCATTTACTCCTTCCTTTTGCCTTCGCCTTTTGTCCTGAAAGCATGCCCTGAGATCTCCTAACAGGGATTATTTTCAGCAAGCATGTGAGTGCTTAATTTTCTTCCTACCTTCTTCAAGAATTGAACCTGTGTAGACTATGCACAAGATTTTGTGAGTAAATTCTTTTATATTTTTAACCAAACTGTTTTTTGTGTTTATTTTGAGCTAGGTTAAGTGTGTTTGGGGTGGAGTGATAGAAGTGGGACTGGTAATCTGTTCAACTTCCGTTTTTGTGCAATTACTAAGATACTCTGCTGATTGAGAGTCTCATTACCAAAAATTTCTCAATTCCCCAACACAAATGACACCATTTATTACCAAAACACTGAATGCTCTGCTGCTGTTGTTCCCAGTTTTGGTACTGCTGAATAATTATCCCACTTTCCAAAATGGAAGAGGTGAGAAGCAATCATTTGGATTTTTTTTATTTATTTATTTATTTTGCTTCCGACAAAAGGCAGGCTGCCTCACTTTGCTCCCAGTAGTCCCTGCTGCTGAGCTGGGTTAGCAGTAGGGTGGCCATGACTTTGTAGCAGACAGTCTTCACTATGTAAAGCTATCAGGAAGCAGTCCTCTTTTTCAAAACATTCGCTGTTTCAAAGTTGTAGATAGCTTGAAAGAGAAAGGAGCCATAATAAGGAAGACCAGGTGCTTTGAGGTTGCCCATCAACAGTTAGCATCCAGAAAATAGAGTCAGAACAGCTCTTCTTACTATGGTGAGATGGCATTGTATTTCTGTGTAATAATCATTAATCCTGTATAAATTTCCACCAATAAATGTAAATTAGTATCTGCTAATTTATTGTCATCTGTCTGAATACTTTTTCTCTCTTTTTGGTCATGCACATCCAAGAACAAGTTAGCAAGTGTAGAGAGCAGAAGCACAGCTTTCAAGAGGAAATATAGGTATGCAAGCTTCTTGGTGAGTGCCTCAGTCAATTCGCACACTCCCCAGTTCTCCACAGCTCTATTTTCAGGGCCTATGTGTATTCTTTATTCCTTTGGATTGCCAACAAATACCCAAGAAAAGCCTAGAAGATCCTTCAGCTACCTCATATATTTAGTAAGTTAAATGGTACACTTGTAACAAGGAGATGTTACTTGTTTTCCCCCTTCCCTCAGAAAAATGTGGAAGAGATGCCTCTTTCACATGACATGGAAAATTTCACAAAAGTAAGAAACAATATGAGAGCAAGTATGGTCTAGTGGTTTGAGAGTTGGACTGGTACTCTGGGAGACCAGAGGTAAAAACCCTGCCCAGCCCTGGTGACCCATCAGATGACCTTGAGCAAGTCACATACTCTCAGCCTAGGAGGAATAGAATCATAGAAACATAGAGGTGGAAGAGACCACAATGACCATCGAGTTCAACCTCCTGACCTGGAGGAGACAATGGCAAATCTCCTCTGAAGAAATCTTACCCATAAAACCCTATGAGAGTGTCATCATAAGTCAAAGTTGACTTACTGGCACATAACAGCAAGGAAAGCAGAGCACTGAACTTGACCATTTTAATGCCTCTTCACCAAGTGCCATTCTGTCAAGCCATTCCAGAGGGATAAAATGTTCGATGGTACTGAAAGCTACTGAGGCCCACCAGAAGAGGGATTTCTTCCCGACCTGTTCCTACCGTGGATCATCCAAAAGGTGACCAAGACTGTTTCCACCCAAAAACTGATTTAAATAATTTGAATCATGCATAAGAAGGTATAGATTTTGTAGTTGGTGGACCTACAAAGATTTATTAAAGCAAAGTGGAGAGGTGATTTTAATGAAAGACCAAAGACAACTAAATGAAGAAGGATTTGACATACAATGGTTTCCCTATATGCAAATGAAAGAAAGATTTGAAAATGACATACAAGGAAAAGGAATGGATTTAAGACAAAATGAATTGGAAGAATTGATGTTAAAAGGAGAAAAAAAGTTACTTTCAAGATTGTATAAAAAATTGTTATCCTTTCAGTTAGAGGAAGAAACAATCAAAGACTGTATGATAAAATGGGCTAGAGATTTTAACCATAATATTCTCCTAGAAGAATGGGAAACAATTTGGAAAAATAATATGTCATAGACCAGATCTTATGCATTACAAGAAAATGTGCTGAAAATGGTATACCGTTGGTATTTAACACCCAGCAGATTAGCTAAAATGAACAAGAATATGAATAATCAGTGCTGGAAATGTAAGGAACAAGTGGGATCCTTCTACCATATGTGGTGGGGATGTGATAGAGTAAAGAGATTCTGGTACACCATACGAGCAAATATGCCAAAAAAATTCTGAAAAGGAAAATTGAATTAGTTCCTGAATTTTTTTTTTATTGGGAGTTTTTGGAGCAGATGGTTCGATAGACTTCTGCACCAAAAGATTAGCATGGCATTTAATTGTGGCGGCCAGACTCGTTTATGCCAAACATTGGAAATCAACTTGCATCCCAACAGTGGAGGAATGGATAGAAAAAATTATGGAAATAGCACAAATGGATAAAATGACATATAGGTTAGACAACAAGATGGACAGTAAGTTTTACAAAGCTCGGGAACCGTTTACAGAATTTCTGGGTAATAAGGAAATTTCGATTAAAAGTTTTCAACCTTGAGTACCAATTTTAGTGATATATTATATATAAGGAACAAGTCGGGAAGTGATAATCGTAAAAATAATGAGAGATCATCCCTAGATATCAATGTGGAGGGAGGTAGAAACAAGAGAAGAGGTGCTGATGCAATAAGTTTATTTGTGAAAGAATAGGAACGTCGAAATATATTAATAATGTTAGATGACAGATTTGTAAGTAAAGTTGAAGATAATGTATGTTAAAATGAATATTTGTTTTATTCCTTTCTGATATACAGAGGGATTTTTTTGAAAATAATACAAGGCTGCATCCCGCGAAAAGGGGGAAGTGCTTTATGTTTGTTTAGATCATGTAAATAAGATATGTAGTATGTTACATGTGTGTATTTGTATGTTCTGTTTTTTAAATGTCTATTATGTTTGTAATGTTAGGTATGTGATGTCAGATGGATTATGTGATGTTTGTTTTTTTTTTCCAGTTTTTAATAAAAATATATTAGAAGGTATAGCTTTCACAATTTGTTAGGGCCTCACCTTCCCAGGAGGACACATTCATCGTTCCCAGTATCCACACAAATTTCATCCTGGCTGCAGAAGAGTTCATTATTCTTTTGGACCACAGTTCCCAGAACCACCAGTCAGCATAGGCATTGGCCATGTTGACTGGGGATTTCTGAGAAGTGTTGTCCAAAAATAGTTTTTCCACGCTCTAGTCCACAGGGTGTACTTTAAAGTGAGGGACACAAGATCTGTAGAGCATCTGCAGTGCATGTCACAAGTCACAAAAGAACAGCAGCGAACAGAGAACAAGACTGCATGAGAGCCCCAAAATCTGCCTGTGGTTATATCCCATTGGGAGTTTTCCTGACTGATACATTTGTGTTGTTCTTTCAAGTACATTCCTCTCCCTTGTGCAAATGGTTGAAGCCAAAGGGTAGCTTGTTGACAGCCCATAATTCCACTGTCTTCTGGTCCCCAGCTGAACCCCAGACCTCTGGCAGTATGACAAAGTTAATCTCTGTCTCTGCTCATTGCTGTAAATGACACCTCAGGAGAAATGGAGCTAATTTGCCATTCCAGCACTGGTTTAGTATCTATTTCTTCTGCTTATTTTAATGTAGCACTATGTATTTATTTTCAGTTTTTTTTTTTTTCAGTTACAAAAAGCACATACAAGAAAGTCATTCATCTATAAAAGATCTATTTCTAATCATTATTAAAAGCTGGGCAGCACTGTTGCAATCCATACCAAATGTCAGCTCTTCAAAGAGTGGCTACAGGCAACTAAAAGGGGAAAGGGGGGTCAAGTAGTTCATGGTACGAGGTGAATTTAATTGCTTTCTACATTTTTATGGCACCCAAGAAAGTCTTGACCTTACCAAGCAAGCTGGCAGGAAAACTTGTCTCTTTAAAGGCATTTGACCTTCAAGAACACCTGATTGTAGCAACTTTTTCCAGTCTTGAATCACGTACATTTATCAATCATTGTTGGTGAGGGGGAAACTGTCACACACACACCAAATAACTGTCGTGGCTGAAATCAGAGCCTGCGGTGTCATTTGTTAATTTGTCCAGCACCTCTCATTTTTGTTCTAGTGGAAATATGAAGTGAATGTTTGATCTGACGGGTTTGATCCTTGACCCTAATGTGCGACACTCACAATTTCCTGCCAAAAGAAAAATTTCCAGCTAGAGCTGAGGCCTGAGAGATCAAAATCTGGAGTTTTTGTTTCATTTGAACTGACTGTATGGGTCATGAGAAGAACATGCATTGGCCATTGCTTTATCCTTCTGTAAAACAAGTTAGCTAAATTTCTCCCATACGTCCTGTAGTAAGTGGCTTATAGACAAAGTTACTGAAAGGAACATGGCCACTGTGTGACTCCACCTGAGAGCCAATGTCGTATCATGGTTAGAACACTGTTGTAGGCAGGCCTGGACAACAAGGGTTCTCCTGATACTTTTGGCCTGAAGCTCCCATGAACTCTCACCATTGGCAAGCTGGCAAAAGCTGATGAGCATTATAAGCCAAAAATATCTGAAAGGCTGCAGTTGCCCACCCCTAGTCTAGGATCATGGGGACACAAATTCAGCCATGTAAACTCAGGTTCAACTCCACTCAGACATGAAGTTCACAGATAATCCTTTCAGCAGAATATAGCTCAAAGGAGTGTTCTAAAGGTTGAATGGGAGTGGGAAGTTTGAGGGCAACCATGTATACTATCATGAACTCTGGAGGAAAGGGAAAACATACATGAAATGAATCAAGACTGGCATTCACTATTTCATTTGTTCTTGTCACTTGCCAGAGGTCACCCAGTGGGTTTCCATGTGTGAGCAGGGATTCAAACCCTGGTCTCCAGAGTTGTAGTTCAACACTCAAACAACTACACCACACTGGGTCTCCTAGCATGGTGTAAATTTCATTTAGAGATATATAATCTAGAATTATTCATCAGTAGTTGGTCTGTATTCATGATCCCTGTTCACAGTCATGATTGTGGCACTATTACCACAAGCATAACTGCTCTGCCAAACCTACTTTACCAGACAGCAGGTACTCTGAGAAAAGGAGGTCCATTCTACTGATGGTTAGGGCATGAGCAGAAGACATTTCCACCCTGTCTTTCACCAGTAAGCAAGGCTGCAACAATCAGGAGCAGGACCCTTGTTCATGCAAGTCTTCATTGAGGCCTTGTTCACTGATGGTAGAGCAGTGGAATGGTCATCCAGCCAAAAGCCTAACCACCAGCAGAAGAGGCTTCCTTCTCTTGGAGCACATCTTGCTTGGTAAAGTAGATTTTGGGAGGGTTGGAGCAAGAGACGCTACTTAGTTAAGTGTACCAAGGTTGTTGACTCTGTGGTTAAGCACATGGATTAATATTTTCTGTTATGGAATGCAAATTCATGTGTTTGATCACTGAGTCAACAAAGTTGGCATGTCAGCAAATATGACCAAGGAAAAGACTATAGTAAAGTTTTGGACCTAATCCCAAAATGTTTTCGACCCAATTGACTAGTCTGATTGCCTCCTGAACAAACTTTTAAGTTTTTTTCTATTTTTTTTTCTATTTTTTTTTTTTTTTTGCTCTGAAATACACATTTCCTAACTGCTTTTGAGTTTTGATCAGACTTGATATTTTGTTGTAGGTTGATATCCTGAACATTTTTGTGCCAGTTCAGGATAGATTGGAAACTTCAAGGGGGGTTAGAGGGAAGACAAATTGCTGTTTTTGCTTTATTTTGCATGGAGCTTCCTGCAAAACACATTTTAAGGATTCTAAGTTATACTCTTTTTTCATTTAAATAAGAAACTTGATCTCACCAATGCAGAAAACTCTAGGTAAATTTCCTAGAAAACAATAGCATGCCTAGACCCTGAAACTACCCATAATATCACACTTCTAGAACCCCTTTCCAATGCCAGTGTGGATCAGTGGTGGCCCTCTCACCTCCTCAAAGGTATAAAGACACAGTCATGAGAAGCAACAACTACTCAAATAATTCTGATCCAGAGATCAAAGTCCGTATTGCCTTCTCTGACTGGCACTGGCTCTACAGGGGTTCAAGGACTAGGGGTCTTTCATGTCAATTGCTACCTGTTCCTCTCAACAGGTACACCAGGGATTAAACCTGGGAGGTCCTGAATGTAAAACATTGAATTGCATTTGTATCACTGTTATGTAGCTAAGCTCCTATTTCTTGATACCACTAAAACAATTCAGAATAAATAAAGCAGGCTGCCTCCTTGTCCCAGATCATGTCTCTCATCAGCTCTACGTGTCCAGGGGACTGGCAATGTTATCGCTTCGTTAAAGAGAAATTAAATACCCCCCAGTAATCCTAATAATGCCTGAACAGGTGCCATATTGAATATAGTTCATATAGACACACACTTATTTTGAGGAAAATGAGTAAAACATGCCAAAATAGGGTTTATCAAGGGATCAGAAAGGTCAATTCTTTTTTAAGCTAAGATGAACGTCTCTTAGGATCCAAGGTGGTGTATTGGTTTGAGCAATGGACCACAACTCTGCTCAGCCATGGAAACTCTCTGGGAGACCTTGGGCAAGTCACACTCTCTCAGCTTCTGAGGAAAGCAAAGCCAAAGCCCTTCTGGAAAAAACCTTGCCAAGAAAACCCAAGATAAAGTCACCATACATCAGAAACTACTTGAAGGAACACAACAACCGCAGCAGCAGCAGCAACAACATGAGATGCTTGTTGAAAAGAAACTTCTAGTGAAAGGATAGGTTCCTAGGTCCTTCGAAAAGTTAACCAACTCCAGCAAGCATGCTACCCAAAATACAGTATGGCTTTTGAGAACCAGTCTGGCATCACAAATGTAAGACAGTAGTTAAAGTTATTGGGCTGGCACTTGGGAAATTCAGAATCTAGTCCCTTTGAGCCATGTCATCTTGGGCCAGTCTCTCTCTCTCTCTCTCTCTCTTTTGCTGTCTTTCAGATTGACTTGTCTCACAGTATTGTGGGGAAGATAGTAAGGAGGAGAGCCATGTAAGCTACCTTGAACTCCTTGAAGTATAAGTGGACTATAAAAATAACTAGTGGATAAATAAACTAGTTGAAATCAAAGCTTTGAAAATGTACTTTTGGGGACTACAACCCCCATGCTTGTTGAAGGATTCTGGGACCAATAGTCTAAAAAGGTAACTTTTCCAGTGTCTGGTTAAAATGCCTTCCTAGATCCAGTTTACTCGTGAGTCATTTCCATAGCCAGCAATTTCCAAAATAAAAGAACAAGCCTTTATCCCCACTACCACCATACATGCACTTGAAGTAAATGTATGACAGGAACAGTTGGAGCCCCCAGACCATAAAAAATGGCATGACCAAGGCACGTTAAGGGGCTCTGTGGAATGCTATCAAGGTTTACTGTTAAGGATGTACATTCTGGGATTATACAACACTGATACAGATCCAACTCTGCATTCAAGTCTCTGATGGTTTTGGAGCTGTTTGGTTCTCTGAGAGGTACAGTATCAATATAGTATTACTGCCTTCTCTTTTTCCTGCCCCCAATGCACTTTTGTTCTGCACGTTCAAATTTCATCTTAGCCATCAGAAGCCCAAACTGAGCATTAACACAATGTGCCAGAAAGCATTATGTCACTGTTTTATTTAATTTTTTTTTCTTTTTGTTGAAATTTTGGTATCAGTGGAGCTTTCCATGTTAAGAATGAACTGAATTTATGGCACATAAAATCTGCTCAGATTTTTAAACAATTACATTTTAGAAATGCATTTTAATCTTTTCAGTTGTTCGGCCTTTCGGGGTGAACTGTCATTTATAATCAGTTCAACTTTGCGTGAGTTAGTGAGGCAGCTGTCCTTTGACTCAGACCACTCACTTGAGCCCAGCATTGCTGCCTCTTGGCAACTGCTTCGAAACTCAGGGAAGAAGGCAAACAGTATTGATGGCCTTAACTACACGGTTGAAGGCTATATGTGATCTTCCCCTCTGCACAGAGATCAGTTATGTCTGTCAAGTGGTAAGACATAACAGCTGCAGCATAGCCAGAGTCTGGAAACGTTTGAATGGAATCTTGTTGGTCACTTCCAACTTGAGTAGACCCATTAAATCAATTAAATGGTGAGTAAACACATAGCCAAATCCAACTGATTCAACAACACTCCTCTAGTAGAGACTAACAATACAATTTTAGGCTGCAGTGTAGTGGCTTGAGCCTTGGACTACAACTCCAGAAACCAGGGTTCAAATTCCTGCCTGGCCATGGAAACCCACTTGGATAAGTCACATACTCTCAGCATCAGTGGAAAGTAAAATCAAGCCTTCTCTGAATAAATCTTGCCAAGAAATTATCGTGATTGGTTCCCTTTAGGGCTGCCATACATTAGAAATGACTTGAAGGCACACAATAACAGCCATACCATGCTGGCTGGGAGTTTTAGGGAGTTGCCGTCTACAAAAGGACATTTTCCAAACCATAGCTATGGTTGGATTTAAAACATTGACTTTGAAATGTACGTTTCCATATAAAGTTTTCCCACAAATAAGTCATATACCTCTGCTGCTATACAGCTCACTGAGCACATAGTACAAAACTTGTGGGAGGTTTTTTTTTATGTTATAATTCCCAGAACCCCACAATGAGTATGGCCACTTGCAGTCCCAAAAAGTGAAAGTTCCATATTCTAAGCATGCTGTACTACTGTAGTGTCAATTCTCATGAAAAAAGAACTACCAAATAAGACAGGGTGAATTGTGACCACCATTTACTAAGTTTCGGCTTAGTCCATACTCAGCCTACATGTAAATCAGGTATTTGTTCTTTCTATCTCCTTGTAAAGAGCAGGAAAATTGTACCACTTTGCAGCTTCTTTCATTTTTGATCATCTGCAGAAAGATGTTAAAATTCTATGCATCAACATCTTTTCTCAATTAAGGCAGGACAGGATTTGATTGTAAATTTACTCCCATTTTCAACCATACTACATAATGGAACACTGTTGTAATTGACACCTTTTCATTTCCATAGCCTAAATCCAATCGTTAGCTCCATCTAGAGAAAATCCTATTGAATCCATGGAACTTACATAAATATACTTGCAACTTTCAGGTAGAAGATAGTTGCTGCATCCCCTTGCCATGGAGTCTGAGCTAGCCCAAAGACATTTCAGAGAACTACCATCTCAGAAATGTGTTCTGTTATTCTAAGTGCATTATGTTTCGTTCATGGAGCCTTCCAGGGAGTTTTGTAATTAATAAACAGTTCTTGGTTTACTACCTTAGTTGTCTTCAGCGTTCCACTGTTCTGACAACACAATAGATTCTGCCACTCAACATAACCGAAAATCCCAGAGGAGAGCATTAGTTACCCTTTGCCTCTCTACTTGACTGTATATTCTCTGTCTCCTTTCTTGAAAATGCCTTTGTGCATAGATTTCCGTCTGTCTTTCCCAAGAGTTTTACTTTCTGCATAAAACATGCTGTTGTCAAACCACAGAGGCCTACACAGTTCACTGCAGCCAGCAGGGACCAGAGATTCCTGCATTTATTTCCTCTATATGCAAAACCTATCTCTCATGCAGCTTGTCATGAAGAACTGGCATGTGTCACAGAAACACCATTCAAAGATTCTTGCAGTGCATAACCATTGCACCATTAAATGGAGCAATATATTTTTAAAAAATTTCCTTGGCCAACTTGTTTCTTTTATTTGATGCATCCTTATAATTGCCCAGATTTGGCAGTCACAGAAAGAACACATCAGACGATACAAAGTTATTCTTCTATCAAAGTAAAGATTAAAAAAATGAAACCAATAAAACCCACACAGTGGGAAGGATAAACTCTCTTTTCTCATGTTGACACAAAAGTCTTGTTAATGTGCATTTTATTTTGGCATACCAGCATTTAGAAGAAGAGAAGGAAACTGAACTGAAAGAAAATTGTTACTGCCCTGGCTAGTCCGAGCTTTGGGGATATTAAAAGATATCCTCTTGATATCACAATTCAGCTTCACTTTTCTATTCCTCTCCACGTGCTTGCGAGGCCACCGGACAAGCACGTAAACAAGCTCGGCCATTAATAGCCGTAATATTCAAACTACAATACAGGCAGGCCAGAAAATAGCTGACTCCCTGCTTTAGGAGACCTCCAGGCAAGTACTCTAATTAGGTATGCACGCAACCTACAAAAGGGCCTCTGCCCCGCGCTGGCAGCTTGATGGGTAAACTATACAATACCCAAGTACTCTGCCCTCCAACTCCAAATCTATTGTTTTCCCCCAAGTACGGCATAGCCTGCAGTCACAATTCTCTTTATAAAAACCCTTGATTCCGAGACCTTCCTCGGAACGCTCCCGAGTTTCATCCTGCCTTGCTGCCGCTTTGCTTGGCGAGCCTCCCCTCAGCTCCACGTGCTGAGCTACATCGCACCCCAGCCTCACTCTCCATTTTTCCAGGCTTCAGGATAGGTGAAGTATCACCCAAACCAGTGATCCCTCTAAGAATCCCTCTATACCACTCCAACCTTTATTTTCTTTAGTTATCTTGTATGAGTGTGTCGCATACACTGTTTTGCCTGTATTTAATAAACATCATTTATTGTTTGAACTTTTGTGTGCTCCTTGACTCGACCCGACCCCGTAGACATAGGGTTCAAGATCTCGCTACGTTACCCTGCCTCTCGTAACGCTAAGCAGTGCTCTGAGCTGATTTTCCCCACCTTTTGTTGAGCACATTTTGGTGTCCCTCCCGGGACCCCCAGTGCACAGGGTAACAGAATAATCATTAATGTATTTACACATGCTTTAGTGATATCCTGATTAGACTAAAGTTATGTGTTCCACACAGGACTGCCTCTGAAAAGCATGTGGAAACTTCAGCTGGTATAAAACACAGCAACTTAAGCTCAGACAGTAGCCTGTTAGAATTTATTTCTGCACTCTGAGGCACCATTAGAAAGTTGCAATCAGAGCTTGTAAATGTTTCTTTTTTGGAGACTACAGCTCCAAGCATCCTCCAGCCAGAGGAAAGGAACTTTTACAAGCTCCATGGTTTATCAAGCATGCAATCTCAAGTCTGGGTTAGGGATGGAATGGATATTCAACAGTTTCCTGAATGTAGTTGAAATTTGGTGTCCTTGACTGCTCAGGAAAAACTGATGGGAAGAAAAACAGCACTTAGAAAGTTCCCTCACTTGGTAGGCAGCTGAGAAAAAGCGGCAGAGGAGGGGGTGGCAGCAGAGGGGCAGACATGGTGGGGATGAAGCAAATTGGAAAGGATGAGAAGGAAATGGAGAATCTGAGTAGGAAGGCAAGCCAAGAAAGAAGAGGTGCACAGATGCAGAAAGTTTGGGAAGCAGGTTGCTGAAAACAAAAACAGCCAAGAAATAATGGTGTCAGAGGTGATGGTAAGCACACAAGAGCGGTCTTGCAGTGATCATCATCATCATCACCACCACAACCACTACTGCTACCCTGTTTACTGGGCGTCCTGGGAGGGACACCAAATTGCTATCAAAATTATACAAGTTGGGGAAATTAGTTCAGAGCACAAGTTGGCAAAACAAGAGGCAGGGTAACTTAGCAGGATCTCGCAACCCAGTGTCTACGGGGTCAGGCCAAGTCAAGAAGCAAACCGGTTGGAAAATAATGAATGATCTTTATTGATTACTGGCACACAATGTATGCAACACAAACACACAGATAACTAAGGAAAATAAAGGTGTGAGTAAGGTAGTGGGATTTTTAGAGGGATAATTGGTTCGGGTGATACGAAACCTGTCCTGAGAAAATGGAGAGCGAAGCTGGGGTTCGATGTATCTCAGCACGTGGAGCTGAGGGGAAACTCGCCAAGCAAAGTGGCAGCAAGGCGGTCTGGAACTCGGGAGCAATCCAAGGAAGCGCTCAAAGTCAGGGGTTTTTATAAGGAGAATTGTGACCGCAGGCTAGGTCGGCCTTTGGGAAAACAATAGATTTGGAGTTGGAGACAAAGCCTCCGAAAGGTCAGAATTTGAATGATTGAATTAGAGCCGAATTTATCAATAGAGTAGCCGGTATGCAAACACGGAATACTTGAGCGTTGTATAGCTTGATCATCAAGCTGCCAGCGCAGGGCAGAGGATCTTTTGAGAGTTGCTCGCATATCTAATGGAGGTACTTGCCTTGAGGTCTCCTAAAGCGGCGAGTCGGCTGTTTTCTGGCCTGCCTGTATTGTCTAGGAATATTACGGCGATTATCGGCCGAGCCTGTGTGTGTGCTTGCCCAGGGGTCTCACAAGCACGTGGAAGGGATATGTGAAGCCGAATTAGTGATATCAAATGATATCTTTTATATCCCCAAAGCTCAGGCTAGCCAGGGCAGTAACACTACCACCACTTTTATTTGTACAGTCATCTCTCCACATTCGCTAGGGTTAGGGGCACCAGGACTCCTATGAATGTAGAAAAACCGTGAATAACTCTAGGCCCTAAAAAACTATATTTAACACACAAAAAAGTTTGATCATCATATTCAACCCACCATAGATTCCTTCGAGGCATCAAGGTTCCTTTGCAAGGCAGGAGTGGGGGGCTGGTGGGGCTTATTGCCACCTCTACTGCTGCCCCACACCATTTTTAATAGGGACTTACAAGCCTTGTTTACAGTTTCTCAGTATCATGAGGCTTGCTGTCCCTATTAAAAATGGCATAGGGAGACAGCAGAGGTAACAGCAAATAACTGGCGAATAATCAAATCCACAAAAATGAAACCCACAAATGTGGAGGGCTGACTGTATCCTGCTTTTTGTCCAACACTGGACCTCAATGCAGCTTATATATTAAAACATTACAATTTAATAACGTGCAAATAGTATCTATTAAAACAGAATTGAATTATGAAAGAATTAAAACAGCTAAAAAAGATTAAAAGAAGCAATTAAAATTAAAACAGTACACCACTCCCTTAGCCCATTCTTTAAAAACTTTCTGTATTAAAATGTCTGCCTGAATGAAAATGTCTTTGCCTGCCACCAGAAGGATAACAAGGAAGGGCCATTCTGGCATCCCTGGGAAGGGAGTTCCAAAGTCTAGGGGCAGCGACTGAGAAGGCCCTCTCTCGCATCCCCACCAACTATGCTTGGAATAGTGTGGGACTGAGAGACGGGCCTCTCCTGATGATCTAAGAGCCTGTCCAGATTCATATAGGGAGATATGGTCTGTCAAGCAGCCTGGATCTGAACCATATGGGGCTTTATAGGCTAAAGCCAGCACTTTGAACTGTGAAGTAAAGTAGCATGGATGAGAAGGAATCAGGGAACTGAAATAGGCAGAAAGGTCAAGAATGAAAAGGAATACAGACTTGGAGCCCAGTGAGTCCATTGTTTGGTGAAAGAATCCATTAGACAGTAAAAGAGGATTGATGGTGATTTTTGTTCTATAACATGACCCTTCTATTAAGCAAGATTAGAAAACTAGCCTGAAAACTCCAGTATACAATACACATTTATTGATTGATTCCTGGTATCAAATCCCTTCATTCCTGTTTATCTTGTCCCTCTTTCCAAAAAAGTTGTGCAAAATTAAAGAGTCATGGCCAGGGCAGACTTACAACTGCATAGTTTTTCTTCAGAAAGTTGTGCAGTTGTGTGAGTTTCTTGAAAATGCACAGTTGCTATCAGTTTTCCATCTTTTGTGAGAAGAAAATCCCAACTGTTTCAACACTACAGGAAGAAATACAAATGCCTTTTCCTTGATATCTATCAAGAAGCATGAAAATTGAAAATTTCCATCCCTTGTCTGGATTCAGCCCACCTTTTGAAAATCAATAGTTTGTGTGCCTTCAATTTTTTTCCAATATATGATGACTCTAAGGCAACCTATCATAGGATTTTCTTGGCAAGATTTGTTCAGAGAACATTCGCTATTACATTCCACTGAGGCTGAGAGAATATGACTCACCCAAGGTATCCTACTGGGTTTCCATGGATGAGTAGGATTTTGAACCTTATTCTCCCAGAGTCCTGGTCTGATACTGAAAGCCCTACAGTATGCTGGCTTTCTGAAAGATTATATCCTCCCATATAAACATGAACTATCTTGAAGTTTTCTTGGCAAGATTTTTCCAAGTGGAGTTTGTCACTGTCCTTCTCTGAGGCTGTCAGAGTAGACATATCCAAGGTGGCTTAGTGGGTTTCCATGGTTAGGTAGGGATTTGAACCCTGTTCTCCCTGAGTATTCCAGTCTGACACTCAGACCACTGTACAGTGCTGGTTCTCTGTAAAACTGTTTAGGTAACCTTATTTAGAATGGTTTATTCAGAATCCTGAAACTGAGAAATCAGAGATTTACCCTTTATACTAAAAACAATAGGAAAAAGCAAGTATATAGTATTTTAGAAGATTAGAAGGCATCTTGCAGCACCTTGGAGACTAATTGTGTCTTTCAATTAGAAGATAAAAATGCTGCTATTATTATGTCAGGTCTAAACACTAAAGGCACCCAATCCTGTCTGATTAAGTTAAGCAGGATCAGGCTTCATTAGTACGTGGGTGGGAGATTGCCAATGAATACTAGGTGCTGCAGGTTATATTTCAAAGGAAGGAACATGCAATACCACCTCCAAGCATTTCTTGCTAAGAAAACGTATGAACTTCTTGGGGTCACCAGAAGTCAACAGACAACTTGAAGATACAAAGATACACAGTAATGTGCATTCTCATTCTGACTTGAACCAGTTTTTGCCCTCAAATAGCTGCTTAGTGATATTGCTTTTGGAGACCATCCAACTCCACCTCTGATGACATGTGGTTGTTGTTGTGTGCCTTCAAGTCATGTCCAATTTATGGCGACCTTAAGGCAAATCTATCACAGGGTTTTATGCAGCTGAGAGTGTGTGATGCACCAAGGTCACCAAGTGAATTTCCATGGATAAACAAGGAATCAAACTCTAGCCTCCAGGGTTTTAGTCAAATGTTCAAACTACTGCACCACACCGGTTCTCACTCCCTGATGACTACAATGAATTAATTATCCTCAAATCTAAATGTTATTTAGAGCTTTCTGTAATTAAGACCACCTTTTCGAGTAACACCAGACCTCTCATCAGTGGTTTCTTGTTTTTGGCAGACCTCCTTGGATTGGAATCCCCTTCATTTCTTAGCACTGACTATGTTTTGTAGTGCAGCTATCTGGAAGACCACACAGTTTTCAACCCTGATATAGTGCGTATGGGACCATGGAGCCTTGGAAATGTACAAGCAGAAGTACTTCTTATTCATGCCTTCCACTCACAAGGAAAAAATAGAATCACAGAGGTCAAAGGGACTGCAAGGCTCACTTAGTCCAACCCCCTGCCATGCATGAATAGACTGCTAAAGCATTCCAGAGGGATAACTATTCAATTTCAAGACCTCAAGAAAAAAGCCATTTTCCAAGGAAATCTACTCCACTGTCAAGCAACTCTTACAGAGAGGAAGTTCTTCCCAATTTTTAGGTGGCCACTCTTTTTTTTTCATTTGAATCTACTGGTTAATGTCATAGATTCTAGAGCAATAGAAAGCAAACTTGTTCCACCTTCAGGTAATTAAAGATAGCTCTTGTGTCACCTCTTAATCTTCTCCTGTCCAAGTTAAATATACTAAACATGCTCCCTAAGCAGTTCCTCACATGACTTTCTTTTATTACCACAACCACACATTTCTTCTTTCTCTGGGACCATCCATCCATAGAACTCGTCAAGGCTACCTTCATACTCTTTGAAAACTGAGACTATTATCCCTGTTCTTGTGCCTCATAACCATTAATCAAAAAGTGTGTTCAAATCACAGAATCATAGAGCTAGAAGAGATCTTGTAGGCCTTCCAGTCTACTTCTCTGTTTGATGCCTGAAATACAGAGGTTAAAGCAAGGATGGCCAACTGCACACAGAAATAGACAGTATCTCCCTAGCAGGCCACACTCCCACATTTCTAGACAAAATTCAGTTGAAAATGCAACTCAGAATTGACTAAAAATCACTTCTGTTGTCCACAGCATGTTTTTTTTTGGGGGGGGGGGGGTCTGGCAGATATAAAAGTAAGAAGATTTGGGGGCTTGATATTTTCAGGTTTAGGTGTTGTGATGCATGGCACTACTTCTAGTGTGATTTGGAGCATTTTTCAGATGACTTTTCATTTTTCTAAAAAAACAAAACAGACAGGGCAGTCTGGGGGCTTCTAGGGGCTCTAGGTAGACTTAGCTTGGTTCAAAAAAGCAGCTAGTGACCACATGTAGCCCATGGGCCACACTCTCCCCATCCCTGGCATAGAGCCCATCTGACAAATGATTCCCCAGAATTTGCTTCAGGACCTTCAATAAGGGAGAAGAAACCACCTAACTAGCCCTAAGTAATTGACTCCATCATCAAACTCCTTTTACCGCCCAGATATCTCCTTTTTAAACAGAGAATAAGCCCATTGCATTTGAAATTGTCAAAAATAAATAACCTACATGCTGCATAAAAAGAATAATTGTGTTTCTTAGAAGGTGTTTGCACTTATCAAAGGGGAAAACTAGGAAGTCACCTTTCAAAGGAAGGCACCCTACTTGCAACCATTACATTTTTTTGTTTGCTTGTATTCAACAGCATTAAGGCAGAGAAGACCTCAGTCCAGTGGGAGGCTCATATTTTCAGCCTCTGTGTTTTGTATGACAGTTATACTTTCTGTCTCTTGGCCTCCTCAGTGACCGTGACAGTAAGAAGACCTCTTTCCCCTGAGGTTTCAAAGCATCGAGTAGTAATGTAAAGATCAAAAGAGACTTTGACACACGAAGCAGAGGGTATCTGAAAGCCAAACTGATCCTCTAAGAAATGTTAGCAGCAGGTAACTTTGCTGGATGGCATATACCTGATTCAGGAAGAAGCTGATGTAGAAGAGATCTTATTGTACAGCACTGTGAACTTGGAAAGTGTTCCTCAAAACAGACAGGTACATTGACAGATGTACTCCTTGATAACCATGGTTTTCTGTACATTGGCTCTGGTTCGGGAGGGAATGAAAGGAAAACAAAAACATGTCATGGATATAGTGAAATACAGAGTTTGGACAAGGTACTTTTGAGGACTAGAACGCCAAGAATCACACAACTGCCATATCCAAAGTTACTCTAGTTAGGTGAATCTGAGAACAGTGGAACAAAAAAGGAATATTCCCAAATTATTGGAAAACTATGGCTGTCTGTGCAGATACGTACATAACATGTGCAGCAACCTTGGTACAAACACTGCTGGGTTAGATTGATTCAGTATATGGAAGCATCATATGCTCAGTATAACCAGTCCAGTCCTAAGTAAAGATATTTCCAGTATTCTGGGCTTCCTTTAACAATGAACAAAAAATCTGTTCCTTCCATCACTTATAATTCCCAATTCAGATTTTTCTTTCTAAACAAACAAAAAAAGTCATGCATGAGAAACAAAAGTCTAACCAGTTATTTTCTCACAGCAACCAATGTAGAAAAATAACTTATTCCAAAACCAATCTGCCATGAGAATTGGAAGGTATAATTTTAAAGCTCTGTTGTTATGAAACGGAAACGAAACCCTGTAAAAATAAAATCAATCAGTCAATAAATCTCTCTCGCAGTCTGGCTGGCAATACCCCATATAAAATAGAACATCATCATCATCATCATCATCATCATCATCATCATCATCATTATTATTATTATTATTATTATTATTATTTGAAAGTACCCACAATGTGCCTTGTGTAACAAAACTCTGCCATATGTTAAGAGTGCACAGGGTAAACAAGGGAATTCGTTCTATTCTCTTTTTCCAAAGTTTCTGCAGGCAAAAAAGAAAAAAAAAGCAAAAGATAAATTACATCTACATTTAAGATGCATGTGTTCAATTTCAACACAATAGTTTCATTCCACGTTTTTGTGCATGGCTCTGAAACCAATACTCCTAAAGTAAACTGACAAAGGAGATCTTGCATGCATTTCTAGCTATCCCTTATCTGATATCTAATAAAGTGGAGAAGAAACTGAAAAATTTGGTGATGTTTTGTGGTATATAGATTGGAAGCTGTTCAGGCCACAGGTGAAGGATTTCATCTGTGAATGTAATACCTTACTATAGAGAGGATTTTAACAGAATGAAAGGAGGAAGACTTCAAGTTTGTTGGGTCTACTTTTCTATTCACTAAAACACCAATATCACCTACCAGAGCCAGGTACAAAAGATATAAACCTAGCGTTTAAGAAAAGGATATTTCTGGGTATATTGTGAATGTATGTTAGGACCCACATCTGGCTACCAGTGATGGTATGGTTTGGATGGGCACCATATCTACTTGGCATCGTATTCAACTGGCAACACACTTTAATCGGCACTGATATCAAAATCAAACCTGAAGGTGACCAGGAGGTCAAACCAACAGAGGGAAAACTCTGACTGTGAACGTAAGAAAGAAAGGCTGGTCATCCTAAGACACCTTCAAAGTACAACTGGGCCATTTGTCAGGCAAACAGATGTTGTCCTTGTGGATAATAGGCTTAAGCAGAAGTTGGAGTTTCCCAGAGAACACAATTGTGAGAAGCCAACCAGGACACTGATTGATAGATAGCCATCCCCTGTGCACCTGAACTCCTTCCTCTTTCCTCATAGCACCCACAATAGATAGCTATTACAACACACATTATATCTTTGTCATCCAAACACAGTGAACATTAGTGGGTTGATAGTCCATTGTCTGTGCTGCAACTCCAATTGTTCCACACCTGGAACTGCACATATCTTCCACCACCACAGGCTATTTTTGGGATTCAAATACTCCTGATTTCAGGATGCCAGTACAGTCTCTCAAAGATCAACACGTCACTATGTCCATCTGACTCCTGAATGAGAACTGTCCTCAGCCAAGCCACGTTTCAGCTCTTCACTAATCTTCTGGACTGGCAATTATAACCCCAAAACCTTAGCCTCTCTCTATATAATTTTTCCTCCCTTTATCCTTCAGTTAGCTCTTGTGTGAATGTTTGACTGTATGTTTCCTGTGTGCATGTATGATTGAATTCCCCTCAATAAAACACATTTTTAGTTTATTTTTTAATCTCTGGCTGGTTCTTTTCCTGTGTGAGTCCGTAAACATTGGTAGAAAAATCTCACTAAAGTGCCTCTTTTTCACTAATTCACTAATTTGAGCTAATTAATTCCCCACTTTTGCAAGAAGGTACTGGCATTGCAGGGTGGCCTTCATGCCCCTTACATTTTGGGGTAACATGTATGAATTTACTTTTAGTTCCAGAACTAAACTGATTTCATGGTCCTTTCAGGGAAATATCCAATCCTGTTTATCTCAAGATATTTTTAATTTTAGCAGCCTAGACTGTATGGGAAAAGTCATCTGCTTATTATTATTGTAAAACAATTGGGAGTCAGAAACCTTTACTGACGTGTGCAACATGCCCAGAAATCCATCAGTAGAGCACAGTCTATGTTTTGCTCTTTCCTAGGATAAAACTATAAGTATTGGGAGGTTTGGAAGTCAACATGATCTAGTGGTTTGAGCATTGGACTAGGACATTGAGAGACCAGGGTTCAAATCCCCACTCAGCCATGGAAACCCACTGGGTGATCTTGGCCAAGTCACACTCTCATAGTCTCAGAGGAAGGCAAAGGAAAACCCCACTGAATAAATCTTGCCAAGAAAACTCCATGATAAGTTCACCTTAGAGTCACCATAAGTTGGAAATTACTGGGGGATAGACAACAGCAGCAATTGGGAGGTTATTTGATTACAAATGGGCATTTATCACCATTTAGCTTTACAAAAAAACTGCTTCTGATAGACTTGAGAACTCCAGATTTGTTCTATTGATAAGAATCAACACAGCTGTCTTAATTTTTTGGATTCTCCTTTTTGGCTATGACTTTGGAGACTTTGGAGATTAGCACTAGCAATTCAAAACTGACTGCTGCACCACCAGATATCCATAAAGTCTCCTAACTCCTATTGCACTGCATAACACTATGCATATATAGCTATGCTGGAATATTGGATCGTCTTGTTTTGTAATCAGCTGTTCAATAGAGGGTATGCCCATGCACTTCTGCTTTATGCAAGAATTGCTGCAATTTTCCCACCCACCACGCAGGAGCACATTTACTGAATTTCTGAAGCAATGTTCATAGACTTGTGTAAAGGTATTAGGTGGCTTGTGCAATTCTGAATAGGATGCACCATTGTATAACATTCAAGGAAATCCAATCACGCTAGCATCAGACACCAAGAAGATTCTAGCCTTCATTGGCCATAATGGGAAGAAAGTGCACTTCTAGAGATGCTGAGAGACACCTGAAAATACACCCAGTAGAAACAGAGAAGATAAGACAAAGTAGAGCCCAAATCAAATAGGAAGGGATATCATTTGTTAAAATGGCAACCTTGAATTAAGGAAAGTTTCAAAAATATCCTCAGCTCTATGAACCCTCTATTTGTGTGAGGAAAAAAGAGTGACACATGAATTACCCTGCAATTTGTTGCAAAGTTTAATGCTCCTCCTTTTTTCCAATTTCCCCAACCAAGTTCTTCATGCTCTAAATAAAACAAGTTGTCAATAAATGTGACCAAATCAATAGTAACAACAAGAAAGATGTGAACATCTTCAGTGCATTAGCTCCAGTGTATGCCTTCTGTATCTGTTATACAAGAGGTGTTAATAACTCTGTCTATGAGAATGCAGCCAAGAAATCCAACTTGAAGCTGAAACGATACGGGAGAACATGCAGGCCTGGTTGGGGGCTAGTTTCTGCATCCCCCCCAAAAAAAAAACCCTTACACTGTTAAAAAAATACATATAAGGCAGCTTTCTTCAGTCCATTTTTTGGACTGAACTCCCAGTTCTGTATGAACTTCATTCCATTGTAGATTCCAGTTCCCAGTTCCCATTAGCTCCAGCCTGTTTGGTCAATGGTCAAGTAGAATGAGAGCTACAGCACCTGAGATCTGGCAGGCAGCCAATGGGGAAGGGTAGTGTAAGAGGCAAACCTAGACTAAGCTCAGCAAAAACCAGTGACCTCCTTGTCAGTGGGACAGTGAATCTGCTTTGAGTTTTAGGGCCCTTTCACACTACAGAAATATAACACTATGATTCCACTTTAATTTCCACAGCTGAATCCTATGGAATCTTGACGTTGTAGTTTGATGAGGCACTAGAGCTCTCTGGTTTATCGTTCTAAATGTTCTTCCTAAACTGTAAATCCACAAGTTCCATACAATGCAATTGTGGCATTCTTGTTGCACATCTTGAAGACAAAATAGCTTTGGACAAGCTGGGAAATTTGTTGGGTTCCCATTCTCTTTGGAGTGCCATGATCATGTATACAGAGAACAGATCTCAGATTGAAGGACTGTTCAGTCCAGCTCTGATTTTAAGATAAAGGACCATAAGAAAGAAAACCAGAAGCTTTCAAGTTGCCCGTCAACCATTAGTACATGGTTGGAATGAACACAGAGGTCATCCAATTACTATAATGAGATGTACTATATTTCTGTTTAATTTCTATTAGTCATTTCTAAATTGGTATCCACACATATAAATTAACATAATCAAATTTATGCAGATCTGTTCCCAATTCCAGCCTCTATTTCAAGGATGCATTTTCTCATTCTAGCAATCCATAATTATCCACTCTGCTTTACAGGATAGTGATCTGCCTTTCTCAGCCTACAAAAAATGGCAAACTGTACACTAGGAGAAAAAAAATGCTTCTTAGCTAGACTTAGCATTGCTGACATTTTTCAGTCCTACAGCGTGCCAAGGATGAAACTGACAAACTTTTTCCAAAAAAATAAAAAAAGAAAGAATGTTAAGCAGATGGGAAGTGATGTTGACCTAGAATTTTCAACAGGCCGTTGTCAAGTAAGAACACCACCAGCAAAATGTACCATTGGACTTTGTACAGCAGCATTATAGATGTTGACTATTTCTCCCCTTTTATGGCTGCTTTACTCATGAGGCTAAATGACAGATTTGGCGCTTGGAGTGAAATTGCCTCCAGTTTTATTGCTTTGACGTGTATGTATTTCAGCAAACACAACTAGAATGACCTTGCAAAAAGAGCCAGTGACAGCTAGACTGTTTACCTGATGATAAAACTCAGTTACTCGACTGAAAATCAACAGGAAAGAAAACATGGGTCAAAACTCAACAAAGCCTTAAACTTGTGAGCTTAAAGACATAAGAAAAGCCCCAAACAGGAAGCCTACAAGCTGATTAGGATAGAAACCTTTCTGCTCTTCAACCACAATACCTGCCCCCACTTCAGTTTATTACCTCTAAACAGTGACAATTCTACCCAGTGTTGTACTTATGCACTTTTGATAGATCTATCCTCCTCTACCTATTTGTCTGAACACCACCCAAAGCTATCTAATCCAGTGTTTATCATCCCATCTTGTGGCAATGCATTCCTTGTCTCTGAATGCAGGAATGGGTAACATATTCCAAAAGGTGCAGGACCGCTACATCCATCATTCCCCACTGTCTATGAATGGCTGGGACTGTTGGGAGTCACAGTAAAGCAGCATCAGGGATTGGGAACAAACTATTCCCTGTCCTGAATTTAAGGCGTTTATGATACAATTCCTGATCTAAATGCAATGGTGAGTCCGAACTGGGATTTACATCAGTGTGTCATTCAGGAATTGATTCAGTGGATTTACTCTAGCTGAGATGAGCAATTGGAGGTGAGGAGGTGAGAATTAGCAGCCCTCCAGATATAGAGGAAGCCTGGGTCCTAGCATTACTCACCACTACTTATATTGGCTACAGGTACATGGACTTGGACATGTAGTTCAATGACACCTGGAATGCCACCATTCACATGCCTGATTTAGGGCCTTATGTTTTAATTGAGATCTTATTTTGATATAAACTTTGCTATTGTTAGCTGCCTTGAATGTGTCATGTCTCTATCCCAGGACTCAGATTCAGACTCTTGACACAGATGGTGTAGGTCAGAGGAATGTGCCAGTTCTTGAGACAGACAGTGATACTCCCCAGCAGCCCCAGCACATAGACATAGACTTGACAGTACTTCCTGTAAATGCAGAGAAGAAAGGAGGGTCTATGACAGAAATGCTCATTAATCCGGCAACATCTGTGGAGGCTGCTAGACCATAAATATCCCAGCACCTCCTTCAGAAAAATTATTGCTGACAACAAACTATTCTAGAGGAAGCAAAACTTTCATCTCTTGATTCCTGACTTGTATTTCTGAAGAACCTTGGACCCTGCTTTGTTCACTGACCATGCTACTCAACATTCCCTTGGACTGATGCTGACTCCCTTGGATTTATTGTTTTAGCCTGTTGACCTGAACTGCCTAGACTCCAAGAACTATAATATTCTCTCTGGCAAGCTCCTTGCATACAACTGGGGCTGCTGTTGTCTCTGCTATGTGACAGACTCTACTTGAGTTTTCAAAACAGAACAGAATGCAATTTTTAAAATAAACAGACCATTTTAAAAATAAATAATAAATTAATTACATTTTGTATGAAGTTGTACTTTCTCTTGTCTGACCAACATTGAAGGATCATAGCTCCCTTTATCAACCCAGTAGATCTCTGAGATCTTCTGAAAAGGCCTTTCTCTCTGTCCCACCACCTTCTCGTGTGCATTTGGTGGGAACAAGAAAAAGAGCTTTCTTGGTGACTACTCCCAGACTTTGGAATTCCCTCACTAGAGAAGCCAGGATGACCCCATCCTTCCTCTTCTTCCAATGGCAAGTTAAGACTTTTATGTGCTGCCAGGCTTTTATAAATTGAATGGGTTTGGGAGCATGATGCTATATGGATCTGTTTTAAGGTAGGTGTATTTTAATGTATTTAATATTTCAAACATGTAATATCTTAATTTTATAAATGGTTTAATTTCTAATGTTATATTTATACTTCATGGATTTTTTATTTTATACTGTTTTAATGTTGTTAGTCACCTTGAGTCCCACTGTCAGGAAATAAATTTTAAAAATTATCATCAGCATCATCAGCATCTACTTCCAATCAAGTCCAAATTTCCATTTCACTGCATTAAAGAAGACAAGCACTTGCGTGGCCAAAGGTTTTCCTGTAGCCTGCATATATTTGCATCTCTTCTTATTGTTATATCTAGCATGCAAGGTTGTTTTTCCATGCAATGTATCAACAATGACTGAATGACATTTTTATTTATTATTAGCAGCAAGCATGAATGATTATTTGCTTTCTGTTGACTGAAAACCTAAAGAGGTGTGTTTTAGTAAGGAACAGATATGCTGGATAAGATGGCTGCCCTTCCCTATAAAAATTACCACAGTTCATCCTTCTTTACTCCTTAAAAGTATGTTGTTACTGAATCAACTGCATTACAAGCAGAAATTCAACAGGCAGAACTTTCACAGTCACTTTACTTTCATATTTGAAAAATGTGATATGTATTGCATTTACTAGGGACACCAAGTGTTTAATTTCCAATATAAACCCAGTCTAGTATTATTTCTTAATCTAAATGACTACTCTCAAAAGAAGACCTGAGCAATGGAGGGAAAGAATGTATAGCTTTGCATTTATTTCAGTGGTGGAGCAGCTATGAAGGTTTCAGTGATTTTGAGGTGATGGGACGAAAGCACACTGCATATTGTCAGAGTCATGCTTTCCTCTTCAACATTGCCTCGGTGAAAATGCTATAAAATATAGCCTGGCACCATGATGAGTGAGAAAGAGCCACTGTGCCCATAGAGAACAGGATAATATCAACTTTCTTCTTCTGTTTCTTTTCCCTTCTGCCCAGACAGACATCTTAACCTGAAAATGAGGAAGGAAAGGGGTATTTCCAGGGTATGAAAAAAATGCATCTTCTCCCTGGTTTGTATGATCACCTGTTGGCAGCCACAAGAAAACTTTCTTTTCTGAACGACGTCACTTTTCTGATGGAGTACTGGATGCCAAAGAATCTGTTGCAGTAAAGAAAGAGGTGCTGGGACACAAAGCTTTCCAGGATTTTTATGAGGCCATATACCCCCACTCCATGATATGGTTTAATAGGTAAATATTAATTGGATAATTAATTAATTATATGCTATGGCTGGGAAGTCTGCTGGCAAAGAGGAACTGGCTACTTATGTTCATTGCAAAATCAGCTCAGATCGGGATCTCAGGGCATGGCTAGGTCATAATCAGGGAAGCTGACCTTGAACCCCATGACTGGTTCACCAAAAGGTCACTGTAAGCCAGAAACAACCCGAAGGTACACAACAACAACAACAACATCAACAACATGCTCTCTATGGGATACTGGAAATTTCAGTTAAAAAAAAGAGCAACTTTTCCAAACACTGGAGTTTTTAAATCATGGTGCTGCAGCTCCATTTTGAGTATTGACACAACAGCAAACCAAATTTCTTTCTTCATAATGTGCAGAATGGTCCATTGTGTCTACTCATTAGGCAAGGAGCAAGACTTTATTCTCCCAAAGCCATAACTATCAGCCTAATTATTTTGTCTTAATCTTTCCAAGTTGCCACAGGAAAAAAAAATCTCTGGAGTCAGCAAGCAGTCTGGCACCACTGAGTGGAACACTGAGCAGGGACTCTGGTCCCTGTATTTATCATAACCATCACACTGCAGCAATGCCAGCTGTCCCTGATAAAGAATAAATTGTGCACATCAGATACAGGGCATGCGTGGAGAAAGGGTGAGTCGTATGCAAGTTAAGATATCACTTTTCCACCAGCGTGCTGACAAGTAAAAGGAGCCACCTGACTCCTCTCAAAGTGGTGAACTGCTGGGCAAGGATGCCATCTGCAGGCAGCACTTCACCTCTTGATAATGGTGCTTCCGAGAGGCAAAGGGAAAGGAGCGTTCAGCATGGTGTGTTAATGTGCACTTCATATGCTGATGGGAAAAACAAAGTTCATTAATAATAAACAAATACAAAAGCAACAGGGCAGCTCAGAATGACTTGCAAAATGAATGCATGACTAATATACCAAATTTTAGAATGATGTAACCCAGAGAAAGATCATTTGCATTATGGTATGTTCTGCATGCCTGTTTTATAAGGAAACTTTGCCTGTGTACTTCAGAGGGCGTCTCATTTTCTTTGTTGCTCAGCTTAATAGAAAGCAGTGGCCCACAAGAACTTATTCAAAACAGAAAAGGGAGAGGACTATTAAGAATAACTCTCAACTGAAATGTATATTTAGCTTTGCTTGCTGAATGACCCAACCAGTACTCTGCAAAAGATATCAGGTACAAATGAGAAACAACCCCATTGTTCATACAAAGTTAAAACAGTAGCAAATGATACAGATATCTTTGATACAACACATGCAACACTGACATTAGAGAAGCTTTTTACAAACCTTGGAAAGTTTTGTGTTGTTTTTTTTAACTTCCAAAGTTTGCCAGCCAGCATAGCTAGTATTTGGGAATTCTGGGAGTGGCAGTCCAAAAGAGTATTGTCTGGATTCCTATATCAGCTACATAATTAAAAAGATTTAACTAAGTAACTTCTCCTGGCCTGATCTCCCCACCCATGCAAAAAAATTACAGAAACATCATTCACCCACACTTCAATCACCAGCAGAGTGGATCTCTTCCTTGTGCAGCCAAGGCCCAGTAAATCAGGGGAGATTACAATTGTGGCAATAGTGTCACAATCATGGTTAAGTAGCAATCATGAATATGAAATAGTTACTTAGACCTGTTATTGTTTGTTGCTTTATGTTTGTGTGCCTTATGGAACTATGGAAGTTGTTTCCGACTTATGATGACCCTGAGGCAAATCTGTCATGGGGTTTTCTGGGTCTGAGAGTATGTGAGGAACCCAAGCTCACTCAGTGGATTTCCATGGTTGAGCAGGGGAATCGAAACCTGGTTTCCAGGGTCGTGGTCCAATGCTCAAATCACTACACCATGCTGGGTCCCCTGCTTAGATTTACCCCACCTGTAACTGTTTCTTAGTCACAATCGCTAAATTTGTTAAGTATACTTAACTAAATAGCCAATACAGTGGTGTAGGGATGGGAGGGAGAGGAGGTGGTGCACCCTAGGCGACACTTTTGGGGGGGCACCACTGCTCCTTGCCTGCCCTCCTGCATGCCATCGCCCCTCTCCTGTGTACTGTGGCCCCACCTCTGTCTGTCCCCACTCACCCTTGCCCCTTTCCCATTCATTACAAGCTGCGCCACTGAGCCAATATAAGATTCTAACCATTTTTCCTGGGTTCTGGGCATGTGTTTATGAAAGTGCAAATGGGCTATTAAAACATGCAGGGCCAATTCTTCTCCCTGAGCCCACATGTGACTGGCTTGAATCTGAGGAGGGGGTAAGGCAGCTTCATCAGACATAGGCCTTATAAATGAGCACTGAAAGAGGGTTTCTGATGAATCTTCTTTATCCCATCAGGCAAACCCAGAGGATGCCTGTTGTCCAAGTATACTAGTACAAATTAAAAAGGAAGACATTGTCAAGGCTAAGAGAGATCCACCAAAGAGTTTTCAGTAATCCTGCAATGTCTAATTGATGGTCTGTTAACTAAAAATATATCTTTCACATTGAAATAAAGTATTCTCCATATCACAAGACAAAAAGCCAACAGAAGAAGAACAATTGCTAAAACTGACAGATTTAGCAGAAATGAAGAAAGTGTCAGGTTTGATCAGAGAAAGGTGATTAGTGACATTTCTTAAAGACTGGAAACTCCTCATAGACTTTTTGTGAAAAAAGTAAAATGACCTGGTAACTTTTGAGTTTGATGATTAAAAAGAGTAGGCTGTTGAAAGAAAGGAATTGGTTGTAATTTTGGAGAAACACATATGAATAGCCATACACATATATAACCACCAAAAGGAAAATCAGAAGTCATTTTCTTCTACTTCTTTTTTTCTCTTTTTCTTTCTCTCTTTTCTATTTCTTTGTGGTCTCATAACTCGTGGTAACTTTTAATGTATTTTATTTTAAAAATTCTTCTTAATAAAGATTATTTTAAGAAAGAAAAAAGAAAAGAAAACCAACAGAAGAAAGAGAAGTACTATACAAACATGATCCATCCCTGTTCATTCAGGTTCATTGGCTGATGGCTGTACACATCTTCAGAGCTGAGATATGCATCATACTTGAGGAAGAGAAAGAGCAGCCTGTTGCCTTCAGTAGCCTTACAACCCTTTTTCAGTGGCTTTCGAGTCCTCAGCAAGCCACCCAGAGCCTCCAATATATTCCTGTTTCATTTCAAATATCCCAAATTTCACCTAACCTCACCAGCCCCTTCCTGTTTGGAGCCAGAACCCCTAGAAAATAAAAAGAAAAGATCACTTCCAGTCACTTCTGAGATTGATATCCTGCCAATTTTCATCTGAAAATCTCCCCATCCCACCCCCACCACCATAATTGTCCATCCCTGCATTACATTCACCCCTAGAAGTATGCTAAAGAGTTAAGCAAAGCTTTGAATCTTCCCTCACCAGGCTAAAATAACTGGACTGGACACAGAGAAAGAATGTGCTGCATTGCTGTAGTGCTTTTCATCTCTACCATGTTCCTTCTACTCTTTTGCATGCAGTGTGCTCAGCCACATTTGCCTTCTCCATTATGTAATATGAGTGGCTGGGGCCACCCACTATAGCACTGTGGTGAAAGTCAGAGTGTCATAAATGCTTGTAACATTATCCCACAGCACACAACTATGGCCATTTCCTCACTAGACTTTTATAACAGTCTAGTGCGGAAATGGCCTGTTAATCAGAGTATATCTACACTGCATAGCTGTATCAGTTCGATATCATTTTAACTGTTATTGTTCCATCCTATGGAATTCTAGAACTTGTAGTTTGCTGAGGCTATTAGAGTTCTCTGCCAGATAAAGCTCCAGTGATTTAAGGGAGTGGCTTAGAGCTCTTTGCAAAAAACACTAAGTAACCCCCTCAAAACTGAATTTCCCAGAATCCCATAGGATAGAGTCAAGACTGTGAAAGAGTATCAAAGCACAGGAACTATATATTGTAGATTCACTGTATATTGCTGAGTTATTAAACAAAACTGAGGCCTATGAAGGCAAAGGAGGAATATGGCACAGGGAGAGGAAAAAAAAAACAGCAGTTAATGCAGGGATGGTGCGGCTCTCAGCTTAAATTCAAATAAATCTGAAGTTAATTTCAAAAATTCTCTGTTAATGATCTGTTAACAATCAGTTTAAACCTCCGGCAAAGGTAATCTGTCTTTCTTTATCCTAGCAGTGCGATGGGCAAGGAGATTGTGGGCAGATTTACAGACAAGCTAAGTAAAATATATTTAAGTCCTCAGATAATGTGTGGCCTCTAAATACATTCATTCATGCATATAGGGAGGGAAGAAGCGAAAAAAAGAGGGAAAGAGAAAAAGGAAAAAAAAGAGAGGCAATACTTTGAGCCTCTTAAAGCTGACATAATTTAGGGCCTCAATATGTCTTAATCCAACCCTGAAAGATAAAGGGTTAGGGCATGGGTGTCAAATTCAGTTTTATCTTGGGCACTATCATCATTATGGTTGTCCTCAAAGGGCCAGTTGTATCTGTAAGACTATTTAAATGTTTTTACTCTTTTATCACATTAAATAATTGCCTCTGTGCCTCTTTCTGCTCTCCCCTCCCCTGTTGTTACCCTGACTTCTGGGGGTCCCTTGGGGGATACCTTGATTCGCTCCAAGGATGCAAAGATTGGGGAAATTAGCAGAGCACTGGCTGTAGCCAAACGAGGGGCAGGGTAACCCAGCAGGATCTTTTACCCAATTTTTATGGGGTCAAGCCAAGCAAAAAGCCAGACAAATGTACCAATAAGTGGATTTTATTAATAAATGTGTTCTTATGCACCAATGCACTCACTCACACACACAAGGCCTACTGAGAAAGGAAATAGGTGAAAATTGATAGAGGATTCAGCAGAGAGGGTGTAAAGGTAGTGATACTGCACCTATCCTGAAGTCTTCAGTCCAGTAAGTGGCAAGAACAACAGAGCTCATCGAAGAGAAGCAGCTGAGGGGATCACTTGACTAACAGAGTGCCGATCTGCTAGCGTGGCGGGGAGTTCTCTGAGGAGATCCTCAAAAGCTGGGACTACTTATAGGGCAAAATGTACCTCAAGGTCAGGCCCTCTCCCAGGAAGAACAACAGCCAAAATAAAGGGAGAAATGCCACACAATAGCAACTTGGTAGGTTGCATGATTGGCTTATGCAGATGGACCTTGGAGTGTAGGGTTTACTAACATCAGAGTTGCTCAACCTGGGGAAAACTCAATAATCCACTCAAGTTGGCTATTCTTTGGCTGAGGACCCTTTGTCCGTGCAGACATGTTTAGCCTGAGGTCTCCTAGGGGAACATGACTGGGGATTTTCCTGGCCTGACCTATTTTCGGTCATTCAACCTCTTTGTCTATGTACCCATTTGGGCAACTTCTCTGGCATGGCGGGCATATTTGATATCAAATTTATAGTCTCTGGGATAGGGTATGCCAGTAGGGTAACACTGTGACTCTTTCTGCCCTCTTCCTCTCTCTGTACCTGGTGAGACAGATCTCCACATTGTGGGCCCCCGGTTGCCGGTATTCTGAACGGGGGGGGGGGTGCTCAGCAGCCAGCACTTGCAATCTAATTCTATTTCTGACTGCTCCTCCGTCTAAGTCTCATGAGCCATGTAGAGCGTTGCCATGGTAACCCACAGCAATGCTCTGATGGTGACACTTGGACAGAGGAGCAGTCAGAAGTAGAAGTAGATCATGAGTGCTGGCTGCTAGGATCAAGTAGGGATCAGGCTCACCAGGTGGGGGGAGTGCTGCAGCTGCAGGAGAGGTGCGAGGGCCACATGAAATGGCCTAGCAGGCCAGATTTGGCCTGCAGGCCTTGTGTTTGACACATGTGGCTTTGGGGGTTGAAGAGATGTCAGAAAGAGAGAAAGAGAAAAAGCAATGGCAGAAAGAGAGAGAAGGAATGACCCTGCCTAGTTTTGTTTTTGGCTCTGCCCACTGATAACTTCAGCTCCCTCTATTGCTATCATATGGCCCGGATAGATTACTCCTCACGAAAGCAGGCCTTAACAGAGAAGGAATTTTTGTCCTCCACTGAGTTGATGGAACAAACTGAATTAAACTGACATGAACATTTATCAAGGGGAACATTGACTCTTTGTTAACATATTCAGCTGCCTTAGGTCCTGTCCTGGGGGAGAAAGGTAGGACATAAATAGTAAAATAAAATACAAAATAAAGTAAAAGTTCAACAAGCTCAGTGGAATATTCAGTGTGGTTCTAAGCAAAATGGGCAAAGGTCAGCTGTGTGTGCTGGACGGGGAGTATTCCTTTCTTACAAGCAATAGAATGGTTGGCTAAACAAAAATTACAATAAAAAAATACTGATAACGTTTTCATTCAGGTGATAGAACTGCTAAGAAATGAATCTCTGAAAAGCAATGGCTATCCTTCCTTAACTGAACAAATTTGCCATATGCATGTAATTCTTTCTTTCTCTTACATGGTACCATTCTTACCTCCAATTTATTATCCACCTAGCTCAACAGCCTCTTTTTGCCTGAGGGCTATAATAAACCAAGCTGCCATTTCAGTATGTGTCATCTCCTCTCCAGTGGCCTGATTAAAGGCAACTTGTTACTTTACACTCATCTATTTTCCCATTTTATTATTCAGATTATACAGCTGTCAAGCAAATGAATTCCTTTCTTTTATTTGGTTTGCACCATGTGCAAAGTTTTTTAAATGCTTTCAACTGCACGTTGTTTAAGTTTCTGAATTACTTTTTGTGATCGTTCAAGAACATGTTTACAAATTTGTAAATAGAACTGCTTGGCACAATGAGATGACCAGAATGTAAACTTCATTCACGATTGTGTACAGATGTTAAACATCATTCTTTCGAGTAGTATAGATGGAATACTGTTATTAGCTGAATTTAAGTTTCTTAGATTTTAGCAACAACTACTTTTTGCTTTTTCTTATTGCTGTACAGTTAATTCTTGTTTTGGCTTCTTGGTAGTGTTACATGCAGTCTGCTTAAGCATGGAGACAGACATAAGATTTTAGGAGAACTCAAATTACAATTTGTTGCTGTGTAAATACATGTCAAGTGTTCTAGTCCCTGGACATCACTCACTCAGGGTACTTGATGAAACCCAAAGAATATTGGACTACAGCTCCCAAAATCTACCAGATGTCATGGCCAGTGACCAGTTTTGTTGCTTGTTCATTTGCTGGCTGACTCCAAACAAATACACTTGGAAAAGATTCCTCCTCCCGCTTCTGTTTTGTTATCTGAAACCAGCCTGGAAAACCATGGCCTGGACACTCCCCACCACCGTAAGTAATGTTCAGAGCACAGATGATATGCAGAGATCCCGCATGGAGCAAGGAGCTGAAGCTCCTTCCAACCCCATGATTCTATTGTTCCAGGAAAGTGAGTAAAAAAAAATACGTGCTAGTTATTTATTTAACATTTATTAAATACTTATGTTTCTGCCTACCCACCTAATTGTTCTAACCAGCAGGCGCATGAGATCTGACTTCTGAGGCTGATCTCAATTGTGGGCAGGTTGTACAAGGTGGAGGTCATCATTCAAATAAGTTGTTCCCAAACTGTTTGGGGCTTTGAAGGTCAGAATCAGCCTTTGGAATTCAGCTCTGAACTGTCATAGCCTGCTAGGATTAAGGATGGGCTTCCAAACCTCTGTGAGATGAGGTAAGGTTGGGTTTCATCTATGTACTGGTAACACCGGCAGCTAATGCAAGCTACTCCATTTTTGGATTGGAGGCCCAATAAACTTGCACGTGAACATCCAGATAACTCCATTTTACTCCAGCTGAATTTCCAAACCTTCTTCAAATGGACCACCACACAGCCCACACATTGCCTCCTCAACAGAACAAATTCACCATACGCCTGTAATTCTAGTTCTCCCCCCTCCTCTGCTTTTTTTTTTAATTACCTCCTTACCTCCACTTTATCATCCACTTTGCTCAGTTACGGAGAGCCCTAAGATCACCTGAATAGGCTCTTCTCTCTGTCCTACCACCTTCTCAGGCTCATTTGGTGGGAACAAGGGAGAGGGCCTTCTCCGTGCCTACCCCCAGATTTTAGAATTCCCTCCCTAGATGGCCCCTGTTCTTGCTCTCCTTCCATTGGCAGATCAAAAAATTTTTGTGCCTTCAAGCTTTCACAGACTGATTAGAGTTGGGCTTTTAATGCTGTGGAGTACTATTTTTAAGGTTTGTAAACAGTCTTTTAATGTATTTTAATATTTTAATGTTTAATGTTTTAATTTTATAACTTGCTTGCCTGTTTTTAAATCATATATTTATACTTTTGATAATGCTCTTGTATTGTTTTCAGTTTGTCCTGTTTTAAGTATGTTGTTTGCCACTTTGAGTCCCATTATTGGGAGAAAAGTGATATATAAATTAATGAATAATAATAAAGAATTACTGTGTAAATGACCGAGGCAAAGTCTGCCCTCTTTAAATAAGGCTGCAACTACATTAGTCTTAGCTGGTAAAAGGTACCTCATCTATCTTTACTACCTTTTTTTCTACAACAGGAATGGGCAGCTGTGACTCTCGATGTTTATGATCTGCCATTCTCACGATCCCTTGCATATTCTAGGTAGGGCTGCTGAGACTTGACTACAATATTGAGAGAGCCATAGCTGCCCATGCATGTTTTGCAGGCCTTACCAAATCCAGGAAGATCACCCAATGTGCAAGCAGAATGCAATCCAATGCACAATCAGTAACAAGCCAGTGTTCTGATTAGCCAGGTTCCCCACTCTTAACACCATTGCTTCATCTGTATTCAGCTTTTTCACTCTTACCCACTCTAAAACTGCCTCCAAACACCAGTTTCAGACTTCCACAGCCTCCTCATAATAAGGCGCAGTTGTGTTTTATCCACAGACTGGTGAGACCCCAGCCCATGCCTCTCTATGACTTTCCCAGTGGTTTCATGCACAATATTGGATTGCAAATGTCAACCCTCTTCTCTCAAGCCCACAGAACTAGTTAAGTGGTGCTTTCAATCCTGGCCTATGAGCTTTCTTGGGCATTGCAGTGAGGGAATAAAAGCACAGTCAATGGTCCAAAGTTTGGAGAATGCAGAGTGAAAAGTTTGATGTGGATTTTAATGAGATGAGACATTTGTTTGTGGTTTTAGTACCTGCTGTCAGTTGCGGAATGGGATTTTTTTGCCTGCACACACTGAATGATAATAAACTTCACAGCTGCTCATTAACCCCTCATTTTTTTTTGGTACAAGCATAAAATCAAGTGATTGGAACACTGAATGGGCTTGCTTCTTAAACACTCTGATCAAGTAAAAGAGAGCTGTGTTCATAAGGAAATTTTTGCATTTGCTGAGTACATTCTCCACATGGGTACAGAGCAAGAAGCTCACAGCCATATCACACCACACTTCTCCTTTGTGCTTTATTGGACAGCCTAGATAACCATCTGCATCTGAGGCCACAAGATATTACCCCTGGCAGTTTAACAGTAGCTCCTACATAGGTACTGAGAGACAGTGTGGTACAGTCACAAAAGTGATGAATTCTTGGGAGATCCACCTTTAAGTCTCAACTGAAGTATGTACGTCACTGGAAACTTTGTATCTGCCACATTCGCTCTCTTAGCCTGACCTACAGGGCTTTTGTAAGGATCATGTGAGAAGAAGATCCCTTTGTGGAAAAGATGGTGTATAAATAATTATGGCTAATGGAAGAAGCATGCTGGTGCTTCCCTTATCGCTTTCAACTTTCATCTACTGAGCACGAAATCTGAAGATGGCTTCTAAAACAAGGAAAGTAAGAGGTGAAGCAAGGGACAGTAGTGGCAGAATTCACACTTGTGTCTCTGGAATCCCTACATAAGGCAAAATTTCCTGCTTAGGCATACTGCTTATACAATCAAATGTTACTGCAACAGGGCCATCAGTTCTTAAAAGTTTTTTAAAAAAATACATTCCAGCCTGTGAATCAAGTTAACACACATTTCTGTCTTACATTTTCAACTGTTCTAATTTAATTCCCCTGTAAGCAACCAAGAGATCTTACAATATGAGGCAGGATAGAAATACTATAAATAAGTTTAAATATCAGTCTATCTACCTCTGTATTGGATAAGTGGGACTTGCAATGAAATGTTACAGTAGAACAGAAATTTGCTTCTGTTCAGGAGTCAGGTATATGATAAGCTCCTGTAGTCTTAGGTAATCTAGTTCTGTTTTCCTCCCCGCCTCCCCAATTTCCCCATTTTCTTTTTTCCACTGGAGACCACTGTACATATTCAGTCTTTACTGGATTGACACTGAGGTGTTTTCTTCTGGAGTTTTAGAAATGATGCCTATGCTTGTGGTCAGAGTTTGGAAAGGGTTACTTGTTTGGAATTCTGGTCATCAAAAAAAGCAATTTTCCCAGCTGTGCTTGAGACTCACCTAAGTATGTCAACAACGCCCTCATTTTTTCATGTCCCTATTTTGATACCAATCCAATCAGCACACAGGCATTGAATATGATGCTGTGGGTATACTTAGAAGTATGTAGGAAGAGAGTTAGCTGTTCTCAATACATGCAAGAATCTCACATCATCCCAGGATCACACACCTTTCCTAGAATCATAGAATCTTAGATATCTAGTCCACTCCCCTGCCACAACTAAAGCACTCCTGAAAGATGCTCATCCAACCTCTTTTTAAAGACATCCAAAGAAGGGGAGTCTACCATCTTTTGAGGAAGCCTATCCCACAGTGCATATAGTAAAACAAGTTCTTCCTAAAATTTTTGGCATCTTTACTTCTAAACCGATCTATCATTGTTCTGGCTGAAATCAAACTGATCTAATGCAGCTGAATCATAAGAAGTGTTTGCTGGGGAACTAAGGACATACCATTCGAAACAGCGACACCTCTGATGCAAAGCAGCCAATCATATAATTATGATGGAACTGTGAATACCTAAGCTGTCTTGTCGTAACATGAGCTTTTAATGAAATTACCTCAACATGAAAATAAATGGAATCTGAAATACCAGCTGAGGCTAATAGTGCTAATGAAAAGGCAGCCTACGAACGATATGTGGAGATGGTACCCTTGGCCTGCATCTGAACCAGAAATTGTCCTTTCACTTAACTTTGGGAAGGTAGCCTAGAACCAATACCAGATGGGCATCCTACGAGTTATGCTTGGCCGAAGTATGTTATGAAAAATACAGAAACCTTCTGCAATCCAGAAGAGGGAAGAGACTTAAGCACCTGTTTCAAATTATCTCGATATTATGAACAATTTTGGTCATTGGAAAGACCCGTGTTTTAAAAAAGTGAGCAGTGCAGTTGCCAGCCCAGTGAAATCGGATAGGCAGGGGGCCAGTAAGCAGCTAAGGAGAGAATTATATTCATTGCCACTGGCAAAAAGCTGATAAGAAGACAGAGGAAGCCTAAAGTTAAAGCTGCGTATGGCAGAAATCCTGTCACACAATGAAGTATGTACATAAATTAGAGCTGCGTGTTGCTTAATTCACTGGCAGTACTTTCATTTGAGAGGCTGTCATCTCTCCTGGAATAGAAGGAAAGTGGTGTGTTTGACCAAAGATGTTTGCCTTTCGCTTATCTCTAAAATGATTGATGACCAAGTACGTTCGATAAACTGGTCTTATCAATGCCAATGTGATATAGAGGACTGAGCAGTGGTTGCTACTTATTATTTATACCACACCATTAGACTGCATTAGGGATTACAGTAAGGGTGAGCAACCTGTGGTTCGACTGTAGCCCCCATCATCCCTCACCATCGCGCTATGCTGATTAGGATTGATGACAGTCGCATACCAACACAACACTGGGAGAGCCACAAGTTATCCATCTAAGTGTTTTCACCTAGGTGAAAACTAACAGGTTGCTGTTCACAAGGCATATTTACAATTTAACATATGCAACAGAGGAAAGTAGGGAAGAAAAACATGCAGGCTTTGATTTATCTTCTTAATCTTCATGTCCAAATGTAATCAAGCTTGGCTGAACTAGCATCAGCCCCTAGTACCTATAGGAAACTACTGGGATCTCAGAGTCCTTGAGGGGCCCCCTTTTCACTGTTGACTGCTCTGGAATCCTAAGCTAACCCGTTGGGTCTGTCAGCTGCCATTTTGATTTCCCACAATGCCCCAGAGTGATGCAACACCACAGGCTTTATGACAAATTTAAATGCCAATGAATAACATTACATTAACTCACAATACAGTTCTCAAGGACTTATTGGCAGTACCATTATTTTATCAAGAGCTTTTCATACCTGGAGCCATCCAGGGGTTGAAAGTTAGAAAGATACACAAAAGGTCATGAGGAAAATAGTGGTTTTTAAAGAGGAATTTGAAGGAAGAAGAGAGGTGGCATCATGCACACATTCAGGGAAGCACTTCTACACAGAGAGACTGGACAAAGGAGAATGGCCAGAGTCATTGAATGGAATAGTTGCTTTAGTGTTATTCTCCTTTATGTTCGTTAATAGTTAAATGATGCCCAGACAGGATTCAGAAATAGTATGAAGCTGGGCTGTCTAAGCACTCCTTAAACAGACTTGAAAATAGCCACAGGTGGGCAAAGTTACTGGTTTGAAAGAGGATTCTGTTGAATCCATGATAATTAATAGATACAGATGATTAATTACAGTGGGGGAAAAAGCTTATCCCTCACCTCCATCTACTACTGGAAGGGCTTTCACGTCATGGCAGAGATGTGAAGAATATTCGTTAATGTTTTTGTTCTTTATTAGAAACTGTGTCTTGACACATCAATCAGAAACAATGTACAAAAGACAATGCTTTGTGTAAACTGACTTTTATGGAAAAAACGATGTTTTCTGTACAAATGATTTTAAGAATGGGGAGTTTGGGGAAAAAATAATTCATACAGAAAACATTGATTTTTGCACAAAAGTTAGCACACACAAAGCATTGTCATTTACACAAAAAACACAATTTGCTGTTCAGAAACAATGTTTTTGCACTTTTTTCCACAAATAAAAGTCCTAAAATATAAGCATTGATTGAAAAATGCCAAAAACTCTTGTAATCTTACCAACAAAGAACAAACTTTTGACATTTTTCACTCTTGCCTGTGGGAATGAAATAAGAATGTATTTACTTCCCTCAAAGCCACAAATGTTCCTGAGATTCATGCAGCCTATCTCTTGGCCTAAAAGGAAAGACAGGATATGGCTATACAACTGGGTTTTTACTTTTTTGTTTTGTTTTGTTTTTTGTATCTTCTTATGAGTTCTGGACTAAAAAAGCAGAATAGCTACCATAATATCACAGCTCAACCAGAAGTGGAGACCAAAGTTACCATTAGTGTGTGAAACATCTTATCTCTTGAAGTGCCAAACATCAAGATGAGAAGTTCAGCTGGGTCTACATTGAAGGTACTCTTTTCATGTCCATGACAGGCTGTGTCATGACATCCTCTAAACAGTTGTGGATTTGTGACTTTGAACAATATATTTTGCTTTGAACAACCCAATTCCATTATATTCCCACCATGAGGCATCTGACTGTCAAAGCACCATCATATCTGGGTACTCTTATTATTTAAATCCAGGTACAGGAGAAATCAGGAAGGATAGGAATCTGAATTGGAAGAAGCATAAGTCATGACTCTGAGAGAGAATAGGCAACAAATGGACCTCAGAAAAAGAGGATACAGAATGGAGGCTGGTCCATTAGGGAAGGTAGGATGCTGGCCCTGCAATCCAGACCCCAAGCTAGCTCAATTCTGTCAGCTTCCTTTGTTTCAGCTTCCTTAATTCATGGGATTGCATTGATGGTCAGCTTTCTCTATAGGCAAAACTACAGTCTTGTCTTTGCAGAACACAGAAAGGTAATCCTTCCCTATAAAATCTCACAACACAGCATTTTTTTTCTGCTGAAAAGTATAGGAGGCATCTCATTGGTCATGAAGTAGCAATGGGGAGCAGATAAGCTATAGGACGTAGGACAGAAAAATCATAAAAGTTCAGGCAATGGAATCTCATCCTACCAACACTCAATCGGCAGGGATCTTTTACATCTTGACCCACAAGGGCAGAATCTAATCCACAAAACAGCTGTCTGAGAACAGGTTGCTAAGCACTTTGCAGATAAAACTACTCTGCTCCATTCTGATTTGAATGCTATTGTTAATACAGACCCAGTGGATATAGCCTTGGCTCCTCCTGCTTATCTAACATTCACAATTCCTTGGAACAGTGAAATTCACCCCCTGGGTACTAGAGCCTTGCCATTCCTAGCTTATCAAAAAGTCCAGAGGGGGACTAGCTTGGTTGGAAAATGGAATGATTAATGTCTCCCTGCAGCCAGGCAAGGTTTCAACATGCCTGAAGGAGGCAGTTGTAAACCCTCTATTGGATAATTACTAACTAGTCACCAATATACCATTTCTGGGCAAGATACCGGAGTGTGGTGACTTCCCATCACCAAAGGGTCCTAGATGAGACAAATTATCTAGATCCTGTTCCTTTTTGACTTTATGACCAGTGATGGGAAAGAAATGGCTTTGGCCACCTTGATAGATGAATTTTGCTGAGAGCCAAACAGAAGGAGTATGTCCCTATTGGTTCAGCTGGACCTCTTTGGAAATTGATTTTTAACAATGAACTTTTATAGTGCTGTACTGTTTTTAATCTTTGTTTTAAATTAAGTTTTTAAATTGTTTTAATTCTGATGTTATTTAATACTGTTTTAACTTTAATTTGCATGTGTTTTTTTTAAATACATGTGTTTTTATTGTGCTTTCTGCCTTGAGTCCCAGTCTGGGAGAAAGGTGGGATATAAATAAAGGGAGGAAGGGAACCATGGCATCTTGCTGACCAAATGGTTAATTGGTTCTAGTTATAGGGAACCTGTAACTCCACTGTTGCAACAGTTTTACTGGCTGCCAATCTGTTTCTGAGAACAATTCAGAGTTCTGATTATGATCTATAAAGCCCTGTATGACATGAGTCCAAGGTATCTGAAGGACCATATCTTCACATATGAGTTTGTCTAAGCTATAAGATCTCAGGAAGAGGAGCTTTTTAGCCCACCTGCCTCACAGGTACATCTAGTGGGTGCACAAGAGAGGGCCTTCTCAGTGGTTGCTCCCAGTCTCTGGAACTCCCTGTTACCATGCCACCCCAAGGTACAGTCCAATTTGTGAGAAATATCATTTAATTGGTGATAGATGTCATTTCTAATATAAAAATCACACATTTATGGCTGGAAGGCCTTTGGAGAAGGACTCTAGTTGGAAGCCATGTGCTAGGACAGATGACCTCAGCATGGTCCAATCATACATTCAAAAGGATTAGACAGAAAAGCCCCAGCACTTTCCTCAAACTGGGACTGAAGGTGAATTTCAAAATTAAAATATATAAGGAGAAAGGGAAAAATAGATAAATATGTACAAAAGATAGTTGTTAAATTGTAATTAAATTATCAAAAAAGATTTAAAACAATCCATTAAATACATCCATTTTTTATGAAATGGTTTAAAGAAGCCCCTGGGGTTTTTGCATCTGGTTTTTCTGCTTATGGGGAGAAGGCATAGCACTCCAAATATTGATGTTAACAGTGTCCTTAATCTTGGATATGTATGCCAAAGCAGACCTTTCTATCTTGCTGGCTACCTCATTTCCCCCACTGAGAATCATTCCTTCTCCCCACTGAGAGCTCTTTGCACACAGTGGTTGGTAGCATATCTCTAATGTTACTTCCTGGATATTTAAAAGCTTGGCATCTTGCTTAGTCCGCAAGGAATGGAGGCAACGATGTAGCTGAGGCACAATACAGTGGAGTGCCACTTTGGAAATTTCTTCAGAGAAGAAGCCTCTGCCAAAGCAGGAAGATAACTGAGAAACTCTCCTTGTGGTGGTAACAGTCATGTTTTGCTGTTCATTATAACAGACTAGCACAGGAAGAGAAAAAGCAAGAGAGAGAGAGAGAGAGAGAGAGAGAGAATCATATACATTGTTGTTGAGAGGGTGGCTGCTTTCATTTTACATCGTGGCATTCTTATGTCATGTTAGTGCATTAAATGGTAACATTTCCTTTTAAAAAACTATTTGCTTTCCTAATCAACAGCTACGTATCACATCTCAGCTTACTGAATATCTTTCATTAAAGCTGTACATCTTCCAAGCTGAAACTACATAGAGTAAACAGAACACAATGATGCTTAAACTCCTGAGTATTTCTTCACAGTATTTCATTTCTGCTGATTTTAATTAAATATTATACTACATACTGCTGGTCTCTGATGTGTGTATCTGTGCTTATCTTTGTGTGTACATACTGAGCTCCTACACTTCAAAATTTCTCACAACATCACAGGATATAGAAGGATTGGGGAACCTCCAGTATTGGGAGACCACACTGGCCTCTCAAAACCCTTGTGGACAGGACACTCTCTCTACACACAGACACTGCTGTCACCAAAGTTGTCCCAAAAACCTGGCAGCTGTGTGCTGCAGGAGGATTCCAGAGTATTTTTCCCACACCATAGAGCTGTGTAAGACTACAAAGGAATGTTTCCCCAAAGGTTCCATTACCAGTGGAGATCCATTGTAGTTAGTAATACTGGGCAGCTCTGAGGTGGTTAGAAGCCATGTCCCCCCCCCATGTTGCCCACCCCTATCCTGGGGGGGAGTTAGGTAGGCCACAAAATGAGGTCCCAAGGGCAAACACTTGAACTGTCCTGATTTGGCAAGGAGAGTCTCAATTAATCCTCAGTCATACCACTTTTTCAGCTGCTTTTCAAGTGTCTTGCCTTCTCTCTCTTGCTCCCACTTTCTCTCTCATTCTGGCTTACTCCAATAGCTGCAAACTGAGTTCAAAGTATAGAAGTAGCTTGCAACCAATTTACTCATTGAGAGAGTAGGGGGATACATTGTGTCAGAGTGTTGTCCTTCACATTAAACTCAGGCAAAAGCAAACTGCTGCAGCCTCTCCTAACTTTTTGTTCCTCTTTTATAACTTTTGCAGTCTTGACCACACTCTGATATTGCTTGGCCATATGTGTACCGGTTTTTATCTGTGAAATGTTGGAGGGTATGCAGAGGTGCATGCAGTCTGCAGACAACTTTCTCCATCCGAGGATTGTTGGACTGGGGCTTGGGAGATCCAGTGTCAAGTCAACGCTAAGCTATGAAACTCACTAAATGACCTTAGGTCCGCCACTCTTTCTTTCTCTCTCTCTGCCTAATATACCTCAGAGGAGTTTTGTGAAAATAAAACTGGAAAGGAGAAGAGTCAACTGCCTTGAACCAACTGTATGGAAAGGTGGTATAAAGATTTCAATAATAACAAGAAGAGAGGAAAAACTGGTATTTTTAGTAAGGTTTCAGGAGCACAGATTGTCGTAGACCGCACATTGCTCACACTTTAAAAAGTATAAGTAACTTTTGCTCTATCCTGAGATTTAAAATAAATTGTAAAAAAATAATAATAACTGTTGGAACACTGTTAGCATGTGAGCTTCCTGCAATATTTCTAGGCTAATGATAACCACTGTGTTACATTTCACATGAT